>OY728167.1:730609320-731809320 GCA_963277665.1 Viscum album | reverse complement strand
TAAAGTGAAAACATAATTGAAATGGATCATAAATTCTATTATAAATACAATATAAAGATATTGTTTCATGATATTTTAAGTCTTTACCACTTAGCTTAACCGTTTTACTTTATTTTACCTTTATATTGGTAACTCAAATTATACCTTAGTAATTTATTTTTATGCCCAAAAATAAAATTAACCTATTCATTTAATTTTTATATGATGATTAAAAATTTAAACTCCATCTAATATAATTAAATTTATAAATTTTAGAAATTTATTATTTAATTGAAAACATTATATATATAGAATATATAATTTTTATAGAAAAACAACTTTTAAAACATTAATTGTTCTTAATCTTATTTCACGAGTGTTAAAAATATTTATTATACATTGAAACATTACATTATATTAGTAATTTAAAATAAATAACTTTAATATATTTTGATAAAAAATACTTAAAAATACATTTCTTTAAAAAATATCATTTTTAACACTAAATAATTTTAACCACATCCTATTAAAATTAATTATTCATCTTATAACCATTTAATTTTATCAATAATTTGGTATTAAATATTTATTTGAATTTTATAAACACATAAAATCATTATTTAATAATAATAGTAATAATAATAATATGTAATGCTTACAAAAATTATATATATAATAAAATATTTTATTTAAATATTATATTTTTATTTCATTCAAGAATTATGAATTATATAATTTAAAAATTGTTACTAAAAAAACACAACTTGAATATACCTATTAGATACATGTATACCCAATAACTACACATCCAATGATATTTTTCCAATGAACATATATATGATAGTCAGATTTCATTCCAATATATAGTCTCACATAAATTCTTAGAATCTTTCATCCAATTCATTTACTTCTCTCAAAACATGTTTATTATATTTCTAATTCTCTACCATATTGCAATAGTTTAAACCAGAGATATAATCTTCATGGAAAACCACAATGATAAATATTTCATGTCTGTGGTCTTTTTATTTACCTAAAGATTTATTCTACTTGTACATTTCTTAATGATGTTTCTTATTTTATTCTCGCAATGTATAAATTTGTATATTATATTGTAATATTTTATCCTAATAAAATTTACCACGGTTTATTTTAGTTCGGTGTTATGCGTGAAATGATATGTTTAAAAGAATATTTTTTTAAAGAATAGAATACATTTTAAAATAACAATATGTTAAAATTGATGACTCATAAGGAAATATTGGTGGAGTATGTAACTGATGTCAACGATAGATCAAATCATAAGGGTCCACACCTAGAATCATAGCACAACCCACCAATATTTTCATTGGAAAGGGTATGAATGTGATTATGTATTCTATCTATAATCCCCCTGAAGCTGATAAGGACACCTCTATAAAATACTAGATCACTCAGTTGAAGTGATAAAATTAAAATATTACAGAAATAAATACATAATTGCTTTAAGTATGATTTCCCCTTGGTAAAATACCTAAATCCTCCTGCAAAGGTTCACCTTGAAATGAATTACCCCAAACCATGGGACCAGGGAAATTTTCATATTTTAACCCCTTATTTGATGTATTTCAAACATTTTTAGACCTTGTTAATCACCACATAATACCATATATATTCGGATTTCTCTAGTTTAGTAGTAGTATTGTCTATTTCCCAATCATCAATAGTTTTGACGTCTTCCCCTAAATTTATTAGGATTAAGGTACCACCACCCAAATATAAAATTCAACCATATGACCATGTAAATAAAGGTGTGTGACACAAGGGGGAAACAATGTATTTATATGTATCTCAATGAAAGATGAATCAAGGTATATTCCTTCCAAATAGAGAAAGTTTCTAGGTATCTCACCTCCACCTTAGAGATTAATTTTATTGAACACTCAAAAATCAAGTGACATAAAGATGAAAAATTGAGAGACCATTCTGATTACTACCCATACAATCAATTGTTAGGTCATATATTTGAGAGGTTCTTCGTATTTATGGGATGGATTCATAAGTAGATAGATGAGGGGACAATGTAGTCAACAACAACCAAATATCTTCTTCATATATATAAGCACCCTTAGTAGAACACACAAAGTGTGTGGAGGAATTAGAATTTCCCACATATTGATGATATGTGAAACAGTGTTTAATCATTTTGGTTTAATATTATAGATATATACTTCACCTATTTATTAGAGAATGGACTTCTTGAGCTTCCAATGATCGAGAGACTAAATGAGGCAATTATGTGAGATTATATTGATTATTTTCGCTAACAATTTGTTTTTTTGACATATGATTTCAAGATGCATTATCTTTAATGATTAGATCAAGAAAAAAATATAACAATTCATAATTGAGAAAGATAATCTCAAGAAACATGAAATGTGAAAATGATTCATTATTACTCCAATATATCGGAACCATTCCAAACATACCATGTTCGAGGAACCAAGTCCATTTCATATGAGTTTAAACTTCTTGGAATATTTCCTTGTCTCATGAAGTTAAACTGTATGACACAAAAGTACTTGTTGTATGAATTTAAAGTACTTAATGAAAGGTTATGTATCCATGATTGTAAGTTGTACAACACATGTTAATTTTTACAAGACCCTAAACTTCATGGAAATATTTATTTGTCACTGATCGCGTTGTCTAGTGCATCAAATTAGATATTTATTTTTATCTAGAATTTATGCAGTATAGAAGCAACCCTAGGTCGTCTCTTAATGGATCCTTAGATCATTAATTAAAAATTGATGTTCTGATTATGAAATTAAGAAAAAAGGAATGGGGGTTTATAAAACTTGGGGTTTGTTGATTTTGAAACAAAAATTGAAACCATACTATTAAGTGATACAAACAAGATAGAGAAATCGTGATCAACCCGGGTAAATGTCCCTTGATACTCAATCCGTCATCTCTCTCAAGGTAATGACAAGGATCATTGATTCCTTGATTTATACACACTGATAAAATTATGGTATGGGTGTTATTATTATGTTACCACCTATGATTTGATCGATCGATAATATTGATTATCGGCGACCACTCAAAATCAACAAAATTGAATCGATGTAAAAATGGAACTCAATCAAGGTATCACATCAACAACGTGATGAGATGACCAAATTTGTGTCAATGATGAAATATTCCACAAGAAAAGAACATTCATATTCATGGGTTCAATCTCTTGGAACTTATCAACCGATATAATCCATTCACACACTCATGAAAGGGAAGGGGTGAGAAAAGAGGAAACCACACTCTAATCATCACAAGATCCAGGTTATGCATGGAAGCATGAGGATTCTTGTTCCTTTGATTTTTATTTGATAATATGAGAATAAAAAAATTAAGGTGGTATAAATGAAAAAAAATTGAGAACAAACCTAGAAATTCAATTACTTTATGACAATTACAAGCATGGATCTTGGGATTACAACAAAGGACACCCCCCAAATTGATCACTAAGAGGTTTAGAAGTACATGGGGGAGAGGAGAACTAAAATGTGTTAAAAGAGATCTCCAATTAGACTAAACTTCACCACTAGTCTTGAAACATGAGATAATAATGGGGAGGAGTGATTTTATGGACAAAAACATCACACTTTCCACAAAAGAGTTCAAGTGCCTAATGAATTAGGTCACTATTCTAGACATACTTTTTAATCCTTATTTATCTGGCTAGTTGACTGACCAAAACGCATTCAATTGTCACAAAATTTAGTGGAGATGTTCGATTTAAGTTATATGTACATAGGAGGTTGAAGTAGCCTAATTGGATCTATGATGCCTGAGTTATGGCCCAAATACATAAGGGTGGTCCAATCTGGCCCGCCCAGAATTTCTTCACATTGTGGGCCTATTTTGGGCCACCAAATGGATGAATTGGCCACCATTATATTCTAGAGAAATGTAACCCACATTTTTTACATTAATACACCCATTTTTATCTCAATTGGATGCACAAATTATCCACATTATATATAATTGTTCACATGCATGCTTGGGCTCTTGGGAATTTTAGCCAATTTTGCTTGAATTCCATCACGGGCTCTCCAAATCACCTCCTCCTACAATGTAAACACCGAAAAAAGTAATATTTACCTATTAAAAAGTGATAAAAATTAAGTGGATTTTCTGCCCATGACAACCCCGACTTGTCCGCCCATGACATTTTGTCTTCCTCTTTAATCCTGGTTCTCGCTTTTTGCGTTCGTGCTGATGACATTCCCGAAAATAGAATGTTGATGTTGAGCCCTTGGAACTCGTTCTGTGGCTTTGACCTCACATCCCTCCGCACCTCTCCAGTTTGTAAAGGGAGCAGTGGTTCAAAGAGGTTTTGAGTTTTATGGTTCAGGGATCGATTGGTCTCAAGGCGTAACCTGGGTCGGCCTGCTCCTACTTTGATGACTCCCGGTTCTCTGCCTCGACGATGATGCCTTCATTCGGAGCCCTCGATCGACCAAACCTCTGGTCTGGCCTCACGTTCCACTACTCCTCTTCTAGTTGGATTTGTGGTGGTTCTTATGAATAAGTTTTGGGATGTTGTGAGGTTTGGTGGTCGCCAGCGTTCCAGGCACAAGAATTTCGACGATGGGTTTGGGTTTTTGGATCTCTTCCTTATGTTATCGGTGATGGTTTGTGTGATTCTTCTCAGTGTTCGTTCTACTTGATTCTTGTTCGGTGGGGTTCCATTTTGTGATTCGAGTTTGGTTTTTTTTATGGTGGTGGTCTTAAGAGATCACAACGGTGTCGTGCCTCTATTTCTTACTTTTCGATGTGATAAGATTGCTTTGTTGTGATGATTTGGTTGCTTTTGGTTTGTTGGGGGATGCCGACAACAAGATATATTACGGTTCTTCGATGTACTCTGACACTCTCCGGTGTCTGGTGCGGTGTTTGTAAGGCGATGGTGATGTTGGTGTTTGATCGGCATAGGTGACAGTGATGACTCTTGATGATGGGTGACTATGCTAACGACAGCTGGCAGTGTGTTTTGAATGATGCTGTGAATGTTGAACGTGATCTTCTCAGGTGGTTTCAATCATTTGTTTTTGAATTTTGAATTGTGCATCCTATGTTTTTGGTTCCCGGTTGAGGTTACCACTTATCCTTAAAAGTGGCTTTTTAAATCCAAATAAAAATTACTTTTCTGGTCTGGTCAAGTTCAATTTATTATTATATTTTGAATATTCATTACAAAACCAGTTTGAAATAGAGGTGTAAGGGTAGAATTGAATATCAAATCGCTATGCAATCACACTCCCACACCTAAACATTTTCACTCCTAGGAAAATTCACATATCTGAAAAATTATGCATGTATATATTCCCAACATCATGAAGTTTTAACATTTAAGGAAATTTAAATCCATTAAAGTAATGTGATCAATTCACAAACCACACCAAGGAGTTCTTCCTAGTGAAAATGGAAAAATATATCTCATAAATCATATCCCAATGAAATTAAAAGAGATTCATGATACAAAATTGAGAAAAGAATTAAAAAGTCTACCATGACACTAACTCTCCATGTGTTTGTGTAAAAACCATTCCATTCTATTCTTTCCACTTTCTATCCAATAAATATATTCCATTTTAACATTTTTCAGATTAAATGATTTTTTCCACTGAACCTGCCCTACATCCTTTGCAATCATATTTCAAGACCCACTCACTTAATCATTCCCAAAAGTCAAACCATAAGCTACCGACCTAGATACCCCCATATGTTGCACATTTCATCACTCCCCCCATTCATTATTTTTGTTTTTTAGAAGTTTCATTTTGATCAAATCTCCCACTCATCTATCAACCCTTGTTTTATCTCATCATGAAACTAATTGAAATAGTTATAACATGATCAAAGGTTGAGAAGGAGTGGTTTTTTACCTACAAAAGACAAAAAAGTTTTTTTTTGATTTTTTGTTTTTAAGGGTGTACAAAAGTCAGATATTAGGTACACACACATAGGTCAATCCGGTACAGAAATGAAATAGCTTAGATAAGGAACAAAAGTATGGAAATATTATTTTACGCTGAAAAACATTAACCTAACATATATTTACCTTCTATTAAGTATGAAATATTAAAACTTTTTGGTTTGGTGAAAAAATGTGTGGATATATTAGTGACATTGTTTTCCTAAAAACTACTCACAGAAGGGGAATCAATCATCTCAAAGGTTTCATAGAGATACCACTATTTATATCATTGAAAGAAAACAAATTCACTAAAAATCACCCCCTGATGTTAAATTCATACAAATATTAATTCCATAACAGAGACAGGTTTTCATCATATGTTAAAAAAATATGGAATAAAAAAATTCAACATATATTTTTAGTAAGTTCCATGATTTGGTGACCATAAGAGGGTGATGTAAAAATACCATAAAGAAGGCAAAAAAGAGAAGAAAGAAGAAAGATGATGAAAAAACTAATGAACCCTAAAAGATGGGGAAAAGTGAAAATACCATAAAGAAGGATAAAAAGAGAAGTAAGAAGAAAGATGATGAAAATCCTAATGAACCTAGAAATGTATCCACCCCCAACACCTAGAATGTGCAGTGTCCTCACTGTAATAATTGAGAATGTGAGAAGGAAGGATAAAACCTAGTGTGTTTGACTATTATGTTTCTTCTAGAAGGTGTATTTCCTCCACCGAATTCTTTGTAAAATCCTCATCGAAGTGTTTAAGTTGCTTACCATTGATGGTAATACTTCATCCACACTGGTCATGATAAATATGTATTTCACCAAAAGGGTAAACATTAGTATCAGTATAAGGACCGAGCCATCGGGAACGATACTTAATTGGGTGGATCTTTAGCCTAGAATTTTACATGAGGAACTTCTCACCAATATGGAACTTCCTCTGATGAATCATGCTATCATGGATAACATTTTTCTTCTCTTTATAGATTAAGTATTTCTCATATGAATCACGTCAAATTTCTTCAAACTCTTGAATATGTAGCTTTCTATGCTCACCTGCATCTGAAAGACTCATATTACATTGTGTAATAGCCCAATATTCATGGTTTTCTACCTCCACTGGGAGGTTTCAAGATTTTACAAACACAAATATATATGGTGACATTCTGATTGGGATTTTAAAAGCTGTACAGTACGCCCAAAGTGCATCATCCAAGTGCAAAATCCGATCTTTCCTGTTGGGTTGTACCATTTTTCCAATATTCTATTAACTTCTCTATTTGATATTTTTTCTTGTCCGTTAGTTTGAGGGTGATAATAAGTGGAGACTTTATGATCAAACCCATACTTACGAAGCAAATTTTTCATGTTGAAATTGAAAACTAGGAACCCTGGTCACTAATGATGAATCTTAGCAAACCGAGCCGACTAAAAATTTGGGACCTCACAAAATTAAAAACAACGGGAGATTCATTGGTCCTAGTAGCCTTTTGTTTCACCCATTTAGATATGTAGTCTATAACTAACAAGATGTACATGAATCCAAATGAATTTTTAAAAGGCCCCATGAAGTCAATGCCCCATGCATCAAAGATTTCTTAGAATAACATGGGTTGTTGGGGAATGTCATTCCTCTTGGAGATGTTCCCTTTGAACCGACAATGACAACATGAATTTAAAAATATATGGGCATTCCTATACAATTTTGGCCAATAAATTTCTGATTCAAGGACCGTTCGAGCTGTACGTTGAGATCCAAAGTGGACCCCACCATCCAAAGTGTGGCAGAAGGTCAATACACAGGTGAACTCATGGTCAAGGACACACCGACAAACTATTTGGTCAGCACAAACTCTCCAAAAGTATGGGTCATCCCAAATTTAAAATCAAGAATCATTTTTAAGTATATGGGATTGGGAAGTGATGAAATCAGTGGGGACCCTAGATGTTTCTAGAAAATTCACAATGTCCGAATACTAGGGGTAAGGTCCAGAACAGCACAATGATTCTCATGAGGGGAGTATTCTCCAATGGGGAGGGATGAGTCAACATGGTGGTCCTGTGGCGGATAAATCCTACTAATGTGTCACCTACAACATTTTCCACTCCCCTCTTATCTTTAATATAAAGGTAAAACTCTTGGAGGAGGAGAATCTACCGTATGAGGCAGGGCTTAGCTTTAGGTTTCTTTATGAGAAATCGACGGGCAACATGGTCAGAAAACACAATCACTTTTGACCCCAGAAGATATGAATTTTTTTTCCAAGTTAAACACAATAGAAATGAGTTCTTTTTTAGTAGTTGTGTAGTTTACCTGGGCTGGGTTAGGGGTAGGTGATGCATACACAATGACATGAGGAGCCTTCTCAAACCTTTTTGAAAAACTTCCCAACTGCAAAGTTAGAGGCATCACACATATGTTCGAAGGGGAGATCCCACCGTGGTGGTTGGATTATGGTAGGTGATGTGAGACTCCTTTTTAGTGAATTTAATTCATCCTTACAATTTTTATCAAACATAAAATCAAAATATTTTTGTAATAACTAGGACAATAGAAGTGAAATCTTACTAAAGTATTTAATGAATCGGCGGTAAAAACCAGCATGAACCAAGAAATATCACACCTCACAAACAAATTTTGGATATGGAAGGGATGAAATTAATTCAATTTTATATTTATCAACTATAATTCCATTATTTGAAATGACATTCCCACGAACTATCCCTCGCTCAACCATCAAATGAAATTTCTCATAATTTAAAACAAGATCTTTTTCAATACAGCGGCAGAGGACAGAACCTAGGTGTTCCAAACAGTCATCAAAAGAAGAACCATATATCGTGAAATCAACCATAAATAATTCCATACAACTCTCAAGGTACTAATAAAAAATACTCAACATACATCGCTGAAAAGTACTAGAAGCATTAAATAGACCAAAATGCATTCTTCTGTATGAAAATGTACCACATGGATGGGTAAATGTTGTCTTTTCTTGATCCTAAGGGGCTATATGGATTTGGAAATAACCCGAATAGGCATCAAGGAAACAATAATTGTACATACCATCCAATCATTCTAACATTTGGTTAATTAATGGTAGAAGAAATTGGTCCTTCCACATGGCTTGATTTAGTCAATGGTAGTCAATACAGACTCTCAAACTGTTTTGAACATGTGTTGGAACCAATTCATTGCTTTCATTTGAAAAAACTGTTATTCCTAATTTTTTAGGCATAATTTTCACTGGGCTGACCCATTTACTATCAGATATAGGATAAATGATCCCCGCAGCAAGTAATTTACTAACTTCCAATTTTACCACTTCAAGGAGAGTAGTATTCAACTGACGTTGAGATTGTATTATTATCTTAGCCTCATCATCCAAAAGTATATGGTGCATACAAATAGATAGGATAATCCTAAGAATATCATCCAATGTCCATCCTATTTCCTTTTTGCACTCTCTCAAAAGGATGAGCAGTTTCGATTCCTGTTGTGGAGAGAGATTATTGGAAATAATGATGGACAATTGGTCAATACCCACAAGATATGAATATATTAAATTATAAGGAAGTTTTTTAAGTTCCAACAATGGGGGTTTTTGGATTGAGGGAGGGGGTTTAGGGGGAGTGAGGTCCATGAAACTATATATCTACTCATGTTTATTCTCTAATGAAAGAGAATCTATGGAAATGATATTTTCAGAATCATTGACGGTCATGAGTACCGCAGAATGAACAAAATCATCAATTAAAGCACAAAATTTACATTTTTCAGACCCCACACAACAATGAAAACATGAATCAAAACTCAAATCATCTAAAGGAGAAGAAGAGGAAAATGAGTCAAAGTATGGGTTCATGAGAGAATTGTGTGTGTGCGCATCGCTTAAGAGTACATCCATCGAATAGATAGGAAGAGTGGAGGGCTCTTCAATGGGGTGTTTCATAGCCTCATGGATGTTAAAACATACCTTTTCTCCATATAAATCCATGGATATCATACCATTGTGAACTTTGATGATCGTCTTTTCTGTTTTGAGGAATGGCCTCCCAAGTATGAGAGGGGATTGTACTTGGGTTTGGGTATCTTCCATCTCAAGAATATAGAAATCAGTGAGGAATATGATATTATTCACTATTACAAGGACATCCTCAATCACTCCTGTTGGATGCTTAGTACTACGGCTGTCAAGTTTAATGACAATTCTTGTTGGTTTAAGCTCTCCAAATCGCAGATAAGTATACATGGAGTGAGGCATTACATTAATGGAAGCACCTAAATATAGAAAAACATCAGAAAACAAGGTCTCCCCTATGGTACACAGTATCTTTATTGTTCCCATATCCTTAAATTTGGTTGGAATTTCTAGTTCAATCAAGGCCGAGATAATCCTTCTTAAGTTGGCTCTCTCATTCCCCTTCCACCACCTTATATGGGTACAAATCTCTTTATGAAATTTTACATATCGGGGAATTTGTTTAAATAAATCCAACAAAGGAATATTAACTTAAATATTTTTAAATGTATCAATTATTTCGTTATCAATTTCATTTTCAAAGTCCTTATTATATTTAGAGAGTCTTTGGGGGAAAGGAAGAGGAATCGATTGTTCATGGGAATCCTCAATGATAATTCAATTACCCCTTTTGTCTTATTTTTATTTAGTTGAAATTTTTGAGGGGTGGGAAAGAGAGTTTTCAAGAGGGGGTCATACCTGCCGTATTGAATAAGTATAAGGATAGACTTAGTTTACCACTAGAAGTGTAACTGCACCTACATTACCTTTTTTGCTTCGGATTGGTAATGGTTTGGGATAGTAGTTGTCCAGAACATTTCATCTTAATCTCACCGATGGTGTTTTGAAACTTCCCCACTTGAGTTTGTAGGTCTTTAATTTTCGATTGTGTGGTATATTGGAACTGGAGGTTTTGGGTTTCCATTTTCTTCACCATATCCTCAAGGATTGGTTCTGATTTGGGAGGAGGAGGATTATTTTTTAAGAGGTTTAAGGATAAGAAGGTTTCATACCTTTCCCTTGGTGATACCAATTCTTTTTTAGGGTATCTTGAGTTTCCTCCTTGTCGGTGCTGGGGTTGTGATTGCCACCTAGGGTTTGGATTTGGCCAGAATTGTTATTGCTTGAAGGGTGGTTCTTGTTGGAATGGATGCCCTGGGAACACCATTTCACAAGACTCAGGTGAATCTTGAAGTTGTGGGAACTGGTCAGAAAAATGACTATTGTTAGAACAAATACCATAATGTAATGGAACTGGAGGATATCGTGAGTTACATGGTGCTTGAGATATTTTCCTTAGAAGGTTATGAATCTCATCAAGCTTTTTATCTACCTTTTGTCCAAGGTATGAATGACTTACATCATTAACTCCTCGGGTCGGTGTAATAACTCGTGTACCAAATTGTTGTGCATTTTGATCCATGTTGTCTATTAAGTCATGAGAAGTAGAATAAGTTTTATCAACCAAGGAACCACCAGCTGTTGCATCAATCATTCCACGATCCATGGAGATAAGTCCATCATAAAAGTATTGGATTAACAGTTGTTCATTAATCTGGTGGCCGGGGAATCTTGAGCAATGTATTTTGAATCTCTCTCAGTATTCATGAAGGGTCTCACCTTGTGATTTCATAAAGCCACAAATTTCTTTCATAATTGATGCTGTTTGGGATGGAGGGAAGAAATTTTCTAAAAATTGTCTTTTCAGGTTATTCAATATCCCAATTGTGGTAGTAAAATAGTATATCCAGTCTTTAGCTACATCGTCAAGGGAGAAAGGGAAGTCCTTAAACTTAATTAGGTCCTCAGACTCGTTTTGGGGTTTCATGGTGGAGCACACTATATGAAACTACTTAAGGTGTTTATGAGGGTCTTCATTGAAAAGAACATTAAATTTAGGATGTAAGTGGATGAGGCCTGATCTTAGATTTAATTTGGCTACTTTCATGAGATATTGGATGTATGTAGGTTGGTACTCCACATTTGGGGTGGTCAGTTATTATAAGGTTCGATTATTTGAAGCCATGTTTTCTTGGGTTTGATTGGGTTCAATTTTTTATTGTTTTATGAACAATTGAGGTTACACAAGGGGTTCCTTAGTGTTACTTGATTTACCTTCTCTTGATGCCTTGATATGTGTGTGAAGTGTCTTTTCAATTTCAGGGTCAAATTCAAGCAGTTTTTCTTTTTCCTATCGGGTTATGAAAATAAGTTGTGAAGTTTGTTTTTTTAATGATTGAATATGGATAAAATCACTTAAAAGGTGTTAAATAAGAATATAATTTTATAATAAAAAATTATAGAGAGATAAAGAGATGGAGAAGAAGAATAATAAGGGAGATAGAGAGATGGAAAACACACAAAAACAACCAAAAATAGAAACAAAAAACCAAAACCAAAACAACCAAATGGGGTGGGGGTATTTAAATGAGTACTAATTAAGAAGAAACATAAATAAATAAGATTATGTAAAGAAAAAAATTGATATAGATCCCTGGAAACAACACCAAAATTTGATCACATTGTCGAGCGCATCAAATTAGATGTTTATTTCTAACAAGAATTTCTGCAGTATAACAGAAACCCTAGGTCGTCTCTTGACAGAGCCTTAGATCATTAATTTATAAATGAGGTTATAATTATGAAATTCAAAAAAAGTAATGGGGTTTATAAAACTTGGGGATTTTTTATTTTAAAACACAAATTTAAACTATACTATTAAGTGAGAGAAACAAGATAGAGAAATTGTGATCAACCCGGGTAAGTGTCCCTTGATGCTCAATCTGTCATCGTTCTCAAGGGAATGAGAAGGATCATTGATTACTTGATTTATACACACTGAAACCAATATGGTATGTGAGTTATTACTAAGTTACCACCTAGGATTTTATCGATCAATGCTATTGATTATCAATGACTTCTCAAAATCAACAAACTTGAATCGATGTAAAAATGGAACTCAATCAAGGAATCACATCCACAACATGATGAGATGACCGGATTTGTGTCAATGATGAAATATTCAAAAATACAAGAACATTAATATTCATGGGTTCAGGATCCTGGAATTTATCAGCCGAAATAATCCATTCGTACACTCATGAAAGAGAGTGGGTGAGAAAAGAGGCAACCACACTCAAATCATCACAAGATCTAGGTTATGCATGAAAGCATGAGGATTATTGTTCCTTTGATTTGTATTTTATAATAACAGAATAAATAAAATTATTTAGTTATAAATGAATAAAAATTGACAAAAAACCTATAAATTCAATTACCTTATGACGATTAGAAGCATGGAGCTCTGGATTACAACAAAGGACCCCCCAAATTGATCACTAAGAGGTTCAAAAGTACATGGGGGAGAAGAGAACTAAAATGGCTGAAGAGAGCTATCCAATTAGACTAAACTTCAACTCTATTCGTTCAACATGAGATAATGAGGGGTAGGAGTAATTTTATGGACAAAAAATTCACACTTTCCACAAAATAGGTCAAGTGCCAAAGGGACTAGGTCACTATTCAGGGAAGACTTTTTAATCCTTCTTTATCTGGATGTTGTCCAGACCAAAACGTTTTCAATTGTCTTTAAATTATATGGAGAAGTGAAACTTAGAGTTATCCGTCCATGGGAGGTAGAATTATCCCAATTGGATCTCTGAGGCCCGAGTTATGGTCCAAATACAGAAGGTCTGTCCAATCTGGCCTGCTCAGAATTTTATCATATTGTGGGCAAATATTGGGCCACCAAATGGACGAATTGGGATCCATGATCTTCTAGAGAAATGTATACCACATTGTTTTTCATTCATAAACTCATTTTCATCCCAATTTTATGCACATATTATCCAAAATACATAAAATTTCCCACATGCATGCTTGGGCTCTCGCGCAGTTTGGCCTATTTTTCTTGAATTCCATCACGGGCTCTCCAAATAACCTCCTTCTACAATGTAAACACCAAAACAAGTAAAATTTACCTATTAAAAAGTTATAAAAATTAATTAATTGAATCAAACATGAAGTAAAATTTATTATTATATTTTTAATATTCATTACAAAACTAGTTTAAAATAGCAGTGTAAGGGTGGAATTGATTAGTGAATCGCTATGCGATCAACCACATAACCTTAAACTGTGTGATTCCAAGTCTATATTCTAAAACTATAAAATAATTGGAGTGTTCAATAACATGTGACCTTAAAATGGTGCCCCATCATCTATTCTAGATAAAATTCATCATAATCCCCACTTGTTTGTGTAATTAATTTTCAAGATTCCCCATTAAATCATGATACATTTCTTCATTCCTAGTGAGGTATATTTTTCCATCCCCTTACATTAGTATCTATTTATTTTTCACAATCATTTTTTCTATAACATGATGGTATGCCTGTAGGGTATTGAAAACCCTTTTTAACGTTTTCTCTTCCACCCAACCTACTCTATACCTTTTTATGTCTGAAGCACCATCAAAGAAACACTATGAAATGATACCTTCATATTGGCACCCTAAGAACCTTGATAAAATTTCCTTGGTTCCCAAATCATATGAATTAGAAATAGGGTTCCTGAGTGATCCAAACATACCTCCCTTTGAATAGTGAATGACATAACCACCTTTGAGTTAATAAGTAACCCCAAAGGGATGTCTTGGTCCTAGAGGAAAGGTCCCCCTTAATCTCTGTTCACTATTCCTTGATGATACGACATCTATTCCTCTTTTACTTATGGATGACCTACTCTAACTAGTCGTAATTCCATCATCTTTGATTCATACATTGGAAGACATGATTTAACTTATCCACTTACCCCTATTCAAGAAGATATGAAATATCTCAATATTTTATTCACTTAGTCATTATAGTCACTACCTAGGAGGATCTAAGTAACATGATCCAAAATTACATGATCTATTGGTCAAATAATTACATCCTTAAACATCAACCATCAAAATTCTACTCTACATGGCCTTAATCTTCCTATAAAATGTTCCCACCACATGATCTTAAACTATATGACACTAGGACCTCGTTGCATGTCTATAAAATATATAGGAATTTATCTTTGTCACATGATGAAAAATTCATGATATATGGTTCACCATGGGCCCAATTGAATGTTCTAAATAGACCTCTACTTCATTTTGATGGTTGGGATTGATAATTCACATCATGTTTCCCTCTACAGGTCCAACATTGAAACAAATCGATTTTATTTTTTCACATGAGAGAGATATGTGAAAAAACCTCAATATAAAAGTTCCTTGTTCTGTTAACTTATAATACCTAACATCTAAGTCCTTATTGTATAAATTTAAAATACAAAAATAGATTTCCTCCCTATACAAATTTAAACTACACAACAAGAAGTCTTATCTGTGTGACTATAAATTATATATAGAATTGTATTTATCACATTAAATTAAAATATAATACATATACTCTATCCCAAAAGAATTTAAACTATTAAGATTGTTATATCCCACATTAACCTAAAATAGTTATAAGGGTATCTTCTATATAAACCAGGTTAAAAATACCCCTACCCAATGTAAGAGCACAATCCGCACTGGGCAACCTTTTATTTCCTTACGAATTAAATGAACATGACTACACTAGTTGACCCAAATGTCATGGTTTAACACATATGACTAAAATTTCCCATTTTTAGAACTATGTGTGTCTTGATTATTTTTAACACATGATTAGTAGTGATTCTAAAATCAGTTATATTGGGCTTAGAAAAAAATTCGTATCAAACCCATGCATTGTCTTGGTTATTAATATTCATTCATTCAATTCATATTTTCTCTCCCTAATCATCACTAATACAAGTTTATATTATTTTTTACATAAATTAGGTCTATGAAACATCCCCCATATAAAGGTATTCATCATATGACCCTAAACTGCATGATATATGAGTTATTATCACATGATTTTAAACTTCATGACATATGGTGCATCCTACAAGACCATAAACCACTTAGAGTGGTCCATCATATATGACCCAACTTCCCCACATGATAGATATATCCATGATATGGTGTCTATAATATGGATTCTACCCATAAATCTATGCTAGAGTACAATTATCCCATTCCAAAGGTAACTCATATCTCTTATCCAGGGTACAAACCATAGAGTTTATTTTCTTTCCAATACTATAATGAAATAAAATTCCCTTTTACTTTATATGAGATAGATCAATGTAGAGATAATATCTACAAGAACTATGTGTGATGATATTAATATCATTATAGGATATTTATTAAAGTCTAGATTTTTTATTTTAATCCCAAATACAAATTCAATTTATATCCATACCCTCCCAATGTATGGTCTCCATATTCATGTAAAGTCTTTCTATATTAAACTCTAAATCGGGATAAATTATATTATCTATAAATATGTGTGGATTGATATTTACTACCCCAGGATATGTAGTGACTCTTGTATTTCCTATCCTAGGCCCAACTGCAAACTCAAATGTCATTCTTCAGTCTAAACATCATTACCTTTAAACTATCCTAACCTATCGTTAAGGATATCTATATTCAAATTAATACCTCATTTAAGTCAAGTGTGTATTTATCTTTATTCCATATAGAAAACATCAATTTTGGTTAAATATGTATGCAACTTCATCCACCATTGGTTGAAGTTTCATAACATTTAAATTCATCCCATCGTTGTCAAACTTTCAAGAAATTTATCTGCAAATCAAAAGAGATACAAAGGATTTTTAGGATGAAAACCTACCAAGGGTGGTTTGAGAAAAATTCAAGCCTTTGATCACCAATATATTCCATTTCATGGTTTAAGCCAATGTTAGGGAAGAAAATGGAAAATGGGGAAATACTTTAGAGAACGAACCTTTTCCCCTAGAAAAAGATGAGTTATGCTCACTAGAGCTAATAGTCTTGGTAAAACCTAGTGTATATCTTCCTTTCCACCTACAGGTGGGATTAATATATTCCATGGGTATATTTTCATTCATGGTAATACTTACTATTTATATTGATTATAACATAAATTTAAGTGATTTTGTAACATTTTCATGTTATATCCCTATACCCTAAGAATGTCTTCAATACATGGTGGAATAACTTATAGGATCTTTGAACAATTTTTTATACGAGTTTATCCATAAACCTAATTCATTCTTTGATGTATGAATCATCAGTAACCCAATTCCATGATTTGAGACACTCCTCTTGGAAACCCACAACCTTGAGTGAATCCTCTTGGCTCCCCCTTTCATCATAGTTGGTAATAGGGTGAGTGACTAATCTGAACAGATCCCACTAAAAATTGATGGTGAACAATATAGTTGCATTTGAGCCACTAAGTAACCCCTTAGTGATGTTTTTGTCCCAAAAGAAAGGCCCCCTTAATCACCTTGCACTATTACCTTGAAACATGATACTAGTTTCTCTATTAATAATGGATGATTTACTCCTACTAGTATCTATTTCCCATCAACTTATATATTCTTCTGTTATGATTTACCATTTACATGACTCAACTATTAAATTGGATTCAATTACCCGTAATGTAACACACTTTTGCATCATAAAAACTTTTAAATAAAGATTATGAAATCCTATTATTATTCATTTTTATATCTAGGTGAACATATCCTATAAAAACCCAATTACATTGAGTTAAAATACTCCTCTTGGAAAAATATAAATATTTATCTTAAATTAAACTCTTATAAAAATCCACAATGGGTATTTATCCCCTTTTACATGAACCTAAACTGCATGATATAATGGTCTGATCACCATGACCCTAAAATGTGTGTTACCCTCCATGGGGTCATCTATACTAGCATTGGGATCTCCTTTTACATTGGGTTTTCCTCACCACTGATGTATAGACCATATCACCCTTTGGTTAAAATTTCATGACCCTAATATTTAGCCACCATTTTTTCAAATTTGTATAACCGTAAAATTTAGTGACACTTGGTAAAATATTTATGACGTCTAACCCCAATAAAATTTGGTCCAAGATATATGACCTTAAACACCAGTTGCATTGGTCCAACTTAAAATACCTTAAACTACCCAAGGAAAGACAAATAGTACTTTCTAGGTTTAAACCTCACCAAGGGAATATAGGGTAAAATTCCTATGTTTTTTCTCTAGGAATGCACCTCACATAGATTAAGAAAACTTATAAGAATTTAAAATAAAGGAAAAGACACAAAACTCATCAGGTCAAAAGCCTGTATAGGAAGGCCTAAGTAAAAGTTAAGTTCATACTTTAAAGGCCTCTCCATTAATGGATTAAGAAAAAGATTAGCAAAAAATATAAAAATATTTAGAACTCATAGGGACCATTGTTCGACCCTAGAAAGATATATCTATAATCACTTGGTCCATTGACCTAGGAAAACGTCAGATCACCTTTTTTCATCACATACATTAGTTTAGATAAATTTTCCTAAGATATATATTTCATCCCACAATACCTTAAAATGATTAGTGTTCTATATTACTTACGAATTAATTCATTTAAATATGTGTTAGATCTATGTGAGAGTTCCTAGTGTATAGGTATTCCAGTCCATATTATGTATCTCCATTGAATTTATACTAGGAAATAACCCTGATGTTTTATCCTGTTCATGAGCTTGGTCACCACATAGTCTCTTTTTTGAGAACTACATGGGCTTGATTCCTGTTCTTATAGGATACATAGTGACATCCATATCTACTATATCATATCTAATTTCAAATTCTACTTCCATTCCCCCTACCATCCTAGTATTTGGTCTTACCAATTTAGGTTGAGTTTTCCTCATTTAAACATATAGTGGGATTTTAAAATACTTGAGTCAATTATTCCTCTTAGTAAAACCAAAATCCTTGAATCTATTATTCCTATTTTAGAAACCAAAATCCTGGAGTTAATTATTCCTCTTGGTGAAATCAAAAGCCTTGAGTCAATTACTCCTCTGGAAAAAACCCAAAGAATCGAGTTAATTATTCCTATTGTAAAAACCCAAAGACTTAAGTCTATTAATCCTCTTGGTTAAACCAAAATCTTTGAGTTTATTATTACTCTTAATGAAATCATAATCCTTGACATGAATGTTCCTCTTGGTGAAACCCAAATCATTCAGTCAATTTTTTATCATAGAGAATCGAAAATCCCCAAGTGAATTATTTCTCTAGTAGAAACAAAAAACCTTATGTCAATTATTCCTCTAGCTGAAACCTAAAGTCTTGAGTCAATTGTTCCTATTAGAGAAACCCAAATCCGGGAGTTGAGACTTCCTCTTAGTGAAAATCCTCCCACTATTAATTCACCTCCAAAGGATTACTAGATATTCAAGTAATGTGGAAAAGTGACCTAGGTTACCTAAGAATTATATTCCTTTAATTATAAGTGAATCAAATTCTAAGGGAGATTTTTTTTGGAACTAGAAAATGTGTTCCAAACACTTCAGTCAAGTATATGCATAAAAATATCTTTCTATATGAAGAAGATGAAAATGAGATCTTTATGCAGCACATGATTTCTCACACATTGAGGGATGATGATTCCCTAAAAATTGTTCCAAGTCCAATGATGTGGTGGTGAGAATCTCATACTCAAAGTAGGCCATGGATTTTATCCATTACTAAAAAAGGCCATTAAATCCTTAAAACCCATTTTAAGGGTCTTAGATATATTTTTTTCCTCATAAAACACCCAATGCCTGGTAAACCAAATAGACATGGGAATAGTTTATTTTGGAGGCTTCGATTTGATTACTCATGGGGCTAAAAAGGATTTACAGATCAAACAATACTACAAAAGAGGCCTTTAATAGCGCTGACATTTATCAGCACTAGAAAAATGCATTGATAAAGTCCATCTTTATCAGCTCTAAAGTAAGCGCTGATAAAGGTCCAGAATAAAATGAAATAATTAAACAAATAAAAATAAAAAAGTAATATTTTTTTAATTAAATAATTATTGTAAAAAAATGATTAAATTGAATGTACATATATATAAATTTTAAAAATTAATAAATAGTATATATTAAATATATAGATATGTAAAATGAATAAAATGAAATAATTAAACAAATAAAAATTAAAAATGAGTAAATTAAAAAAAATACATTTTATTAATTAAATGATTATTGATAAAAATGAATAAATTTAATATACATATATATAGATTATAAATATTAATAAATAGTATGTATTAAATATAGATATATAAAATCAATAAATTTTAATAATTACATGATAAAAAACTATTTTATTGAATATTTTATTGATAATAAATGATATAATTTCCTCACATTGTGTTAAACATGTTTATTTATAAAATATTTGGGATTTGATCATTCATTTGAAAATTTGGTGAAAATTCCAGTTTTACCCTTAATAGTGTACTGTAGTATTTCGAAGATAAATATTTTTATATTTATTATTTGAATTTGAAATTTTGTAACAGTGTTCCTAACTTAATTATCTACAACTGTTATTCAGGACACTAAAGCTAAAGAGTTCATTTGTTTGTTGAAATTGGGCCATGAAGTCAAAGTTGGGCTGGGCTCGCCAGAATGGAGAAGGTTCTGTATTTGGGCCATATATTCTACATAAGGGCTTGTATTGAGCCCAAATTTTGATGAAAGCTCGGGGACATGATGTGGCACAAATCATCCTTCTGGAAGGCCGGCCAATTCACGCGTTTTGGTGGTCAAATAGGCGGTTCAAGTTGGCATAAAATATTTGTCCGAATTTCCACATTCACACTTGAAACCACTTGTAACCTCTCCTCCCCTCCCCTCTATAAATTAGAGTTTTTCTCATTTGGAGGGGTTGGGACTTGCATTGGGAGATTGGAGGCACAGGAGAATTTGTTTCACCCAAATTCTCCAACCATTGTAAGAGGGGTAGCTCTTGAAGCAAGGATCCCCTCATCGAAGCCTCCTTCTCTTCTTCATTTTGTAATGTTTTCATTTGTGTAATAAACTTCATTGATCTTCTTATATTTCTTATCTTTTCTTCTGTTTTGTTTAAATTTCTTCTTCTCTTAATCTTCCTAATTGGGCTGGAATTCTTGAGTAGAAGCGTTATTGGGTTATACCCATTTTAAACCTTTGCACATGCAAAACGCTTCTACGATGATTACGCCACCCATGGAAGAGTAGTCTTTTAGTAATCGATCTATCTTCTACCCTCTTCATTTAATTATTTTGAATCAATGAGCTACTGTAATTCACTTAATATGATCCATAAATTGTGTTTTTAAATTGTAAGAAACTAAGCAAGCAATTGAACAATTAACACAAAAACACGCGAGGTCGGGATTTTGTGTAAATTGTGAGAGCGCGATCTTAATCGGTAATACAAGACCACACGAGATAAATTTGTAGAGTTCAAATATAATCCATAAACATAATTCATCCTCATTTCCAGAATGGATATGTGCCTTAATTTACCACTGATCATAAGCTAATCTTAGAACATCAATCAAAGTAGGGTGCTGCGATTGCACGTTCCAAAGTTAGCCTAGGTTTAAATTCACATCATCTTTGTGGTAAAGTTAATTCTCGTAGGGTTCGGGATTTAACAAATTAAGGGATCATAATTAAGTGAATGTTAATATAAATGATAATTATTAATAATAAAGTGAAGAGGTAGAGTTAGATCGATTACGCTTTTTAAATAGATTTCTAAAAAAAACATCTTCTTGTTGTGTCATTTAAATTGAAATTCATTTCAAAACTAAAAAAAAAAAAATTATACAATCTTCTTCCAGCAAACTTCTTCTAGATTCATAAACTACAAAAAACCCCAATCCTTTAAAGTAGTGTTTTTATTCTATTCTATTTTATTTTATTTTTTAGAATACCTCTAATAAGTTGTTATATTCACTTCCTCCTTTGAGAGACGACCTTGGTCAGCCACTCTGCTGCACTTAAGTACCCCAAATCACACTAATCATTTGAGGGCGCCCACGACAGCGCTCTTTCAAATTGGCGCCGTTGCCGGGGAGGCAAGTAATTATTTCAACCAATTAGAGGTCTTTATTTTATCTTACATTTTATTCTCTTCCTCTATTCTTTCTTCCTTCTTTACCCAATCTGATTTTTCTTCTTCTTCTTTTAATTTCTTCTACTTCTCTTTGGACCATCAACTCAAACTTCTCATTTTTATTTTACTATGGTCCACCTTCTTTCTTTTCATTTTTATTTGATCTATGACTCGAACTAATCCCGAAGATCTCTTAGATCTTGACCCTGAGATTGAACGTAGCCTTAGGGCACGAATCAGACATTCTCAGTCTACGGGAAGTTTCAACATTCAACCAGTTGGAGAATTACTCCAATATCAGAACATTGAAATTGGAAGCAATTCAAATTCAACCATAAAACAAGAACCAATGGCTGGAAATAATGGAAATGAACTTAATAGAACCATTCGAGAATTGGCTGCACCTGATATTAACTATCAACCAAATTGTATTGCATACCCAAATCTCGACTCGGACTTTGAATTGAAATCTGGATTAATTCACCTTCTTCCAAAGTTTCATGGCTTATCTGGTGAGGATCCCAACAAACACCTTAAGGAATTTAATGTGGTTTGCTCAACTTTAAAACCAAGAAATGTTTCTGAAGATCAAATTAAATTAAGAGCATTCCCATTCTCACTTGATGGAGCTGCAAAATATTGGATGTATTATTTACAACCCAAAGATGTAACTTGTTGGAACGATTTGAAACGTCTTTTCTTGCAGAGACTTTTTCCAGCATCAAGGACCACATCCATTCGAAAGGAGATATCGGGGATCAAGCAAGCCCAAGGGGAGTCAATGTATGAGTACTGGGAGCGATTCAAGAAGTTGTGTGCAAGCTGCCCACATCACCAAATCAGTGAGCAATTACTCATCCAGTACTTCTATGAAGGACTCACACCTATGGAGAGAAGCATGGTAGATGCTGCGGCTGGAGGAGCATTGGTGGACAGGACACCAGTAGCTGCACGTGCGTTGATCGACAAGATGGCCCAAAACTCCCAACAATTTGGTGATAGAGGTACACCACATGTCAGGGGAGTACATCAGGTAAGTCCTTCTTCTCTTGAAAGTCATTTGATTGATACTAAGTTGGAATAATTGACCACTATGGTGAGACAAATTGCTTTGGCACAAAAGACATCTCTACCCCCTCCTTCAAGGCCATGTGGCATTTGCACTGAGACAAGCCACCCAACTGACTGTTGCCCACAACTCCAAGAAACAGAAGATTGTGCAGCAGTGTTCCCAGGGAGACCATTTCAGCAGCAACAACAACAACCATATCCCCAAAAGAAGTTTGATCCAACATACAACCAAGGGTGGAAAGATCTAGCGGACATGAGGTATGGCTCTGGACAACAACAAAGGCCCCCTTTTCAACCAAACTTCCAGCAGCCTCCACCTTACCAACGGGGTTTACAACAACCCCAAAGGAGATTCGAAGCTCAAACATCAACGAGTCAGCAACAAGGGAATATCCAACACAAGGTAGACTCTAACACTGATGATCTTTTGAAACAAATTGTTCTTAATCAACAGAATGAGATAAAGAGTCAAAGTTCGGAGCTGAGAGAGTTGAAGACTCAAATGAGTCAGATTGCCACCGCCCTCCATGAACTTGTGAGTAAAAATTCTAGAAATATACCTTCCCAACCCACTCCAAATCCAAAGGGGAATGTTAGTTCCATCACATTGAGAAGTGGGAAGCAAATGAATGATACATCTGCACCTACCATTCCACCGGGATTCACCTCAACTTCAGAGAAGCCGCATTCCATACCAACTGATGAGAAATCCAATGAGAATGATAAAGGTAAGAAAAAGATTGATGATGTTCCTCCTAAACCCCTTCCTTTTCCAAACAGGGTTGTTCAAACTAAGAAGATGGCTGAAGAAGCAATGCAAAAGGAGGTTTTGGACACATTCAAGCGTGTGGAGATCAACATTCCTCTACTTGAAGCCATTAAGAAAATTCCAAGGTATGCGAAATTCTTAAAAGAACTTTGTACCAATCGAAGAGGGCTCAAGGGAAATGAGAGGATCAACCTTGGAAGGAATGTCTCGGCACTTATTACACCAACTCTAGCAATGCCAAAAAAGTGCAAGGATCTTGGGACATTCACCATCCCATGTACCATAGGGGAGTTGCACTTCTCTGATGCTCTTTGTGATTTGGGAGCTTCCATAAATGTGATGCCTCACTCTGTATTCTCTTCCTTGCAGGTTGGTGATTTGAAGCCAATAAGAGTAGTGGTTCAATTGGCGAATAGAGCTACGGCATATCCAGCAGGAGTCCTTGAGGATGTACTTGTCCGGGTAAGAGACATGATCTTTCCAGCGGATTTCTATGTTCTTAACATGGAGGATGATCAGGTAAGTTCTCATGCCCCCATTATCTTAGGTAGACCCTTCCTCAAAACTGCAAAAACTATCATAAATGTAAATGAGGGTACACTTTCCATGGAGTTTGGAGATGAAGTTGTGATATTTAATGTTATGGATTCCATGAAGTACCCCTCAGAGGACCATTCTGCTTTTGTTATCTCCCATTTTGAACCACCAAGTAAAAACTCCATAGAATTTGATTATCCTATGCTTAGGGATATTATGAGTATTGGTTCTAGTTTGATGTCTAATAATACTTCTACACCCATTTTTAAGGAACAAGACTCTCTAAGATTTGATTTTGAAATGGAATCATATTCTGATTTTGATCATGTGAACTCTGATTATGACATGGCTATTGAGTATGCTGATGGATTTGGTGCTTTATTCTCTGATTGTGATGATTTTTATTCTGATATTGATGTTCATTGTGCAGATATGTCTGTTGCATCAATTTCTCCATCCATACATCACCCACCTACATTGGAACTCAAGCCATTGCCCCCAAATCTCAAATATGCATACTTGCTCAGTGGTGATAGATTACCTGTCATAATTGCTAACAATCTCTCTTTTGAACATGAAGAAAAACTTTTGAATCTTTTGAGAGATAACATTAGGGCAATTGGTTGGACCTTGGCTGACATATCAGGTATTAGCCCCTCCATTTGCATGCATAAGATTCTCTTGGGGGATGGGGCTAAACCGGTGAGACAACCACAAAGGAGACTCAATCCCACCCTCCTGGAAGTTGTTAAAAAGGAAGTTGAGAAATTGCTCGAGGCAGGTATAATCTTTCCCATTTCAGATTCACAGTGGGTAAGTCCAATTCAGGTTGTGCCTAAGAAAACTGATTTTACTGTTGTTAAAAATGAGAAAGATGATTTAGTTCCAATGAGGGTGCAAAATAGTTGGTGTGTGTGTATTGATTATAGGAAACTAAATCAGACCACTCGCAAGGACCATTTCCACCTCCCATTTATTGATCAAATGCTCGAGAGACTAGCTGGGAAAACACACTATTGTTTCTTGGATGGATTTTCTGGATATTTTCAGGTTCCTATAGCTCCAGAGGATCAGGAGAAGACTACATTCACCTGTCCCTTTGGCACATTTGCCTACCGGAGGATGCCATTTGGACTTTGCAACGCCCCAGGTACCTTCCAGAGATATATGGTGAGTATTTTTTCTGATTTTATTGAGACCTGCATAGAGGTATTTATGGATGATTTTACAGTGTATGGGTCTTCATTTGATGAATGTCTAAGTAGTTTGGGAAATGTGTTGAATCGTTGTATTGAGAAGAATCTGGTCCTGAACTTTGAAAAGTGTCATTTTATGGTAGATCATGGCATTGTCTTAGGGCATGTGGTGTCAAAACATGGGATAGAGGTTGATAGATCTAAGGTAGAAATTATTTCATCCTTACCCTATCCTTCATGTGTGCATGATGTTAGATCTTTCCTAGGGCATGCAGGATTTTATCGGCGCTTCATCAAAGATTTTAGTAAGATCGCTCTTCCTATGTCACGATTACTTCAAAAAGATTCTGATTTTGTGTTTGATGATTCTTGTAGGACTTCGTTTGATGAGATAAAGAAGTGTCTGACCACTCCACCTATCATACATCCCCCAAGGTGGGACCTTCCATTTGAGCTTATGTGTGACGCCTCCAACTTCGCGGTTGGAGCTGTCTTATCTCAGAGGGTGGAAGGACGTTCACATGTGATCGCCTATGCATCGAGGACGCTAGATTCAGCCCAATAAAACTACACTACCATAGAAAAGGAGTTTCTTGCTGTCATATTTGCTTTAGATAAATTCCGTTCATATTTATTGGGCTCTAAAGTAGTTGTTTTTTCTGACCATGCAGCTTTGAGGTACCTCCTGAAGAAGCCAGATGCAAAGCCGCGACTTATCCGTTGGATGCTCCTTCTTCAAGAGTTTGACATCGAGATAAAGGAAAAAAGGGGTCAGAGAATTTGGTGGCAGATCACATGAGTAGGCTTACTCACACACTAGAGGGTGACACCTTGGACCAGGTACCACTTCGGGACACTTTCCCCGATGAGCATCTCTATACCATCTCAAGTAAGCATCCTTGGTATGCTGATTTAGTTAATTACATTGTTGGCTCTGAAATCCCAGTAAATTTGAAGAAGCATCAAGTCCAAAAATTAAAAAGTGAGCCTAGGTATTATGTGTGGGATGATCCGTACCTCTGGCGCATGTGTAGTGACCAAGTCATTAGGAGGTGTATTCCTGATCATGAGTTTGAGTCTGTTTTGCAATTCTGTCATACAATTGCATGTGGTGGACACTTTGGACCCCAACGGACAGCTAGGAAGGTTTTAGACTCTGGATTATATTGGCCTAGCTTGTTCCATGATGCCCATTTGTTTTGTAAGTCATGCTCTCGTTGCCAACACACTGGGAACATTTCTAGGAGACATGAGATGCCCCAACAACCCATACTATTTTGTGAGATTTTTGATGTATGGGGCATCGACTTTATGGGTCCTTTTCCTAGTTCATTTGGTTTTTTTGTACATTTTGGTTGCTATTGATTATGTGAGTAAATGGGTGGAGGCCAAGGCCACCAGGACTGACAATTCTCATGTTGTTGTGGACTTTGTCAAAGCACAAATTTTTTGCAGGTTTGGAGTACCAAAGGCCATCATCAGTGACCAAGGGACACACTTTTGCAATAGGAATTTTGCTTCCCTCCTTCGAAAGTATGGGGTGACACACAAAACATCAACACCATACCACCCCCAAACAAATGGCCAGGCTGAGGTTTCAAATCGTGAGTTGAAACAAATCTTGGAGAAAACCGTGCAGCCAAATAGGAAGGATTGGAGCAAGCGCTTGGATGATGCATTGTGGGCCTATAGGACAGCATACAAGACCCCCATTGGTATGTCCCCATTTCGGATTGTTTTTGGGAAAGCGTGTCATCTCCCCGTGGAAGTCGAGCATCGGGCATATTGGGCTATAAAGAAATGTAACATGGATTTGGCCCAAGCTGGAATTCAAAGGAAGTTGCAAATTCAAGAGCTTGAGGAGATTCGACTGTCATCATATGAGAACTCAAGGCTCTACAAGGAAATATCAAAAGCATCTCATGACAAAATGATCCAACAAAGGGAGTTTCATGTTGGAGATAAAGTCCTTCTCTATAGTTCACGAATGAAGTTGATGCCTGGTAAGTTGCATTCCAGATGGTTAGGTCCTTATATTGTGTCTAATGTTTTTCCTTATGGTGCAGTGGAGATCACACAAGAGGACACTGGAAGGAGCTTTACAGTAAATGGGCAACGTTTGAAGAGATACATTGAGGGACATCCTACTGATGCAGTGGATTTTATCACACTGCATGACCCCATCATCACTTGATCACATCAGGCTGTTCCTAACCCTTTCACTTTTATATTAATTGTCCTATTTAAAAATTATGCATTTCATGTGCATATATAATCTCATGGGTTCACATTGAGGACAATGCAATATTTTAAGTGTGGGTGAGGGAACCTTTTAGTTTAGTAATTTCAATTGTTTTCCTGTTTTAAAAAAAACCAAAAAAAATTGTATGTTTTTCAAAATTTGTGTGTTTATTTTACAATTTTCTGTGTGTTTTTGAAACTTTTGAGCTGAAATGATTCTCATCACCATTTTTAAATCCATATCAATAAGTGAAAAAATTTACCCCCTGAAACTAAGCTTAAATGAATGCTGAAATGACTTTGTTTCAAGTTCAAATATTTAGTAATTTCATGGAAAGTACACCGAATTTCGAATCCCATGCCACATCTCACTGTCTTTAAATTTGAAATCACTTTCCTGTGAGGCTTCTGAACCATTATTTTCATATTCTTTACATTCACCTCACTTATTGAGAGAACCAAACCATACTTGATTTAACTAGAATTTGATCTATTCCTGTCAAAACTTGAGGGTTTGAGGTACTTGTGTTTAAATGATTGAGGAATTTGTTTGGTATTAAAACCCCTATTTCAAAGAATACTTTTTTATAATGGCCTACCTTGAATATTTAATCCTTTTAGCCCTTAGAAGCCATACACAACCTGTTAGGTTAAGCCACATTACAAGCCAATTTTCCCTATCCAACCAACTCTTGAAGTGAAATTGCATAATATAGTTGAGCTTAAGTGTGGGGGAAGTTGTCTTGGGTTTTGCCACCACATTCTGTGATACTTTGGGTGGAAAATTAAATTCTGAAGAGATGTGTTTGCTGCTAAAGAAAGTCATTATATTGAAAGTTGTGCCTTTTCTGGAGCTTTCATGACAAGTGAAGCTGTGCCTTTTCTGGAGCTTCTAATTGAGGTGGAAAGCTGTGCCCATCTGGAGCTTTCAAGAAAATCATGTTTGAGAAGATTGATATTTTTTATGCTGAAATGATGAATGGTGTAAACCTTTCATGACTTTTCATGATGATGGAGCTGAATTGATACTATGGGGATTGAAGAGAAGACCATATTTAAGTGAAAATTAGATTAATGCAATTTTTCTTCAAAAGAGTCAAGCCCTCCTCATTCAGCCTCAGAGTTTTTCACATCTTAATCCTACCAACCGAAAGCCACTAAACAACCCTGAAAAGTCCTCATGATAAACATATGTCCTTGACTCACATCGGGTAGTGATGTAGGAATCTATCAAGCCTATGGTGACCCTTGTATGAGTTTGGATGAGAAAGACATTGCAAAAAAAAATTGATATTTGAGTGATGAGAGAAAATTCAAGCGAGGTAAGTGTTTTGTGCATGGGTGGATAAATGAAGTGGAAATATATTGAATGATATAAATAGAGAACTTTAAATAAGGTTTTTTATGAGGCATGATATCTTTTTTATTCTTGGTGTGAAATTGATTGATCTTAAAGATATGTGTTTTAAAATTGGTTTTGATTTGATATTGATGTTTACTTGATATGAGGTTTTGCCCAGGTGTGCAAAAGGGTAAGTGTGGGGGAGTTGATAAAACACTATTTTATTGAATATTTTATTGATAATAAATGATATAATTTCCTCACATTGTGTTAAACATGTTTATTTATAAAATATTTGGGATTTGATCATTCATTTGAAAATTTGGTGAAAATTCCAGTTTTACCCTTAATAGTGCACTGTAGTATTTAGAAGATAAATATTTTTATATTTATTATTTGAATTTTAAATTTTGTAACAGTGTTCCTAACTTAATTATCTACAACTTTTATTCAGGACACTAAAGCTAAAGAGTTCATTTGTTTGTTGAAATTGGGCCATGAAGTCAAAGTTGGGCTGGGCTCGCCAGAATGGAGAAGGTTCTGTATTTGGGCCATATATTCTACATACGGGCTTGGATTGAGCCCAAATTTTGATGAACGCTCGGGGACATGATGTGGCACAAATAATCTTTCTGGAAGGCCGGCCAATTCACGCGTTTTGGTGGTCAAATGGGCGGTTCAAGTTGGCATAAAATATTTTTCCGAATTTCCACATTCACACTTGAAACCACTTGTAACCTCTCCTCCCCTCCCCTCTATAAATTGGAGTTTTTCTCATTTGGAGGGGTTGAGACGTGAATTGGGAGATTGGAGGCAGAGGAGAATTTGTTTCACCCAAATTCTCCAACCATTGTAAGAGGGGTATCTCTTGAAGCAAGGATCCCCTCATCGAAGCCTCCTTCTCTTCTTCATTTTGTAATGTTTTCATTTGTGTAATAAACTTCATTGATCTTCTTATATTTCTTCTCTTTTCTTCTGTTTTGTTTAAATTTCTTCTTCTCTTAATCTTCCTAATTGGGCTAGAATTCTTGAGTAGAAGCGTTATTGGGTTATACCCATTTTAAACCTTTGCACATGCAAAACGCTTCTACGATGATTACGCCACCCATGGAAGAGTAGTCTTTTAGTAATCGATCTATCTTCTACCCTCTTCATTTAATTATTTTGAATCAATGAGCTACTGTAATTCACTTAATATGATCCATAAATTGTGTTTTTAAATTGTAAGAAACTAATCAAGCAATTGAACAATTAACACAAAAACACGCGAGGTCGGGATTTTGTGTAAATTGTGAGAGCGCGATCTTAATCGGTAATATAAGACCACACGGGATAAATTTGTAGAGTTCAAATATAATCCCTAAACACAATTCATCCTCATTTCCAGAATGGATATCTGCCTTAATTTACCACTGATCATAATCTAATCTTAGAACATCAATCAAAGCAGGGTGCTACGATTGCACGTTCCAAAGTTAGCCTAGGTTTAAATTCACATCATCTTTGTGGTAAAGTTAATTCTCGTAGGGTTCGGGATTTAACAAATTAAGGGATCATAATTAAGTGAATGTTAATTTAAATGAGAATTATTAATAATAAAGTGAAGAGGTATAGTTAGATCGATTACGCTTTTTAAATAGATTTCTAAAAAAACATCTTCTTGTTGTGTCATTTAAATTGAAATTCATTTCAAAACTAAAAACAAAAAAAAAATTATACAATCTTCTTCCAGCAAACTTCTTCTAGATTCATAAACTACAACAAACCCCAATCCTTTAAAGTAGTGTTTTTATTCTATTCTATTTTATTTTATTTTTTAGAATACCTCTAATAAGTTGTTAAATTCACTTCCTCCTTTGAGAGACGACCTTGGTCAGCCACTCTGCTGCACTTAAGTACCCCAAATCACACTAATCATTTGAGGGCGCCCACGACAGCGCTCTTTCATTACACAAAAAATTAAAAATGAATAAAGTAAAGAATTATTTAAAAATTTATTAATGAATAAGTATTATATATATATATTAATTATAAATGTTAATAAATATTAAATATAAAATATAAATATATAAAAAATGAATAAAATTTAATAAGTAAAAAAATATTAATGTCTTATTCATTTTTAATGATGTTTAATTTTTCAATTTAACATATATCAAACATTGTGTGCTACATTGACTTCACACTCATATATATATATATATATGTTTGTGTGTGTGTGTGTGTAATTAATGAGTTTTTATATAGAACACACACAAATATATTTACGCTATTAATGAAATATTAATATTGAAACACATACACTTAATATTTATGTAATTTATTAAAATTTTAGTATATTTTATAACATCATTATAACATGATATATTTAATATTTTATGTTTTTAATCATTCAATTTTATTTAGTTATTTTTAATACTATTACAGTTAGGGTATTATTTATTCATTTTTAATAATTTTTATTATATTTTATTTTATTTTTGAATATGATAATTTTCTATTATATATATATATATATTTACCATGTTTTTTTATTTTCAATATGCATTCATCTTTACTTAAATACATATTTATATATATCCATATTTGTTTAATATTTTATATTTAATTAATAAATATTATCCTTTTTTTGATATTTTTAAAGTGTAATCATTTTGAATTATTAAATTTCACTTGTTTTTTAAATGAATGCATTTTAGATTATATATCCACTAATAATGTTAAAAATATATTTGTAAATAAATATTTATAAATAAATATATTTATAAATGTATATTTAATGTATTGATAAATTTATAAATTTATAATTATTATAAATAAATAAATATTATTCTTTAAATAAGTGTTTATATAATTATAAATAAATAATATATATATTTAAATAATTATAAAATTATAATAAATTTATTTAAATAATTATAATTATAAATGCTTTATCGGTGCTAAAAGGTTAGTGCTGATAAAGATATCTTTTATCAGTGATTTTAATGCTGATAAATCTCGATCTTTATTTGTGCTGAAAAATCACTGAAAATATTCCTTTTATCAGTTCTTATCAATTTAGCACTGATAAAATGGTTTTTTCAGTGCTTTTTTGAAAGAACTATTAAAAGTTTTCCTGGTCTATTTAAAAGAACCCTAACCACGACTCAGTCACTTGTGATTCTCAAGCACTCACAGAACTCCCCAATTTTAGATATGACTCCTATATATTCACTTAGATTAATCATGGATGAAATCCAATGTATGTTATTTTCTACTTTTCATTTATCATTGTTTGATTTTTCTGGGTTCTGTAGTTTGTATTTTTTCACTGTTCTTAACAGTGAAGAACCCTACATCTCATCTCTACATCTCTCTCACTTACCTATACCTATGCAATACCACCCCTACTCTGTAAACTCATTCCATCTTCACATGATACCACTGCGAACTACATCACCATCCGAAGTTGCATCTGATGGTGATTTTTTTGATTTTTCCATTATATTATTTCTTCTTACCTTTTAGATAGTGTGGTTTATAATTATTTGATTCTTTTTTCCACAATATGACATACACATGAAGATGAAATAATGATTTACAATATATTGAACTAATTTAGAGGGAATGTTATATGATATGAATAATATAAATTGTGTTCATATACATATTTTTTTAATGTACATAGGTTAATATAATTCAGGGAACTAATGTTTAAATTTTCTAGTTTATATTATTTAAGATTTTCAATATGTTATATAGATATAATTTAATAAGGAAAAGATTATTTAAATTTTCATTGAAATCTAAATAATTATACTTTTTCAGTTTTTTATTTCATCCAAACTCAAAAGATATGATGTATTTTCAAGAAGATTCAAGTTTATAATTGATTGATAGGTTCGTTTTATTAATACATTTTATAAATATTTATTCACTAAAACATTACAATTATGAGAGAAGATGATATTTAATGGGTTATGGAGATTATTAAAGGAGATACCATTTATTTCCATTATCAATGAATGGTTTCTAATAATTTCCAATGTACTTTAAATATATAATTAGTTAAAATAAAATTTGATTTTTATAAAATAATAGTAAATAGATTTTATGAATTTACTTTATTTTACATTTATAAATAAAAAAAATTTCATAACACAACACAATAGATCAGATTCTATTAAAAGAGTTTCCATATGTAGCATAATCTATAGAAGTTTTTATATACGAGTTTACATTTTTATCAAATTATTTTATAAATAAATCCTCTCCAAGAATGAAGTAATATTTGATAAAGTGACAAGATTTAATAAAATTTATTTTGTTTATTTGTGTGTGTGTGTTATCTTATCAATAAATTTCTCTTTTAGAAAACTGTAACATCACAATATAGTCAAACTATTAGTAACATAACCTTATATGAATCAAAATGTTACTTAACCCTTAGAACCATCAACCAACTTCCAAAGTATTGATAATAAATAGGTAGAGTTCATCATTATCCATGATAAATGGTTCAAAAAACCAAATCACCTGACAAGTGAATCTATATAAAATAGTTCACAATATAATCCAATGAATATAAATGACTACATGCATAAAAACAATAACAATTTGATAAATCCTAGGAAAAAATAAACTCTATATTAATAACCAACCTACCATTGATGAAAAAACTCCAATAGTCTCCACTATCTATCATTTGATACTCTATCCCTTCCAATAAATAATCAATCCCTATAACCTTAAACATAAGGAAACATCATCTACATGTGAACCAAGATGCACAAAAATTGGTTAAGTAAAGTAAAAAAGGTGGGTTTAATTTGATGATTTTCCATGACCTTGATCCTCATTAATACCATGTATCTCATTTTCATTTTATGAAAATATTACTATTTTATGATAAATGAAAGAATTATAAAACACATAGTAGTCATAAGAAACATAAATAAATTTTCATAAAAAAGGACCATGGTGTTACAAATAAGGTTGTTTAAATAAGGATTCATTTTTTAAGATAGATATATAATAAAATACACTCCATGAATAAAAGTCCACAACTTCATGCATATTCCATGAAAATTGTTACTATCTCGAACAAAGATATAATAATTAAATACTCCAGTACAACTAACCTTCACTACCATTATTTAATCTTTCCTCAGACGCTTGATTTCCTTCCATCTCTTGATAATTAATTGGACTCCCTCTTTCAAACTAGCCTTCCTCCCATCATTTTGGTTCCAAAGTTCATTGATTATATACTTCCTGCTGAAATTATATTCGTTAATATCCATCAAAGATAATTCCATAGATTTAAATATCACATATCCCAATTCATTCTTCAACTCTTTCAACCTTTCAGGATCCACATTTACCACTTTCTAAGAACAAAAAAAATGAAACCTAAACAATAATCAAAACATAATGAATGAATTTGTTAGGTTTCTTTATATTCATTTTATTATATGACTTACTCATTTGGAAATGGATGGTTTTGTGATTTTTCACTTTTTAATTTGATGGTTTGTATTTTGGATATCGGCTCAGCCCAGACTTTCTACTAGGGATTGCTTCAGATGTGGTTTTAGAGCAGGTAGCATTCACTATGAATGGATATTTAGATTCGAAAGATTGAGAGGGTATGGACTAGGCATCAGTTCTAGGCCCATGCATTTTTTGCATGGGAAAGCTCACTGAGTAGCCATGTTTTTGTGGAGGCTTTCCATAATGATGTTCATTATGGGGAGGGGAATTTTTAGTAGTCCTGTTCTTGGACCAGGTTATGTTTAAGTCTATGTCATTGAATTCATGTGAGATTTCCCCCTTTCTCCTTAAAATGGGGTTTATCCAAAAATAAATAAAAATTAAGGCCTTTGGACCATTCAGTCAGTATATGACTTACTCAGTTACTTTTGAAAAAACTTCATGAAAAATTTATTTTATTTTGAGTGTGGTCATATTGGATCCTATTAGAACTCTGCAATTAATCATACTTGGATGAGAATACTACTATGATGGGTGACCTCTTGAAAATAATCATTTTGTACATTTTTTATTAAAGAAACATGCCAAATGAACCTTTTTATTATCTTCCCCTACAACCTTTATAAATTTAAAAGGGTTCCAATCTGACTCTTGAAGGTTTTCATCCCACAATGAGAAGAGATATCTAGCCCTGTTTTCAGATTCATATTCAAGATACTTTCTCTTGGAATCTTTGAGAAATGGATGGTTGTAAAGCTCTCTCATCTGCCTCACACCAATACCACCACAAGTTTGTATCTCCACTATTCCCTTCCAAGAAAAGAAACATTTCGAATGATGTGTAAAAAAATAAATGTTTGTGAGTGCAATTAAATGACTTCGAGTAGAATTCATGTGGATTTGAATGTTAATTCCTTAATTTTTTAAATGCAATATGTTAGAATCCATAATTTAAATTTTTAGTTTATTTTTTAACCTTAGTGGATATATAGCTCTTATATTTGAGATATGGGTGGGGGAAAAGGACTCGTAACATAGGTTAGATTCGTTTCAGATCAGTGGGGATGAGTTGACGTTCTCATGGTAGTGTCAATGACCTTTCATCTCCTAAAAAATTATTATTGAATTTTGTTGATTGCGACTCATACGCCACATCTTCTATGTTGTTTGAAATACCCTAAGCAGTAATAATCCAAAATGATCACCTGTAACCATTATGATATTGATTTTGATTATATTAGCTCAAAAAACATAGGTGGAAGTTCAGAAAAATGGGTTATAGATATCAAGCAACAAAATGAAATTGTATCTATTCATGAGGTATTCCATCAAGAAACTTTGGAACCATAGTGATGGGAGGAAGGCCAGTTTGAAAGGGGGAGTAAAATCCATCATCATGATATGGAAGATAATCAAGAATATCGGGATGGATTAAATAAATTCAGTGAATGTTAGTTGTACTGGAGTATTTAGGTATGATATCTCTGTTCAATACATTAAAATTTTTATTGCTAGGTTCATGGAAATGTGGGATTTTATGAATAAAGTGTATTTTGTTTTTTTTATTCAAGAAAAATTAAATGTTTGACTACTCTTGAAGACAATGCCTTCTGCACATGATGATTTTACCAATCCTGAGGAAGAAAAGACTGTTGATGATGAAACCGTGGAATTAATAGGGTATCAACAACATATTGATGAAAAAAACAACAATGACGCAACATCATAGGGGTGAATAAAATTATTCAAGAAATAAGTCAGGGTATAAAATTTTAGGTTGGTTGGAATCAAGGGGGTCAACCTATTAACCCTACCAAGTCAATGTTCATTAGTTGTCTTGGGGTAACAATGAGGGTGAATGTTCCCATTGATATTGATTCATTGCACTGAATCCAAACTTTAAAAAAGGAAATCCTTTTTAAATATATAACAATAATGTCACAATACACTTTCTCTATTTTACTAAAAAATTATATAATGAAACGTTGATTTAATTTTCATTATTCCTTGTAGAGTTCATTTAATATAGAATATTTTTGTAAGAAATTTGTCCAAATGGTTGCTAGAAAATCTCATAGAGGATTCTAGACTCTTATTATGAAGTTACGTCTTAGGGATGTTGAGGGGAAGATAAATCCTCACCCACCAGTTAGTTATTCACACATTATAAAGTAGGAAAATGGGCTTATTTTGTTAATCATCATACTGAGAAATAATTTCAGGTGCATTGAAATCGATAATATGTTATTTGAAATTATTTATTTTATCCAACTTGGTTAAAAATTGTTAATTTATGAAACAAAAAAAAGTGCGATGAAAATAAAAATGTGCATCAAAACCAACATACCCATATTGCAATGCAAGGATGGGGTATGCATCATTAAAGAAGAAATTGGTATGTAATTTAAGTAAACAATAAATGTTTAATTATGTGATATGAAACAAATTTTTTTCCTTTGTTTATATTCATATTGATGAATAAAAATATGAATCCACTACCATTCTAGATCAAGTGCTATGTAACGAGGTTCATGTAAATAAGGAGGCTAAATTAGTTGATGAAAAAAAAATAGTATGGGAAGTATGTGTAAGTATGAAATAATTTTAATTCATTAATATTTATAATAATATTACATAAAAATGAATATTTTTGTTCATATTTGTTTATATGGTTTAGACACAAGAATCATAAAGGACTATACTAGAATAAAAGATACTTTCAGTAGATTTGATGCAACCTGAACAATATGGTTGCATTAGAGGATTTGTTTTCAGAGTCTCTCCACGAACATATTTTGGGAAGATAAAACCACATGACGATACATATAATATGGTGATACAATTTTAGACACAAATAGACTCACTACAAGACATTATTTTGTGGTCTGGTTTGTTAGACCAATGTATGAGAATAGACCAAAGTGAACCGATGGTGGAGAAAAGATCCACACATAAACCAAATTATCCCATTAGATTTGAATTTAGTCATTCCACCTAATCTCATACCTTATTGGGGGTAATAAATTTTTTAATTACTCTTTCTCATAAATATGAATCAAACATCTTCTGATAACTTCATATTATTAAAATTCTATAGGGTATAGTTGTATGTGATTTATATCTATCAACACCCACACACAACTATGTTGTTATTGGTACAATTTATGATATCTCAGGAGACAAGATACACCATTTTTTGGAAAAAATACCACAAGGAAACATTGATTCATTTTTGGGTTGACTGTGTTTGTTGACAAAGCGGGTTTCCATGGATAGTTATGGAGTTCAAGAGATATTGTTTAAAAAAAATGTTGATAAAGATCCATAAAAAATGAATGGACACTCTGGAGGGGGTACAAAAAGATTTTATACAAGCTGGAATTGTTTCCCGTTGTTTGATAATTTTTTATGTCCAACATTGGAGAAAAGAGAAAAGTTTTATTGGAAAAATAAGTTGTGCACAAGTGTTTAGGAGGTTTGGAAATTTTCACACAAACCATTTTTTAAATTCATTACATCAAAATATGGAAAAGGAAGGAAGGTATCAAAGGTATAATTATGCATAAAAGGCGAGGTTGTGTGAAATGGGCTTTCATGAATGTGACTTGAATGCTCAGAGAAAATTTACATGAGCTACACATAAGGTTGAAAAAATGCTTATAAATAGGTGGCTTCTCCTTTCATTTGAGGATGCTCAACAATTAGAGGAAATGTATACTCTAAATCAATCTAGTAGTGAGTTTCATGAAAGTAGGGAGTTTCCATACAAGTAGGGAGTTGTACGCAAGATGGGAGGTGAGTGGAAGTAGTGAGTTTTATTTAAGAAGGAAGCTCCATGAAAGTTATACGTGGTGTGCAAGTTGGTTTTACATGATTAAGGAAAAAGTTATGCACAAGGCATTAGAGTTGTACATAAGTCACCCTAAGGTTGTGCAAAGAGTTTGAAGATTCCCAATACATCTACGGTAAAGAGGTATTCAACAAGTGGATGAAAGTGTAAGTTAATGATACAATAAATGAGGTGTAAAAAACATTGATTCAAGAAATAAATAAAGGATCTTATGAAGAACCAGTGAGCACACTTTAGTTGTTAGAGTAGTGAGCTTTCATTTTTTGATTGGTTGTAAAATAGGATGTATAGTCAGTCCACTCTGAATTTTTTTATTAATAGTGCACTTTTAGTGGATTTGTTACATCAACTCAGTGTCTCTATATGATCCTTGGATGTATCCCAGTAACGGTGAACCAAGTACAATTATTGTGTCTGATACATGCTTTAATTTCTTCTCACACATTGCAATAAGAAATAGAGAGAATAGTGTTTTGTCTAACAATGAAACAAGATACAAAGAGGTAGTGGTCTTAATCTATCATACCCTGATTCACCCCCCTCTTAGGGAAACTAAATATTGGTATCAGATAGAAAGGTTATTTTTAGGGATTTTCTCTCAAGGGTCTCATTGGAGATTATTAATCAAAAGGGATTCCAATCTTCAAGGAAAATATTTTTTAGTTATGGAAGAATCAGATGTATCACTAATTATGATCTTTGTTAATGGATGTATATATAGAAAAAATTAATGGAATTTCAGATAGTATTAACATTGGTTCTTTATTAGAAGTTAAACAATGATAATTGGATGTCGACACAAAATTAATTAATGATTTACGGGGAGCCCTATCCAATGAAATTTATATAATGGTGATGTCATGAAAAACATCACATTCCATGCAGGAAAAGATGTTGAACATCTATGAAGGCGATTAAAAGGACAGAGAGGAAAATATTTAGATTCTATGGAACAAGTACGAATATCTGACAATGAACCCAAATGAGTATGTTGATTCTTTCTTTGACAGTGTGAATATTGTTGTGGAAGACATGAGTGGTCTTGGAGAAATTATTTAAGACATAAATATTGTTAAGCATATCTTGAGAAGACTTCCACTTTTGTTCAATTCAAAAGTTTATTTGTCATAGGATAAATATCTATAGGATATTACATTGGATAAATTTCATAGTATTATCATTGCATCTGAGATGATAAATAAAGACATTGAGTCTTTGGAAAAAGGAAATTTAATATAGGCGGCATTCAAGTCCATGAAGAAGATCACCATTGAGGATTTTCAGGAAGAAGAATAGAAAGATGAAATGATGTCATTCATTTATTCAAATCTACAAAGAGGAAAAGGAATTTTCAAAGAGAAACATCCACTAGAATTATTTCGGTGTGGAATGGTTGGTCATCTTACAGAAAGGTCCCCCAAGAAGTTCCAATAAGAATATGAGGAAGAAGTTGAAATTCCCATGAAGAAGTTTTCAAACTATGTGAAAGGTAAGAAATATTTCAAGAGAAATTTATTCAAGAAGAATAATATTCATTCACATGAATGTGATAGTTCAGATTAATCTGAGGATAATGAGATGGGGAACTACAACGATCATGGAGAAAATTATATGGTAGAAGTTTTTGGTAGTTCCCCAAAAAGGAATAAACTGATAATGACGAAGAATAAGTTGAAGGGAGATTTTATTTTCAAAATGAATTAGAATCCTCTCTTGAAGAGATAGATTTTTGGAGAGCTAAAACGAAGAAACCCAACAAAGTGGTTTGTGGCACCACACTCTATATGAAACAATAAGAAGAAGAGAAGTATGAGTTAATGGATGAAATTGAGAATCTCAAATATTAATTTCCAGAGGACTAAAAACAATTATTGGGAATAAAATCAAGGTGGAATAAAATATAATGGATATCAATGGTTTTAATAACACAGTAAAATAAAAAATCAAATACATTGAAGGATTAGAAGAAGAATTCATCGACCTGTGATAAAAAATAAGGATCATGAAAAACTCTTGACTTTTGGGGTTGTTGAGCAAGTGTTGTTTTCAACAATACATAATGTTTTCATTTAAAGGGGGAGATTGTTGAGAACAATACTCTGTCTCTATATGATAATTTTGATGCTCACAAATACTCTTAATTATTTTCTAATGATTTTATTTGTTAAGAATTTTTCAGGAATTTATTATTTTATTTTATTCTTCGACAATGAGAATTTATTACTAAAGTATTCGTATTTAGGGTGTTCTCAAAACACTATTCATACCCTACTTATTCGGGATCTGTTTTAGCGTGTTCTGGAAACACTGTTCATACCCTATATGGAGAAACATAGCGTAAGGATAAAATACAGCATCTATTCTTTGAGATAAGAGAAAAGTATGGTTAATTAACCCTACATTATCAGCAAAATATGAAAAAGAACCCTACGTTAGGAAGGAACCCTATGTTTGGCATATCAGAAAAGTATGGAAGGAGAACCGTACGTAAGTATTAAATGTTACATTTGTTCCTCAAAAGTATGGTTCATCAACCTTACTTTTGTAAACAACCATACGTTCTTGGAAAAGTATGGATCATGTAAAAGTATGGATCTTTTATCATACGTTTGAAAGTTGAAGAGAAAAGTATGGATGGACAACCCTACATTTGTGATCAACCTTACGTTTGAAGAAAGTGACATGAACCCTATGTTTGTAATCAACCATACGTTGTCAACCCTATGTTTGGAGGCCACATCATCAACCTTATGTTTGGCATCAGAAGTTTTAAAAGACGATATTTTAAAGCAACGGTCAGCAAGCTAATTAATAGGCTAATTTCAATCCGGATTTAAAGCTGATTTTAAAGTGTGACTTTGGCTAATTCAAAGCTGTTTTATTAATGGTTTAAGGATCTAATTCAAATGAGATTTTTATGTCGAGTCTTCAAGGAAGTTACGAATACTCTGTAAATTCAAATGTTTGAATATCGCGAGTCAAAAGGCGACTTTTATGGATCTAAATTTGCAGGAGAAGTGCTCATAGTTATTATATATATTTGTGTTTATCTGAAACAATATATTATGATCAATCGATCATTAAAAATAAAAAATAAAGAAAAACAGAGACTACTCAAAAACATACAGATCTGCTAATTCAAAAGCAGCGTCAAAGCTCTGTTTATTTAAGAAGAAGGATAATGATAGAAGATTCACTTGATCTAAATCGATGATCTACTGTGAATCTGCTACTACTGAAGTTGTAAGTTATATTTCTATATCTATTGCAATGGAATCACCTCATAACGACTCTTATGTGAAGATCATTATTTCTGAAGGTTATGATCTATCTACAATTAATTGCATGCTGTTGCAATTGTGATTAACATCTGGAAAGTATTTTCAGAATAAAATAATCTTTATTTTCTATTCTTGAGTGACTGGCTTCTCATACTAAGTTGTGTAGGTTTGGTGAGTGAACCATAAGGCTTTTTTTTGCCTTAAATTCTAAAGGTGTCAACTTCCTGTACTCAGTTATTGAATGGTATGTTGAAATGAGGTCCAGATAGCGAAAATCACTAAGCTCGTGGAGCAGAGCGTTGGTAGAGCAGACTAGGGGCCTTTTTTCCCGGAACCACTATACATAATGTGTCTCTGCACTTAATATTTCTACGGCATTAATTCATCTGATTAAAGTAAAAAGAGAAGAACACAATCTTACAAAGATTTCTGAAAATAAAAAATTCACCCCCCTCTTCTGTATATTTGGTATAATCTGATCCAACAATTAGTATCAGAGGTTGAGCTTTCTAATAAATCCTTAACAAGATGAAAGTAATTATACACAGAGCAGGATGACTGATACAAGAGAGGAAATGTCTATTGTCAGAGCAGCTTACTTCAATGGAGAAAACTATGGATGCTGGAAGTCGAGAATGATTATCTATCTGAAAGACCTTGGATATATAAGTATATTCTAATATTCTAACACCATATGAAATTCCAGAGAAACCTAAAACATGGAGTGTAGCTACTGATGTAGAATATGATATGAAATCGAAGGCAATGAATGCAATTATATGTGGTCTAGGACCTGATGAATTTAACAGAGTATCTCAATGCTCGACAGCATATGAAATGTGGAAAAATATTACTGTTGATTATGAAGTAACTAGAAATATCAGTGAATTGAGATATGATAATTCTAAGATTAAATTCGATACATTCAGAATGGTTGAAGGTGAAATTATTACTCAAATTAATGGAAGGTTGACAGATATTGTCAATAACATAACCACCTTGGGATATCCCATTAAACAAGCTGATCAAGCTTTAAAAGTACTGAGATTACTACCTACAAAGTGGAATGGAATCTCTGCTGTAATCAGACAGTTGACACCTGTCAAGAAATTAACCATTGGAGAACTGATTGGAACACTAATGATGTATGAAGCCGAGATGCAAGATGATGATAATGAACACAAAGCGCTTATCAAGAAAGATGACACAACCTTGAAAGTGTCATCATAGAGAAAAAATAGAAAAATGAAGAAAAGTGTAAAAGAGAAATCAGAAAGTTATGATTTATCAAATTCTGATGTGGAACTGGCTCAGCTAGCCAGAAGATTCAAAAAATTCTTCAAAAATAAGAAGGGATTCATAAAATCCTTTAAAAAGGATGACAAGTAATTCAGATGTTATGAATGCAATAAAATGGGACATATCAGACCTGACTGTCCTCAGCTAAAAGAAGACAAGAAAAAGAAATTATTCAAAAGAAATGATTATGAAAATAAGGAAAAGAAATCCATGAAAGATACATGGAGTATATCTGAAGACTCGAGTATCACTTCTGAATCAGACTCAGAGAAGGAAGAAGTAAATCTAAAAGCCAACAAGTGTTTTATGATAGAAACAGATGAGGTAACATCTTACTACTCTTCTGACTCTAGTTCTGAATCTAGTTACTCTAATGAAAAACATGCATCCTACTGAAATATACTTGAATAAAAATATAATTCTTTATTTAAGAAGCATAAGTATTTAAGTAACATTCATAAGGCTGTTTCTGATGAAAGATATACAATGCTAAAACAATATAATGAGTTAACTGAGAAGTTTGACTCAATTAACACTAAAAATACAGATTATGAATCAAGGATAAAATCACTGAAAACTAAATTAGAAACTTATAAAAGTGCATCCCCTGTTTTTACTAAATGATAAAATACTTTAAATGAAATTAATGTGAAAAATGTCATTAAAAAGGAAAGATTTGGAATTGGCATTAAAGGTGAAAAACCCAAGCTGTACAAGAATTATTTTGTTCCAAGTGAAAAAAAGACTAGATTGTAATTACTGGGGAATAAAAGGACATATTTCTAAAAATTGTTTCTTAAGACAACCCAAAATAAGTGGTATTAAGAAGGATTTTGTATCAAATGATTTATTTGACTCTTGTGAAATTAGAAAAAGAAAGCAAGTCTGGATTCCCAGATCTTTGCTGGCTAACACCCCTGGACCTAACAGAATATGGGTACCAAAGGAAATTGTATAAATTCCCTTTTAGGGAGTATGTCACACAAGAAAAAAGGACATATGGTGTATGGATAGTGGCTTCTCAAGACATATGAGTGGAATCTCATCAAACTTATCTACACTCACACAAAAAGATGGTAGACTAGTCACTTTTGGTGACAATGCCAAAGGGAAGATCATTGGTATTGGCACAGTTGGAAATACAGAAGCTGTCTCAATCGACAAAGTACTTTATGTACAAGTATTTAAACACAATATGATAAGTATTTCTCAACTATGTGATGATGGTTATGCTGTTTATTTTTCTAACAATTTTTGTTCTATTTTCAAAAATAAACTGCTTAAATTTAGAGCACCTAGAACTGACAATGTGCATACCCTGGATTTAAATTCCTTGTATAAACAACAAGTAAAATGCTTAAGTGCTAAAGTAAATGAATCTTGGATCAGGCATAGGAGACTTGAACATTTTAATGTATATGTTTTACATAAATTATCTAAGAAACAATTAGTTTATGATTTTCCTAGTCTCATATTTGAAAGCAATAGGTTCTGTGATCCATGTCAACTAGGAAAGCAACACAAATCATCCTTCAAATCTATTAACAGAATTGCTACATCTAAACCTCTATAACTTATCCATATGGATTTGTTTGGACCTTCAAGAGTAGCAAGCTTGGTTGGTAAATTATATGTATATGTTTTAGTTTATTTATATTCTAGATTTACATGGATTTTCTTTTTGAAATTTAAAAATGAAGCTTTTACATTATTTGAATGTTTTTCTAAAGCTGTTCAAAATGAAAAAGAATTTAAAATAATTTCATTAAGAAGTGATCATGGTGGAGAATTTGAGAATTAGGAATTTCATTCCTTCTACTCAAACGTGGGTATTAAACACAACTTCTCTGCACCAAGAACACCTCAACAAAATGGAATTGTTGAAATAAGAAATAGGACTATTCAGGAAATGGCTAGGACTATGCTAAATGAATACAGTCTTCCTACCTATTTTTGGCTAGAATCTGTAAGAACAACCTGTTATATAATGAATAGAGTTTTAGTTAGACCTCTTTTGAAAAAGACACCCTATGAACTTTGGAATAACAGAAAACCTAAAGTAAACTACTTTAATGTTTTTGGATGCAAAGTTTACAACTTGAACACCAAGGATAATCTTGGTAAGTTCGATCCAGAATATGATGAAGGAATTTTCTTTGGATATTCTGATACCTCCAAAGCTTATAGAGTCTCTAATAAGAAGTCAAGGATTGTTGAAGAATCAGTTCATGGGAAATTTGATGAGTCTGATCCCTTTGAGAAAAGGACCGATCAAATGGATGAATCTGACTCTAATGATAAAATGAGACTTGAGAACTTGAAAAATGATTTTGAAAAAGATATAAATGAAATTCATCCCAGTTTAGAAGAACATAATATTGAAGTACCTATGAGTGTACTACCTGAACATGATATAACCCTAAAGATTCACCCTTTAGAAACTATAAAAGGTTACTTAGATATAGGAATAAAAACTAGAAGAAATATAGGAAATCTTGTATAATTCTCTGCCTTTCTATCCCAGTTAGAACCCAAGTCTGTAGAAGAATCCTTAGATGATGAAAGCTGGATAATAGAAATGCAAGAAGAGTTAAACCAGTTCAAAATAAATGAAGTTTGGGAATTAGTTGAAAGACCACAGAATTATCCAGTGATAAGAACCAAATGGATCTTTAGAAATAAGAAAGATGATCAATGAATAATAACTATAAATAAAGCTATACTTGTAGCTAAAGGATATAATCAGAAAAAAGGTATAGATTATGATGAGACCTTTGCTCCTGTAGCTAGATTAGAATCTATTAGAATCCTCTTAGCCTATGCATCTCATATGAACTTTAAATTATTTTAGATGGATGTTAAGTCTGCCTTTTTAAATGGTTATTTAATGGATGAAGTTTAGGTTGAGCAACCTCCTGGTTTTGAAAATTATCAAAAACCAGATTCTATTTTTAAACTTACTAAAGCAGTTTATGGCCTTAAACAAGCACCTAGAGTTTGGTATGAAAGATTAAGCTCTTTTCTATTGGAAAATGATTTTATTTTTGGAATGGAAGATCCAACACTTTTTAAGAAAATTGTAAATTCTATTATTTTATTGGTTTAAATTTATGTTGATGATGTAATTTTTGGATCAACTAATAAATCCCTTTGTCATGATTTTTCAAGGTTAATGCAAAAAGAATTTGAAACGAGCATGATGGGAGAATTAAATTTATTTTTATGTCTTAAAATTTACCAAAAATATTTTGGAAATATTTTGAACCAAAGAAAATATATTACTGATTTATTAAATAAATTTGAACTTGAAAACAACAGGACATATACAACTTCTATGTGTACTAATATAAAACTTGATTTTGATGAAATTGGAAAAACAGTTGACAAAAAGTTATATAGAGGTATGATTGGTAGTTTATTATATCTTACTACTAGCAGGCCAGATATAATGTATTTAGTATGTCTTTGTGCATGATTTCAATAAAATCATAAAGAAGCTCATTTAACTGCTGTTAAAAGAATTTTTAGATATTTAAAAGGAACTGTTTTTCAACATATTCTTTATCCCAAAACTTCCGATTTTAATTTAATTTCATATTCAGATGAAAAATTTAGGAGATGCAGATTAGATTGGAAAAGAACTTCAGGAATTTTTCACTCTTTAGGGAAATCCTTAGTGTCATGGTCAAGTTAGAAACAACATTCAGTTACCCTATCAACAGATGAGGCAGAATATGTTTATTCTGGCAGTTTCTATGCACAAGTGTTGTGGATGAAAAAAACACTTACGTACTTTGGACTAAATTTTAATATTATGCCTATTTTATGTGATAATACTAGTGCTATAGATATTTCAAAAAATCCTATTAATCATTCTAGGACTAATCATATTGATATCAAACATCATTTTCTAAGAGATCATGTTCTTAAAAAGGATATATCTTTGGAATTTGTAAGTACTAAAATTTAATTAGAAAATATTTTTAGTAAACCACTTCCCACTGCAAGGTTTGATTTTATTAAGGGGGAGCTAGTTTTATTTATTTATAAATAATATTTTTATCATAATATGTTGTTTCTCATTTTAATAGTGTTTAAAATAATTTAGTTATTTGTTTTTCAAAAAAAATTAATTTCTTTTTCTATTATTTTTCTTGTGTAATAGTTTTATTTATATTTAAATTACTTGTAATAATTAATAAAAACACAGGAATCAAGGTTGTGAAAAACATTTCGATTGATAAACCGTTTCATTTTCTACGAAAACCAATTCGAACCCGCGGAACCACATCACTGCTCATCAACCCTAATATTCAAACCTCTGAAACCGTAGCCTTCAAACCGTCAGAGATTATCTCAGAAATGGAAAAAACTAAAGGAGATGATGAAGTCAAGACCAGAAATGCCAAGAAACAGCATTCAGAAGGAAGAAAATCTTACAGGGAAAGACGATTGATCTCGAATGGATATTTCAAACGAATCTCCTGTTGAAACAAGCACTTTCGTTTCATAATCTCGAATAGAATTTCAATAGTGATAATACAGAATTTTTGTACGAGGTAAAACTTCAATATTTCTTCAAGTCTGTACAGTTTAGTCTGGGAGACAATGAGGACACTATGTTGGCTAAGATAGAGGATATGTATTTTTCAATCTCTTCAGTTGAAATTGGTCAGATTTTGAACTACCCTCATGAGGGAGTTTTTCATTTTGATTTGTAAAATATTGGAGATAATGTGCATAAATATGAGGACATTATGTCCTTTGTTTTGGGTTCTACATCTATAAAGAAGATGTTCATAAAGGATCTGCAGCCAGATCAGAAAATTTTGGTAAAATTTGTGCAAACAGGGATTCTACCGAGGATGCCTGAGATTGAAAAGATATTATATCTTGACATGTATATAATGTATCTTCTCCTCAGTGATATTAAGCTCAATTTTCCTAGTTATATGGTTAGATAGCTAAGATATTGCTGTCATAGTGATTCCTGAATGAACTTCTACCCTTTTGGACGATTCATTTGAAAACTATTGTTTAAGAAAGATATGGTGAGACTGGTGGATGCCAAAGTGAATTGTCATCACAATAATGTGTTTAATGATGGAAATTTAAGAAATATTGGCTATTTCTGAAGCACTATAAAAGGAAAACTTTTTCTAGTAGGAGGTGAGGATGAAACAGAGAATACTCAAGCTCAATCTGCTAAGTCCAAGGAGGGACAAGCTGAATCGAGAGTTAGCACTGCTGCAAGGAGAATAAGGTTTGACATGGAAGATACTGAGGAAGAAAGAAGTCAGGAGGGACTTCAATATCAGATAAAAAGAACTGTTATTGAGGAATTTACTTCCCCTGAGTTAACCACAAGATATTTACTCTCTTATAGCTTTGTCAGAGAAAAGGTTGTTGAACAATATCAGGAACAGGATGTGGCTGTTTCAGAACATGACCCTGAAATAATTTAAGTTGAAAGATCAGAACCACAATTTGAAACTGATGTTGAAGTTACACATCAACAATAAAATAAGGCAGAGCCTGGTGAGGAAGTGGCCAAACCTCAGGAAACTCCAGAGGATATTGTTTTAGAAAATCCGTTGGAAGAACAAGTTGGTGATGTTCATCATGAGCATGTTTCTGATGCTCAAACAGAGGTACTTAAAAAATATTTTTGTGTGTAAGAGTCTGGAAATGCTATGAGGAAAAATCTATGGATCGACCTTCTCAGGAAAAGGAAAAAAGACAATTCTGATGCATATTCACTCCCTTTAGTACTGCTGTATCACACTGAACCTGAGACTGAGAATCAAGCACAGGGTGTTTCTGATTCAGAAAAGAAGGAAGTCGAAGAGCTGTAAAGAAAGGTGTCTCAGTTGGAATCTGAAAAATGATACTCTAAGGAGAGCCTTAGAAACAGAGCAATTCAAATTTCAGAGACTTAAGAATAGTACTATTTCACGACAAGAAGTAGAAGCTTTTAAGAAAGAGTTGTTGACAGAGGTTTCAAAGCTGAAATCAGAAATGGTAAAGAATACAGATCTGTTAGAAATAAAAGGATATCTGGAGACACAATTTTCTTCTATAGGAACTAGTGCTGCTAGTGGGTCAGGTACTTCACCTGATTTAATCAGAAGGTTTCAAGAAATTATAGCTGCAATGAGCAACATGAATGATAGGTTGGAAGATATTCAATGCAACAGTTCTCCTTTATATGTCCTTTTAGACAATCAAAAATTCTTGGTTGATCAGTTGACATCAAGTGAACCATATCGTAGACTTGTACTGACTCAATTCACAGAGAAGATGTCTTTATTTATGGATAAGGAAGAAATACTTCACGAGTTTTTAAGAGTCAATCTCATTGAAGATATTCATATGAATCAAGAGGCCAGGGATCTTATTATTAAGTTGGTGATGGAATGATGAAAAGGATGAGGGAACAGTTGATAGAATTCAAGTCTACAGTTCAGAGGAGATAGACCCTATTTTATACCCTAACCAAACCTTGATTCCTATGTTCATCATAATTGTATCTATTTTAACATTTAATGAAATTATGTTTCTTTTATATTAATTTTGTTTTACTGTCTTTGTTTCAATATTCCAGTAATCCATATTTAATTGTTGCTAAACAATTAATTATAGCATTTACTTATGTTCAGTTCTACATTAATCTATGTTATATTCCATAGTTTATCATTCTTTTTTGATGTCACAAAAGGGGGAGAAATTTGGATAAACAAATCATTTTTATAATTATCTTAAATATATTTTATTGGGGGAGAAATTAAAAAAGGATAAATTAAAGGGAGAAATTAAAAATGGATGTAAAAACTAATATTGTATTTATCTTTTCAAAATTCAAAAATATTTGTAATTAATTTTTTAAGTTAATTTCATTGGTTATTTTATGGGTTTTTTGATCATCAAAAAGGGGGAGATTTTTGAGAAAGTGTTGTTTGCAATAATACATAATATTGTTATTTAAAGGGGGAGATTGTTGAGAACAAAACTCTGTCTCTTTTTGATAATTTTGATGCTTAGAAATAACCTTAATTATTTTCTAATGATTTTATTTGTTATGTATTTTGCAGGAATTTATTATTTTATTTTATTCTTGAACAAAGAGAATTTATTACTAAAGTATTCGTATTTAGCGTGTTCTGGAAACATTGTTCATACCCTACGTGGAGAAACATAGCGTAAGGATAAAATGAAGTGTCTACTTTTTTAGATAAGAGAAAAGTATGGTTAATCAACCATACGTTATCAACAAAATATGAAAAAGAACCCTACATTAGGAAGGAACCCTATGTTTGGGATATCAAAAAAGAATGGAAGGAGAACCATACGTAAATATTAAACATTAGTTTGTTCCTCAAAAGTGTGGTTCATCAAGATTAATTTTGTAAACAACCATACGTTCTTAGAAAAGTATGGATCATGTAAAAGTATGGATCTTTTATCATACATTTGAAAGTTGAAGAGAAAAGTATGGATGGACAACCCTACATTTATGATCATCCTTATGTTTGAACAAAGTGACATGAAACCTACATTTGTAATCAACCATACGTTGTCAACCCTACGTTTGGAGTCCACTTTATCAAACCTACGTTTGGCATCGGAAGTTTTAAAAGACGATATTTTAAAGTAACGGTCAGCAAGCAGATTAATAAGCTGATTTCCAGCCGGATATAAAGATGATTTTAAAGTGCGACTTTGGCTGATTCGAAGCCGTTTTATCAATGTTTTAAGGATCAAATTAAAAGGAGATTTTTATGCCGAGTCTTCAGGGAAGTTACGACTATTCTATAAATTCAAATGTTTGAATATCGCGAGTCAAAAGGTGACTTTTATGGATATAAATTTGTAGGATAAGTGCTCGTCATTATTATATATATATATATATATATGTGTGTGTGTGTTTTTATCTGAAACAATATATTATGATCAATCAATCATTCAAAAGAAAAAAGAAAGAAAAAAAGAGACTACTCAAAAACATACAGATCTGCTGATTCAAAAGGAGCATCAAAGCTCTGTTTATTTAAGAAGAAGGATCACGATAGAAGATTCACTTGATCTACATTGAAGATCTATTGTGAATCTACTACTGCTAAAGTTTTAAGTTATATTTATATATCTATTTCAATAGGATCGACTCAGAACGACTCTTCTGTGAAGATCATTATTTCTGAAGGTGAAGATCTATCTATTGTCAATTGCATGCTATTGCAATTGTGAAGAACATCTGGAAAGTATTTTTAGAAGACAAAAATCTATATTTTCCATTCTTGTGTGATCTAATTATCATACTAAGATTTTTAGGTTCTGTGAGTGAACCAGAAGGCTTTGTTTTTCCTTAAATTGTAAAGGTGTCAACTGCCTGTACTCAGTTGTTGAATGGTCTTTTGAAATGAGGACCAGATAGTGAAAATCACCAAGCTCATGGAGTAGAGAATTGGTTGAGTGGACTAGGGGCCCTATGTTCCCCGAACCAATATATATCGCGTGTCTCTGCACTTCATATTTCCTCTGTATTAATTCATCTGATTAAAGTAAAAAGAGCAGAACACAATCATATGAAGATTTCTGAAAAGAAACAATTTACCCCCCTCTTGTGTATATTTGGTATAATCTGATCGAACAGGGGTGAAATCAGGTAAGAAGATCATTTAGAAGATAGAAAATTTGTATGTAGAACATAGAGGTCTATTATAATATAAGAAACATTCAAACCTAAATGATAAGGCTTGTATGTGGATTGATCAAAAATAGAAAGAAGTCACGATTGAAGTCAGACATCAAAAACCTGCTCCGAGATTTAATATTGACTCATCTATGAATCTAAATCAAAATACTCAGAGAACCCTAGTGAAAATCAGTGGTGTATAAGTGACATGTAGGAATTCACCTTATATTAGGTGTTATTATTGTGGAAATATGGGACACTCACAAAATGTGTATTACATAGCCAAGAGATACCAAAGGGCATAAGAACAATAGTGGTATCCAAAGAGAGATCAATACTCGAGAATATATTTTGAGGGAATTTGTTTTTAGTGTGGTGTATTTGGGAACATGGTTAGATATTGAACGTCAACTGTGCATATGAATATGCCAAAGAAGAACAAAAGTGGTCACAAGAAGAAAATCAAAGAACCAAAAGGTGAGATGAAAATGAAAAATCGATTTTAATTTTTAAAATATGATGCTAGTTCATCATACTTAGAGGGAGATTAATATTTTCAATCTATACTAAATCTGAAGTAAAAAATATAGATCATAAAGAAAATAGATGAGGAGGCAGTCATTATGGAAATTTCCCTTAAGGATTCAGATCATTCTAGTGTATGGATCCGTGATAGTGGTTGCACATCCCATATGATAGGAAATACAGATCTTGTTAGAGTCATAAAATATGAAAAGGAAGGTGTTGTCAAGTTTTGAAATGATGAAGTCCTGAATATAATTTTCTCAGGAAAAGTCAAGTTTTGGGGAAAAGAAATGAGACATGATGATGTCTTAGTCATTGAAGGTATCCGTCATAACTTTCTTAGTCTCATTAAAACTATGTGACTTAGGGAATGATATGAGATTTACTAAGAAGACTTGTATTTTCAACGAAAGATATGGTGAATTTGTTCTATAGGTAGAAATAACAAAGGGGAATATCTATCTTGTAAGTTGAGAAGAAAATATATGCTTTTTTATCCAGAGAAGAAGAAAACAAGTTGTGGAATAAATGACTTGTACATCTATGCCAACCATCATTGGGAGATTTGATCAAGTGTGAGGAATCTAGAAACCTCCCTAAGCTATTAAATGATCATACTCATACATGAGATGCTTTTCAACAGGGGAATATCATCTGAAAGACGTATAAAGAAAAGTAGAAAAAGTCAACAAGAGTGATTGAATTCGTGCATGTAGATGTATGTGGACCCATTTCACCAAGATCCATTAACGGGAAGAGGTATTACATTCTTTTCATTGATGATTTTAGTAGGATGGCATCTTTATTTTTCATTTCCCACAAGTCCGATATGTTCAGTTTTATAAAAAAGTATTAGAGGGGATCTGAAAGGATGCTTGGATAGAAAATTCTGAAGTTTCATATAGATAATGGTGTGGAATTCACAAATAGTCAAGTGGAATATTATCTCTAAATACATAGGATAAGGTATAATGTTTTAATAGTAAGAACTCCTCAACTAAATGGAGTGGTTGAGAGGAGAGATCATATCATAAAAAAATGGACATAAAAATTGTTATTGGAAAAGATCTACCAAAGAAATTATGGAAGGAATCAGTCTTGACATTATTATAAAATTATAACAAGGCTCTATTTTGTCTGAAGGAGGGAAAGACTTCGTATAAGTTGTGGTATGGAAATAATCCAAAATTAAAATGCTTTATAATATTTGGAAGTAAATTATTTATTCTCATTAAAGAAAAACACAGGAAATTTGAGTCATGAAGAGATTATGGGATATTCCTTGGGAAACTAGGAAAAATAAAAGAAAATAAATGCTTCAATAAGAGCCTAGGAGAGGCTTGAACCAAGTTATCCTCTTCAGCTGCTTCATCAAAACATTTAGGGTCTACCTGAGATAAGAAGGATTCATGCTATAATGACTTCATTCTTTGTTTCTAAACTAGCATTGTATGATCACCAAAGATGTTTTCCGATCAATTTCAGCTTGATTATTTTTAATATATACATATACTAATTCATAAAAGATACTAATGATGAGAAGGAGGAAGTAAAATCTGTATCTGTATAGATTAAAAAGAATCAAGCTGAAATTGATAGGGAAAACATATTTGGTGATCATACAATGCTAGTTTAGACACAAAGAATGGAGTCATTACAACATGAATCCTTCTTAGCTCAGGTAGATCCTAAATTTTTTGATGAAGCAGCTGAAGAGGAGAACTTGGTTCAAGCCAAGAATGAAGAGTTTGACAAAATTGAAAAGAATCAAACATGGGAGATTTTTTCAAGGCCAACAGATAAGAATTTCATTGGGACTAAATGGGTATTTCACAATATGATGAATGAATATGGAGTAGTGATTTGAAACAATGAACGAATAATGTGAAAAGGATACTCTCAAATATAAGTTATTGATGTTGATGAAACATTTTCAACTATTGAGAGGCTAAAGACATTCAGATTATTTTTTGGCATAGTAGTGAAAAGAAGGTTCAAATTTTTCCAGATGGACTTTAAGTTCACATTTATGAATGGGGTTCTGGAAGAATAATTTTATATTGGGAATCCAAATGGTTTTCTTATTCATTAATATAATAGAATATTTTTTTTGGATGAAGAAGGAACTATATGTTTTGAAGAAAGAACCAAGATCATAATACTCAAGGCATGATCAGTTTTTAAATAATCATGGTTTTTAGCATGATGAAGTAGATTACAATCTATATGTAAACAATGATAGTAATCAAAGGATGATGGTTCTAGTATATGTTGATAACATAATATTTTTTGATCAGATGAAGTGTAGTGTAGATAGTTTTATGAAAACATGAAAAGTGAGTTCAAAATTTCAATGATCGGTGAACATATGTTTTTTCTCGGTTTATAGGTGACACAAAGAATGAATGGAACATTCATTTCTCAATATAAATATTCCAATGAAATTTTTTGGGAATATTTTAAATGGATCATTCCAAGGAGGTGAAAACTCTAGTGGCTACCTAGATGAAACTATCATGGGACGATGACGGAAAATAGGTTAATATCACCGAATACAAACCATCATTGGAAGTCTGTTGTACTTAACAGTGACACGACCATATATATTTTTTTCCACATGTCAAGAAACGCGGTATCAAGGAAATACCATGGAAATCCACTTGATTATAGTGAAAACACTACTTTGGTATATCAAGGTCATGGTGGATTTTGGTTTGATGTATACCAACAAATATCAGCTAGATTTTTTGTGATATACAGATGGATATTGGTATGGATCAGAAGATGATAGAATATCAATTCCAGGAGGTGCTTTATATCTTGGTGGATTATGTATTTCTTGGATAAGAAATAAACAAGATTTCATTTCATGGATCATCGTAGAAGATGAATATATTATATCCACTCAATAATTCACACAATTATTGTGGATGAAGAAACATCTTCATGATATGGGAGTTAAAGTGAAGTTTATGATAGGAATATATTGTGATAATTCAAGTGGTATAAATCTTAAAAAATAATCCAATCCATAACTCAAGGGAAAATAAAATTGAAACAAAGTATCATTCTATCAAGGAGAAGGTGGAGCAAGGGATTGTGAAGTTGGAGTATGTTCATATAGAACTATAGGTTTTAGATATCTTAACAAATTCCTTACCCAAAGAATCATTTGAATGACATCGAATGGATATGTAAGTTATATCGAATCCCCAAACGTGAAAAAGTATGTATGTGGGACCCCCTCACATTGTGGTATGGTGTTTTTTCCCAAATATACTGATATGTGTTCTTTAACCTATGGTACAAAACAATGATGTGACCTTCAGGTTCGTTGAGAAAGGGGGAGAAATTGTGGATTTCAAAAGGGAGAAAATGTCTTAATCAAGTCATGGGGAGAAGCTGATTGGTCAAGCAGTGAAATTGGGGGGGCATAGAGATAGGGGAGTTTTAAATCTTACGATTCTAAAGGTGATGATTCTATAGGTGATCAATCAAAGGTTATATATCATGAAATATGGAGTTTATGATAAAATAAATTGAGAGGTTTTTTAACGAAGTGATTCATTGATGAACTTTTCATTATACTCTTGTTTCTCACACCAAGCATGACTCATGCGGCCTTAGAGTGTGTGTTGAGTAATTATTTTATTTCTATCGAAATCAAAAGAGTTGAATGGTGGTGGAATATGGAATAATATTTAATGATGTATTAAAATGTAAGGAGTTTTCAACAAACCCAATGGGGGATATTGTTGGGAAAAAAATCTCTCAAGGTAACATTGATATATTTTTGGGTTGACTGTGTTTGTTAACAAAGTAGGTTTACGTGGTCAATTGTGAAGTTCCATAGATATTTTTGAAAACATATGTTGATAAAGATCCATAAAATGAAATGGACACTTTTAAAGAAGTACAAAAAGATCATATACAAGGTGGCGCCATTTCCCAGTGTTTGCCAAATTTTTGGGTCCAACATTGGAGAATAGAGAAAAGTATTTTTGGAAAATAATGTTACATGCAAGTTTTTAGGAGATTTGGAAGGTTGTGTGAAAGAAAATTTTCAAATTCATTACATGAAAATATGTAAAATTAAGGAAGGCCACACAAAGTATGGATTTGCGTGAAAGGTGAGTTTGCGCAAAAGTGGTTTTCACAAATGCGATTTGTGCGCTTGGGGAAAAGTTGTGCAAGCTGTGTGAAGGGTCAGAAAAATGCCTATAAATAGGTGGCTACCCCCCATTTATGGATGATCAACACTTTTTTGAAATTAGAGCTATGGTTCATTCAATTAGTGAGTTGCGCGCAACTAGGGAGTTTCTGCACAAGCAGGGAGTTTCACGCAAGAAGGGAGGGGAGAGAAAGAAGTGAGTTGAATGTAATAAGGGATTTGTGCACAAGTTATAAGTGGAGAACAAGTTGGCTTTTTATGATGAAAAAAAGGTGTGTGCAAGGAATTAGAGTTTCCCACAAGTCACCTTAAGGTTACGTGAAGAGTTTGAAGTTTCCCAGGACATTTTTGGTAAAGTGGAATTCATCAAGTGGATGAAAGTTGAATTCAATGATACACTAAATGAGGTGTAAAAAAAATTTATTCAAGAAATAAACGGAGTATATTCTAAATAATCAGTTATCACACTTCTGTTGAGAGAGAAGTGACATTTCATATTGTGGTTGGTTGTAAACCATGAGGGATAGCGAGTCTTCTCCAATCATTCTAAACAACAGTTCAATTTTAGTGGATTTGGTACTTCAACACATTGTCTTTGTATGATCCTTGTACATATCATATTGAGGTTGAACCAAGTAAAATTGTTGTGTCTCATGAATGATTTAATTTTTTTCACACATTGAAATGGGAAAGAGAGAGAAGAGTGTTTTGTTTAACAACAAAACAAGATCCAAATAGGTAGTGGTTTTAATATATAATACCCTGATTTCCCCCCCCTCTCATGGTAACTACCAACCATCAAGACCTCCCAAAATACCACATGAGAGTGGGGATTGAGGTAGCTCATGAGCCGACTGCTATGTTGCCTATTCCAATTTATGGTCCGGATATTATAATGGTCATTGATGCTATTTAAAATTTCATATAATTATTGTCTAATATGATAAATATGCATGTGGTAAATGTTTAACATTTTTTATTTGAAAAACCTATAACAATTGATGATAAAAGGTCTTATGTGAGGTATGATATTTGATGTGGCTCTAATTTTGCATAGTTTTGCCACATATTTTTACCTAATATTTAATGATTTAATTAATTATTTAATCAATTTATACTAAATAATTGTACTTTTGTATTTTTATAACTAAACTTGTCAATTAATAAATTTTTATAATTAATTTTTTATTTTTAGTCTATAATATAATAATTTTAATCTTACATATTTTATCAAAATTTAATATTTGTTTATTATTTTTGATAAATTCAAATCTGTTCACCTTTTAATAATTGAATTTAATAATAAATAATATTTTAAAATCTTTAGACTTTTTCTTAATACTTTATTCTTTAATATGGATTCATTAAGATATCATAACTCTAATTATTAACATGTCTGATTTTCCTACTAGTTAATTAAGTAAAGAATTTTAGTTTTAATTAAATAAATTAGTTCGCCTTTAATTTTATGAATTCAAATAGTTGTTTAATTAATTAATTAAGAGTTTTAAAATATTAATTATTTAATTTTATGTATGCAGTTTGATTATTTATTCAATTTTTATTGGTTTTAGTATACCGGTGAGTTAGAATATAACTATCGGTAACTTAATGAGTCACCATTTCTTTTCATTTTTACTTAGTGCTACTTAGTAATTAGTTTATTTAGTAATTTTATTTTATGTATTATAGTTTAGTAATCATATAGTTTATAATTTAAGCGTTGTCAATTAATAATTTTAATGTTTTAAAGTTTAATAAAAATCATGTTTTAAATTTATGGTGTTAGTTTATTTTAATTAATTATTTTCAATATTTATATTTGTTTCGCTTATGTTTTAATTTTTATTTCAATATAATTTCCAAAGGTCACTGTTAGTTTCTATTTATCTTGTAACGGTGACCCTTGGTTTTACCGGTAACCTCTTCTTCAACAAAGCCCCGTGTGGTAGAAATGGACAACAAGTCCTGCGAAACCTGAACCTTTCAGTCCATGAGGGTGGGTTTACTATTGTTCTGGGCTCCAACGGCTTTGAAAAAACCTCTCTTCTTTGTTTACTAGCCAGGATCAAGCGGCCCTTTGCCGGTCTCTATAGTCGACACGCAAAGAGGAGGAGTCCAAACATTGTCTTCACTGTACAGGGTCCATTCGCCACAACCAAGCCACTGCGGAACAGGTCCGTGCTGCAAGTAGAAGACACTCGTTGTGTCGCGCCGCTGAAGCAAGGGAGCCGAGCCGCCTTTGGATAGCCAAGATGGAGCAAAGAAGGAGAATCACAGCACCGCGGTGAGAACCTGAAGCTACCTGAGATTTGGAGTCACGCTGCACCTCTGTGGTCCGCTGATGCGCCTGAGGAGGAGGAGATGAAGCCAGTGACCGAGCCATTGCCATTGTAGCAATTGTTTGGGAAAGATGAGCTGAAACCCCCCTGTAGCGCCGTGTTTGGGGAAGAAGACCAAAGGGAAAAGAAAAAAAAATTAATTAATTAAAATAAAAATAATAATAAAATAAAATAAAAAATTAAAATAAATAATTAAAATAATAATAATAAAAACTTAGAAATTAATAAATAAATAACTAATAATAATTATAAAAAAACAATAACATTTTTAGTACTAATTAATTGAAATATAAAAAAACTAAAATATTAACGCAAAACTGTTAGTAAAACTAATTTAAATAAATCATTTACTTGAATGAATATTGTAAATTATAAATTTACTCCTTTATGAATAAAATAATTATAAAATATAATAACTTTTTATTAATTTTTGTAAATTGTAATAATTAATTTCCAAAAGAAACTAAACTATAATAATCTTATAATTACTAAAACATTAATTTAATAATTAATCAATCCCATTAATTAATTATATGAATAATAACATGTAACAACTTTAATTTAAATAAGTTAATTAACGAATACAATATAAACTAATAGTTATTAATTCAAATTTAATAACATCTATGCATTCTCTATTGAAACTTTTATTTTTTTATAATAGTTAACATTTAATCGACGATTCAATCATTTATTTTTCTGTTCAAACATTGTAGGTTCATTTAAGAGTCAAAAACATGTCCATGTGCTTCCAACTAACTCATACAGAGTTAGTTACGAGGGCAAAACAAGCTCGACGTGCCAGCCGCGAAAAAACGCACGTTGTGCGGTGCATTTGTGAAGGGATTTCAATGTCGGTGGAAGATGTTCAGTGACGAGAAGATGAAGGAAGTGGATACTTAAATTATATGAAGAAGCAGTATTTTGGAGGACATTCATTATAAAAACATTGATTCAACACATTCCAAGAGCTTCTCTCTCATCAGGAGCATAGGGAGTCCGGATGGCAACTCTGGAACCACTTCCTGGAGCTGGAGGAGCGTAGGAGTAGAGTATCTTTGGGGAGTTTGTATTCCCTTTCTTTTGAATTAATACACTCTATTTAGCATGTCTTCAATTACTATTTTGATAATATACATGTTTTATAGCTAAATCATCTAGTTCGGGGATAAATTGAATTTTCATTGGATATTTTTTTATGTTCTTTTTCACTTCATCTTAATATGTATTCAGTATTAATTGGCGAGATCGATATTGAGTTCATCCAATTGCTTGTACCACTAGAACATAGTCAAAAAATTTCACAGTCAGTTGGAGAGATTGTTGTAGAGAACTTTTAAAAAGATAATATATTCAAAAGACTTTAAGACTTACGGTGAGTTTTTCTAGTGGTCATTTCTCAAATTGTTCAATGTCGATTTATTTTGGAGTGGTGGACTTTAAAGTTGATTGGCTTGTATGACTCAACTCCTGGAAAAGGAGGTGAGTCATTCTTATTAGGTGGTACTCTGTGATAACTTTTAAGTGAATCTAAATATCGTTAAAACCAGTAGAATGGAGATTATTGCCCGAGCATTCTAATAGATTGTTCTCTTATTAGTGTGATATTTCTCTATGTCTCTTTGTGTTCAACTATCTCTAACTTCGACTTAGTTTCCAAACATGTTTTCCAACGTTCTCTTACTCTACTGCTTATAAAAAAATTAAAATAGAAAAAAATATAAAAATGAAAAATAATATAAAAATCACTCTGCTACTGACAACGGTGGAGTTTACCAAGTTATTTAGAAGATTAGTGGCCAAATTTACCTTCCCTGTGGGTTCGACCCTACTTGCCACATATACAATAGTTAGTAGGAATATAAATTTTAAAATTTGTCTAACTTCTATGATGGTTCATTCCAAGTTTTGGCGCTATTTCCAGGGAAGGCACGATCCATTAATCCTAAAAAAACACTAAAAAACAAATTTCTAAAAATTTTAAAAAAAAATTGAAAAATTGGAAATTGTCAAAAAGGATCTGTTTCATTTCTTGTTGAATTTTCACTACTGAGTATTGTCTGTTGTTGTATGTATGAGTACAAGGCACTCTGTTGTTAGTCTAGAGTCACTGAACTTAGAATTTGATAAATATCTCACTTCTCTAAGAAATAATAACAAAACTGAAATGGAAAATTTAGATAATAGAGTTCCTAATAACAGATATCAAAATCAACCAGAACTCTTAGATGAAAATTAAAGGCCTAGGATGAGGGAGTTCCATCTTCCTCAAGTTTCAAGCAATCCATCATCCATCATACTTAGTCCTAGGGCTAGAAATTATGAACCTAAACAATCACACATTTCTCTGTTGCCTTCCTTTAATGGGATCTCTAATGAGGACTCTCTAGCCATCATTAGAGACTTCTAAAATATTTTGTAGCAATTAACTCTTCTTGGACTCACATAAAATGAAATTATAATGAGATTCTTTCCATTTTTCCTTAAAGGGAATTCTAGAAATTGGTTTTTGAGTCTAGATGAGAACATTTTTGAAAATTGGGATCAAGTGTATAACTCTTTCATTATGAAATTTTATCCACAATGATTAAAAGGGGAACTTAGAACTAAAATCACTAGTTTTTATCAAGAGGATGGAGAATATTTTCATGAATCTTGGGATATATTCAAGGATCTTCTTAGGCAGTGTCCCCATCATCAACTCCCATCTCACCTTCTCATGGATACATTCTATGAAGGGCTTTCCTCCTCTGGACAGAATCTAGTTGATCAAGCTGCTGGGGGTAATTAAAATGATAAAACAGATGAAGTACTTAAAAAAATATTTAATAATCTTGCACTAAATTCACAACATGAATATTCAAGAAGGAAAAAATTGAATAGAAGTTTTAATTCAAACAATGGTTCAATAAATAAATTCAAGCTCAACTTGCTGAAATCACCAACCAACTTCAATCTTTAATGAACCAGAATTCAAAACAAACTGTTAACCAACTTGGCTGTCAGAATACTAACCAATATTTAAGGGAACAATGTGTCTAGTGTTGTATTTTTGGGCATACTAAAAACTTTTGTCCTAATTTTGATATTCTAGATCAACAATAAGAAAGCTCAAACTTTGTTAACTATGGTCCTAGAATGCCACCAAAAGAAGATCCATTTTCAAAAAATTATAATCAAGGCTATAGGAACCACCCTAATATATCTTGGAAAGAAAAAGGCTTAATAAAAAAATCCACTACCCCTAACTACTCTAATAAACTAGTATCATACTTTTAAAATCAACAAAGGGTTGAGTCTTGGAATGAACAAGGAAACAATGATAGTCACATGTCTTCTAAGCTTGATCTAATTTTGAACAAAATCAAATCTCAAGAAGAAAGATACATGACTCAGCTAACCAAACATCAAAATCAATATGAGTCTGATAAAATGAAAACTGATGTTAGAATGAAGAATATGGGAACACAACTTGGTCAACTTGCTAGAGATTTTTCATCCAGGGAAAAAGGTAGACTTCCTAGTACCACTGAGCTTAATACTAGAGAGAATGTAATGGATGTAGTGACTAGTAGTGGGATTAATAATCAAACTGCTATTGAAAAAATCACTAAAAATGCCCAAAATAAAAATTTTCTTCAATCTAGAAATAAAAATCTGCTTTACACACATACTGGAAATTCACAGAAAAGTCTTGAAAATGATCAAAATCTGAATTTTTTTCCTAAAACTCAAGCTGAAACATCTTCTAAAAATCAAAATAATAAAGGAAAAGAAAAAGTTGAAGAATATTTGAGGGATATACATATTGTTCTAAAATTTGTTCCCCACCCATCCCTTTCCCTAAGAAGATGAAACCTCAAAGTAACACCAAGACTGAACTTCTTCAGTTCCTTGGTCTCCTTTCTAAACTTCAAGTGAATATTCCTTTCATTAAAGATTTAATTCAAATCCCATCTTATTTGAAATATCTTAAGAAAATTGTTTCAAAAAAAACTCTGTAAGAATTTTCTACTTACAGCCTCACTGAATAGTGTAGTGTTGTAATTCAAAAGAAAATAATACCTAAATTGAATGACCATTGTAGTTTTTTCGTACATTGTAAACTAGGAAACTCTGATCAACTCAACTATTTGTGTGATTTCGGTGCTAGCATTAATCTGCTCCCATGCTGAATATTTCAACATTTGAGGTTGGGTGAACTTCAACCCACCATAGTCATACTATACTTAGCTGATAGATCTTTCACACATCCTGTGGGTAGGGTAGATGATTTGCTAGTTGGGGTTGGGAAGATTTTTCTACCTGCTGACTTTCTAGTCTTGGATATGGAGTGTGATCAAGGGGTTCCCATCATCCTGGGTAGGCCCTTCTTGGAAAAAGGTGGTTCTGTTATTGATGTCTCTAAGGGTCAAATTATTTTTAAAATTGGAGAACAACAAGAAGAGTTCAATGAGTTTAGAAATGTTAAAGGACCAATGTTTTCTGAAAACTCTTCAATGCTAGAGTCCTTATAGAATGAGAACTCAACTGAAAATATTTAAAAAATTGAAAATCAATTATCTGCTGAAGAAAATAATTTTGAAGCTGAAAATCATGTTCAATTTGTTTTAGAAATTAAAAATTCTGCTCAAACTCCAAATCTGGAAAATTTTCTAGAACTGGACAACTGTCCAGTTTCTACTGTGGAAGAGTCCTCTGTTTCTGAACATAGGAGATTTTTGACTGAATTTGAGGGTGTTTATATTAATACCAACCTTTCTGAACACTTTTATGATATTTAGGGAGAAGTTATAAGTCAACTATATGATTCTTCTTTGATAAATTTTTTAAAATATGATTAGGAAAATCTGGACAGTGTACTGCACACATTGGACATCAGAACTGTTACTTCTGAATCTGAACATGAAATTGAAAATATTTCATAATTTAATACTTCTTACAAATGGTATTTTGAAGATCTTGGACCTCCTAGGACTAAGAGTCTTCCTTATAGTGTAGAACCACCCATTCTTGAACTAAAACTAATCCCTGCTCATCTTAAATATTCATTTCTGGGTGAGAACACCACTTTTCCTATAATAATTTCTACTGATCATAATGGAAATCAAGAGGAAATATTGTTAAATGTAATGAAAAAATTTAAATGTTCCATAGGCTAGAACATAGCTGATATCAATGGTATTAGTCCCTCATTTTGTATGCAAAAAATACCTATGGAGCCTAACCATAATTCTAGGGTAGAGTATCAAAGAAGGTTGAACCCAAACAAAAAATAAGTTGTGAGAGAAGAAGTTATCAAATTTCTAGACATTGTAATGATTTATCCAATTTCTGATAGTTCTTGGGTTAGCCCTGTCCAGGTTGTCCCCAAGAAGGGAGGTTTCTCTGTAGTTAAAAATGAAAAAAATGAAGAAGTCCAAGTTAAAAAATCCACAAAATGGAGAGTCTGTATAGATTATAGGGATCTTAATTCATCCACTAGGAAGGACCATTTTCCAATTCCATTTTTAGATCAAATTTTTGAGAGGATTGCTGGAAATGAGTTTTCTTATTTTTTGGATGGGTATTCTGGTTAGAACTAGATTCATGTTGCTCTAGAGGATCAGGAAAAGGAAACTTTTACAGGACCCTTTGGAATATTTTACTACAGGAGAATTCCCTTTGGGTTGTGTGGAGCTCCAGCCACCTTTCAAAGGTGTATTATGGCTATCTTTTCAGATATTATTGAGAGAATTATTGAGGTTTTCATGGATGATTTCTCTATTTTGGGTAGTACTTTTGATACTTGTCTTGGAAATCTTGAGTTAGTCTTGGAGAGATGCATTGAAACAAACCTTGTTCTTAATTGGGAGAAATGTCAATTCATGGTTACATAAGGTATAGTGCTTGGTCGTAAAGTTTCAAAGAGAGGTATAGAAGTTGATACTTCTAAGATTGATGTTATTAAAAAACTATCAACTCATGTAAATGTTAAAGGTGTTAGAAGTTTCTTAGGGCATGCCAGAATCTATCAGAGAGTCATAAAAGATTTTTCCAAAATAACTATGACCTTGTGTTCTTTGCAGGTCAAGGATGAACCTTTAAATTTTGATGTAAACTGTTTGAAATCATTTAATTTTCTTAAAGAGAAACTCACTACATCACCTATCATCACTGCTCCTAACTGGAAGCTACCTTTTGAACTAATGTGTGATTCTAGTGATATGGCTGTAGGTGCTGTCCTTGGACAGAGTAAATATAGGAAACTACATGTGGTGTATTATTCTAGAATATTTCTGGATGATGCCCAAAATAATTACACCACTACTGAGAAAGAATTTCTAGCTGTTGTTTTTTTCTTTAGAAATTTAGACAGTACTTGTTAGGTTCCAAAGTCATTATTTTCACTAATCATTCTGCTTTAAAGTACTTGTTTTCTAAGAAAGAAACTAAACCCAAGTTGATTAGATGGATTATGATGCTACAAGAATTTGATTTAGATATTAGGGATAAGAAGGGTGTTGAGAATTTAGTTGCTGACCACTTATATAGGATTCTTCTTACTCAATCTTAATATGAAGATCCTAGGGAGATTAAATCTTCCATTTTTAATGAAAATATTCTTATAGTGTCAATCAGGCAATCATCTTGGTTTGCGGATTTTTCCAACTTCCTGAAAGTAGGTGTTTTTCCCAAAAATCTATCCAATAACCAAAGAAAGAACTTCATTTCTGAGCTTAAATACTATCTTTGTGATGATACCCTGCTGTTTAGGAGGCGTGCTGAAGGTATTCTTAGAAGGTGTGTGCCTGAGGAAGAAATGATGCCTATCTTAGAAAATTTTCATTATTTACCTTAGGGAGGTCACCATGGTGGTGAAAGAACTACTCAGAAATTCTTACAATATATTTTCTATTGGACTACTCTTTTTAAAGATTCTAGGAGCTTTGTGGTTGGCTGTGATAGGTGCCAGAGGCTAGGCAATGTTGGTAGGAAACACGAGTTACCCCAAAAAGGAATTTTGGAAGTTGAAATTTTGGATGTCTGGGGTTTAGATTTCATGGGTCCATTTCCATCATCTCATGGGAATGAGTATATAGTTGTTTTTTTTTACTATGTTTCGAAATGGGTTGAGGCTGTGGCACTACCCAATAATCAATCCAATTATATAATAAAATTTGTGAAAAAGAACATCTTAACAAGATTTTGAGTGCCAAGAGATTTTATAAATGATAATGGAACACCTTTTAAGAATAATAAGTTTAAATATTTGATGGAGAAATATGGTTGTGTTTATAAAATTTGTACTCCTTATCATCCACAGTCCATTGGACAAGTGGAAATTTCAAACAGGGAACTGAAACAAATTCTTGAGAAAACAGTTTCAAACTCTAGGAAAGACTAGTCTCTTAAATTGGATGAAGCTTTATGGGATTATAGAACTTATTTCAAGACCCCATTAGGTATGTCTCCTTATAAGATGTTGTTTGGTAAATGATATCATTTACATGTGGAGTTGCAACATAAGTCTTATTGGGCATTTAAGTCTCTAAACTTTGATTTTAAGAGTGCCAGTGAGAGAATATTACTTACGCTGAGTGAGTTAGATGAGATTAGGAGAGAGAGTTATGATAATTCAAGAATTTATATAGAGAGGACTAAAATCATTCATGATTCTATCATTCAAAACAATGAACTCAAACCTGGACAGAAGGTCCTTCTCTTTAACTCTAGACTTAAACTCTTTCATGGAAAACTGATGTCCAAATGGTTTGGACCTTTTACAATTGTGAGAGTGCTGAAGAATAGATCTATTGAAATTGTAGGTGAAGAAAATAAACCCATGTTAGTTATTGTGTAGAGAGTGAAACTTTATTTTAAGGGACAGTCGAAGGGCTTGGCTTCCTTCACTGTTCTTGAAAACTATTCTTGAATAAAGTCTGGATGGGGACTTTAAATCTAGCGTTGCATGGGAGGAAACTCATGGTTATTTTTTATGCTGTTTCTTTTTTACCTTGAATAAAATGATTCTTATGTGCTATGTTTTTGTGAAATACCTATTACTGCTTGTTATTTATTTTCTGGTTCTGTCTTAGAATGCTACATCTTGTGTCAATAAAGGAGTGGAATTCCCATTATCATTTTTTGGACAAGAACTTAGTCAGGGAAGTACTTCAACTTTCGACATTTTTTCTTCTCCTGTTTATGATAATAAAATTCTACTCACTAAAAAGTTATGCTTGCTTAAGAGATTCTACTACATATTTTCTGAAAATTTGTTGCATATATTTCATTAAAAAACTTTTGTTGCAAGTCACTAAGTTGAATTTAAAAATTCTGCATGTGCCTCTTGCTTAAATTTTAATTAATTGATAAATATTAAAATAATCTTTCGTTGTATGAAATTAAGTGTGTGGGGGGGGGGGGTACATGTTTTCTGGTAGTTGTATTTTTCATTGGAACCGGTTAGCCTATAGGGTTTTTAGCATGCATATTTCTGTTATATTGAAAATCCATTTGAATCATACTTTGTTAAAATGCTTACACACAATTAATAGTGCACTTACACTTCACATTTACTTTTGAGATTTATTGAAAATCTTTTCCACTGGACATAAATGTCAATGCATATAATTTCTAATGAACCTGCTAATTATTTATTCATTGTGGAAGAAAATATTTTTGAACTTCATTGAGTCCCTTTTTACATGTCATAAATCTGCTAAATTGAAAATCTGTTTTGAAACTTTAACGGTCAAATTGTTCTTCTCCACTTTAGAAGTTAAATTTGGGGACAAAGTTGGGTTTTAAGTGTTGGGGAGGGGGTCAATTATTGAATGTGCTAAACTGTGTTTCAATTTAGGCCATCAATTCCCACAACAACTCAAATTTTTTGTAAAACATTGTTACATTTTTTTCAAAATTCTTGCATAATTTTAGGCTTTACTCTGTACTCAAATGTGTGTTGCCTTAGGACTAGTACCTTTCTGGTAGTTAAGTTGTGCATTGAGTCTGAAATAAATGATAATGGATGGTTGCTGAGTGATATCTACTAAGTGATTTGATGGAAATTTGGTTTAGGAACTTCTTCTAATAGTGTTATAGTACCCTTTTAATGGAGTTATGACCAATATCCTTGGAACTGGAAGTTTGATTTTGATTCTAGGGGCCTCATTAATCTTTTAATTATAAAAAATAATCATCTTAATGAGCCAATATAAATGATTTTTGATATAAATCTTTTGGAACTGGAGTAGTCTGGGCATCCGGGATCTCACGGTGAGTCTCTGAGACCCTAGATACTGGGTGCGTTTCTGTTTACTATAAGCCCTCTATACACCTTGAATAAGTGCAATGCACAGTGCTCAGTGTAATGAAACATGGCTTGGAAAAAATAAATAAACTGTCTAGGGTGAAAAATGATTTCATTAAGGTGAGGGGAATGATGAATTCCTGATGAAGAAGGGGTCAAATGGTTTATATGGGAGTCATTTAGGTTGTATCATTGAAGGTGATTCACAAAAAATATATATATTTATTTTTGGAACGTAGGTGAAAAAGTCAAAGTATAAATTTCCTACTGTTAAGTTCTTAATTCCACATAAATTTTACCTTTTGTCACTCTTATAATTTGGACTTAAGCCTGGATTGAAGTTAGTCTTTAAGTGGTATCACATATGAAGCATGACATCTACTTTGATGGGTGGTCTTTGTTTTATTAATTACCCTTGAGTATTTGTTATATGAAATATTTTATTGAGTAATTCATTTTCTAAAATCCTGATGTTATGTTTTGTCCTCTTGTTTTTGTGTGCTGAACATGTTACAATGTGATCTTAATTATAAATACACTTTACTATTTTTCAAAGAAAATAAAACATGATATTGTTTGAGGACAAACAATTCTTATGTTTGGGGGAATTTGATGTGGCTCTATTTTTACATAGTTTAGCCACATCTTTCTACCTAATTTTTAATGATTTAATTAATTATTTAATCTATTTATACTAAATAATTGTACTTGTTTATTTTTATAACTAACTTTTTCAATTAATCAATTTTTATAATTAATTTTTTATTTTTAGTCTATAAAATAATAATTGTAATATTACTTATTTTATCCAAATTTATTATTTGTTTATTAGTTTTGTTAAATTCTAATCTGTTCACCTTTTAATAATTTGAATTTAATAATAAATAATATTTTAGCATCTTTAGAATTTTTCTTAATACTTTATTCTTTAATATGGATTCATTAATATATCTTAACTCTAATTATTAACTTGTCTGATTTTCCTACTAGCTAATTAAGTAAATAATTTTAGTTTTAATTAAATAAAGTAGTCCGCCTTTAATTTTATGTATTCAAATAGTTCTTTAATTAATTAATTAAGAGTTTTCAAATATTAATTGTTTAATTTTATGTATGCAGTTTGATTATTTATTCATTTTTATTGGTTTTAGTCTACTAGTGAGGTAGACTATAACTATCGGTAACTTAATGAGTCACCGTTGCTTTTCATTTTTACTTGGTGCTACTCAGTAATTAGTTTATTTATTAATTTTAATTTAAGTATTATAGTTTATTAGTCATCTAGTTTATAATTTAAGTGTTGTCAATTAATAATTTTTATGTTTTAAAGTTTAATAATAATCATGTTTTAAATTTATGGTGTTAGTTTCTTTTAATTAATTATTTCCAATCTTTATATTTGTTTTTCTTAAGTTTTAATTTTTAGTTCAATATAATTTCCAAAGGTCACCGCTAGTTTCTATTTATCTTGTAACGGTGACCCTTGGTTCTACAGATAACCTCTTCTTTTTTATTTTAGCCACTGGTGACCCTTGGTTCTACCGGTAACCTCTTCTGTTTATTTTATCCACCGGTGTCCCTTTGTTTTTTCACTAACAGTGACTTTTCCGCTGCTTCTCTTTTATTTCCTTCTAACGGTAACATCATTTCTGGTATCAGTAACCTTAATCTATTTTTCTAACGGTGACCCCTTTATTTATTTTCACCAGTGACTTTTCAAATCTTTTCTATCAGTGACTTTTTCTTTTTTATACATGTCGGTGACCTCTTTTCTTAAGGGTAAGTTTTTATTTTATTTTGAAACTGTGACCTTTTTATTTAAGCTAATTGTTACCCATCCTTTTAAATTCTATCAGTGACCCTTTTAACTAATGGTGAACTAGTTATTTATCTTGTAACGATGCCCTATTTTTTTTATCAATAACCACCTCACCGTTAGACCACCGTATCTACTTCTTCCCCCACCCGAACCTCACTGTTACCCCACTCCCTCATTCCTTCTTCAACAAAGCCTCAATGTTAGAAATGGAAAACAAGTCCTATGAAACCTGGACCTTTCATTCCATGAGGGTGGGTCCGCTGTTGTTCTAGGCTCCAACGGCTCCAGAAAAACCTTGCTTCTCTGTTTGCTAGCCAGGATCAAGTTGCCCTTTTTCGGTCGCTGTAGTCGATGCGCGAAAAGGAGGAGGCCAAAATTTGTCTTCGCAGTACAGGGTCCATTCTCTACAACTGAGCTGTTGTGAAACAGGTCCGTGCTGCAAGTAGAAGACACTCATTGTGCCGCGCCACTGGAGAAAGGGAGACGAGCTACCGTTTGATAGCCGAGCTAGAGTTGAGAAGGAGAATCGCCGCACCGCGGTGATAACCTAAAGCTAACCGATATTTGAAGTCATGCAGCACCTGTGTGGTATACTAATGTCTCCTGAGGAGGAGGAGATGAAGCCGGTGACCGAGCCATCGTCGCTGCAACAACTGTTTGGGAAAGATGAGAATAAACCGCCCTATAGCACCGTGTTTGGGGAAGAAGACCAAAGAGAAAGGAAAACAAATTAATTAATTAAAAAAAATAAAAAAAATAAAAAAAATAACATAAAATAAATAATTAAAATAATAATAATAAAAACATAGAAATTAATAAATAAATAACAAATCATAAAAATAAAAAAAAACACAACAATTTTAGAAATAATTAATTGAAATATATAAAAACTAATATATTAATGCAAAACTTTTAGTAAAAATAATTTAAATAAATTAGCTACTTTAATGAATATAGTAAATTATAAATTTACTCCTTTATGAATAAAATAATTATAAAATATAATAAATTTTTATTAATTTTTGTAAATTGTAATAATTAATTTCTAAAAGAAACTAAACTCTAATAGTCTAATAATTAATAAAATTTTAATTTAATTATTAATAACTCTCATTAATTAATTATATGAATAATAACATGTAATAACTTTAGTTTAAATAAGTTAATTAACTAATACAATATAAACTAATATTTATTAATTTAAATTTTATAACATCTGAGAATTCTCTATTGAAAATTTTATTTGTTTATAATATTTAACATTTAATCGATGATTCATTCATTTATTTTTATTTTCTAACATTTTAGGTTCATTCAAGATTCAAAAATACATCCAAGTTCTTCCAAATAACTCATCCAGAGTTAGTTATGAGGGAAAAACTAGCACGACGTGATGGTCCCAAAAAAAACGCACGTTGTGCGGTGCATTTCTAAAGGGATTTAAAAGTCGGTGGAAGATGTTCGGTGATGAGTAGCTGAAGACAGTGGGCACTTAAAGTAGATAAAGTAGCAGTATTTTGGAGGATATTCATTAGACATACATTGATTTAACACATTCTGAGAGCATCTCTCTCATTAAGAGCATAGGGAGTCCGGAGGGAGACTCTGGAACCACTTCCTGGAGTTGGAGGAGCGTAGGAGTAGAGTATCTTTGGGGAGGTTTACATCCCTTGTTTTTGAATTCTTACACTCTTTTTAGTATGTATTCAACTACTGTTTTGATAATATACATGTTTTCTAGCTAAATCATCTAGTTCAGGGATAAATTTAAGTTTCACTGGTTATTTTTTATGTTCTTTTTCACTTCATCTTAAGATGTATTTAGTGTTAATTGGAGAGATAGATACTGAGTTCATCCAATTTCTTGTAACACTAGAACATAATCACAAAATTTCACACTCAGTTGGCAAGATTGTTGTGGAACACTTTTCAAAAGATAATAGATTCAAAAGACTTCAAGACTTACAGTGAGTTTTTCTAGTGGTCATGTCTCAAATTGTTTAAAGTCGATTTATTTTGGAGTGGTGAACTTTAAAGTTGATTGGCTTGTATGACTAAACTCTTATAGAAGAAGGTGATTCATTCTTATTAGGTGGTACTCTGCGATAAATTTTAAGTGAATCTAAATATATTTAAAACCATTTTTAATGAAGATTATTCCCCGAGCATTCTAATAGATTGTTCTCTTATCAGTGTGCTATTTCTCTGTGTCTCTTTGTGTTCAACTGTCTCTAACTTCGACTTAGTTTCCAAAAAATTTTTCCAATTTTCTATCAATATATTTCTTATAAAAAAAATTAAAACATAAAAAAATATAAAAAGTGAAAAATAATAGAAAAATCACTCCACTGCTGACAAAAGTGGAGTTTACCAAGTTTTTTAGAAGATTAGTGCCCAAATTTACCTTCCCTGTGGGTTCGAACCTGCTTACCACATATACATTAGTTAGTAGGAATATAAATTTTAAAATTTGACCGACTTCAATGACGATTCATGCCAATATTACATATAGATAAATTGACGGAGAAACAGAAGGTCTATTCAAGAAAATATAGTGAATAGACCAAGAAAACAAAATGACCTTCAAAGCGTATCTTCTCCCCATAAGTTTAAGAGAAACATTTATTGTCATTAAAAATTTATTATGAGGCCATAGTTAATGATAGAACTTTTTCATACATTAAATATGGAGAATAAATATATGTATATACCTTGACATACATTATTGGTTTTGAGATTCTAAATGAGATTCATAAGCATGAATGGTTGGGCATCTCTGTTGTGAATACAAACATAAGGTACATTTTCATAATACATATGTCCAAATAGTGATCTAATATGTTTATTAAATTTAATAAATATTCATATTTTCTAAAAGCGTTTATATTAAAATTATATAAAGGGAATATTCTTTGACGCCTGATTTGGATTCATTAATCCATGTATCATTTCTATAGAAGAACTTAATTTAGATAAGAAAACAATTGAGAATAAGAAAGATAAGTTAATAAACATGTTTAATAAAAAAGTATCATATGCTAGAATCATTTTTATGCCTACAATGAAAAGTTAAGACTCTACAATCTAATAAGATAAAATATATTTTTAATTTTTTTCATTACTTAATTGTTTTTGTTTTTAGGGTGCATTGGATTCTAATCGAAATCAATTTGGAAACCCTGAATTTTTTTTTGATCCAATGCATGGATTTGAAACCAACTGACCACGCATGATGTGTATTTTAAATATGAAATACTCTACAATCAACATTACATATATAAACAAAGAATTATATGTTCAGTCTCTATTTTAACAGGAATATTTTTATGAGAAGGTGGTCTCTAAATATAGGCTAGATCATGGCATGAAGTTGGTGTCTAAAGGGATAAATCCGGTGAATTAATAAAAATGAAAACAAAATAAGGTATATATATATATAAATATTTAACTATAAAAAAATATAATTTTTTTTACTTATTTTGGTATATGTTTCTGCAATGTCTGAAACAAGATAATGACATCAATTTTGGATATTATGTTTGAAAATTTAAGAGAGAAATCATAAGTAATGAAAATAATGACTTCCCCCAATAGGTAATTTCTAATGGTAATTAAAATTTCATTAAATATATTTCATAATCATTTTCTTTTCTATATATTCTCAATGATATCTAGATTACCAATAACCTAGATACTCAAAAGAAAAAATAAATTTGTTTAGAGATGAGTGGACATTTTACTTTTTATTAGAACGTAAGATGACAACAAATTTAGCTGATTACCTACTATGGTTATTATCTTGTACAAGTTATGAACTTTGAAATATATTTCAGGTGTGAAGAATTAGTGTCAGAATGATTATATATTATTTTTTATCCCTTTATCAAGGATATGTATAAGGGAGGAAATAAATTTGTTTTGAAGCACTAACCTACAAACAATAAAATATTTGGGCAATCATGGAGGTGGAGGTGTGGGTGGAGGCAGAGGTAGATGTAGAGGTAGATGCAGAGGTAGAGGTGGGGGTAGAGGCGGATGCAGAGGTAGAGGCAAAGGATGAGGAAAAGGTGAAGACAAAGGAAAATTCGAAGGCTAATGTAGAGGAGGAGGCAAAGGCAGAGACCAAGGTGGAGACTGAGGCATAGGAGGTGAAGAATCACTGACTTATGAATAATATTTTTTTTTGTAAATAATTTATAATGAGGATTATACCAAGATTGTGTTTGAGATTTTTTTTTGAAAAGTGAACCCAATAATTTTCACTTAAGATAAGATCTATTGTGTAAATGTTTTGGGTGGCCTATTGAAATAATATTTTCACCATTTGTTTAAGTGATTTTATACAGGGTAGTAATCCACCTGTAAGATAACTTTTTGTTGGAAGCTTCAATTTCTCCACTAGTGTTATTGAAGAAACAAATGTACAACTCCCAATCATCAAAAACATATATAATACAACTAAAATATTTGAATAAATATGTGTGCAATTAACAACTGAAGTCATAAGGTGTGTGAAATAACTATTGGAGGAAACCCAACATTGATAAATAATTTTTATCTAGGAGGGATACTGTCAATGTGTCTATTATTAGTTTAAAATTGGAATTTTAATATAAAAAGTTTCACTCATTGAAACCCAAGAAAACATAATCATATTGTAATGATAATTTAGGAAAACAAATAATAATTCATTTTTGATGTATATGAACCTTTCTCACATCAATCCCTCACACTATGAGACCTACATAACTCAAAGTACATGTTTCTAGTTTAAAATGACATTTTAGTAAAAAACACAAGTTCCGTACTCAAAACCAAGGAAACACATTCTGATTATTTTGATACATTATGTAAAATAATACATAAGTCATTTGAGACTTTTTGGAATCATCTTCAGCTTAATCCAATGCACATTGTGACTATCATGACCCCAAGTTCATTTTTTATTACAAATTGACATTAATTTTAGGGAAAAAACAATTTGCATACTCAAAACTAAGAAAAAACATTCCAATTGTTTTGGTACTTTAGGAAAATGATCCATAAGTCATTTTTGACCCATAGGAGTCATCTTATCCTCAATTCTACTCATGGTTTGACTAGTATTTCTCAAAGTGTTCGTTATTAGTTTAAAATTGACATTATAATATAAGAAAGTTTCATTCACTAAAAACTATGAAAAAATGGTCATATTATCCTGAAAACTTAGGAAAATTATTCATAATTTATTTTTGATGTGTAAGAATCAGTTTCATGTTATACCCACACACGATGTGACCTACATGACTTAATGTTCATGTTTCTAGTTTAAAATGAAAATTTAGTAAAAAACCGAAGTGGCATAATCAAAACTAATGAAACACATTTAGTTTGTTTTTATAGTTTAGGGAAAATAACCATAAGTCATTTGGGATGTTTATAAATCATTCAAACCTTAATCAGATGCACAATGTGATCGGTATAACTCCAAGTATGTCTTTTTATTCAAAATTGACATTAATTTTAGTGACAGAAACAACTGACATACTCAAAACTGAGAAAAAACATTTGTATTGTTTTATTACTTTAGGAAAATGATCCATAAGTCAGTTTGACATGTAGGAATCATCTGTACCACAATCTGACTCGCAGTGTGACCATTATAACTCAAAGTGTTCATTATCAGTTTAAAATTGACATTTTAATTCAAAAAAGTTTCACTCACTGAAATCTAATAAAACACACTAATATTGAATTCATAACATAGGAAATCAAATCATAATTCATTTTTAGTGTGTATGAATTAGTAATATGTTAAACCCACACACGATGCAACTTGTATGACTCAAAGTGCGTGTTTCTAGTTTAAAATGACATTTTTGTAAAAAACACAAGTGGTATACTCAAAACCAAGGAAATACATTCATATTTATTTTATATTTTAGTAAAATGATCCATAAGTTATTTGGGACATCTCTAAATCTTCCTCACCTCAATTAAATTCACAGTTTGACCAGTATGACTCCAAGTGTACCTTTTTATTCAAAATTGACATTAATTTTAGTGACAAAAACAACTGACATAGTATAAACTAAGAAAAAAAATTCGGTTTGTTTTGGTACTTTATGAAAATGATCCATAAGTTATTTTTGACATGTAGGAATCAACATCACATCAATATGACTCACAGTGTGATAAGAATGACTCAAAGTGTCTGTTATTTGTTTAAAATTGACATTTCAATACAAAAATTGTCACTCACTAAAAACCAAGAAAATACAATCTTATTGTATTTATAACTTAGTAAAATGATTCTTAATTGATTTGCGATGTTTATGAATTATTCTCATGTTAAACCCACATACGATTCGACCTGTATGACTCAAAGTGTGTGCTTCCAGTTTAAAATGACATTATAGTAAAAAATAAAGTAGTATACTCAAAAATGTGGAAACACATTCATATTGTTTTTATAGTTTAGGAAAATGATCCATAAGTAATTCGAGATGTTTATGAATCATCCTTACCTCAATATAATGCACGGTGTGACCGGTATGACTCCAAGTGTGTGTTTTTATTCAAAATTGACATTAATTTTAGCGACAAAAACAACTAACATAATCAAAACTGAGAAAATTATTTGGATTGATCAAGTAATTTAAGAAAATTATCCATAATTCATTTTTATGTGTAGGAATCATACTCACCTAAATCTGACTCACTGTGTGAATGGTATGAATCAAAATATCTGTTATCATTTTAAAATTGACATTTTAATACAAAAAAGTGTCAGTCACTAAAAACTAAGAAAATATTCTTATATTGACTTGATATCTTTGAAAATTAGTTCATAATTCATTTGTTACATGTATGAGTAAATCTCATGTTAAACCTATACACGATGCGACCTGTATGACTCAAAGTGGATGTTTCCCGTTTAAAATGATATTTTAGTACAAAAGAAAATTTGCATATTCCAAACTGAGGAAACACAATATTATTATTTTTATATTTTAATAAAATTATCTATAAGTCATTTTATCCATTTAAGAATTAGTATCACCTCAATACGATGCACAATGTTTCCAGAATGACTCTAAATGTGTCTTTTTATTCAAAATTGACATTAATTTTAGTGACAAAAACAACTAACACACTCAAAACTGATAAAAATCATTCAAATTATTTTGGTACTTTAGTAAAATTATCCATAAGTTATTTTTGATTTGTAGGAATTATCGTTACCTCTATCTGACTCACGGTGTGATAAGTATGACTCAAAATGTCTCTTATGAGTTTACAATTGACATTTTAATACAAAAAAAGTTTCACTGAATGAAAACCTAGAAAATTTGTTCATATTGAATTTATAACTTATGAAAATAATTCATAAATATTTTTTAGGTGTTTAAATTATTCTCATGTAAAATACACACACGATGCGACCTGTATGACTCAAAGTGTGTGTTTTCAGTTTAAAATGACATTTTATTAAAAAACAAAAGTGGCATACTCGAAACTGAGGAAAAACATTCAGATTATTTTTATAATTTAAGAAAAATAATCCAAAAGTCATTTTAGACATGTTGGAATCATCCAAACCTGAATATGACACACATTGTGACAAGTATGACCCCAAGTGCATCTGTTTATTTGAAATTGACATAAATTTTAGTGAAAAAACAAATAGACTCAAAACCGAGAAAACACTTTCGGATTGTTTTTTTACTTTAGAAAAATGATCCATAAGTCATTTGTGACATTTAAGAATCATCGGCACCTCAATCCAACTCATGGTGTGACCGGATGACTCAAAGTGTCTGTTATGAGTTTAAAATTTATATTTTAAAACAAAAAGTGTCACTCACTGAAAACCTTGAAAACACACTCATATTATGTTGATAATATAGGAAAATGATTCATAATTAATTTTTGTTGTGTATGAATAAGTCTCTTTTCAAACCTACACACGATACAACTCGTATGACTCAAAGTTTCTGTTTCCATTTTAAAACAAAATTTTAGAAAAAAACACAAGTGGCATACACAAAATTTTGGAAAATCATTTGGATCATTTTGATTCTTTAGGAAAAAGACCTATAAGTCCATTGGGATGTGTAAGAATTGACTAAACCTCATTATGACATATGATGTGACTATTATGACTCCAGGTGCATCTTTTTATTCAAAACTGACATTAATTTTAATCAAAAAAATAACTGACATACTGAAATCCAAGAAAACACATTTAGATTGTTTTGGTAATTTTGGAAAAATGATCCATAATTCATTTTTGATGTGTCGGAATCAATCTCACATCAATCCAACTCACGTTGTGACTGGTATGACTCCAAGTGATCCTTTTTATTCAAAATTGACATTAATTTTATTAAAAAAAACTATTAAAATACTATATAATAGTGATTCTTCTTGTATTTTTGATTTAAATTTTATTTCATTTAAATTAAGTATTTGTATTCAATTTTGGAAATTAATTTTGCAATTTTTTGTGATGAAGTGTGTTGTTAAAACACTCTATATGCTCTGTTTATGGTGTTGTAGTGTGTTGTACCATCACACTGTAGTATTCCCCTTTTTTAACACTACTAAATGTGCTGATAAAGCATCCCTTTATCAACACTTATACATGTATTGTTAAATATCAATTTATTGGATCTAAATAAAATTACTGATAAACATATACTTTATCAGTGGAATTTTTATGCTGATAAAGTTACCCTTTATTAGTGTTTTTTTGGAACTGATAAAAGTCTTGTCCTTTTAACCACACTTCGGTAGTCAGCGCTTGTATAACATTGATAAAAGGATTTTCTAGTGTTGTTAAATGCCTCTTTTTTGTAGTGAAAGGTTAGGGTCATTTTATGTTAGAGGGTATTTTTAAAGAAATCTGATTTCATTCTAAGGTAGGATCATTGCACTTGACTTTTATTACATGAATGACCTAATATCATGCTCCCAGGTCTATGGGATTGTGTCTTCCTATGTTCATTCCTTGGTCTACCTATGTCTGGGCTTTTCTCTCCTACTGTGAATAGAATTATCATGCCAACATTTCATTCCTAGGTCCCTTGCATGAAGTTTCATGCCTTGGTCCTCTGTGGTAAATATATATACCCCCATGCCTCCCATTTTGACACCCATTACCAAGTGTAGACTTGAGCACATGGATCTCTTTCCAATGATACTAAGTCTTCTACAAATCCTTTCTTAAGGTGATTTTCAATTCAAAACCTAAAGAGAGGTAATATAGATTCCATTACTAGGCCCACCTAATTGGATTTATGCCATGGGAATCAAACCACCTAAGTGACCAAACCTGGGTTCCACCACATGGGAACTACAACTTATGTTCCCTCACACATATGGTTTAAGACTATAACTGGGAATACTTCTCCCAGACCCCCATACCTAGGAAATAATTCACCCATGCCTTCATAGCTATGTGATAAGTCTCCCAAGACTTTACACTTGGATTCCACTTTCCATTGACACCCATATATGGGTTCCAGTTACCCAGTACACCTTTATCAGGGTTCCTATATTTTCCCAAGTATCGAACCAGGGTGACACTACACCTAGGACTCCATATTAGGGATCCCTATCTTCCAAAGCCTCACACAAGGGTTCCAATTCCATCAATCCATCTTACCTATGTGCCACCTCACCTAGGCCTCCATATCTAAGTTCCACATACCCCAAGACTCTATACTATATAATTACCCAAGATTGAATTACATGTAAATTACATTAATCTTGCGTAATACTTAATAAATAACAAAAACAAATGCCCAAAGACCATATTAGTTTAGTGTCTTTGGAAACTCGGAACATAATCTTCTAATCATGGTGAAAGTTCTTCAACATCTCCCATAAAGATCTTCCTCTTTTGTTTTATTACCTAAAACCTTTCTTTAAATCCTTGGGAAAAGAAAACATATAAAGGGTGATCTAAAATTCATAGTAAGGGTAAGCATGGAGAAAATAAAAAAACATATACATTTGAACTTAAAAACATGAACATAAAGTTTAAACATAAAAATCTTGAGTCGTGAAATAAATCTTGGAAGTACGTAAGGAATAGATCACAAAGGAAAGTTAATCATGATAAAATAGCATAGGAATAAAACATGTAATTGTGTAAAACCATTAAGGACATGATATAAGTTCCATAGTATCCAAGGAATTGCTGCCAAGACCATCATAGTGGACAAAGTCCATTACTGAACCTTGTTTACATGTCGTTCCAACCCTGTATTACTGAACAATATTTACATTACATTTTAGCCATGTCTATATCATGAGATATAAATCTTTACCCAATGCATTGGAGGGAGATATAGGTCCCACCCATCTCATAATGAAATCATTCTTACATGTCCCAAAAAATTAACATAAATCATTCAACACAACCCAACTAATAAAATGGGTTTCATAAACATCATCCCATCCTAAAATAATCTATATAAAACAATGGATAGCATTACATAATAAAAAAAATCAAACCATGTAAATAATAGGGACATTATAATTGAAACATAACCATATTAAAAAATGTGATCTTAGATGGAAAATAGTTTTGATAAAACACTTGAAATGAATTCTTGAGGAAAATATCCTTTCTTCTTCAAAATAATTTTCTTTTCTAAAAATGCTGTGAAATTTTAAAAGAAAATAATTTTGTTGAAAATAATCATGAAATATTGTAGAGGAAGCTTTATGGAAATAAGGAGTTATGAAACTGTAAAAATATATTCATGCTGCATAAGTTAAAAAACATTCTCCTCGTACTTTTGTCGGAAGATTCAAAAAGTACCTCATATGGTAAACAAAAGAAAGATTCCTTACATACCATGTGGTAAAAGTAAAAAAAGGGTTAAAATGACTTTAAACATACATGGAATAATAGTAAACATTTTATGAAAACAATTTTAGAAAACATGGGCATGGGTGATAAATATAACCCCAGTAAATACTTATGAATAAACAATCTCAGATAAAAATGAGATTGAAAAATTATCCCTTACCTTAGGTCCAATTTCTTCCGTTTGTGTCTGAAACACCTGTATAGTGGGTTTAAACATATTATTAACTTGTAACATAACCATAATAATATTTATAATATCAAATATGATTCACTTACGACTTTATATTACCCGTTCATTTATTAATTCCATGTTAAAGCATCGTTTTGGGAAAAAATCATTTCATTTATCGTACGTATTTTGAATTGTAATTCTTCATATGATTACTCAGATCATGATTAATTACTTACAAAAATGTAAAAAATTATTTATATATAATATATATTCAGCATGTAAATATATATAATTGATCAATAAATGGAATGAAATATACCGTTTATGGAGACGGTAGGCCGTACGTACGCATGAACGCTGTTTTCATTTCCTTATTAAATTGAATGGAAGTAAGTAAATGAAATATAAATAAATCCAGTATAATTATTATGTCATATATTTCATGATTATTTATTATATATACTTTATAATCATTCTTTAATGGTTAACATGGATAATGAATCTCATCGCGTTGTGGAGATGGTAAGCCGTACGTACGCACGAGCGACAATATCATTCCCATGATTGTGGAATTGTATTTAAGTGTATGGTGTATAATATTTAATAATAAATATAATTTTACAATAATCATATATAGTTATTTCTTCCATAATTATACCCATCCAAGTATGTTGGTGAAGAAAAAAAGATTACACCCCGGCGTGGAGACGACATGTCGTACGTACGCACACGTGGTGATTTCATTTTTCATAGGATGGATAGAAGATGGAATATGGTTGTTTCATATTCATAATAAAATATTAGTATAAATGTTATACTTGAGTTATTACATAAGAATTAAATAACTCATATATATGAAGTATAATAAGAATGAAGTTTGAAAGAATCGGTAAAGGATATTACCTCTTCTTCGACGTGCCTCTTCTAAACCTACTATTAGGGCACTAAAGTTGGACTTTGAAGATGAAAAAAACCTCTATTATGTTTCTAGGGAATTTTATAAGGTAAATGGTCAGGTTTTTTCTGAGTTTGAAAGATCAAAATAGAGTGAAGAGAAGAGGGAGTAGATTCCCTTTTATAAGAAAGGAGATGAGCACTTTTCGAAACCTCAAAAATATTAATTTATAATAAAAACCAACCCCACTTAAAAACCTCCAAAATGAATAAACTTATAATATGATATTATATTGGGTTTTAATATCATCAACAAATAAAATTTATCAATGTTTTGATTTTATTTTAAACCTTATCATTTGGATTTATCCTTATTTAATCTATTTAATTTTATTTGTGGTAATAATATTCTAAATTTTAAATGTTTATAAATACTTCCTTATGTGTTTTTAATTGTTCATAATTGGATACTTTATGATATTCTAGACCATATAATATTCAATTTGTAAATTTTAAATGTTTTTGTGATTTTTAAACAGTTTAATAATATGTTATTTTTTTAAAATATCAATAGTGTAAATTTTGACACTATTCATTTATATGAATTTAAATAAAATCCACACAGAGGATATATTCGAACCAAAATATTTAATAGATTTATAACATATAATATTAATATATTGAATTAGTGGAACACATTAATAAGTTAATATAATATTTATTTTAATATTTTTAAAACCATTTTTTCGATATATCTCTTAATAAAATAATTACTACAACATTTTTGTATAATTATTTAATATACGTATTTGTTTCATAAAAATTAAAAATAAAATAATATGATGAATATAAATCTTATATATTTCATAATAATACTTTTAGTCTAATTTATCTTCTAAAAAACCCTGAATTTTAATTTTTATATTTATTAAATTATGAAGGTGACAACTTTGACATCATTTAAAATAAAATAATATAAGTGCCATAATCACTTTTATAAGGATCCAAATGATCAACAAGTCAACCCTTGGATGAATCTGGTTTATATATACTCGACCAATAAATATTGGTCTTGTTTTTTTGGCCTTTTATGGGTATTATTATTTTAATAAAAATGATATTATTGATTTTTCTCTAAATAAATAATTTCTGCGTCATTAATTTATAAGCTATTAAAGTAATTATATATTTCTTAAAAATTAAAAAAAATTACCATGATAAATAAAAACATGTTAGCTTTAAAATGAGTATTTATAATCGAATTTACATTCTGTATAACCTTATATTAAAAATAGTTTAATTATTAAAGTTTGAGTGAGACATATTTCACTTTTCATTAAATAAAATAAATTAAATGTATTAATCTCATCCAATTGGGTTACAATAGATTCCATTAAACCCAAGTATAATTTTGGGAGAAATATAATCATCAAATTATATTAAGACAAGTTTTAGGGTGATTTTATAATATTATATTTACCCTTAATTACCTCATTTACCTTTAACCGTGGTAAATAAAATTTACCGTAATTACTATTCATAATGACCAAAAATAAAAAGTATCATATTAAACTAATTTGGACTTATTGATTCCAAATATGGAATCCATTTTTCAAAATTCAAGACACATAAGTTTTAGAAATTAATTTAAAATAAATTCCGTTGTAAAAAAAAACAGGTTTTTGTTTAAAACATTGCAAAAGATTGAAATGATTTTACCTATGGATTCAATGTAAAATTAATGATAATTAAATACATTATATTAAATGGTACAAATATATTCTATTTATAGTTTGAAACCATTCAATATTATAATTTAACCATATAAATTTTCTCGCTGAAAAAAATTGTTTTTAATTAAAATTTAGCATGTTTTTACTATACATTAAAATATGAAAGTTTTCAGAAAAATATCAAAAATTTATCCAAATAAAATTTTTATATCCTGATTCCAATGAAGAAGTTTAATTTTTCAAATTTAACTTATAAAATTTTCAAAATTTAGATTTAAATTGGGTGCGCCATCTAAAGGTAGAAAAACTACATTTTTGAAAACTACTTCTTTTATCTGAAAAATTGATTTTGTTCTCATACCATGTTCTATAAAATGTGTAAGATAAATAATAATGTTTTAAAATTCAAAATGTGGTTAATACTATTCATAACAGCTAGTTCATAACAATATTATAATAATATATCGTTGTTTAGTGAAACTCGACATTGCGTACAACACAAGCTATCAAGGAAGGTCTCTCTTATGTGTAGCACAAACCCAGTATATTGTTGCGTATACTGCATGATAATATGGTGTTTCATATAGCTCAATCTAATCTTGGTTTAGCATAAAACAAAATATATCAAAGAAATTAAAATGAATATATGTCATAAAATCTCAGGGTGTAACATATTAGTTCACCCACTTTTATGAGGACCTCTTCTTAGGCACCCAACCCTACCATATATGTCTTGAGTGAGGTACTTCCCTTGGTCCCCAAAATTCCTTGAGTCAATACACTCCAAATGGTTTTATTTTATACTGTCCTCTTACTAGTGTAATCCCTAACCATATCTTCTCTTTCTTATTCACCCAAATATCAAATGAGTGATCTAGGAAACTCATGCATAATACCCAACCAGTCTCCTATTTTCAACCCTTTTATGCACAAGAGTCCTACCTGAGGCTCATACTAAGTGTAATACCTAACCTCTTCCTTCAATTAATTCACCAAAGGTATTGGAATCTTAGGTAATATCATGCATAATCTCTACTAAATCTCTTATTTTCCCCCTTTTACAACAAAAGTGTCCTATATATGCCTTCTATTATGTGTAACCCTCAACCATATCCTCACATTTCTAGTTACCAATAGATAGGATAATCCATTAACTCCAATAGGGAAAATAATGTATAAACCCTGCTCATTATCATATTTTAACCCCTTTTATGACATATAAATCTTATATTGGACTCTTACTAGGTGATACACAACAATAACTTCTCATGTATAGTTATCAATAGATAACACGAACTAGAAAGGTCCACTCATATCTAAGTCCCACACCAACCATTTCTAGTAACCTTTCATAAAGAAGTACACTCCACATGAAATTAAACTACTTAGAAGCTATTATATATGCATGTCCTTAAAAGACACCAATATGTTCCTTGTCACATGAACTTAAAAGGTGTGATGTTTCCCATTAATTGGCCCTGAACTATATGGGTTATAATTACCTTCACAGGGATACATAGGAATCCCCTTCCATGGGCTTGATCCCAACACCACAACACATTATGTCTTCTCTCATAGGACCCCAATTCCTCCCTAGATATAAATAAATTCCATATTTCCTTACTATAAGAATCTTAACTATATATTAACCAAATGTTTAGATCAAATGAGAGACAATATAACCCCATGTGCAGTGTACTCTTAAATCATGTTTCAATTCAATAAATTATTTATGGGTAATTGGTAGTGTTATTAATGCTATTATTACTGATTCATAAGAATTTGTTAAATATATAAGAGAGTTCCATGGTTGGAAATAATTCCCCCATAAGAAGTGATATGATACTAACCTCCCATGCTCTCAACCAATTCTCATTATAATGTGTCTTGGGTAAAGTTCCAATGCATGTCTGCCATTGAAAAGCAATTTTGAATTGAATCAAAACACGTAAAGGCTAAAACAACATCACTAATAGGTTGATGAACCCAATGTGAATTCCCTTAAATACAAATGGTTGAGTGACACAAGTAATTGGGTTTCCCGTTCCAAATCGCTATCAATATTTCATGTCAGAAACACCTGCACACCCCTAAGAATAAATTTTATAAGAATGAATAAAATTTAGGTAATTGATAACATATAATAACCATGAAAGAGTGGATATTATTAGAGTTGATAAGGTTTTTATCTCTTTACTATTGAAATCACAACATGAATTGTGTACATTATTTTGATTTAATCAATTAAGTATCAACTGGGAGTGAAATAAATTAAATATGGGGGAATGATTTATGAGAAATGAACACATTTTTCATACTAAAATTTATTTTAAATAATATCATTTATGTCATAAAACTAGTGTAATTAAACCTTGATTAGATTAGTCAGCTCGGCTCGAAAACCATGAGATTGAAAAAAACTACTAGACTGTCTAGTGGTTTACTTAGATTTCCTATAAATACTAAATTTCTTACGAACCAGAAAAAATGGTTTAAAAACATGGTAAATTAAAGATAAAAAAAATATTTTTAGTTTTATGAAAAGTTTCAAAAATCCTTTGGAATTAGGATTGATTTCAATAATGCATAATAGAAAAGGTTCCCCTAACACTTTGAAAATGATTTAAATTTTTTTAGTTCTAATTTTTTTAATTTTTTATTCATTTTAAAATTCAAATTAACTTAGTATATTCATTTATAGAATTTAATATATTCTATATACCTATTTTTTGAAAATATATTTTTTAATTTCAAACAGTTTAACCATGGTCTATCCATGGTCTATCCATGGTCAAACTATTAAACCTTTAACTAGTGATTTAACTGAGTTTATGTCTGATACAGTTATGAAAAAATTGATAAAAACCTATGTATATAATTCATTTTTCAAAATATATTAATTTTTGGACTTAAATGCATAGCTTTCTTAAATTATAAATTTTATAGTTTTTTCATCCTTTTTTGATTTTATTATGAAGGTAGAACTTTGATTGTGTGATTCATTGATAAATAGGTGAAAAGAGGCTTATCATAGCTCATATAGTTGAGGGAAATCATTGAGCTATAAAGATATATACATTCAATTTTCAATTACATGGGGAAGTCATCAACTATGATACAAAAAAATGAAGGAGAAACAAAAATACAAGAATCAATAATGTTATGTTGCTACCCATGTCACTACTAGAGATTATGATATGATAGATTTCACTGGGTGTGATATAAATATGTCCGTATGATATTACTATATCGATGGATGTGGTGATGGAAATGAACAGGAAATGGCTAGGAATATTCTATCATGTCCCCAAGTTGATTCTAGTAATTAAATTTCACCCTAAAACTTTGGGATATCATAAATCAACCATGAATTAATTTTTGGAGTGGTGTTGAACAATGTATATACATGCCTTCATATTTTACAATATATATAATTTTTTATCTATGATATAAGAAGGAATATTAGTTATTATGATTTCCTTTAAACAATGTGCCATGACACCCATGACATAAAAAATATTTGGTGAAGGTCTTTTCATAGTTAAAGATATGTGATATTTGATGTAGAGTCATGCCAAATGAGGGAATAATAGACCATGACTAGGCTATATCAGAATAGGTGAAGGGATAGTTGAATTGAAAAATCCTATATCATCAAATAGGATAACCCTATATCATAAAACATATAATTTCATCATAAAATCATCAAATCTTCCTCCATAATGAAAAATATTAAACCATAAAACCCCATATACATGTGATGATAATTATAGAAGATTAAAATAAGAACAAAGAAAGGGGAAATTCCATGGTTTTTTATAAATGATAGTTCCATATTGAGTCTATGAAATATCAAGGAGAATATTATGGGATATTTTTACTTACCGACCTAACTAAATTAGGTAATGAAGAAATAAATTGGTCACATGGAGATTGATGGTGAAAATAGAAAAAGGCAGTGGGAACTAAAATCCATACATGATCAAGGCTTAGAGTTAAAAGTACCTCAAATATTCATATACCATGTGTAGAAGTGACTACACATATTCTATGTCCACATAAATATGATCTTAGTTACGATTATGAAACTTATGCCTATATAACGGAGAAAGGGTATAGGGTATATGGGTTTCCTCATCGGGTATTGAATATGGGAGTACCATAGGAATATATGTTTTCTTTTCCAAATTCTTTATTTTGATTTTGTAATGTTGCAATCTCTCCCTCTATTTATTACCTCCATTCCAATACAGGTCTAACCCATTATGACTAGTTTGAGGGATATTAATAATTTATTTCTGGATTATGTCTATAACATTTCATACTATTTTCTTATTCGTATTTATTAATTTGAGGATTCAAATTATGGAGTGACTGGGGTCGTTGAAAGTTTCCCACAATTTTTCTTCATAGTGTCTTATTCTTTATAGCATTGGGACACTCAACGATCTATTCCTTCATTATCTAGTCTAAGTAATAGATTCAGGTAGTCGAGGAGTTAATGATATATGAAAATGGATAGATGATCAAGAGTGTACACTAGTCTCACTTTCATAATACATACATTGAGGAAAGATGTGATTAACTAGGTCCAAGGTTCCTTTAGACACTATAGGATAATAAACAAAACTTACTAGAAACAAATGAATTAGTGTACTATGAATGTAAGGCACTAATATCTTACAATACAATAACAGATGTGGCCAAAGTGATAGTTGATAAAATAAAGGGGAATAAGTCTATAATAACATTCAATTAAGAAACAATGACATAACAGTATTGGTGATAATCCATGGACAAACCACATCTCCTTTATAAGAACCTTTTCCTCCAATGGCCCGAAGGCCTTCATTTTTTATTGATTTTGAAAATTCACCTTTCAAGGGATGAGGTGGAACCCTTACAAGGCCTATAGGCGTAAGTATTACATGGCCCGTACACCTTAGAGGAATTCATTGCCCATAGGCTTCAAACATTACATACAACCTAGAATAACTACTTGGAACTGCTCTTCCCCAGCATCTTCATCGTGAAATCAGCTCTCCACCTTCGCATTGCTATTCGGCTAGTCATTCCCGTGCAGGCACATGCTTGTCCCGATGGTAGGTGTCATACCCTCTCATTCTTGCAATCCGTTTATCTCTGGGGTGGTGAAAGCTCCTTGCTCATCTTCCTTATAGAGCTTGTTCCTTTTAGGTTGTCATGTTTGCATCTACACTAAAGGTGGACCGAAGGCCTTGAGGTGGCCCTAAGGCCTTACTGACCCGAAGGCCTGGGTGGCCCGAAGGCCTTAATGGACTCAGGGACCAAATCAGTATCCCGAAGGCCCAAACGGTGGCATATTCTCGACTGCTACAGTTCTAAACAGTGCCTGCTACAGTACCTGCTATAGTGCTTCATAGTTCCTACTACAGTACCTGCTACAGTGCTTCTACAGTGCTGCTACAGTGCCCCCTGGCATTCTGCCTCCGCTTGGATTTGACCACAACCAACACCACCTTATTGGGTTTCATAGGACTGTATATCACTTATACAAGACAATATAATAAAATGTGAAACCTAAATCCAGGAACACCATACTTGATAAAAAATCATACAATCTATAAAATGAAGAAGCTGATGTATGCATACCTTACAATACAACCATTTTATGTCTATCTCCATCACCTATTGATGATAAATATCACATGAGTGATAGTTTAATGATGTCCCTCCTCTAAGGTATATCAATGATCCATACCGAATCACCTATCATATGGGTGAAATTATTTTCTCTTTCAAGATAAGATAGTATCTCATAAAGAAAAGAAAGGAGAAATAGAGAGTTTTAGGTGAGAAGTATTCAATAGAGACACAACCAAACTATCACATGGTAGTGGATTCTTATATAATCCTTAAGGGAAATAGTCAAGTTCCATTAATTTACTCATACATTACAATGCATGATTAAATTACACTCATTCATTCATAAAACCATTTCCTGAATTCATTGACCGCTCATGCATTTCATATTATAAAATGACTCTTAATGATATACAGGTGTGAGAGATTCAAAATTTAATCCAATTAATTTTATATATCTATTCTTAGGTAGTGTCCAATTATCCTATGATAGGCCATATGAAATCCATATATAGTATAAAATGATATACATAAAAAGCATACATAAATTTTTTTTGTTTCATGCAGGTCATATTTAATGACGAGTAATACCAAGAAGGTTAGGAGTCAGGCGAACCTGCTCCCAAGGAAATCAAATAAAAATTAAAAAGTACATGACAAGACATCACAAAGTCACTCTACAAAGAAGAGTGTAAAAATTACCATAATAATTCGCATGAACAAGACTATCACAGTAATCAGGTGATACAAATGACCAAAAGGAGGTGACTTCATTAATTGACCTTTTCCCAAGAGCATCAACCACTTGATTGGATTCCCGATAAACATGTGTAACTCCAAGAGAGTGCGAGTCAAGAAGTCAAAGGAAATCAATCCAGGCCGGTAGAATCCTCCATGGCACATTCCTTGATCGATCTTTTAAAATTTGAATTGCAACAGACGAATCCGATTCTATCCATAAATCATTCCAACCAAAATGGAAAACATACCTGATTGCTTTGCTCATAGCCTAGAGCTCAACTTCAATGGAAAACCCATTGTGAATGAAATGGAAGAAGAAACCTTTAACAAACCCCTGAGAGGTACGAAATACACCACCACATTTAAAGGGCCCTAGAGTGCCTGAAGCATCCCCATCAACATTAACCTTTATCCACCATTGAAGAGGCAGAATCCATCAGATGTATTTCACCATCAGTGTCTTCTTCACCCTGCCATTACTACCATGATATCTCAACAGAACAAGATCAGAAACATAATTTATCATATAACCAGTTTGGATATTGGAAGCCATGTGTATGGCACAATTCATTGCAAAGACGATAGTATAAAGTATCGGCTGAATGTTTTTGAACAACATGTAATTTATAGACTTCCATATGATGTCAATAACCGTCGTAGTTGTAACTAAGAGTAGAGCATGAACATTCTCACTAATATTAGCCTTTCTAATGGCCTACATTTAACCATCAACCGATTGGAAATGAAGGCAGTGGTGAAAAATATCCTGCATATAACACCAGATCCTGTTAGAGAGTTTTCAATAAAAAAATAAGTGGGAGATGGTTTCATATGCCTCGAAGCATAAAGAGAAGACCAAAGTAAGAGACAACCCAGTATGTTGGAAAAGAGCCTGCAGTGGAAGCCTATTTTCCATATTTTCCAGATAATCAGAGACTGCGAAGGGGGAATAAAGGGTTTATTAAAACCCACAACCCATCTTGGGGGATGAATAGAGTCACCACAAAGAGAATTGTAACATTCCATTGTGCTGAAATGCCATTCAGATTGGGAACCCACACCAGAATATCCTAATCAGTAAAGTAGTACCTCATGACTTCCATTCTTAGGTGGATGGGTAAAAGTTCAGTAAGGTCCAGATTTGCACAAAAATCAGCAATCGATTTGACTTTAAGAAATGATGGAATGACAATCTCATCATAGATGGGTCGGTATAACGAAGTGGTGGTCCAACAATTCAGATTGGACTGCTTACAGTACATCCATTTCGATCGATCCATGAGATCTTAATAGGCCTTCTTTAGAGCAGTCCAAACAGAGGATCTCATATAGTTGAAATATCCATTCAGTTTTTTTTCCAATAAATCTAATCATTAGAAACTCCATGGAGGGATCAAGACGTGAAAAAAGTTTCTAGGCGAACTTTTTAATCAGCGTTTCATTGAAGAACCTGATGTCTTTAATACCCATCCCTCCCATTGGTGTTGGCCTAATACTGTCTTTCCAGGCAACTGTAACCAATTTATTCTCATGAATTGAGCCGTTCCAGATGAAGTTTCTTATTTTTCCAGTTAACTCTTTAATCAATGTTCTTGGACACTTATATAGAGAAAAGGAATAAACAAACATTTAAGTTAACAATGAATTTACCAGACATATTCTCTGATCTTGAGACATATTTTTCCTTTTCCATCTTGACAATTGATTGGTGATTTTCAATGCAATATTTTCCAGGTGACATCTTTTAACTCTGCCCCAAAAAAGAGGTACACCAAGGTATGTAAATCGGAGAGAACCCCTTTTAACTCCCAACTTCATTGTAATTCTGTTTTTCATTGATATAATAACCCAATCACCAAAAAACACAAATGACATTCCCCAATTAATGACATGACCTGCAACCTCTTCATAGTGTGAGAAGATTCCATTAATAGAAGATATGGGACGATTGCCCGCCTTCCCAAAAAGTAATATATCATCAACATATAGTAAATGTGAGGGGGCACAAAAATCCCTTCCAATTTTCATTTGTTAATACCATCCAAAACTAGAAAGGTCAGTGAGGCACCAACTTAAATAGTCTTCAGCAATAACAAACAACATACCAGAAAGAGGGTCGCCTTGCCTGACTCCTCTTGAGCATTGAAAGAAACCTCTAGGATATCCATTGACTAGAATATACATCCTTGAACTAGATAGAATGGATCCAATTAGATCAATGAAACTCTGTGAGAAACCATGCATTTTGAGGATAGTAAACAGAAAGCTCCATCTTATGGTATCAAATAATTTTGAAATATCAATTTTTAAAGTCACATTTCCATCTTAATCCTTTCTCTTCATATCATTGAAACACTCAGAGGCAGTAAAAAGAAAATTTTGTATGTTTATCCCTGGTACAAACCCAAACAGACTCCTGGAGATAATCCCCTTAGCAATTTCACCCAGCCGCTGAGCCATAATTTTACTAATGACCTTTGGTATTGTATTCCCAATGGAAACATGTCTGAAATATTTTATATCCAAGGCATTCTCCTTTTTTAGGAATTAGGGAAACAAAGTTTGAATTCATCCAAAAGGGTATATAAGATGATCTAAAAACTTCATTCACAACATTGGTAACATCAGTGTTCACAATATCCCAGTAAAACATGAAGAATTTATTAGTAAAGCCATCTAGACCTGCAACACTATCAATATTCAGCAAGAAGAGGTCATTGTGTATCTATATTGCACTAGGGATGTTTACAAGCCTCTTATTATGATCATATTCAATAGAAGGGTCAAAAAACTGAACGATTTTGTCATAATTATCATTTCCACTATCCTAGTACAACTTCACAAAGTAATATGTCACAACATCAACGATATCATTATATTACTCAAAAAAGATTCCCATCAATGCTAAGGGCATTAAGACTCATATGGGACTTTTTTTCTTTGTTAATGCAATGAAATAGTCTTGAGTTCTTGTCTCATTCCATTAACCACCTAACATTGAATTGATTCCTAACCAGATTCTCCTTAAGAGACAACAATTTTTCCAAACCTAAAGTAGCTTGTAATTTCTCTAGAGAGGGAACATCTTTAGACAAATTATTAGCTTGAATTTCTAACAGGATATTTTCAGCCTCTCTGATATCACTATCAAGAGAGGAAAATTACTCTTTACTCCATTGCTTTAGCCTTTCCTTAACTAATTTTAGTTTACAACATAGAATGTGTGATGAGATACCCAAATAAACAATTTTCCAAGTGTCTAAAACAATCTCTCTTCACCCAGGAATGACAATCCAAGCATTATTGAAATTGAAAGGCAGATGGGATGACCTTACATTATTGGGATAGAAATCAAGAATAATGGGATTGTGATCAAAATGTAGTCATGGTAGGGTTCTCCTAGCCGTATAAATTGCCCCATTCCTATCATCCACTTGAACAAAGCATATGTCAAGTATACTTGCCTGTCTCCCATTAATAGTGTATCTACTACACGTATATTTAGGACCAGAAATGAGAACCTCAGCAAGAAAACATTTTTCAATGAAAGTTAAAAAATTAGAGGCTGAAGCACGGTAGAAGTAGTCCCTATTTTTTTCATCAGGCCTCAGTACCGTGTTAAAATCACCAAGAAGAATCCAACTGTTCGTCACACTCTTAGAAATTTCAACTAAACTTCTCCACAATACTCTTCTTCTTGTGTAAAGATTTAAGGCATAAATAAACATTACCGCAAGAGAGGCATTATTATTGCAACATGAGAGAGTGACAGGTTGAAAATCAATCAAAATGGAATTAACAAAAAAACTTTCATGTTTCAGTACCCACAGAGATTCAGAATTTCCAGTGAATTGATTTTTTACAACAAGGGAATATCCCATAAAAGACCATTTAAAGGAACTAAAATTCTCAAACTTCAACCTTGGCTCTGAAATACCAACTAAAACCATCCTATTGGTCATAATAAGATGTCTAAGGGATCGGACCGTGGGAGGGTTCCTGATCCCTTGACAATTCTAGAAGAGAATCTTCATTTTTTGGACCTCAGCCTAGTGCTTGGCCCATCATTAATCTATTGGACATATTTGTCAGAGTGAGGAATTCCAGTACCATTAGCAGTATATGGTATTTGATCATCAATTGTAGTTTCAATACCATCAACAGTATCTGAGGGAGGAATGCTAGTACCATCAGCATTATCCTCCCCCATCGAGTTTAGCTGGGAGAATCTGTTAGCCGAGTCAGCTTGAAGAGGGAACAGTCTAGCAGGTAATTTTCTTTTTTCAGCCTTATAAGTATAGACTTTTGAGAATTCCCCCAGATCAATAGAAATAGATAATGGATCTGCATCATGATCAAGGTTCATTCCAGGGCCTGCATCATGAAATTTAATCATAGGAGGATCTGTTCCAAAACCTACATCATGGCCTTAATTCACATGATTAAAAAGATCTGTAGCAGGTTTTGCATCATGTTCTTCACCAATCACAACATCAACATCAGGATCCGGAGGGACAATGCCAAGGGTATCAGCCAGGTCTTCATCCTGAAAATGTATTCCTTCACCGTGTACTGTATCAAGATCTTCAACAAACACTGAATCATCATCAGAATCAGTAGGGGTAAAGGCCTTATCTGCAACCTTAAGTTGTCTCCCTTCATTTTCTTTCGATCCATCCCCAAACGAAGGTACCACAACAGAAATTTAAGGGAATTTAGAAGAATGAATGCTAATGTAACCCAATTTAGGCTCCATAGAACATGCATCAATCTCAGTACTGATCTTCTCACCATTGTCATCTGCTCATTCATAGATATTCGTATCTATAGGGACTTCATCAACCACCATCCCACCTTTTCAGAGACTCTAGAAGGATCATTAGGAGCTTCCTTATCCGCATTGAGAATACCACCGTCCTTGAATGCCATTTCCTTGTTCTTGTTATTCCTACAGTTTTCATCATCGTGTCCTCGAACCTTACAAAGACTGTAGGTTTTATTTCGGTTTCACTCCGAGAGGGTATGACCAAAGAGGTAACAATTCAAATAGAATTTAGGGTTTATCTCATATATTATACGAAGATTGAGGCTGCCATCTTGATTAGTTAACACCACTTCCTCAATGAGAGTGACCGCCATATCAACCTCAACCAATTTTCTCGCATAATGTCTAAAGGTAGGATTATCAGTCTGTTTGTCAAGTAGAATGGGGTTTCCAACCAATGAGCCAATGTACCAAAGAGTTTGAGGATTCCAATAGAGCCAATTCAGCTTACATAGATGAATCCGAATTTGTGCGAAGGTATTTTTCACAGTGCTGGGATCAATATTCCGGCCCCATTCATGGATTCAGAGAAAACCCAGCTTAAGAAGGAATGAGCCAAGAATCCAGGCACGCCGCTTGAATTAATCTGATGTAAAAACAATAAGGTAGAATCAATGGCCCATTGATGTCATCTTCTAATTAGTGAAACCCCATATTTCAGAAATCCTCATCGTAAGTTCACTAAAATTCCATGACTTCACCCCTTTTGGGATAACCACTCTTGCAATAATTTAGTATCTTCAAAGATTAATATGTTCCTCAACCGCATTCTGGTTCATAGAGACATGTGTAACACGTCCTTTTAGAATAATTCATCCTGAGGACACAGATTCACAATCAAGAAAAGAGATGTTCCCCAAACCTTTAATCACATATGCAAATCCCCGGTTTGATTTTGCCTCCCGAGGCACATCCGGATTTTTCTTTGCACAAAGGATGAAGATATCCTTATGCCCAACGCAATCCACATCCCCAGCCTGACGGTCATCTTTCTTTCCTAATTCATCGACGAGAATAGATGCACCCAATCCAGGGTTCGCGCTCTCATCATTTTCAAACTCCGCCATCGAACGACTAGTTATATTATACCATATAATATATCAAATATATATATATATATATATATATATATCACACCCATATATAAATTCTTTATGTAATATCTCCATCAATATACCATTTACACCAAATCTTCAAAGGTTTTATGCAATTTCACCTTATATTATATCGTATACAATAACTTCGGAAACCATATCAAAAACTCCTTTTTGATATATTCAAAAAAACTTTTGAAAATTTATCTTACACTTCACCATGTATCACATCATATGAAATACCATATGAATACCCATAAAAAAATTTATATTAAATATAAAACAACCTTAAATTAGCTATATTTGTCAAAATAAATCCCCATTTTCTATACTATAAAGTGTAACCTCATAGGAAAATATTGTGTCAACAAAAAATATAAATCACCTGGTCCATAAATGTAAGAAAAAAGATTCATCTAGAAGAAAATAAATATTACTCAAGCTACAATGGGATTTGGAATGATCACCATCTAATACACAATTATCTATACCAATTGAAGGATATATTCCATAAAATCCCATATACATATGTTTTTTTATGGATATATCATAGTTGAAATTTTGGTATATAATAAGGCATGAAATATATATTTCATTCCATTGCCTTATCCAATCATATTTTACAATTTGGGGATATGATATGGAGTATTATGAGTTATCATAAGGTAAGATATATGCAAAAATCATATGATCTTGTTAGGAAAATGATAATAGTTATCATTTTGAAGTCTTTCACATTGGATATCATAAATGAACCATTTCATAAAATTAAAATATAGGAGAGTTATCATAGATAAAGGTTTAAGTCAATGTAACCATATGCATTAAATCATAATGTATGAGTAATTAATGTTCAACCAAGGAGAAACCTCAAGGGATTTATGAATGGGTATTCACCATGAGATAGTGATATAGAATATAATCCCTCCCAATCCTTAACCAAAACTATTATTTTTATATCTCTATCATTATACCTTATTTACACCCCAATGCATTAAAATGACAGATAGGGTGGAAGAATCCCAGTTTTATGTTGAATGATTCAGTTTAACATGTTGATATGTCGCATGGAGGGGAGTTTAAAGGATTCCCTTCAGTGATATTCATTAATCCCATTTAGTCAATGATCACAACAGAAACAATACTATGTAAGATTCAAATTCATAGGATTATTCAGTTTTAGTATGCATGATTTAATTTATCAAGAATGGTCATACTTGGAACTTGGTTTCTATATTTATTTCACTATTTTTAACAAGTTTTTTTCAGATCCTTTATATAGAGTGCTAGGCCAGATTTACTACTAAGAGGGGGGGATCAGTGGTTTAATTTTAAAAATTATTTCTTTTGAATTAAATATAATGATCTTGTTAAGGTTATTGATCCACTTAGTGATAACTCATAGTCTCAATTCATATGCAGAAATTATAAGAGATCACAACACATGGTATTTTAAAGGTTCAAATGAAAGGACTACTACTTCCCATGTTGGTTATACCCCCAACATAGATTATCCACTATAATATTTCCATAAATTACAGTGGTTTATAAAATATCACACCATATATTAACTCCTAAATCCACATAGGAGGATATTTGTACTACATCACACAGTCTTACCAGAATCTACACTACCATACTCTAGATGACCACTAATGTCATCTTATACTCCCAGATCCAACCAAGAGACTTCCCTTTATTCCAACTCCAACTGAAATAATTCTCTACTCTCAACTCTAATGGAGATACTTCTTTTTCTTTTAGATCCAACTAAAATGATTCCACTACACACAACTCTAACTAAAAAACTTATTCCCTTATTTATGGTTTATCAATTATAGGATGATATTTGGATCTTCCTCCATGAGAATGCAAGATCTGACTTTATTGTGTACACTTAAAGTATCTTAAAATCTGATGATTAGTTCTTTCAGTCTTTATCAATTAAATATAATCACTTTTGTGTGATTAGTTTCCTTAGGTTAAAAAATTGTTAGTCAATTCTTCCTTCAATATGATGAATTTTGAGCCTCAATTTATGTGTACAAGTGGTGCACACAATTTCTTAAATGTTATTTCATACAAGATAAGACATGAACAATATAAATCAACTCTATTCATAAGTTATCAACCTGATTATATCATATACAAAATATGCATAGTGCATGACATGTGAAACCCTAGAACATTCATTTATAATTATTATTATTTTTTTGCTCTCTCACTATTCTATTTTTGGGTATTTCATTGAATGATTCACGTGTTCATGCATGCACTACCTCATTATAACTTCCACTCTCCTTGAAATTTCTTCTTCAAATTCACTATACCGTCATGTCATAATTTCATACAAACCAAAATAGATGTTTAGTTGTATTATTGCAATTAATTCATAACGAATAGCACATGAAGATCCTTAGATTATTCATACAATTATAATATATTATCTTCTATCTTCCTACTCTCACACATCACAAGATTTATGTAGTATATCAGTGAGCTCATGAAAAATAGGAAGATTACACATAATGGTATCATGAAATCTTAAATGGATTAATAGGACCAATTCTTCACAAATCACTTTGAGTGTGTGTAACACAAGTCAAATGTGACATGATCCCCTTCTAATTTATGACCTAAGAGGCTCATGGAATCCTCACTTAGTGAAACTGTTGCATTCACAGTGCTTTTTTTCTTCATAAAAATAACTGCCTCTCAATATGTTAGCATATTCTCTTAGGTTTAAAGTTATACCTTTATAGGAAAGTTCCAATACCTAAGGTTACACACTTCACCTCCATAGCCTCCAAAAATAATGTCGTGTCTATCAATGATTTGAATGTCGGGAGATATTGGCATGGATTACCTTATAATTTTGCACTATGTGTCACCATGTTTGAGGAATCATTTCTTATGTGATAAATCCTCTCATTCATATGAATACAATTTCATGCACCATTATTTTTAGAATCTTGAGCCCATGCTAGTAAAAATGGAATGTTGTAACTCCCATTATGCGCTACTTGTGACATTTTTATTTGATATGATTAATGAAATAAAAACATAGAATTAGTTTATAAAGGTTAATGGAATTATCAAATCAAAAACTCAACCTCATAATAACCATGTAATCCTTAGTTTTAATCGATGTAGGTTTATCCATGAACTACAATGAACAAATGCCTTCAACAAATGGGAAGTTGAAGAGGATGACCACATATGATCAGATGAATGAGATCAATCCCATAATATTTCTAGTGAAATTATTGTATCTTTAAAATATGTTGAAAAAGTAACCCATGTTCCAAATTCTACATTGATTCTTAGTGTGTCTTCATGCTACTTTATAATAGTTTCCATAATAATTGATATTTTGATGTGGTAGCGAGGTTCAGCACCCAAAACACTCACACACTCACCACACACCGCAATTTTTTCCTACGTAGTGGATCAAAACCTCCTTGCGCACACCCATGTGTTTATCCTTCTTTCCATATAGGCACTCACCCATGCACCTCCATGTGAGAATTATGCCAGTCCATCCTCACTCCTTCCACCCATGGATGGCTAGGTTGATTCTCTCCCATGTGATTGAACCTCATGTCCCACATAGATAGTTGAGGGGATATTTGGTTAGCCAAGGGATGACTATAATTTTTGATATATTTACATTCATATAATAATTAGAATTATAATAATTGAATAGAATTATAATACTTCCTGGAATATTCTTCATGTAAAATGTAAATACATTTTTCACGGATTTAATTCAATTATTATTCTTCTCCAAACATTATTGTGAAAAATTATGCATCCTTATTGAAACATGCCTTTGAAATTATGATCAATCTAACAAACATAAAAATTAACAATGAGTATTGATCAAGCAAGAAATTTATGAATATAAAATAAATCTACATGCATTAAAACTTTATATTAACTCACCAAACACATATTGAAACATCATTGACAAAAAATGAAACACTTGGGACCAAAAATCCCCCCCCCTTTTATTTTATTATCAACATATCTTCACATTATCCAATTCAATATTTTTGATTAAATATTTTGTCCAAATTATTGTTAATAAAATACAAATGATATGTGGGGGTATTATCATCTCACCTCCTTTTGTTTTAAAAACCTATTCTTCTCACTTAAAATATTGTTTCTTGAAAACGTATTAGAGAGGGATGATATCACATGGTTCTACTATAAAATAGAATATAACTAATCAACACTAAATATTTTGGGAATAACCCAGAGTATAAAAAAAGAGATAGATAACCAATGATGTCTAATATGTCCATAAAGTAGTATGAATGTGAAATCATTATCAAGAATTCTCAATTATCATTTACGGGGATTTAATTAATTATATTTATCAATAAAATGTTAAACCCTACACATAGTTTAAGAAAAACATCAGAAAGTTCAGGTGAAAAATATATACCTCATCATTTGTATCATTATTTCATTAACCAAGCACTCCACCTTAATTTATATTATTAATAAAATTAAGAATGTGGGATGAATGTGTGATTGGTATACCTCATCTTCCAGTTTTTTAAAGTTGTTAAGAAGTTTCACATTCACTATGTAATGATGATTTAAAAGATTTAACTAATCAATGCTCAACCTCAATGGATGAATTCATCTCTTCAAATTCCCTACATGTTATTAAAAACACAGACACACACAGATATATATATATATATATATGGTGGATAAGGAGGAACCTTCTTATTCTTCTGGAGTAACATTTAGGAAACTAAATGCCTCTTAACCTGGGGAAATCTTTTATCCCAATATTATTCTCTTCTTTTCAAGTGAAGTCTATTTGGATTTCACATATTGTGAAACTTTCAATTTTTTAGTAGAACCAAAACTATTTTGAATTTTTTTTGTGGAACATCTCTTCGTGAATATTTTCTCATCCACCCATATTATGGTTGGTTTATCAGTATGTTTCACCATCCATACTTTCCAAGAGTTTAGATTAAAAATAATACCATTATTTGAAACCAAATTATTACATAAAATAGTTTCTAGGTTATGAGAAACCTTCTTGTTGGAGGATATTTTCATTTGATTGGATGAAGATCTCATACTCTTTTTAGATTCACGATCCTCAATGAAAACTTGAGTGACATAATCTATTCTTATAGATAATTGGGAAGTCCCATATTGTGATGATTCCTGATTCTCCATTCTCACATATATCTCTAAACACTTCATGTTGAGGGAGTTGTTATCATCGTCAACAATTCTCAGCATGTCTTCCCAATCCTCCTTCAACTTCTTTATTTGATCTTCAGGCATTTTTCTTGATTATTGTAATAATTTTCATTCTCTTTGACTTTATTTTCTTTATTCTTTAGTTAAAAATCTTCTAAATACATAGAAACATTGTGAAATTTCTCAAATTCATGAACATATTCTACAAATATAATTTCAAATAAATATTTCTCACAAACATATTTTTGTAATTATTCAATATTTTCATCATATATTTTATTTCAAAGATAAAAATTTTCACCCTTTTCTTTCATAAGTTTTGTGAGAGTGTTGGATATGAAAAATCATTTAGCCAATTCTTCTTATATAGAATTATCATCTTCTTAAAACTATTAGTTTTAATTCTAAATACCCTTGATTCCTCTAACAATAAATTTTAAGGCTTATTTGCAGATGTTATTTAAATGTTATTTGAATTCAAAATGAAGATCACTAAGTGATACATCATCGTCATATATTGAGAAGGATTAATCAAAAAAATCACAATTAAGAGAGGTATTGTAAATTATACCATTATCATTACCATCAGTTGGAGGTTTGTCTCCATTTTATATCGTATTATTCTTAATATTCTTTGCCTATATTTTTCTTCCTGGTCGTCTGAGTCTTCGAAGAAATCTCTGGATTAGTATCCTTAAGAGTAAATTCATTTTTCTCCATCAAAGATAGTTTACTCATTTCATGAATTTTTCACTTCAAAGTAGTAAGTTTGGATATTTAAAGGTAACCTAATCTGATTCCACTTATAGATCCCCAAGCTTGACTGACTACTATGGGGGGATCATTGGTTTACATTTATGTATTCATTTTTTCTGAATTTATACACTTAAACATGTTAAGGATCTCAATCCACTCCGGGATATCTCGCAGTCTGACCTCATATGAAGAAATTATTATAGATAGAAAAAAACATGATATTTACAAGGTTCAGTTGAAAGGACTACTCCTTTCCATGTTGGTTATACCCCCACAACATGGATTTTCCACTATAATATTTTTATCAATTACAATAGTTGATATAGAATCACACCATATCATAACTCATGAATCCACATAGTATGATATTTTTACTCCATCACATAGTGTTACTAGAATCCACATTGGCTTACTATAGAGACCCTCTAGAGTCTTCTCATGATCCCATCTCAAACTGAGAGAATTCTCTTGCTTCCATATCCAACTAAATGACTTCTCATCTCCCATAACGGACTAAGAGAGTTCTTATAATATTAACTCAAACTTAAAGGCTTCCACTACTCACAGCTCCAACTGAGAAACTTCATCCCTTTTTGAAGGTTGATCCACTGTAGGATGATATTTTGATCTTCCTCCAGGATATTACAGGATATAACTTTCTCTTGTACACTCCACGTACCTTCATGTTTGTTAGTCTTTCTCAATTAAATATTATCACCTGTCTATGATCAGTTACCTTAGTAAAAAAAATTCTCAAGTAGTTATTCCTTTAATATTATTAATTCTTGGCCTCAATTTAGTTTTGAAACTAGTTCAAAAAATTTCTTCAATATTAATTTTAGAAATTTAAAACTTTCACAATCTCAATCCACTTTATTATTGAGTTCTAAATATAATAAGATCATATGAACAATATTAGTGGTGCATGACATATGGAACACTATCACATTAATTTATTTATCTTATTATTTTATGTGCTATCTCACTATTATGTTTTTAGGTATTTCATTAAGTGATTCGCATGTTCATGAATGCACTACCTCCTTATATATATTTAACTCTCCTTTATATAAGTCCTTATTCAAATTCATTGTCCCTTCACATAAGAATATCACAATAAATAGAACTGATTCTTGGTTGTCTTCTTGAAATTACTTTATTCCAAATAGTACATGTACATACTTATATTTTTTATGCAACTATAATGAACTATATCATGTCTTCCTCTTTTCACAAACCACAAGAGGTACATGATATATCAATGAACTTACATGAACAAGTATGATTACACATAAGTGTGTTGTATAATATTGAATTGATTCATAGAACCAGTTCTTCAAAAAGAACCTATAGTGTGTGTAACACAAGTCTAAGGCCCATGGGATCTCATTATTCTTCATGAAAAAAGAGGTTTGTGGAATCATCACTTCATAGAATAGTGGGTTCATGGTGCTCTATTTTTATTTAGAAAAACCAGAGCCTCTCCATGTGGAAGGCCTGTCTCTCGGGTTGGAAGATATCCTTTTATAGGTGAGTTCTATCACCTTCGGTTCAATCCTTCACTTATATATCCTCTGCAATTTAATTACATGTCTATCAATTATTTTAATTCCGAGAGACATCAGTATGGACTTCCTTATCCTTTTCAGCATGTGATGATGAGTTTTAAGGAATCCTTTTTTATATAATGAAGCCTCTCATGCATATGAAAATAATCTTGTGTGCTATCATTTTTTAGAATCTTGAGCTCATTCTAGTAAGAATGTCATGTTGTGAAACCCATTTTATTCCACTAGTGAAATTTTTAATTTATTATATGAATGAATTAAAATCATAACATGCATGAATCAAGGTTTATGGCCTCATCACTGTTGTACCTCTCGTACCCCTCGTGGTTTAATTTTCATGATCACAATCACTCTCTTATTTATCTAATCTTGTTTTAAGTGTTTTTGGATGATAGGAATGATTTCAGGTTGCCAAGGAATTGGGCCAAGAAAGCCAGAAGGAAAAAGTGGACTGATTTCAGTCCACCGGCCAACCGGTGGATGACCATCGGCCAGCCGGTGGAATCTTGACAGAAGGCATCCCCTCTGTCCAGACCACCGGCCAACCGGTGTCCCATCACCGGCCAGCCGGTGGAACCCAGACAGAAGGGAAACCTACTGTCTCACCACCGGCCAACCAGTGGCCTCCTCACCGGCCAGCCGGTGGTGCCTGGGCAGAAGGCCTCTCCTTTTTCCAAGCACCGGCCTACCGGTGGCACTGTACCGGTCAGCCGGTGGAGCCAGTCAAACTAGCCGTTGGGCTTTGACCAGCCTGCTCCCAACGGCTCCGAAGACTTTTCCAACGGCTCCGAAGACCCCTAACGGCCATATGAGGGTTCCCCCTCTATAAATAAAGGACTAGGAAGCCCCGAAACGGTAGTGGAATAATAACAAAGCCAACGGAAGCCAACAGACACATTTTTCATCATTTGGCAAACCTCCGGCGGATTCCTTCAAGGAACCTCAATTGCTCCAACCCATTTCCACATCCGAGGAGCAACACCATAGAATCTTGGGAGCTCTCTTCATCAACTCCAATCAATCCATTGGCGCCCAAGACTTCTCCACATTACGGTTTTTCTTGTTTTATTATTTTGAGCATCAATTTGGGTTTGTGCCTACAAACCCCTCTTTCTCTCATCTTCATTTTGTTTGGGTTTTCACACCACCTTCAAGGTGTGAAGAGGATAGTCAAGCCTTCCCTTTAAAAGGCTTGAGTCATAGGTGAGCTATCCTTCACCTGTAATAAGGCTAGTGGGTTCTTGCTCAACCATTAAAAGAAAGTTGTAATAGGTTCTAGACTACCTTAAAGTCTAGTGGGTTTCTTGCTAAAACCATTAAAAAGCAAGCGGTAGTAAATATCTCAACGGTTGAGTTGGGAGCGAAGACGTAGGCTTTGGTTTAAGCCGAACTCCGTTATCATGTTTTGTGTCTTGCCTCTTTTATTTCCGCTGCACTTTTAACTTTTATTTTAAATTGTTAATTTTTTTTAAAAGGCAATTCACCCCCCCCCCTCTTGCCATCACTCTCCGACCCAACAATTGGTATCAGAGCAAAAATTTGAGTAATACCTTCACCAGTTTCAAATTCAAGATCCTTTGTGATGGCTTCAACTTCTTTCGCCCCCGAAGGCTATTCTTTGGGTCGTGCTCCATTCTTTGATGGAACCGACTATACTTATTGGAAAACCCGCATGACCACTTTTCTTAGAAGTATAGGTTATCCTATTTATAAAATTGTCATGAATGGTTATTCTCTTTCTTCTCCCGATGAATCCAAATGGACTCAAGCCGATATTAAAAATTTCGAGCTTGATGGCAAAGCCATGAACGCTCTTCATTGCGGCCTTGATCGTAATGAATTCAATCAAGTTTCCACATGCACTTCATCTCATGAAATCTGGAAACTATTGGAGGTTACCCATGAGGGGACCAACAAAGTTAAGGATACTCGATTGGATATGTACCATCAAGATTTTGAGTCTTTTAACATGCATCCATCTGAAAATATTACTGAAATGTTTACACGTTTTACTGATGTTTGCAATGGGAGAAAGTCCCTTGGTGATGATGTGTCTGCAGAGACGATGGTCAAGAAGATCCTTTGGATCTTACCAAGCACATGGGCACCTAAAGTCACGGCAATCCAAGAAGCAAAAGAAATCAAGAACATTCCGGTCGAAGAGCTCATCGGATCCCTCATGACCTACGAGATCACCATGAGGAGGCAAGCTGAAAAGGAAGGCAAACCGATCAAAGTTCCAAAGAACATCGCCTTCAAAGTTCAAAGAGAAGAAAGCTCCTCCTCCTCATCGTCTTCCTCTTCAAGCGGTGATTCAGAAATGGAGAATCTTGCCCGCAAAATGCACAAATTCATGAAGAAGCACAAGAAGAAGAAATCCCGCAAGGCTCAACCCAACGAAAAATCCGAGCCCGAGGTAACGTGCTACGGGTGTGGCAAGAAAGGCCATTACAAGCCCGATTGTCCACTCAACAAGAAAAAGGCCAAGCAAAAGGAAAAGAAGAAGGCATTCAAGGCCACATGAAGTGATAGCTCCACATCCTCCTCCTCCTCCTCCTCCTCAAGTGACAACGGTAAAAAATGCCTAATGGCATTTCATGAGGTATCCTCTTCCGACTCCTCATCCTCTAGTTCTTCAAATTATTTCAATCATTTATCTTATGAGGATCTCCAACATGCTAGAGATCAATTGGAGGAAGGCTTTCACGAACATTCTTCCAAATTTATTGCTTTAAAAAAGAATTTCAAAAAACTTTCTTCCGAAAAGGAACAACTTCTCAAAGAAAAGGAGGAGTTGTCCCTCAAGGTCCAAAACCTTCCCGATGTTGATTCTATGGAATCAACAATCAAGGATTTAAGGAAATCCCTAGCTAAGTTCACCGAAGGTGAACATAACCTTTCGAAGCTCCTTGGTTCCCAATGCGTATCTAGAACCACCCAATGGCTTGGCTATTCCAAGCAAGCTTCCTCTTCCCATGCTCCAACTATTTTTGTAAGGGGGAGCTCCCAATATAAATTTTGCAACTATTGTAAAAAACCCGGGCACTTAATTTATGAGTGCGATTGCAAAAATGCCCGGTATGGAAGGTCCAAAACCATTTCCTTTAATGATGAATTTCATAGGAGAAGACCCGCCACTAGATAAGTATGGATTGAAAAATCCCTTTTAGCGAGTCTCTCCGGACCAAAATTTGTCTCGGTTCTAAAATCCTCTCCCCGGTGATTTGTTGTTTTTATTTAGGGGGAGTTAGGATCGTTTAAGCCTTTTTTCTTTATATTCAAAACTTTCAATTCAAAACCTTCAATTCAAAACTTTCAATTCAAAACTTTCAATTCAAATTTCAAAAATTTCAATTGGTTTAAAAACACTATCTTGTTTTTCAACCTTTCCCTCAATCAAGTTTTATGCCCCATGCTATTTTGATAATCACAAAGGGGGAGAAATTCTTGGTTGATTGGGGGAGAAATCTTTCTATCATGCTTTGATTTACTTTTCAATTTATCCTTTAAAGCATGCCTTTCATTTAAGTCTTTTACATTGCTTGTTTTGGTGATTGTGATCATCAAAATAGGGGGAGATTGTTGTACCTCTCGTACCCCTCGTGGTTTAATTTTCATGATCACAATCACTCTCTTATTTATCTAATCTTGTTTTAAGTGTTTTTGGATGATAGGCATGATTTCAGGTTGCCAAGGAATTGGGCCAAGAAAGCCAGAAGGCAAAAGTGGACTGATTTCAGTCCACCGGCCAACCGGTGGATGACCACCGGCCAGCCGGTGGAATCTTGACAGAAGGCATCCCCTCTGTCCAGACCACCAGCCAACCGGTGTCCCATCACCGGCCAGCCGGTGGAACCCAGACAGAAGGGACACCTACTGTCTCACCACCGGCCAACTGGTGGCCTCCTCACCGGCCAGCCGGTGGTGCCTGGGCAGAAGGCCTCTCCTTTTTCCAAGCACCGGCCAACCGGTGGCACTGTACCGGTCAACCGGTGGAGCCAGTCAAACTAGTCGTTGGGCTTTGACCAGCCTGCTCCCGACGGCTCCGAAGACTTTTCCAACGGCTCCGAAGACCCCGAACAGCCATATGAGGGTTCCCCCTCTATAAATAAAGGACTAGGAAGCCCCGGAACGGTAGTGGAATAATAACAAAGCCAACGGAAGCCAACAGACACATTTTTCATCATTTGGCAAACCTCCGGCAGATTCCTTCAAGGAACCTCAATTACTCCAACCCATTTCCACATCCAAGGAGCAATACCATAGAAGCTTGGGAGCGCTCTTCATCAACTCCAATCAATCCATTGGCACCCAAGACTTCTCCACATTACGGTTTTTCTTGTTTTATTATTTTGAGCATCAATTTGGGTTTGTGCCTACAAACCCCTCTTTCTCTCATCTTCATTTTGTTTGGGTTTTCACACCACCTTCAAGGTGTGAAGAGGTTAGTCAAGCCTTCCCTTTAAAAGGCTTGAATCATAGGTGATCTATCCTTCACCTGTAAGAAGGCTAGTGGGTTCTTGCTCAACCATTAAAAGCAAGCTGTAATAGGTTCTAGACTACCTTAAAGTCTAGTGGGTTTCTTGCTAAAACCATTAAAAAGCAAGCGGTAGTAAATCTCTCAACGGTTGAGTTGGGAGCGGAGACGTAGGCTTTGTTTTAAGCCGAACTCCGTTATCAAGTTTTGTGTCTTGCCTCTTTTATTTCCGCTGCACTTTTAACTTTGATTTTAAATTGTTAATTTTTTTTAAAAGGCAATTCACCCCCCCCCTCTTGCCATCACTCTCCGACCCAACAATCACCACAAAACTCAGCCTCATAATATTCATGGAGACCTTAGGTTTGATTAATATATGTTCATCCATGAAATCTAGTGAATATATTACTTTAGGAAATGAGCGGTTGAAGACCACAAACTTGTACGATTAGATGGTTGAGATCAATACTATTTAATGGACAGTGAAATGTATAGATCTTTTAAATGTGTAGGAACAATGACTCATGTTCTGTATCTTACATAATTTTTTTTTGTAAAACTTCATACTCCTTTATAATATTTGTTGTTCCTACTAATCTTGTTATCTGGAACCAGGATTCGGCACCCGAAAAACTCACACACTCACCACACATCATCATTCCGCCCTGCACGAGGGCTTGACACCTCCTTGAACACACCCATGCAAACATATGCCTTCCTGTACTGGTTCTCACCGATGCTCCTCCCCATGGCTTCTATACCGGGCCAATCTCACACCTATCACCCACAAATAACTAGGTCTATTATCTACCACGTGTTTAACACCCAGGTCCCACATATATAGTTGATGGGATCCTTAGTTATCCAAGGGTTGGCCATATTTTTTATAGAGTGTCATTCATATAATTCTTATAATTCTATGTATAGAATATAATTCCAATCCTTCCTCAAATAATTTTCATATGAAATGTAAATACATTTTACATGGACATATTTTAATTCTTTTTCTACTCCAAACAATATTATAAAAATTGTTTCATCCTTATAGAAAAAGTTATTTTAGCTTATGATTAATCTAACAATCATTAAAATTATCTAGGATATTTTCTCAATCATGAAATCTAATTCTATTCTATAAATCTATAAAAATTCTCCAAGCATCACCACTTCATCTTAACTCACCAAAAAAATATTGGCACATCATTGAAAACAAATGGAACACTTGGGCCCAAAAATTTGAAACCCAACAGTGGTATAAGATCCTTATAATGTCTTTAGATTTGTGAAATCATTCTGGAAATGAAAATTTTGAAGTTGAAATGTGTATCATAATTTTTTTGAGGCCATATCTGTAATGACATGAGATTTCACTATAAATTATCCTTAAATAAATATTATTTTAATATCATGTTTCACCTGAAAAACCAAACTAAATTGAAAAAGTGATATATTAAAATAAAATTTGATCATTATAATATAGCCATTAAAATTAGTAGGTATAAAAGGAAGTAACTATATTATGAAATATATGCATGAAAGAAATGTAATCAAGTAGAAAAATTATCCCTTATTGATCCCATTAATCCAATCTTAGGATGGAAGTATATTTTTTTTGGGATTTTATCAGGAATAATTCCAATTTTTAATCAAAAAATTATGGTATGAGTGAAATCATATATGAGAGAAATTCAACCTTGTTGAAATTTCCACGAGATCTATACTAGTGGAATCACCACCCTCTACTACAAATAGAGCTTATATGATTCTTTAGTATTACATAGAGATCATAAGTGGTTATTTAAGTAATATTTAGGATTATATATACATGTAATAACCATTTATATGCATATATAAATCATGAATTTTTATACCTTTCAAAAGGCCATTTTTTCTCAATTCACATTATACATAAAAAATTTATTTTCCAAAAATTGGAGTTTCATTTCAAGGAACTATGTTTATTATGATAGAATAAAAAATATTTATTATATTAATAATAAATTAATACAAGATTAATTAGTAATTTATAATAAAAATAATAATTATTGTATCAAAGGTTTTTTTCCAATACAAACAGTTTTTCACTATACAATATATTTTTATTTAAAAATAAAATTTATAAATTTTAGGATATGGATTTGAAAAAATAATGTCATTTTTATTTTTATCAAGGAAACATTAACTTGAGATAATTTTTTGAGATTTTTCTAAAAATTTTATTTTTAGGTGAATAGCGCAATGTACATTTTTAATAATACTGTGAATTTTTATGTCATTATTATTATATAGGTATGAATTGGAAATTTATGAAACATTTTTATTTAAAACACAGATATTTTTTAATGGAAATTGTAAAATTTAAAATAAAGTTTTTTACAAACGTTGGTTTTATATTTTATAAATCAAGTAATATTTTTCTTAAAAACTATTTTAATACATTATACATTTATTATATTAAAATTCAGTTTTAAAACTTTCCGAAATTGAACCAAAAAAATGGATTTTAAATTTATAATTACCATGTTACAAATTATCTACTAATTTCTACTTTAATTTTTGAAATAAATTTTATGTTTCCTTAGGTAAAAACTAGTTACTATGGTAAAAGAAAAGAATTGTAGAAGTTATAATTGAAGAAGTAAATCGATTGAAACATGCCTAAAACATGTATGAAAAATCATATTTGAGAATATATAGACCTTATATATTCCAAAATCCATTATGTATCAAAATTTTGAGCCACGTTCCTTGTGATTGATATCTCATTATTGAAAAGTTTTGGGTATTTTCAAAAACACCATCCCCTTTCTCTTATAAAACGGGCTCTCCTATCCCAACTTTCCCTCATACTAAAACTCCATATTTTAAAAACAAAATCCACCCAAACCTCTTATAAACAAACATATTCACCTTATATAGGTTTTGGTATTCTCAAAAGACCATCCATTAAAATATTAACCCCTTTTGAAAGAAGAAAATCCAAGAAGAATGGTATAAGTTCGTAACCAATATTTACATTATTTTATTTCTTTATGTGCACTTATTCATCCTAAAATAGCAATAAAACATATTAAAATTATAACATAAGTATCCATATTATATTTATATATTATTATAATGATTTTACGAGCTTTAACCACCCTTACCCTTTTCCCTTAAGAAAAAAATGACATTCATGTGTGTGTCCAAACTACCACGTCCACAAAAAGTTATGTTTTGTTTTCCTTAACCACCTTACATGGATGGTAATAATATTTAATTTACTAAAAAATTATGATATCTATAACATATATTATATTCATAAATTATAAAATATATTATACATTTCTCATGTTCTATGGAAAATGAAATCATAAACTATGCATACATGTGTACTACCACATCTATGAAACGATTGATTTTATTTTTCATTTACATATTCTCTTAAGATGTATGGTCATGAGAATTTTTCAATGGATAAATATGAATTTTATGATATCTTTATGTTTATATTATGAAAAATTGGAGAACCTATTAATTATATGATCAACAAAATAGAATCATTAATTATATCGTTTAACGAAAGCTTACTAAGAAGAAAATATTTTTCAAATTATGTAACATTTATATTAAAATTAATTATTATAAATATTTTATAATTTAGATATATCATATTAATATGTACATAATTATATCATTATTCTGCTTTTGTAATGGTATTGTAACTAAATCACCTCATAATCATCAATAATCATAGTATGTTCATGTTTGGGTCTGTTCGTCCACCTACTTGAACAATGCTATGAAATTATATCATGAATGAATATGAATACATAATTAATGATATAATATTTTATAAATAAATATTTATTTATTTATTTATTTTTCTATAAAGGATATATCAATAGTTAACTGAATAGTTATGAAAACACTTTTCATTGGTTAAGAAAACCGCCAATGTATATTTTTTGTGAATTTCATCTTCATAGATAAAGAGTGAAACACTCATCAAGGGAAATTAAAACATCATAAATCATTATAATTCATCCATTATAGTAACATAAATTAACTTATAATTATGAAATTTGGAATAATAATGAATATTGATACCACTTCTATGAAACTAGTATAAATGGTCGAATCTATAAACACCAGATGTGGGAAAATAAGAAAAAACTAATTAATATAAATAAATATATTTATTATAAATTAAAATTATAAATTTATTTTGGTATTAATATGGTTATAAAATATTAAATTATTATATATATATTCTTTTTATAGAAGTTTAGAACACATTTGACTAAGCAAAAATAAATGTAAGGATATTCTTGGCTCAAATAGTTCTCTTGAGTCACAATCAATCCACTTAGATTATAATCTTTAACAATTGAATTATTATAATGTATTATGATTTTATATTGTATTTATATCTTATTTTATAGGTAAATAATGATTAAAAAAATATTCACGCTTGATTAATCTATTGTTTCATAAAAAAAATAAAATTTTGTTAGGAATAATTACTAACTATTTTAATGGATTTTTACCCATATTTATGTTTTTTACTTCCCAGTAATGTTATATTTTCCCTGGTTGAAAATAAAATTTATCTTATCTCCTATGATCCTTTTATTCAAATTTATTTATTTTTTAAAAATGTTTTTGTTAAACTTTTAATGATGTGGGTTTTTAATAAAGGTATTTTTAAATATTTAAAAGTATTTTTATTAGATTGGTATTATGTTATTCACTTTTACATAACATTTTGACCTAAGTTTCATTTATTATAAAGGTATATTTATTGGAATTTGTTTTTAGGTAATGTTTTAAGCATTATTCTATTCATCTTTAAAAAAATACTTTTGGAAAGTGACTTGAAAATCACATCTTTTTAAGATGATTTTAAGAAACACTTTTTAAGAAAAATCCATTTTTTGATTCTCTTCCATTTTTAATTATTCTTATCCAATGGTTTAATGGTTCATAAACCACTCAATATGTTCTCTTATTAAGAATTTATTTTGTGAGATTATGTTTTTGGTATCAAATGATAAAGTTTTTATGTGATATCATTTGGAAAGGTTATAAAACCCATTTTCTTATCATGGGTTTTTTATGATAAGATGAATGATTTGATTTTTAGTGGTAATCATATGTATGGATTATGATGGGTTGGGTCTTATATCACCCTCCAATTCATTGGTTAAGGTTTTTTATATCACTGAATAACTATTGGGAATCATGTAATTATTTATCTATGATAGTAATCAGGTAGGGATGTCTACTCCACTATGTTATGGGAATGAGGTGGTGATTCCTGCTCCACTATGATATACTTTCTTATGATTATATTTTTGCCACATATTTTTCCAACATTATTCTTTATTTTCAAGCTATTAAAAATGTTTATGATATTACATGTTCTAAAGATATTCTACTTTCTTATGTTATGATTTCTTATTTTGTTTGATTTTCATTATATTCTTATAATCTATTTTTTTGATAAATTTAATTAGTTATTATGTTTTTATTCCATGATCCATAATAATAATTAATGTATTTTGATTTTCACTTATGATTCGTAAATATTTTTATATGATATTTATCAATTACTCAGGTTTTACCTCATGTTTATGATCTAATAGTTATGACTGGTTAATATGTTTCCCTCACTGAGCATTCAATATCACCTCTTTCTTATGTTTCTATTCCTTAGGATATGAAGATGATTATATCATGTAATATTTATAGAATAGGTTATATAGAAGAACAATTATAGAGAAATTTCTTCAAGTTTTATAAAATAATATGTTTATGTATCTAGTCCCCAAGACACTAAACCTTTATGTCCTTGTGTTGTGAGACTATTTTTGAGATATATTAATTAAACCATAGTATCAATGTATTATTTATGTTGGTTTTGTTTGGGTCACCACAATATCATAGTATACAATATTACCTGACTAAATCTCAGTCTATGGATTACTAAAATTTATGACATTGGATATAATAATTCTATTTTTATAGTCATTGGGTATGGATGGTGTGTATCATAAGGTACAACAAACGAAAAACCTGTGGTTTTGTCCTATGTTATAATATACGATATGAGATATCATAAGATATGAATGGATCACAGGTTGTATAAAAACAAAGAGTTGATTCATTTTTATGATATATCATATATTTTAGGCTATGACTAGACCATACAAAAGGGTATTTCATTGCATTATTTACTCTAATTTATGGGTTCTAGATACATAAGGGTTTCTACTTTACCACTTAGTGTAAAATAGTTACATAAATCACTTATCATAAGTGGAAATATGATTATTGGCCATAAAATATGATTGATATCATTTAAAATGTTTAATCACCGTAATGAAAAAATCATATTTTATGATTCCTTTAGAATCATTAAATATAATTAGAAGAGAAAAAATGTTTTTATTAAAATTAATTTATGAAATGAATTATACAATTTATAAATTTTTAATAAATTTTTATAAAAGGTATTTTTGATATTGATTAATTTATAAAGGTTCTTATAAATTTATTATTTATAAAGTGTGTATAATTATTTACATAAAAGTTTGTGAAATATTTATCGATAAATATTCCATAATATTAAATGTTAAATTTAAAATAACTTTTCAATTATATGACATGACTTATAAGGGTAATATTATAAAAAAATTTAATATTAAAAATAAAATTATTATTTATAAATTTTATGTGTAATTTATAATGTTTTTATAAATCACATAAATAAGGATAAATATATAATAGTTTATATTTAATTATTATTTTTTCATAATTAATTAACATGAATTGTTCAAAATAAAGACCTTATTTGGGATATTATTTATACCACATAAAATTTAGTTTTTTTATTTGATTTGATCAAGGTTTAAATAATGTTATATACATAATATTTGAATTATATAAATAGTTTATATAATATAAATTTAAATATAATTTTTTTATATTTCATTCAATATCATATATTTAAAGTGAAATGACATATAATATATCATATAATGGATTTTAAATTATGAAATGAATATAAATTATTTATATTCAAAATTATATAATGTTCATAATAAATATCTAATTTATAAAATATTTATAATTAGATTTATTTACGAATTGTTAATAAATAATGTGTATCTTGTGTTTAAATATTTGAATCATTTATTTAGTTAAAATATATTCCATGATTTATTAATGAGTATAATTATTATATTATGAATGGTTATATGATTTATTTTAATGTTATTAAACTACTTCTAGAGATTATCATACATGTATGTAAGGAGTTATATGTTTGGAGTGATAATGACTTTCGTTTTCTTTTACCTTTAGCATGTGTAATATACCGACCTTTTTGGAGATGTCTTGAGATAAATTACATGAACCCTTTTACCTTTTTTGAGTACATTTTTTTGGTTAGTATCTTACGGTGCGTTTGGGTGAAAAATTTAGAATTTTGGAAGGAAGATGGAAAGTGCATGGTTGGCGCACCGTTTTTCCAAACCGTGCACCATGGCCCAGCAAATCATGCAACCCCTAACATAGAGGAATTGAATGGATAACACAACTTTGGTCAAACAATTCTTCCTCTTAGGAGAAACTGAGTAACCCTAGAAGAGGTGCACAGTTAACGTGTACGGTTAGGGGAAAATGTGATGCTCGTGTAGAAAATAATGCATACATGAATTATGTCCCCCAAAAATTAGTTTTAAAACCCCAAATCCCTCAATATTAAACCATAATCACCCATAATAAAACTAAAACTCATTATTATGAATTTTAGAGACCCCTTGGAAGATTTTAATGACTCTTCACCTCCATTCCTGGCGATTTGAAGCCCAATTTTCAGATTTGAACCTCTCTGAGTGTGCAATTTCTCCCTGATTGATTTCCCATTTTCTCCTGTTATTCTTCCATACTTTGAAGGGATGTGATACTCTATTATTTTGGATCTAGATCTATATTTTTAGGATCAAGATCTAGGTATGTTGTATCTATATCTAGTATTGTTGGACCCATTCTATATTTTGTTCTTTGTCATCATTCTGCTGTAATTAGGGATATCTGTTGGAGAGCATTTCTCAATGATCATGAGGTATGTTTTCAATAATTAAAATAAAAATGTATTGATTTCAATTATATGTATGAAATTTTAGATTTTAAATTTTTTGTTTAGAAATTAAGTTCCCCAAATTTAGTTGACTAATTGGGTAAACAAATTAATTAAGGGTTAATAAATTAGTGATATTGAAATTTTAGATTTGGAATAATTAATTATTGAATTAATTATGAGGATATTGGGATTTGGAATTTCAAAAATTAATTGTTGAATTAATTAAGGTTGATTTTTGTGATTGAGAAATTGGTTTAATTGGATTAATTAATTTTTGAATTAATTAATGAAATTAATATGACTAATTAATTGGTGAAATAATTTAGAGGATTTACTTAATTAATTTATCATTTAATTAATTAAAAAAATTGACATGAAAAATTAATTAACAAATTAATTGAAGTGAGATATGTGATTAATTAATTTTTGAATTAATTAATAGAATAGATATGATTAATTAATTATTGAATTAATTAATGGAATGATGTGAATATGAAATTGTTTCATTGGATTATTTAATTGATAAATTAATTGATGGATTGTTGTATAACATGTGATATTGTGATATATGTTATGTGTGAATTGGAATGATGAATGGTAATAATGTAATTCAGATATGAATTGAAATGATGAATGGTAACAATGACATTCATACATGACTTGAAATGATGAATGGTAATTGTGGAATCTAGATATGAATTGGAATGGTGTATGGTAAAAATGGAATTTAGAAATGACTTGAAATGATTAATGGTAACGGTGGAATTTAGATATGAATTGAAATTATGAAGGGTAATCATGGCATTTAGACATGAATTTAAATGATGAATGGTAATAGTGGAATTTAGATATGAATTGAAATGATGAATAATAACTGTGGAATTAAGAAATGACTAGAAATGATGAATTTTAATAGTGTAATTCAGATATGAATTAAATTTAATGAATAAAGATAATGAAATTTAGTTATTTGATATCCATTAAGGATAGTTTAGACTCCAGCATAGACCAAAGAAAATATTGTGTGATTAGGTGTCCTCAGGAACTCAGGGGTGTTATATGGTTGAATAAATAGTATGTGAATAAGTGTAAACTATTTACTTTATTGCCTTTATTTATTATATATACAAAGACATAAACACTTTTGACAGGATATTGTTTTATAATTCATTGGTGGTGGCATAATGAGTTGTACTCACACCCCACTCAGGCTTTTTGATCAGTACCCAAAAAGATTTCATGGTTGTAGGACATGTTATGTGAAAGGTCCCTATGTTAGATGGTTGAGTCGAGATGAATATTGGATGATGGAACCATACTTGTTGTTGGGACCCATTTTTGAGTTGTCAGTGTCTATTTATTTTTGTGTTTTTCATATTGACACATGACACGTATTTAAATGACATATCTACTTGTTAGTTTTGGATATTGTATTTCCTGTTTTGGTTATCATGTGATTATGGTATTTCTCTGGTTATGGTTATATTATTTGGATATTTTTTGATTTTCACTATGGTATTACTCTCATAAATCGGCTATAGTCTCCCCGTTATCTATATTATACCTTCACTGCTAGTAGTCGTACTCTAGCATATGGGGAGGCACGTTTTAGGTCACTTGGTGGTCCGACTCGGGGCACCGGTGTGTGGAACCTGGGTCGGGATGTCACAAAGTGGTATCATAGCTGAGTTTTCTTTTCTTTTATTTTTTATTACTACTTGAAAAAGGTATAAAGAGACTAAGAAGATTTGGGACTTGGTTATGGGATCATGTATGGGAGTAGGTAACCCATGTATAGGAAAAAACCCAAGTACGCATGGTGGGATTGTTGTTATTTGTATTTATAGTTACAATTGTATGTTATTTCACCTTGGGTGATGCACTTGTTGTGTTATGTTATAATTATTTCTAAGATTTTAAGAGGTTTTAATTATGTCCAGGAACGGAATGATTAGTGATTATTAATGCATCCTTCTAGGCACTCAGGATTATTTTGGTGACACGCATCTTATTAGGCATGCATGGAAAAATGGGTTTTAGGTAAGTTGTTGAACATTAAATATTATTCCTTGATTGTGAAATTAAACTGAAAAGGTTCCTAATGTGAAATTTAGAAACATTGTAAAGTGATGCAAGATTAAAATAAATGGGTGTCTAATAAGAAACTTTAATAAATATAATGTATTTACACTTTTTTAACCGTGAACTAGGTGTAGGATGGTTAAGGGTAGTGATAACACCTTAGTTTTGACTGTGTGGTAGGTTTTGGGGGGAATATTTTGATATGGATTTATGTTGACCCCAAGAAAATGTGTTAATACTGAGAAAATTTCCTGAGACATGTGTTTGTAATTATAGAGATATGCCTCCAAAATGATTTTTGTTGATAGGATGGACAACGGTTATCGATGGAGATACTCCACCGGTAGCAGAACCTAAGGAACCAGTATTTATGAGTGAGGAATAAGAAGAAAAGTTATTTGATAACATTTCTCACGTCATGCAGTTTATGGAGAGAGAACCAGAGTGGGTGGTGAAGATTATGTATAATCTTACACGGTAGTTTCAGTTGTAGCACCCTCGAATATTTACCATAGAGGGTGGAACTGAGGAAAAATAGTTCTAGATTTAGTCCATCTAAAATATACTTGACCATTTGGAGACTCCTATTAAGAATATTGTCAATTTGGATGCTTATATTTTTCGAGGATCTGTGAAGCGCTGGTGGGATGTTTAGGCCCAAACAAGGCAGGAAGATGGGACAGTTTGGAATGAATTTATAGTGAAGTTCATGGAGAACTTTTATCTAGAGATGTTGAGACATGATATGGAAGATGAGTTTATGTGATTGACTTAGGGGAGCATGTCTATGATGGACTATGCTGGTCTCTTTAGAAACCTGCAATGATTTTCTCCAATGTTAGTGGGGGATGGGACATGTATGGCAAGGTGTTTTTAGAATGAGATTAAATGTGATATTAAGTCTCAAGTTAACATATTTCTATTAAATACATTTTTTTATGTAGTGGATAGGATCTCATAGATGATGGTAACCTGAAAGAGGCTTCTAATGCAGGACCGATGGTAACTACTGGATGATCATAAGGTACGTCTTTTGAGAGAAGGAAGCATCGTAATGAGAGTGTTATCTAGGGATGTGGGAAGCACGGTTTCTAGAAAGAGGGTTCAGTCACATTGGACCTTACCCAGTTTATCTGTCACCACTACGGTAGGATGGGCCACTATCATAGAAATTTCCCCGACTACCAGTTGAGTGATGATCTTTTGGAAGGATGGTACATCTATAGAATTTCTGTAGGAACCTGCGAAAGATGGGTAAAGATGGAGGGGATGGACAGGACTAGAGTGAAGGAAGGGTATTTTCTACAACGTATCAGTATGTAAGCTCAAGTTATACAGGTTTTGGAGGTAGAGGTAGTGGATGAGGTGCTTCCTTGAAAGAACACCCATATCAGTAGAGTGGTGCAGCTCAGGGAGATCAGACTGTATCACAGAGAAGAGGGGCAACACTATTACATGTATTTTAGCCTACACTGGTGGATAGTGAAAAATGACCATCGATAATGATAGGTACTATTCTTATATATTATACATTATCCAATTCCTTATTTGATACTTGTGCCTCTCATTCTTTTATATATTCAAAAAAATTTAATGTTTTGAGCCTGGTGGTGGAGTTTCTGAGTGTGGTGTTGACGATAGATACACCTTTGGGAATACAATCTAGAGGCATCTGTTTGTGTAAAGGGTGTTCTCTCAATTTTGGGTAATATCATTTTCTTTGGGATCTCAACATTATAGATATGTTAGGCTTAAAACTAATTCTGGGTATGGAATGGTTAGTAATATACTAATTCCACATAGATTGTTACAGAAGGAGAGTGAAATTTACATATCCTAAGGGTGACAAGTATTTTCACCATAGAGAGATGGATATCCAGGTAGTCTATACATGTCCAGTTAATCAGAAACTATGGGAGATTACCACTCAAGTTTCTAGTCTACTACTAAATGACAGGGGTGTGAAATAGGTTGTCTTTTCACCTGTAGTGGACATGTTTCAGGATGTTTTTCCTAAAGACTTCCTAGGCATTTCACCTGAGAGAGATGTTGAATTTACAATTGAGCTCATTCATGGGGATGATATGGTTTCTATTCCACCATATAGAATTAAACCAATAGAGATGTAGGAGCTCAAGAATCAGCTGGAAGAGTTGGTGGATAAATGATTTATCCAACTGAGTATGTTGCCTTGGGGTTCTCCAGTCTTGTTTACAAAGAAGGTTGATGAGACCTTGTGCTTATGTGTCGATTACCGAAAGTTAAACCATATGACTGTGAAGAACTAGTATCCTATTACATTTATCGATGACATGTTTGACTACTTGAGAGGGTTTTCTGTTCCCTCCAATATTGACTTGTTATTAGGGTATCATCAGGTGAGATTTTGACAATATGATATACTGAGGACTACTTTCAAAAGTAGGTATGGCCTATATGAGTTCGTTGTAATGTCATTTGGGTTTATGAATGTAGTAGTAGTGTTTATGGACTTGATGAATATATTCTTCCATCTATACCTAGATCAGTTTTGGTTGTGTTTGTGTATGAACTCTTAGTGTACACCAAGACTCATGATGATAATTCCCAACATCTTGACATCACCCTGAGTACACAAAGAGAGAATTAACTATACGTCAAGATATATAAGTGTTATTTTTGGATTAATTAAGTACAGTTTTTGGGTCATGTCGCATTACAAAGAGGTGTTTTAGTGGACCCATAGAAGGTTTAGGAATTTTTATCTTGGGAGCATTCGAAGAATGTTTTCGATATCCATAGATTTCTAGGGTTAGATGGATATTACAGGACGTTCATCTAGGACCTATCTAATTTGGAATCACCACTTATGAGATTTAATAAGAAGGGGATAATGTTTAAATGGTCAGAAGTATCCGAGAATTCCTTCTAGGAGTTAAATAAGCACTTGAAATTGATGCCTCAAATCAATTCCTTCTAGGATTGTACTTGGAGTAGTGTTGATGTAGGGAGATTGATTTGTGGCATATGGATCTCTACAGTTGTAGCCACATGAACAAAACATACCTACACATGACCTTGAGTTGGAAGAAGTAGTTTATGATTTTAAGTGTTGGTGGGATTATCTGTTGGGAGAAAAGTTTACTGTGTATACAGATCATAAGAGTTTGAATTATATCTTTTTCACAATGATATTTGAGTCTTCAGCAGTGGATATGGGATGAGTATATGCAATCTTTTGAATTTTATCTAGCATATATGACTGGGAAGGGAAGCAGTGTTTCTAATAGTTTGAGAAGGGAAACTTAGACTCACGTATTTCAGGAGTCTAGTGATGAGTGGAAAATGATGAACTTACTGGGTGAGATGCAAGTTTTTTTTCTGGAGAGTCGAGATCAAATGACTCTAATTTCAGTTTCAGTGGAGTCTACACATCTGATTTGGATCAGCGACAGATAGTATGATGATCTAGTATGTTTAACCTTGAGGTAAATCCTTGAAGGTGGGGAGACACATTCATACTAGTAGATAGATTAGGAAGAGATCATCTATATCAGGAATCAGTTTTTTGTGCATATGAGCATACAAGAGGAGATGATGCATGAGTTTTATGCCTCAATGTGGGTGGTACATCTAGGTGTGACCAAGATCTACCATGACCTTTGACAACATCTTTGGTGGCTGATAATGAAAAAAGATATAGAAAGGTTCGTGACACGATGCTACACCTATTAACAAGTGAAGTTAGAGCATCAATGACTTGGTGGTTTATTACAGTCATTTCCCATTACGGAATGGAAGTGTCATGGCGTTACTATGGATTTTTTGGTGGCTCTATGGGGGACACCTTAGAAGAATGATGCTATTTGGGTTTTTGTGGACCATTTGACAAAGTTAGCACATTTTGTGCCCATACAAGAGAATTTATTAGAAGAACAGTTGGTGGAACTGTATGTCTGAGAGATAGTTCATATGCACAGGGTTTCACAGACTATAGTTTCAGACTTTGTCTCGGGTTTTACATTTCACTTATGGTAGGGATTATAGATGGATTTTGGTACATAGTTTTTATTGAGTACAGATTTCCACACACAGATAGATGGGTAGTCAGAGCGTACTATATAGGTGCGTGAGGATATTTTTTGGGAATGTTTCCTAGACCTCAATGGGTCTTAAGATAAACACCTATATTTGGTTGAGTTCACCTATAAAAATAGTTATCAGGATACTCTATATATGAAACCATGTGTGTCTCTTTATGTTAGGCTATAAATATCTCCTCGATGCTGGATGGTGGTAGGTGAGTTAGAGTTTTTGGGACCAAGTCTCATGAAGGAGATTCCAGAGCAGGTGCAGCTAATTCAGAAACATATGGCTATGTATGAGAGTAATAATAATTCATATGCTGATAGACGTCAATAACCCCTAGAGTTTACAAAGTGTGATCATGAATTCCTTCAGGGTTTTCCTAGATTGGGTCAATGTGTGATACATAGGAAGGTAAGGTGGGATCCCAAGTTTGTTGGACCATTTGATATTGTCTAGAGAATCAATCTAATGGCATACCGATTGGCTCTTTCGTATAGATATATTTCTATGCGTGATGTTTTTCATGTGTCACAACTTTTTCTATATCACACTGACCCTTCTAATGTGGTCGATGTGGATGATGTTGAGTTTGATATTTATGGGTCCTTTGAGGAGCATCTGAAACGTGTGTTGGATCGCAGTGAGAAAGCATTGAGGGGAAATACCATTTGGATAGTTCATGTATTGTGGAAACGTGGATGAATTTAGAAGGAAACATGAGAAAGAGAATTAGATACGAGGGATCAGTTTCCTGATCTTTTTGACACAGAATCATAGAGATTTTTTGTGAATAGCTCGAGGATGAGCTATTATAATGTGGGGATATTGTAAGATCCTAAACTTTTTTGAGATGTCTCAATCTTGATTACAGGTACCATTATACCTTTTTTTGAGTAAATTTTGTTTGTTTAGTAACTTGGGATGAATTTGGGTAAAAAATTGAGAATTTTGGGAGGAAGAGGGAAAGTGCATGTTTGGTACACAGGTTTCCAAAACCGTGTGCTATGGACCAGCAAACCATGAAACCCATCACAAAAAGGAATTACAGGACTAGAACATGGTTTTTCAAACCCTACACCCCATTTGGAAAAACTGTGCCCCCCTATAAGAGGTGCATTGTTAAGGAATATGGTTAGGGGAAACTGTGTGCCCAGAGCAGGAAACCATGCACACATGAATTCAATCCCATAAAAATTAGTTTTAAAATCAGAAACCCTCGATATTAATACCTAATCACCCATACTCAAATAAAAATTCATTCTTGTGAATTTTAGAGGCTCTTAGGCAGATTCGTATCCCCCTAGATCTCCATTCCTAGCGATTCGAAGCCCGGTTGTAAGATCATCACCTCTTTAGGTTTGTGTTTTCTTCTTGATTGGTTTCCAATTTTCTCATATTATTCATCCATCCTTTAAGGTGATGTGATCCTCTATTTTTTTGGATCTAGATATATATTTTTAGGATTTAGATATAGAAATTTTGGATCTAGATCTAGGATTCTTGGTGTTTAATTCGTTTGATTTTGGATTTAGCTTCCCGTTCTAGATATCATTCTTTGTCATTGTTCAACTTCAATTGGGGATATATGTTGGTGATAATTTTTCAGTGATCCTGAGGTAGGTGGTCTATAATTTAAATCCCAAAGTATTGATTTGAATTACATGTATGAAATTATATATTTTCTATTTAGTGTTCAAAAATTGAGATCCCTAAATTGAATTGATTAATTTGGTAAATTTGTTAATTAATTAAGGGTTATTGAATTTGTGATATTGAGATTGTATATTTAGACAAAATAATTGTTGAATTAATTATGAGGATATTGGGATTGTGAATTTGACTAATTAATTGTGGAATTAATTAAGGGAGATTGTTTTGACTGAAAAATTTAATTAATTGGATTAATTAATTGTTTAATTAATTAATGAAATTAATGTGTGTAACGCCCCGACCCCAGTTACCTAGAGTCGGTGCATTATTACATAACATTGGCATGATCACAAGAAAGATCAAATCTCGAAAGACCGATTGGTTTAGTAGCCTTGGAAACACTAGATATATTCATAATGTTTTACATTACATCACAAAGTGAAAAACTACTACAACAACATTTTGTCTCCATAATCCACACTATTATCCCCTCATAATATGCCTGCAGGTCATTCATAATTTACTTCTTCACTTCCTGGGAAAAATAAAACATAGAAAAGGGGTGAGCTCAAATGACCAGTAAGGATAACAATATAGAGGAAACATTCATAAATAAGAATAAACATTTAAGGCAATGTATAACTAAAACAAAAGCCTTTTAAACTTGAACTTCAACATAGTATGGAAAAAATAAAATGAAATAATGCCATTTACTTATTCACATGGATATTCTACTAATCGAATAATCACATGCAATATCAATAACCACTTTCATAATGATGGAATGCATAATGCCAGACTATCATAACCACATAGCCAAGGCCTCGTGCCAAGACAACAAATAAGATTTTGCCAAGGCCTTGTGCCAAGACACTAGTTTGTCTCATGAGACCTACCAATGCATCGAGGAGCTATAGCGGGCTCCACCCATCACATATTAAGTCCAATGCATTCCCATATGAAAAGGTTTAAACATAACATAAACATTCGTATTAAAACTAGCATATGAAATGTCAATACTTTCACCATAAACCATGAATGGTATAAAAATAGCACATCCACAATCAAACATATCACAAAAACTTCAATACAATATAGAAGTTTTGTATCATAATAAATCAACGTAAAATCCATCGAAGGATGTTGACATAGATGAAATCAAAACTCTTTTTAGATAAATATATCTTTTTATTTTGAAATCATTTAAGAGTCATATATTTATAAAATAAAACATTTTATTTGAAAATATTCTTATAAGCTTGTAAGGGAAGCTTCGACGATTTTATAACGGCGGAAAATAGCCACACCCGCCGTATAAGTTAAAAAAACATTCTTACCTTATTTTTGTCGAAAAGGTTAAAATGCACCTTGTTTGGAAAACGACGGAAATATTCCTTTATAAACCTATTATAAAAAAGTCAAACAAGGGTATAAATGACTTTAACCCATATTATTGTAAATAGTAAAAATGTTTTGAAATACATTTTTAAGAAACATGGATGTGGATGATAAAGAGATCCCAGTAGATTATTACGTATAAACAACCTCGGATAATGAAGAGACTGTGAAATAACCCTTACCTTGTACTTTTCCTTGGTTGGGGTAGGTTAACCTCCTGTATAATGGTAAAATAATTGTTATTAAATTATACAAGAATCATATATATTAATATGATATCATATATGATCTTTTAACATTGATTTGTTAATAATATCTTAGAATTATCGTCGTTTCGGGTGTTAAATTACTCGTTTTCTTTTATATGTTTTGTTACATAAGTCGTGTTTGTTATGGATAGGTTTTATATTATTCATATCCATAATGATATCAAGTCCTTAAACATAATTTTTAAATGATCAAATGATAATTATACTTTAATGGATACGATGGAGAATGAATCTTATCGCGTTCGTGGAGACGGTAGTCCGTACGTACGCACGAGCGACAATATCATTCTTTTGATATTAAAAAAATATATAAATGGATGGTATATCATATATACAGAATCATTAACATGTTATATTTATTATTTACATGAGTTACACATCATTATTATACCCATCCAAATAATAATATATTGAATAACAATTACACCACGACGTGGAGACGGTAAGCTGTACGTACGCACGTATGGTGAAATGTTATTCAAAGGGTGGATAGAATATTGAATATTGTTGTACCATATTTATAATAACATCACAGTATATATAATATACTGGAGTTATTATTTCATAATGGTAATAACAAAGAAAGAAGAAGTGGAAGAAGAAAGGAACTTGAAAAGGGGTGGTGAAAACATTACCTCTTCTTCGAGTTCTTCCTTTTGATTTTATCAAAAGGGCTCCTTAGGTTGGCTTTCGGATCAAACTAAGGCCTCTAGGTTGTAGTGAGGGAAGTTGGGAGAATATTTGGGCAGAGTTTGGCTGAACCAAAAGGCTTTGAAGGTGTGAAGAAATGAGAAGGAAGAGTGCCCTTTTATAAGAGGGGTGAGGGGCACCTTTGGAAAAGCTAGAAATATTAATTTATAATAAATTCATATTCAGTTTATAATCGCTCCAAAGTTGATTATTTAACTGTTAAGGTGGGTATAGGTCGAAAACCACTCAACCAATAGAATTTAGATAGGTTTGGTTCATTATATTAACCTTATCTTTAAGTATTAACTCTAAGTTAATTAGTTTCACTTTTACAATGTCTCTTTGTATTTTTATATTATATGGTTAATAAACTAACCATATACATCCAAGAGACCTCCAAGTGGTCCATTAATGATGCACCTATCATGATATAAGTCTTTTGACCGAAACTTACATTTTTAGGAATTTAATATCAATTAATAATATAACATTTGTTTTAAAAACTCTTTTATGTCAATTTTGACACTATTCAATAATTGATTTTTGTAAAAATCATAACAGAATTATTACTTCGAAAAAAGTTAATTGAATCAATCTTAACATGTCATATTAACCTAGAAAATTATTTTAATTCCTAAAAAGTCTAAAATTATATTTATTTGTGTATTTATAATATCATTTTTTTATGTTTTCACTATTATGGTAATTACTGCATCATCATTGTGTCATAAGTAAATTAAATTATTTAAAGTATAAAAATTATAAATAAAATATCCTTATGTAGTAAATATTGTTATATTTCTAATTAATATTTACAATAGAATTTATCTTATGTATAACCCTATATTAAAAATGTTTTAGTAAATAAACATTGATTTTAATTCTTTTAACTCTTCTTTGAATTAAATAATAATAAATGTCCTAATCTAATCCAAGTGGACCTAAATGATAATATTTTATTACTAAGGCTGTTTTGGTCGAGATACACTTGTCCAATAGAATTAGGACATGTGTTAGGTTAATATTAATTTCATTTTTACCCTTAATTACCCTATTTACTTTTAACCGTGGTAAATAAAAGTAAAAAGTTACTATTCACCAAAAATTATTTTCATCTCATTGAACCACATTTTACTTCTTGATATTAACTGTGTCTCTCGGATTTTCGAAATTCCATTCACAAAAGCGGTAAAATTAAGTTTTATGAAAAATTCAGTTTTTTAACTACCACTTAGTAGTTTCACTATTCATCAAAAATTGACGTTTTTCAGAACAATGCCAAAATTTCACCCTAAGCTATAATTGATATTCCGAATTCAAAAATGATGTCTATTTTACAAAATTCCAAACATATAAGTTGAATTAATTAATTTTATAATTAATTCCCACTATCACTATAAATAGCGTGTTTTTAAGAAACAATATATATCAAAAGATTGATAATTGTTTATGTCTAATTTCAAAGTAAAATTAATTCTAATGAACACCATTGGATAAAATGGTAAAAATATATTCTAATTATACTTTAAAACCACTCAATAATATAATTTATCACTATAAATTATTTTGATTAAAAAAGTTGTTTTTAAGTATTTTTCACTGTTCATAAAAATTGGAAGTTCTCAGAAAAAACCAAAAATTCAACTTAGGATAATTTCGATATTCTGAATCCAAAAATGAAGTCCATTTTGAAATATAAAATATATATAATTTCAAAAAGTAGGTATTACTATTCATAACAGCTAGTTTGATTGGTCGTGGTGTGTTAGAACTCGATGTTGCGTACAACACACACTATCACATTATTCAAAGAGAAGCGTACCGTAGAAGATTGGGGTGTTACATTCTCCCCTCCTTCAAATAATTTCGTCCTCGAAATTTCTAGAATATTTATCACATGAAAAGACTCAGGTGGTTCTTTATCATAAGTTCCTCGGGTTCCCACGTTGCCTCTTCCATCTTATGGTTTCTCCACAAAACTTTTACCAGACGCGTCGTCCGGTTTCTCAGTACTTGTTCTCTCGTATCAAGAATCCTGATAGGCTCTTCACAATAGGACAGATCGGGTTCCAGTTCAAATTCCTCATAAGTGAGTACATGCGTTGGGTCAGGCATGTATTTCCTCAACAAAGATACGTGGAACACATCGTGAACTTTGGAGAGACTTGGCGGCATTGCCAATCGGTAAGCTACAACCCCAATTCGTTCTAGAATTTCGAAGGGTCCGATGTACCTGGGACTCAATTTACCTTTCTTACCAAAACGTATGACTCCCTTCCATGGAGATACCTTCAGGAAAACATGATCACCGACTTGAAATTCCAAATCCTTCCTTCGATTATCGGCATAGCTCTTCTGCCTACTTTGAGCTGCTTTGATGTGATTTTGGATTACCTTCACCTTTTCCACCGTTTCCTCCACCTGTTCTGGGCCTACAAGTTTTCTTTCACCAACGTCATCCCAACAGGTTGGTGTACGACATCTCTTTCCATATAATTCTTCATATGGTGCCATCTGAATACTCGAATGGAAGCTATTGTTATAGGAAAATTCTACCAGAGGTAAATATTGATCCCACATACCCTGAAAGTCAAGTGAGCAAGATCTCAACATGTCTTCTAAGGTTTGAATAGTCCGTTCTGATTGTCCATCTGTCTGAGGGTGGTAAGCAGTGCTCAAATGAAGTTCAGTATCTAGGGATTTCTGAATACTTTTCCAGAATCTTGAAGTAAAATGGGGATCACGATCAGAAACAATCGATAGGGGTACTCCATGAAGTCTCAAAACTTCATTAATATATATTCTTGCTAGACGTTCTAGGGGTAGATCTTCTCTTATAGAAAGAAAATGTGCTGACTTGGTAAGACGATCAACAATAACTCATATTGCATCGTTCCTTCTAGGAGTCTTTGGTATCCCCATGACAAAGTCCATCGTAATATTGTCCTATTTCCACTCCGGTATGGGAAGAGGTTGCATGACTCCTCCAGGCTGTTGCCTTCCAGCTTTCACTTGTTGACAAACCATACATCTTGACACAAAACCAGCAATCTCCCTCTTCATGTTGTCCCACCAAAAATGTTCCTTCAAAACTTTATACATTTTGGTGCTCCCAGGGTGTATAGAGAAATTGGAACTATGAGCATCATCCAGCAATTCCCCTTTTAGATCAGGTATATCGGGAACACAAAGTCTCTTCCCAAATTTCAAAATTCCATCTTCATACACAAAGACTCTCAGTCTCCCATCATTCACAGCTTTAATCTTCTTTTGAAATTCTTCATCATCAGTCTGAGAACTCTTAGTCCTTTCTAGTAAAGATGGTTTGGCAACCATTTGAAAAAGAATTGATGTTTCACCTTCCCTGGTTATTCCCATGTCCATCTTCACTAGATCCATCAAAATTGGATCCCTTTCAATTCTCATCACGTTAAAAACTCCATGATCTTTTCTGCTCAAAGCATCTGCCACCTTGTTTTACTTCCCTGGGTGGTAGTGTATCGTGAAATCATAATCCTTGAGTAATTCAAGTCATCTCCTTTTCCTCATGTTGAGTTCGTTTTGTGAGAAAATATACTTCAAACTCTTGTGATCAGTATAAATCTCACATTTTTCACCATAGAGGTAGTGCCTCCATATCTTCAAAGCAAAGATCACAGCTGCTAACTCGATATCATGAGTATGATATTTTTTTTCATGAATTTTCAACCATCGTGATGCATAGGCAATAACCCTATCATTCTGCATAAGGACACAACCAAGTCCTTTCTTCGATGCATCACTATAAATAACGAACCCATCATTCCCTGATGGTAGAGTCAATATAGGAGCATTGACTAATCTTCTCTTCAGTTCTTCGAAAAATTCTTCACACTCTTTTGTCCAAACAAATTTAACCCCTTTACGTGTGAGCTTCGTTAATTAGTTAGCCAATCAGGCAAAATTCTGGATGAGTCGTCGATAATAACCTGACAAACCAATAAAACTACGCACCTCAGTTATACTCGTAGGTGCTGGCCATTCTTGGATCGCCTTTGTCTTAGAAGGATCAACAGAGATTCAATATTTAGAGACAATATGGCCAAGAAAAGAAATCTCCTGAAGCCAGAATTCACACTTGCTAAACTTCCCATATAATTTATGCCTTCTCAGAGTCTTCAAGATAATGCGCAAGTGATTTTCATAATCTTCGTAGATTTTGGAGTATACTAAGATATCATTAATAAATACCACCACAAATTCATCGAGATACTCTTTGAAAACTCTATTAATCAGATCCATGAATATAGAGGGTGCATTAGTCAATCCAAATGGCATTACAGTAAACTCGTAATGCCCGTACCTGGTTCGAAATGCTGTATTCAGAATGTCTTCCTTCTTCACACACAACTGATGGTATCCAGATCGAAGGTCAATCTTTGAAAAGTATTGAGCTCCATGAAGTTGGTCAAATAAATCATCAATGCGAGGTAGGGGATACTTATTCTTTATTGTTATAGCATTGATCTCCCTGTAGTCGATACATAACCTCATAGATCCGTCTTTCTTTTTAACAAAATGAACAGGGGCTCCCCATGGAGAAACACTAGGGAGAATAAATCCCTTATTACTCAATTCCTCTAGTTGTTTCTTTAGTTCAACTAATTCTACAGTTGCCATTCTATAAGGGGTCTTTGATATAGGCCTTGATCCTGGAATTAAATCAATGGAAAACTCAACTTCTCATTCTGGAGGATGTCCAGGTAAATCTTCCGTTAATACGTCTACAAATTCATTCACAACAGGTACATCCTCTATTTGAACATTCCTTTCCTAAACCACAGTTATTTCATTCTCTTCCTCCCCAACAATTGAATTTAGTTGAGCTACTGGGGGTGGATCTAAATAAGAATTAGGTGGTGACGATTCTGCTCTAAAGATAAGGTGTTCCTTATCATTATCATCAAGAATCGTAACCTCTTTCTTCTTACAATAAATCTTTGCATCATAGTACGAAATCCAGTCCATACCGAGGATTATATCAAACTCAATCATAGGTATGACGATGAGATCAGTAGACAAAGAACATTTATGTGCTCTAATGGGGACTGATTCACAAAACTTTGTTGTAATGATACTTCCCTTAGGAGTTTTAACTGAAAACTCCCTTGTTAAATCAAATTAGAAATATCTAATTTTCTTAGCAAACTGGGATGATATGAAACAATGCGATGATCCAGAATCAAATAATGCATTTTCTAAACTTGAGGAAACCATTAAATTACTTGCCACCACGTCTTTCAGAGCTTCTACCTCAGCAGTAGTGATAGCATAAGCCTGACCTTGATCCCTTGTCCTTTTCTGAGGTAAGTTCTCCTGACGCTTAGGAAATTCATTTGCATAATGCCCGATCTCCCTGCAATTTTAGCACTGAACATTGGTAGCTTCCTTCTTCCCTTTGCAATCACGAGCTTGGTGGCCTTTTTCACCACATTTGTAACAGACGCCCATTCCCTTCAAGCAAGTACTGGGGTGTTTCTTCCCACATTTACCACAGGATGGATATTCAACCTTTCCTTTCTTCCCCTTATTTCCATTCCCAGATTGATCAGCAGGCCTCTACTTATCTTGCTTTGCTTTAAAGTCATAAGACTTAGAGAATTCCTTTTCGGTCTTGATAGCACATGAGACAATGTATTCGTATGACGAGAAGGATTGTGATACTAATGCTCGACGGAGAAATGGTTTTAACCCATCAAAGAAACGATCAATCTTACTTATTGGGTTATGTATATAATCACCAGCATACCTTGCTAACCTTGTAAAGTTATCCTCATACTTTGTGACATTATCATCCTCCTTCTATCTCAGACTTAGAAATTGCCTTTCCATATCTGCTCGATGGTCGCGAGGAAATTATTTTTCTAAAAACAGATCTTTGAACTCCCTCCATTCCATATTTGATACTTCATCATCTTCCTTCTTATTTTGAATCAATGACCACCATTGATAAGCATCTCCAGTGAGCCGGTAAACTGCCATGATAACTTTTTCCCTTTCATTACTCCCCAAAGCCTGAAATATTTTCTCTAGGGAAAATATCCATTGCTCAACTACTAAGGGATTTGTACTCCCATTGAATGTTGGTGGTTGTTGCCTCATGAATCGATCTAACATTGATCCTCCACGCTGCGGATCAGGGTGCTCCATACAAGTAAGGTTATTATTCATAACCTGAGTGAGTTGTCCCAGTATGGTGATTAGCTGATCGGCACCAGTTGCATCACCAGCTCCACTATAATTATCTTGAGCATGAGGTAAATCCCTACATGGAGTGCGTGCATTGATACGATTTCCATTTCTTCCACTAGGCACCATTTCTAAACAATGGCATAAATGTCACGACCCGCCCTCGGGGTCCGTGCCGTGACTACCCCAAGCCCGCCTTCCATAGGCCAGGGGCTGGCGACTAGCACCAAGGCGTAAATCCCGGTAAAAAGGGAAGGCATTGCCTTTGTAAAGTAAACAAACACCACCAAGAAAACAAGCGGAAAGTAAACACTAAGCAAAAGCAGAGTACAACTGAAAGTGCGGAAAAGTAAATGGGCCAGTATACAAACCCAAAATGAAAGTAAAGTACAACTCGAAAGGGAAAACAACAACTAAAAAGTAAAGCCGCTACACCGAGCTATCCACTGGAAATCCCACCTGAAGGGTGGGTACAGATAGCTCCACTGCTCCACGGGTCCCGCCGTCCGCTCCGGGCACGTCCTGCCTAGTGGTCCACCTCCGGGTACCGTCCCGCTCTGCAAGCCTCAGCTAAGGTCAACGCTGTCCGTCGTCTGCAACCAACACAACGTAGTGCGGGCAAAGCCCGTGCAGGGGTGAGTATAAGCTACTCAGTAGGGACCCCGAGACCCCTGAAGGTCTCTCAAATCCACAAAGGATAAACCACGAAGAAAGGTACAATCACGAAGTAATAACCGACACTGCTTAGGTATATGCCCATACATATACCTAAGTCATGAATTTCAAATACTCTCCAACCTCCGAGCCCAAGTACAACTCAGTCCACACAGGAAAGTAAACGTATTCCACACAGGAAAGAAAAACGTAATCCACACAGGATTGCACAACACAATCCACACAGGAAAGCAAAACGTAATCCACACAGGATTTCACAACACAATCCACACAGGAAAGAAAAACGTAATCCACACAGGATTGCACAACACAATCCACACAGGAAAGAAAAACATAATCCACACAGGATTGCACAACACAATCCACACAGGAAAGCAAAAGGTTTCAGCTCACACAGGTAAACTTCTTCAAAGGACGATAAAGATGATATCTGATCCATCTAAGTCGTCGGACCCACGAAGGATCGATAGGTAACTAACCCCCGGAATGACCCACACAAGATCGGGCCCACACAGGACCTGTAGGCGCTGGCTCACACAGAACCGCTGAGCGCGGACCCACACAGGATCGGACCCACACAGGATCGGGCCCACACAGGACCTGTAGCACTGATCCACGTAGGATCGCTGAGTGCTGTAGTCGTCGTCGTCGAATCCACATAGGATCGGGCCCACACAGGACCTGTAGCACTGATCCACGTAGGATCGCTGAGTGTTGTAGTCGTCGTCGTCGAATCCACACAGGATCTCTGTACTGTCGTCGTCGCAGTCACAGTAGCAGTAGCAGCAGTAGTAGTCACAGTAACAGTCGCAGCCAGCACTAGGGTTCCCGCACACAGCAAGCTCGTTCGGAGGGTCCGCTCCACGAGCCGAGAGGCTGATACATCAACTGTCACAAAGTCCAGAGTTGATGTATCCAAAAGTTCCGTATCTTCTCACTAAGAGGAACACAACACAACTGACGGCACGTCAATCGGACGTCCGTAGCTCAAGATATGAGCGTTTCCGCTCCGAAGGCCCGGTTGGTTTCGTGAACGAACCAACCCGGCCGAACTCAAAGTAATCCGAAACCTTGAGTGCAATATACCGAAACGACCGTCTCGATCCAAGGATCGCGTTTCCGCAGACGGTTTGTCGATCGGAGGTCTGTGGCTCATGTTATGGCCAAAAGACCGAATCTGATTCGTAACGGGGGGTTTGGGTCCGGGTCGACCCGGCCCGACCCCCCCCTGGGTCGGCCCGAACCGGGTCGACCCGACCCGGGTCCGACCCGGCCCGGCCGGCCGGCGGCGCGGCGGCCCGGCGGTGGCGCGGAGGCCCTACGGTGGCGCTTTGGTGGCGCGGCGGCCCGACAGTGGCGCGGCGGTGGCGCGGCGGCCTGGCGCCGCACGGAGGCAGCGCGGGGGGAATTATTTCCCCCGCTGATTGGAATGGCAGCGCGGCCTTGTGCCGCGCCCTTTGCAAGAAAACGGCCCCCACGTGGGGGCTGGCTTGAAGAAAAACCGGGGGGGCCTCCTGCCCCCCCTCAAGGGAACCCCCCCCCCCCTCATAAAGAGGGGGGTTTTTGTGTGCTGGCCGGGGGATTAATTTCCCCCGGTTTATTATCATCCGTCCGGCCAGCTGGCCGGCCGGTTCTCTCCAACAGGACCGGAAAATCCGGTCCCCTCTTCGGCTTCCGACACCGGCGGCCCGGCCGCCGGTCTCCTCGTTCCGCCGCGGCCCGGAACCGGCCGCGGTGTTCGTCGTCCGGCGCGGTGCGACGGCACCGCGCCCCTCCGCCGTGCCTTGATTTCTTTCAACGCGGCGCGACGGCGTCGCGTTCAAGATGTTTCTTCCATGGTGCGCGTGCGACGGCATCGCGTATCAAGATTGGGCGAATATCCGCGTGGTGCGACGGCACCACGCCACCTTGATTCATCCACAAATTTAAACACCAAGAACGAAGGAGGGGGTTCGGCCGTGTTCATGCGGTCCGGCCCCCTCACGTTAAAACACAACTTAAAATATTCAAAAGCCACACGTTAGACATGCTAGATCCACAATCAAGAATGAAATAATTAAACAATAAACAACAACCCCTACCTCGGGTATAGGTTCGAAGATTTGACAACGTCCGCGGAAGACAACGTCGCGGAGGTCGGGGGTCGCGGTCGTCGTTCGTCAAATCCGTTGACGAAGAGATACGCCCGAAGAGATACGTCGTTGGAGAATCTTCGTATGCCGACGAAGAAGGTCCGAGGAGGAAGCGGCGTTCCCTCTCGTTGACACGGAAGACGAAGAAGAGAGGCGGCGTTCTTCGTCGGAACTTGAGCGTTCTTCGTCAAGTTGAGCGTTCTTCGTCAAAGCTTGAAGATGAAGGAGAAGCTCTCAAATCCTATCAAGAACAAAGGAAACCAACCCAACAAAATAAAATAAGCTTAAGCTTATTTTATTACACAACCCTCCTCTTAGAATTTCAAAGGTTTGAAATTTAAATTAACCCTCTTCAAATAATTAAGCCAAGTTGTCAACATTAATTGAAATGGGTTAAAGGGGAGGTTTTGAGAGAATTTGAGGAGTTGGGGTTCGTGTGGGCCCCACCACACTTAATCCTCCCAAGGGAGGTTAAGTGGATGTGGGTCCCACTCCCAACTCCCTTTGGTAGGATTTATCAAGTTAAAATAAAATTTGATCTTCACAAATTTTATTTAACTTAAACTAAAAACCCAAAAACTAACTTTCAACCCGCAACAAACGCAACTTCCGAAAAGGTCTGTTTAAGCGAATATCGGCGCTGCGAGTTCATCGGTGCTCTCGGATTTCAATTCCGAGCACCGGATCAAAAGATAGAAATTCTCGCTCGTTCGTTCACTGAACGTACCCGAGCCAAACTTCAGAAAATGATTTCGGGCACTCCGGGCCTCGGAATCAGGTGCCGTCAGAAACCACACTCTTGTAAAATTCTAAAGAAAATTAAGAAAAAAATTTCCTTGAATTTTACGGGTGTTTACATTACTCCCACCTCAGGGCTTTACGTCCCCGTAAAGATACATTAAAAACTAGGGAAACAAATGAGGGTACTGAGCACGTATCTGAGCCTCCCGCTCCCATGTGCTCTTCTGGAGATTCCCGTGCTGCCATCTGATGCGCAAAAGAGGAATCGATCGCCCACGTAGGACCCGCTCCCGTCGATCCTCTATCTCCATCGGGACCTCCGTAAAAGTCACCCCATCGTCAACGTCAAGCTCCCCATGATCAATGATGTGCGTCGGGTCGTGCACGTATCTCCTCAGCTGAGACACGTGGAAGACGGCGTGCACCCGGTGCAACTGAGGTGGTAGAGCCAGGCGATAAGCCACCTCACCAATCCTGATGAGAATCTGGAAGGGTCCGATGAAGCGCGAAGATAACTTGCCGCCTCATCCAAATCTCCGAATACCACGTCGAGGTGAGACCCGCAAGAAGACGTGGTCGCCATCCTCGAACTTCAGTGGCCTCCGCCTCCTATCAGCATATGACTTCTACTGGCTCTGAGCTGTCCTCATCCACTCCTGGATGACCTGGACCTTCTCTGTCGTGGCCTGGACCATCTCTGGTCCCACCAGAGTTGCAAGATTTCTTCTTTGCCGATAAGAGAAATCTGGTCCCATCCCCTGGATGAACCACATTCTTTTCCTAATACAGTCAATCCTAACATGGATGAAATCCATACCAAGGATGACGTCGTAAGGCCTCGACGCTACTACTAAGAGATTCAACCGTTACTCTCGCCTCCAAGGGTTGAGTCACACTGTCGGCATCAGTGTGTGGTAACTGGGTCTCCTCCAGTAGATGTCTCACAAGTGAGGGTCAAGTCAACAGCCAAAACTGGAACCTCTTAGTAACATCATGAAAGAGGACAGGAACGAAAACATCACAAAGGTATGCGTCTTTTATTATTGCAGCTCATAATACAAGACGCTACACAAAAGCAACAAGGAACCAGAAGTACAAAGGATGTATCCACTAGTTCTGCTCCTGTCCATCGGCTCCCAGAGCTCCATGATCGAAGGCCTCGGCTGCCTGAAGCTGAGCTCTCGCATGTTCACATACTTCCTGTGGTCTTGGCGGACCTCCTGAGTCATCCGTCGACTGCCTGCTGCAGATGACTCTGCCACGTGCCGCCCTGCGGTGGGTCGCTGTGCTGGTGTAGACTCAGCAAGGAAGCTCTCGATCAGAAGGTCCCACTCCAGTACTCCTGTCTGAGTCGGTATGCTGAGGGAGATCAGCGATGCCCTGATCTCGTGTCTCAAACCCTGCTCGAAGGTCTGGGCCCGGAAGAATGGGTCCCGTACCATGTCGGTCGAGTAGCGCGAGAGATCGGTAAATCTCGCCGAGTACTGAGCGACCGTCATGCTGCCCTGCCGCAGCTGTAGAAGCTCCTGGATACGCACCGAACGAAGGGTGGCTGGGACGAACTCCGAGCGGAAGAGGCTCTCAAAGTCCGTCCAAAGTAGAGATGCCTCATCGTGCACTTGGAGCATCAAGCTCCACCATCGTCCTGCTGCTGCGTGTAGTAGGCTCGCAGCGAGGATCACCATGAGGTCTGCTGGTGTCCTCACTAGCCTAAACACTCGTACTACTGCCTCCAGCCAGTCCTCTGCTGCCTGGGGATCCGTCTCCCCGCGAAACCTAGGTGGTCGCTGGCGCTGAAACTCATGCAGTGCGCTGAGGCGACGTGCATCGTCAGCGACTGCTGCTGGAAGCATCGGGGGCTCGGCGGGTAGAGCTACCGCCGGTGCCACTGCTGAGAAAGGGCCTTGCACCGAGGCCTCGTCGCTCGGTGGGCTGTCGTCACACTCAACTCTCGGAACCCTAGCTGGCTTCCATCGTGGGGCCATCCTGAATAGGAAACAGGTGCGCCACGGTCAAACAGTATACCTGGTGAGCTGATATAAGTAATCACAAAGAAAACTTTGAAACACACACGCAATTAATGTTTTTGTGCATTAAGTCGGAAATCAGAAGTCAGGGTCCTGGTGTACGGATACGTCGGCCGCCGCACCAACACTGGACTCCCTAGACTGATAACCACACTCAATACGCTAAACATTATTGCTTCACATATAAAAGATCAGAGTTCGCGGTAGAACCGAACCCCTTTGATAACAATTTGTCACGACCCGCCCTCGGGGTCCGTGCCGTGACTACCCCAAGCCCGCCTTCCATAGGCCAGGGGCTGGCGACTAGCACCAAGGCGTAAATCCCGGTAAAAAGGGAAGGCATTGCCTTTGTAAAGTAAACAAACACCACCGAGAAAGCAAGCGGAAAGTAAACACTAAGCAAAAGCAGAGTACAACTGAAAGTGCAGAAAAGTAAATGGGCCAGTATACAAACCCAAACTGAAAGTAAAGTACAACTCGAAAGGGAAAACAGCAACTGAAGAGTAAAGCCGCTACACCGAGTTGTCCACTGGAAATCCCACCTAAAGGGTGGGTACAGATAGCTCCACTGCTCCACGGGTCCCGCCGTCCGCTCCGGGCACGTCCCGCCTAGTGGTCCACCTCCGGGTACCGTCCCACTCTGCAAGCCTCAGCTAAGGTCAACGCTGTCCGTCATCTGCAACCAACACAACGTAGTGCGGGAAAAGCCCGTGCAGGGGTGAGTATAAGCTACTCAGTAGGGACCCCGAGACCCCTGAAGGTCTCTCAAATCCACAAAGGATAAACCACGAATAAAGGTACAATCACGAAATAAGAACCGACACTGCTTAGGTATATGCCCATACATATACCTAAGTCATGAATTTAAAATACGCTCCAACCTCCGAGCCCAAGTACAACTCAGTCCACACAGGAAAGTAAACGTATTCCACATAGGAAAGAAAAACGTAATCCACACAGGATTGCACAACACAATCCACACAGGAAAGCAAAACGTAATCCACACAGGATTGCACAACACAATCCACACAGGAAAGCAAAACGTAATCCACACAGGATTGCACAACACAATCCACACAGGAAAGCAAAACGTAATCCACACAGGATTGCACAACACAATCCACACAGGAAAGCAAAAGGTTTCAGCTCACATAGGTATACTTCTTCAAAGGACGATAAAGATGATCTCTGATCCATCTAAGTCGTCGGACCCACGAAGGATCGATAGGTAACTAACCCCCGCAATGACCCACACAGGATCGGGCCCACACAGGACCTGTAGGCGCGGGCTCACACAGAACCGCTGAGCGCGGACCCACATAGGATCAGACCCACACAGGATCGGGCCCACACAGGACCTGTAGCACTGATCCACGTAGGATCGCTGAGTGCTGTAGTCGTCGTCGTCGAATCCACATAGGATCGGGCCCACACAGGACCTGTAGCACTGATCCACGTAGGATCGCTGAGTGCTGTAGTCGTCGTCATCGAATCCACACAGGATCTCTGTACTGTCGTTGTCGCAGTCACAGTAGCAGTAGCAGCAGTAGTAGTCACAGTAACAGTCGCAGCCAGCACTAGGGTTCCCGCACACAGCAAGCTCGTTCGGAGGGTCCGCTCCACGAGCCGAGAGGCTGATACATCAACTGTCACAAAGTCCAGAGTTGATGTATCCAAAAGTTCCGTATCTTCTCACTAAGAGGAACACAACACAGCTGACGGCACGTCAATCGAACGTCCGTAGCTCAAGATATGAGCGTTTCCGCTCCGAAGACCCGGTTGGTTTCGTGAACGAACCAACCCGGACGAACTCAAAGTAATCCGAAACCTTGAGTGCGATATACCGAAACGACCGTCTCGATCCAAGGATCGCGTTGCCGCAGACGGTTCGTCGATCGGAGGTCCGTGGCTCAAGTTATGGCCAAAAGACCGAATCTGATTCGTAACGGGGGGTTCGGGTCCGGGTCGACCCGGCCCGACCCCCCCCTGGGTCGGCCCGAACCGGGTCGACCTGACCTGGGTCCGACCCGGCCCGGCCGGCCGGCGGCGCGGCGGTGGCGCGGCGGCCCGGCGGTGGCGCGGCGGCCCGGCGGTGGCGCTTTGGTGGCGCGGCGGCCCAACGGTGGCGCGGCGGCCCGGCGGTGGCGCGGCGGCCTGGCGCCGCACGGAGGCAGCGCGGGGGGAATTATTTCCCCCGCTGATTGGAATGGCGGCGCGACCTTGTGCCGCGCCCTTTGCAAGAAAACGGCCCCCACGTGGGGGCCGACTTGAAGAAAAACCGGGGGGGGCTCCTGCCCCCCCTCAAGGGAACCGCCCCCCCCCCCCTCATAAAGAGGGGGGTTTTTGTGTGCTGGCCGGGGGATTAATTTCCCCCGGTTTATTATCATCCGGCCGGCCAGCTGGCCGGCCGGTTCTCTCCAACGGGACCGGAAAATCTGGTCCCCTCTTCGGCTTCCGACGCCGGCGGCCCGGCCGCCGGTCTCCTCGTTCCGCCGCGGCCCGGAACCGGCCGCGGTGTTCGTCGTCCGGCACGGTGCGACGGCACCGCGCCCCTCCGCCGTGCCTTGATTTCTTTCAACGCGGCGCGACGGCGTCGCGTTCAAGATGTTTCTTCCATGGTGCGCGCGCGACGGCATCGCGTATCAAGATTGGGCGAATATCCGCGTGGTGCGACGGCACCACGCCACCTTGATTCATCCACAAATTTAAACACCAAGAACGAAGGAGGGGGTTCGGCCGTGTTCATGCGGTCCGGCCCCCTCACGTTAAAACACAACTTAAAATATTCAAAAGCCACACGTTAGACATGCTAGATCCACAATCAAGAATGAAATAATTAAACAATAAACAACAACCCCTACCTCGGGTATAGGTTCGAAGATTTGACAACGTCCGCAGAAGACAACGTCGCGGAGGTCGGGCGTCGCGGTCGTCGTTCGTCAAATCCGTTGACGAAGAGATACGCCCGAAGAGATACGTCGTTGGCGAATCTTCGTATGCCGACGAAGAAGGTCCGAGGAGGAAGCGGCGTTCCCTCTCGTTGACACGGAAGACGAAGAAGAGAGGCGGCGTTCTTCGTCAGAACTTGAGCGTTCTTCGTCAAGTTGAGCGTTCTTCGTCAAAGCTTGAAGATGAAGGAGAAGCTCTCAAATCCTCTCAAGAACAAAGGAAACCAACCCAACAAAATAAAATAAGCTTAAGCTTATTTTATTACACAACCCTCCTCTTAGAATTTCAAAGGTTTGAAATTTAAATTAACCCTCTTCAAATAATTAAGCCAAGTTGTCAACATTAATTGAAATGGGTTAAAGGGGAGGTTTTGAGAGAATTTGAGGAGTTGGGGTTCGTGTGGGCCCCACCACACTTAATCCTCCCAAGGGAGGTTAAGTGGATGTGGGTCCCACTCCAAACTCCCTTTGGTAGGATTTATCAAGTTAAAATAAAATTTGATCTTCACAAATTTTATTTAACTTAAACTAAAAACCCAAAAACTAACTTTCAACCCACAACAAACGCAACTTCCGAAAAGGTCTCTTTAAGAGAATATCGGCGCTACGAGTTCATCGGTGCTCTCAGATTTCAATTCCGAGCACCGGATCAAAAGATAGAAATTCCCGCTCGTTCGTTCACTGAACGTACCCGAGCCAAACTTCGGAAAATGATTCCGGGCACTCCGGGCCTCGGAATCAGGTGCCGTCAGAAACCGCACTCTTGTAAAATTCTAAAGAAAATTAAGAAAAAATTTCCCTTGAATTTTACGGGTCTTTACAATAAACTAGATCAGTTTATGAATCAAAATACATAATCCCATACTTATAAAACACTTAACATAAATTGAACTATTTATGGATATAATCCATAATCATAAAAATGTTTTCTTTGAGGAAGTATATACTCATAAACCCTCCATAATGATTTGTAAAGAAAATGAGAGTTATCCTAATCATATCCCCCGGGAGTGTCATAACCAAGAGTGCAGCAAGGCCTGTTGTCGTGCACCAGTTCCCGTTCGAGTCTAGCTCAAAGCGGTGTTTTTAGGTTTTACCCCTAGGTACATCTATACTAGAGCAGTCTCTACCTGCTCGTATCCAGACAAGGATGTATTGCTCGGAAAACTCACAAAATCTCTACAATACCAAAATTCTAGGAAGTTCTTCTATACTAATCCTCAAAGTTCATCTTAGGATACTAATCCTCAAAGTTCATCTTAGGTCTATGTGCTCTAATCAGAGTTTATCTAAATCTAGCTTCCAAGGTTTGTAATAAACTTCCTCTGATACCAACTGTAATGCCCCGACCCCAGTTACCTAGAGTTGGTGCATTATTACATAACATTGGCATGATCACAAGAAAGATCAAATCTCAAAAGACCGATTGGTTTAGTAGCCTTGGAAACACTAGATATATTCATAAAGTTTTACATTACATCACAAAGTGAAAAACTACAAAAACAACATATTGTCTCCATAATCCACACTATTATCCCCTCATAATATCCCTGCAGGTCATTCATAATTTACTTCTTCACTTCCTGGGAAAAATAAAACATAGAAAACGGGTTAGCTCAAATGCCCAGTAAGGATAACAATATAGAGGAAACTTTCATAAATAAGAATAAACATTTAAGGCAATGTATAACTAAAAAAAAGCCTTTTAAACTTGAAGTTCAACATAGTATGGAAAAAATAAAATTAAATAATTCCATTTACTTATTCACATGGATATTCTACTAATCGAATAATCACATGCAATATCAATAACCACTTTCATAATGATGGAATGCATAATTCCAGACTATCATAACCACATAGCCAAGGCCTCGTGCCAAGACTACAAATAATATTTTTCCAAGGCCTTGTGCCAAGACACTAGTTTGTATCATGAGACCTACCGATGCATTGAGGAGCTATAGAGGGCTCCAACCATCACATATTAAGTCCAATGCATTCCCATATGAAAAGGTTTAAACATAACATAAACATTCGTATTAAAAATAGCATACGAAATGTCAATAATTTCACCATAAACCATGAATGGTATAAAAATAGAACATCCACAGTCAAACATATCAAAAAAACTTCAATACAATATAGAAGTTTTGTATCATAATAAATCAACGTAAAATCCATCAAAGGATGTTGACATAGATGAAATCAAAACTCTTTTTAGATAAATATATATTTCTATTTTGAAATCATTTAAGAGTCATATATTTATAAAATAAAACATTTTCTTTGAAAATATTCTTATAAGCTTGTAAGGGATGCTTCGACGATTTTATAACGGCGGAAAATAGCCGCACCCGCCGTATAAGTTAAAAAAAACATTCTCACCTTATTTTTGTCGAAAAGGTTAAAAAGCACCTTGTTTGGAAAAAGACGGAAAGATTCCTTTATAAACCTCTTATAAAAAGTCAAACAAGGGTATAAATGACTTTAACCCATATTCTTGTAAATAGTAAAAATGTTTTGAAATACATTTTTAAGAAACATGGATGTGGATGATAAAGAGATCCCAGTAGATTATTACGTATAAACAACCTCAAATAATGAAGAGATTGTGAAATAACCCTTACCTTGTACTTTTACTTGGTTGGGGTAGGTTAACCTCCTGTATAATGGTGAAATAATTGTTATTAAATTATACAAGAATCATATATATTAATATGATATCATATATTATATTTTAACATTGATTTGGTAATAATATCTTAGAATTATCGTCGTTTCGGGTGTTAACTTACTCATTTTCTTTTATATGTTTTGTTACATAAGCCATGTTTGTTATGGATAGGTTGTATCTTATTCATATCCAGAATTATATCAATTCCTTAAAAATCATTTTTAAATCATCAAATGATAATTATACTTTAATGGATACGATGGAGAATGAATCTTATCGCGTTAGTGGAGACGATAGTCCGTACGTACGCACGAGCGACAATATCATTCTTTTGATATTAAAATAATATATAAATGGATGGTATATCATATATAAAGAATCATTAACATGTTATATTTATTATTTACATGAGTTACACATCATTATTATACCCATCCAAATAATAATATATTGAATAACAATTACACCACGACGTGGAGACGGTAAACCGTACGTACGCATGTATGGTGACATGTTATTCAAAGGGTGGATAGAATACTGAATATGGTTGTACCATATTTATAATAACATCACAGTATATATAAGATACTGTAGTTATTATTTTAGAATGGTAATAAAAAAGAAAGAAGAAGTGGAAAAAGAAAGGAACTTGAAAAGGGGTGGTGAAAACATTACCTCTTCTTCGAGTTATTCCTTTTGATTTGATCAAAATGGATCTTTAGGTTGGATTTATGATTAAACTAAGGCCTCTAGGTTGTAGTTAGGGAATTTGGGAGAGTATTTGGGCAATGTTTGGCCGAAACAAAAGGCTTTGAAGGTGTGAAGAAATGAGAAGGAGGAGTGCCCTTTTATAAGAGGGGTGAGGGGCACCTTTGGAAAAGCTAGACATATTAATTTATAATAAATTCATATTCAGTTTGTAATGGATCCAAAGTTGATTATTTAAATGTTAAGGTGGGGATAGGTCGAACACCACTCAACCAATAGAATTTAGACAGGTTTGGGTCATTATATTAACCTTATATTTAAGTACTAACTCTAAGTTAATTAGTTTCACTTTTACAATGTCTCTTTGTATTTTTATATTATATGGTTAATAAACATACCATATACATCCAAGAGACACCCAAGTGGTCCATTAATGATGAACCTATCATGATATAAGTCTCTTGGCCGAAACTTAGATTTTTAGGAATTTAATATCAATTAATAATATAATATTTGTTTTAAAAACTCTTTTATGTCAATTTTGACACTATTCAATAATTTATATTTGTAAAAATCATAACAGAATTATTACTTCGAAAATATTTAATTTAATCAATCCTAACATGTCATATTAACTTATAAAATTAGTTTAATTCCTAAAAAGTCTCAAATTATATTTATTTGTGTATTTATAATATCATTTATTTTAATTTTTCACTATTATGGTAATTACTGCATCATCATTGTGTCATAAGTAAATTAAATTATTTAAAGTCTAAAAATTATAAATAAAATATAATTATGTATGAAATCTTTTTATCTTTCTAATGAATATTTACAATCGAATTTATCTTATGTATAACCCTATATTACAAATGTTTTAGTAAATAAACTTTGAGTTTAATTCTTTTAACTCTTCTTTGAATTAAATAATAATAAATGTCCTAATCTAATCCAAGTGGACCTAAATGATAATATTTTATTCCTAAGGCTGTTTTGGTCGAGATAAACTTGTCCAATAGAATTAGGACATGTGTTAGGGTAATATTAATATCATTTTTACCCTTAATTACCCTATTTACTTTTAACCGTGGTAAATAAAAGTAAAAAGTTACTATTCACCAAAAATTATTTTCATCTCATTGAACCAAATTTTACTTCCTGATATTAACTGTGTCTCTCGGATTTTCGAAATTCCATTCACAAAAGCGCTAAAATTAAGTTTTATGAAAAATTCAGTTTTTTAACTACCACTTAGTAGTTTCACTATTCATCAAAAATTGAAGTTTTTCAGAACAATGCCAAAATTTCACCCTAAGCTATAATTTATATTCCGAATTCAAAAATGATTTCTATTTTACAAAATTCAAAACATATAAGTTGAATTAATTAATTTTATAATTAATTCCCGCTGTCACAACAAATAGCATGTTTTTAAGAAACAATATATATCAAAAGATTGATAATTGTTTATGTCTAATTTCAAAGTGAAATTAATTCTAATGAACACCATTGGATAAAATGGTAAGAATATATTCTAATTATACTTTAAAACCACTCAATAATAAAATTTATCACTGTAAATTATTTTGATTAAAAAAATTGTTTTTAAGTATTTTTCACTGTTCATAAAAGTTGGAAGTTCTCAGAAAAATACCAAAAATTCAACTTAGGATAATTTCGATATTACGAATCCAAAAATGAAGTCCATTTGGAAATATAAAATATATATAATTTCAAAAAGTAGGTATTACTATTCATAACGGCTAGTTTTATTGGTTGTGGTGTGTTAGAACTCGATGTTGCGTACAACACATGCTATCGCATTATTCAAAGAGAAGCATATCGTAGAAGTTTGGGGTGTTACAATGTGACCAATTAATTGATGAATTAATTGAACGGATTAATGTAATTAATTAATTTTTTAATTAATTAATGTAATTAACATGACAAATTAATTCATGAATTATCTGAAGTGATAAATGTGATTATTAAATTGTTGAATTAATTAATAGAATAGTTGTGAATAATTAATTGTTGAATTAATTAATGGAGTGATGTGAATATGAAATTTTTATATTGGATTAATTAATAAAAAATTAATTAATGGGTTGTTGTGGTATATGTGATACTATGATATATGTGATATGTGATTTTAAATGATGAATGGTAAAAGTGGAATTTAGATATGAATTTAAATGATGAATGATGATAGTGGAATTTTGATATGAATTGAAATGATGAATGGTAACAATTCATACATGAATTAAAATGAAACGTGGTAATAGTTGCATTCAAACATGAATTGAAATGGTGAGTGGTAATAATGAAATTTAGATATGAATTGAAATTATAAATAGTAACAGTAGCATTCATACATGACTTGAAATTATGAATGGTAAAAATAGAATTCAGATATTAATTGAAATGATGAATGATAACAGTGGAATTCAAACATGAATTGAAATGATGCATTATAGTAGTGGCATTCAAATATGAATTGAAATGACGAATGGTAATAGTGGAATTCAGACATGAATTGAAATAATGAATGTTAATAGTGGAATTTAGATATATATTAAAGTGATCAATGGTAAAAATGGTATTCATTTATGTGATATCCCTTGGGGATAGTTTAGACTCCAGCATGGGTTGAAGTAGGTATTGTGAGATTGACTATCCTTAGGAAACCGAGGGTTTTATGTGGTTAAATAAATAGAAAGTGTGTGTGAACATGGATCTTAATTTTAGGTACAGATCTTTATTTTGGGTTGTTTTTTATAAAAAAAGAAGAAATGAGGTTTTTCTAACTACACACCGTGTACTTCGGAGTACACACTGTGTACCCGGTTACCGCGTATAGCTGTGTACTGGTCGTGTAACAGCTAAGTACATGGCCTTGGGATGAGTTGGATGACCCACTTAAGTCAGGGGACAGTTGAGGATAGTACACAACATGTAAATTTAATGAACACACCATGTAATTTTGTATTTATTTGATATATCAGTGCGGGGTTGTGTCTTATGTTTGGATACGTCTTATTCTACCCTTGGTTCGTACAAGAGAGCGATAGAATGGCCGAATAACTCCGAACCCCTACAGATTCCCCATCCGAGCTCCGATTGAGATGTCATTAGGTGCATTGGAATCCCACCAGTGTGTTTTTATAACCCCTAGATCCTTTCTACCTGATTCTTCTTCTCTCTTGAGTTATTCAAGGATGAGAATTTTTCACCTTTTTTTAGATCTTTGCCAATCTATGCTGATTCAAGGGCCAACGTTCAAGTATATTGATCGTATGACATCGAGGTAGGTTGTTTTTTCCTTTATTTGTTCATCTTTAGATTATATATTCTAAAAGTGTTGTATACCCATGTTTTGGGTATTACGTGTTTTGAAATTAAACCATGTTTATTATCTGTTATGGTTTTATTGATAGATAAATGGTAGTTGAATATATGTAAGGTTAAATACTTTGGTTATGGGACAATTTGTGGGTGATTTTCCCTTGATTGACTGTTTATGGCATCTTAGTCTAGGTTTCCTGTTAGGATTTCCTTATTTTCCATGCCTTGTTTTGTTAGGATGAAGTTACTGATTATGTGAGATTCATGTGATATTCATTGTGAAATTTTGACCAAGGGGAATTTTACTGTGAGAGATTCCCGAGGTAGGGTCAATTATGTATATTTTACTATTATTTTGACCTAGGGGTATTGACCATGAGAGCTACTAGGTGGTCATTGACCCAGGGGTTTAGACCGTGAGAGCTATAAAGGTGGTCATTTATAATTTATAGATGCTATGTTGACCAAGGGGTATTGACTGTGAGAGCCTCCTAAGTGGCCGTTTGTAAATTATTAGTGCCAAGTTAGACCAAAGGGGTTAGAGAGTGAGATCTTCCCAGAGGGTCTTTATTAACTAAATTGTTGTTATGTTATACTTGGGGGATTAGACTGTGAGAACTTTCTCAAAGGGTCCTTATTAAATAATTGAATGATTATGATGAGTCTGTCTATCCAAAGCCCATGATTGGAATCGGTCTTACTGGATTTGTTTAGATGGTCTTCTGAGACATCTGTTTTATTACTATTACACAGGTGGATATGGGGATTAAGAAAGAACCCTATATTACATGATTCAAAGGATTAATAATAAATACAAATGAATGTAATTGAAAACGGTTGGATTGAATTATTTTGAGTACTTCTTAGTTTATTTATTCATTTATTCATATTTCCTGCTATATATATTCACTGAATGTTAGGCACATACCATTTGGTGGTTTCTTACTAGGAATCATCTCACACCCTATTTGGGTCACATTTTGGACCCAAACATATTATATTTTTTCATGTATAGATAAGGGAAATCACCCTTCTTCATCAGGTACTTGATTTCAATAAGATATGGAGAGCATGAGACCATGTTGGGGCTTACGATGCTACTGGAGTTTACTGTTTCATTTGTACTTTGGTTTCTGTATTTCTTTCCAGCATTGTCACTTTTTTGGCCATTTTCATAGATACATATACCATGAATCATACATATATAGATATTTTGGCTTCTTTTGGATTACTATCAGTCTTCCACTATTTATTTCTGTTTGGTATTACTACTTCTGCTATTGTTACTATTTTTTATCTACTGTGGATACTCTTTCAATGAGGGAATAGTTTCCCTATTATCATATTTTCGACCTCACTGCTAGTTTTCATCCTTTAGGGTTTCGGGAAATGTTCTTGAGGTCATGTGACCAACTGGGTATGGGGCACCATTGGGTAGCACCCAGATCCAGGATGTTACAAAGTGGTATCAGAGGAGTTTCTTTTCTTCTTTGCCTTCCTATTTGGAGCCAATAGTCCGAGATAGAAAGGAATAGTTAGTTGTTAATAATCATTGTTTGGGAGTAGCTACCCCGTGTACATGGAAAATCCAACTTACCTTAAATATTGCAATATTTTTCTAGTTTTTTCAATTGTTACAATTGATTTGATTTCACCATTTGGACATTCACTTGTTTTGTGCTGTTATGATTGATATCATTGTGGTCTATTTTTGGTGAAACCCAGTGAGATGAGGGTATTCCATCTCATGCATCATATAGGTACTTGCTAGAGATAACATGTAATGCATTCTTTTCATGCCATTTAGGTGCATTACTGATTGCATTCTATTGTGATAGATGTTGTGCTAGATATGCAAGCTATTATGATAGATGTCATGATAGAAGTACCTACTATTTTGACAGGGTATTGGTATATGTAAAGTTTCATCTGGATGGACACCAATATTTGGTTCCTAAGGTGTTTTGGGCCCTCTTGGATTGTAATTTGGTGGATCATGTTTGAACTTTAATTTAATTCTGTTAATATGATATGATTAAGGATTCCAAACATGATTTATGGGGAGTATGGGCTCTAATAAATTGTAACATGGAAAGACTTGGAAAAATTTTATGTTACTAAGGGTTCTATAGAATTTTTAGAGGCTTACAGTTTTAAAACTCAGACAACATGGCATGTAATGTTATTAACACATTCCATGTGTTCTTATATTCTAGAGGAATAGAATTTTCTTAAGTACATGTCATGTACCGTATGTCTATGCCGTATAGTTGTTGAACATGTGACGTAACGTGTGAGAAAAGACACGGGGTTGATAAACATTTGGTAGAACACGATGTGTATTGGGAGTACACGTCATGCTTTAAAATACTGTGTATCTAACCGTGTGACTAATGAAATGGGTGGATGAAACTTAGGTTGTACACACTGTGTCTAGCTTATGCCCTCCATGTAGTAATAGACTGTGTATCTAGCTATGTGACTAATGAAATGGGTGGATAAAATTTTGGTGCTACATGCCGTGTCTAGAGTGAGAACTCTATGTAGTGTTACGCTAGCAGAATCATGTAGTTCTTGATGTGTAGGAGTACTTTGGCATGAGATGATATTCATGTAAACGTCGTGTCTCACAATAAACACTCCATGTGTATGGGGTGTTACATGACTATGTTGGAAAGAGTACACACCCATGTTATACCATAGGGAACATGCCAGGTAGTAGTTCTACAAGCTGTGTAACCCTATTTTTGTAAAACATGAATAATTTCATTCTCTTATTCCATTATTACACTTCTAAGTTGATATCCTTGATAATCTTGAACTGAGGTGTGCTCTTGACCTTGCAGAGTCATGCCACCAAGACATTTTCCAGTTGTATTCTAGGTACAGGGTGATGTTCAGACACCAAAAATGGTAGATCAGGGACTACCAGCAGATCCTCCTATCATGCCCATCTTGGCACCAACTGTTATATCAGATACAGGTGCTGATGCAAAATTATATGAAGGCTTTATGAGGATGATGAATACTTTTTTGGGAGCACCACATCCTTCCCCAACTATGGAAGAATTGATGAGGGTGTCCAAGTAGCAACATCCTCCCACTTTTTTAGGGGGTGGAGGACCACAGGTTGTAGAGTCATGGTTTGAGGCCATTCTTTCTGTCCTCGAGCATCTAGAGGTGCCTCTGGAGAGGAGGGTGAAGCTCCTGAAGTACATGATATGTGATTCCGCCAAGAGATTGTGGGATGTTATCTCATAGGTGGGACATCATCAGGACATTGATTGGGAATAGTTTCAAAGGACCTTCTATGATTACTTATACCTTGAGACATTGAGGGCCAACCGAGCCCCAAAGTTCCTGCATTTGAAGTAGGGCGCTATTTTAGTGACAGATTACTCTTCTTACTTTACAGATCTTCAGCGCATCAGACCTATTTTGGTAGGTGACAAGTTATTACAGGTGAGATAGTCCGAGGATGGTCTCAGGTATGACATATGATCACAGGTATATGTTTTTAGGCTAAATTAGGTGACTACTATAGTAAATGAGGCGCTGATTACCGAACATAATCTGAGGGAGTTAGGAGTTACGAGCCAGGGCGGTCCAGCATCCAGGGATGATACTCTTTCAACTAATATCAATAAGTTCCACAGGGATCATTCACAAGATGTTTCTTCAAGTATCCAAGTGGTGTGTTACCAGTACAAGAGGAGTGGCATTATGAGGCCACATTTCCCGAATGACCTAGTTGAGTTCCGATCATGCGGAAGGATGGGCCACATTCAAAATTTTTGTAGGAATTTCTCACTAGAAGCAAGTGAGAGAGGACCTGTTATGACTACACGTATAGGAGTAGGACCACCAGTTTCTCATCAGTCAGGGAATTGGGCTTTGTTAGGCCGAGGAGGTGGTTGTGGTTGTGGTAGACATAAAATAGGTTCTCAGTGACAACTAGGTGGACCAGCTCAGGGTATCCATGTAGGGTTGTAGGGCTGTGGCACTTTTCAAAATTTTGTGATGGAATAGACCCAACAAGAGAAGAATCTTGAACCCTCTACAGTAATAGGTACGGTTCTAGTTAACTTAGTTTTAACTTCATCTCTTTTTGATATAAGGGATTCCTGTAGTTTCATATCTTTTTACATTGTGGAGAGCCTATGGCTCTATTTATTTATGTATGATGATGTTATGATACTAGACACTCTATTAGGGATTAGGATGGCTAGTGTATGTTAGTGCAATGAGTACCATCTTGAGGTTGGTGGGTGTCAATTATTATGGGACCTCTATGTATTAGAGATGATAGTTTTCGATTTCATTCTCAAAATGGACTGGTTGGTCTTCTTTCAAGCTTTTGTTGACTACTATCGTTGCAGGGTGAGTTTAACATCACCAGAGGGTGGGTATTTTCTACACAAGGGTGAATGGGATGTCCAGGCAAGAAGGGAGGGACTGGAGCATCATGGGTTGGGATGAATTACAGCCCAGATTACTAGTTTATATCTGGATGACCAAGGGTCTTCAAATTTAAACTTTCCTCTAGTGGTGGATTGTTTCAGAGATGTCTTTCTAGAAGACTTTTTAGGTTTACCTATAGAGAGAGATGTGTATATTTCTCTATTGATAATGTGCCAAGTGTGTCACTGGTGTCTATTACTCCTTATAGGATGGCTACATCGGAGTTTCAGGATCTCGATAAGTAGTTGGAGGAGTTGCAGGTGAAGGGTTTCATCTGACCCAGTACTTTGCCTTGGGGTTCCCCTATCCTTTTTGCGAAGAAGGCAGACGATAACCTCAGAATTTGTGTGGATTATTGGATGACGAACCAATTGATAGTGAATAACTGATATACCTTGTTGAGGATTTATGATCTCTTTGATCATCTTTGAGGATATCGGGTGATCTCGAAGATTGAATTGAGATACAGTTATCATCAGTTGCGCGGTAGAACATCAGATATACCTTTGACAACCTTTCATATTAGGTATGGTCTATACGAGTATTAGGTTATTCACTTTGGTCTCACAAACACGTCGTTAATTTTTATGTAACCGATGAACCAAGTGTTCCAACCTTACTTTTATTCTTTTGTGGTAGTCTTCATGGAAGATCCTTGGTGTACTATCACAATCAACATGACCATGCCATTTATCTTGATATCTTACTGAGTACACTGAGATAGAATCAGTTATATGATAAGCCCTCAAAGTGCCACTTTTGGATGGACCAGATTCATTTCTTGGGTAATGTTATATCATAGATTGGAGTATTAGTAGAACCAAAAAAGTGAGAGCATTAGTTTCCTCGGAGCATCCGAAGAGCATCTTTGAGGTACATAGTTTTCTAGGTCTGGCCGGTTACTACAAGAAATTTATTCAGGGAATTTCACACTTAGTATCTCTACTGATGGGCCTGACTAAGAATGGTGTGAATTACTTGTGGATAGATTCTTGTGATTCAGTCTTTTAGGAGCTGAAATGGATATTTACTTCATCATAGATAGTGATTTTTCTATAGCTGGGAAAGAGTTACAAAATTTAATATGATGCATAAGTTGTTGGGAAGGAAGTAGTGCTTGTGCATGGGGAAGGAGTCATTGCATATAGGTCTCGGTAGTTGAGGCCACATGAGAGGAATTACCCAATGCACAATCTCGAGTTGGCTGTAGTTGTCCATGCCTTGCACTATTGGATACATTATATTTTGGGAGAGCATTTTGAGGTATACACTGAACACAAAATCCTCAAGTGTATCTTTACTCAATGAGATATGAATTTGAGACAGTAAAGGTAGTTTGAGTACCTTCAGTATTTTGGACTTGAGCTTTCCTACACACCTAGGAAAGGAAACACAGTGGCTGATGCATTGAGAAGGAGAACTCAGATATAGGGAGTTCAAGATGCCAGTAGTGAGGGAAGCTTATGGATTTATTCTCTGAGATGCATTTGGAGGTGCACGATAAACAGGGGTATATGTTTCTTTCTTCTATAGTTGTTACCTCTACTCTACTGGATCAAGTGAGAATGAGGAAACTATCATATTCCGAAGGTCTATTCCTAATGAAGAGTGTGTCAGGAGAGGATCCTACTCTTGGATGGACCATAGGTGAGGATGAGGTTTTTCGGTTTCATGGAAGCATATGGGTGTTAGCAGACATACGTAAGAAGCTTCTGTGAAATTTTTAGGCCTCTGTATGGGTATTTCATCCTAGTGTCACTAAGATGTATCGAGATATACATCATTAGTATTGGTGGCTAGGCATGGAGAGGGATGTTTCTGGTTTTTTATGTGGTGCTTCACATGTTAGCAGGTGAAGGCAGAGCATCAACAACCAGAAGGGCTATTACAACAGTTACCCATTCTTGAGTGGAAGTGGAATGACGTCGTGATGGATTTTGTGATAGGTTTACCAAGGTCACCTTGAGGGAATGATTCATTTTGGGTTGTTGTTGACAGACTCAAGAAGGATGAACATTTACTTCTGATGAAGGAAATATTTAGTGTTGGTGATATTGGAATGTTGTACATCCGAGATATTGTATTTTTTCATGGGGTTCCAAGTTCTATTGTTTCAGACAAGGACTCCTAGTTTACTTAGCATGTCTGGAAGGGGCTAAAGAAGGATTTGGGTACATAGGTACTTCTGAGTACAACTTACCATCCCCAAATAGATGACCAGTTTGAGAATGCTATTTAGGTTTTTGAGGAAATGCATCGAGAATGTGTCCTAGATTTCAGGGGCTCTTGGGAGAGACACATAATCCTGGTGGAGTTTTCCTACAATAATAGTTTTAGGAAATGATTTAGATGGAACCTTATGAGGCTTTGTACGGTAGGCCATTCCGATATACCCTATGTTGGATGGAGGTAGGAGAGGCCGCTATGCTGGGACCTCCTCTTGTCCAGGAGAAAACAAAGCAGGTGGAGTTGATTCAAAAGATGATGTATACTGTACAGACTCAGCAAAAATTTGATGCTGATCGACAGATATGACCTCTGGAGTTCGAGGTCGGAGATCATGTTTTGTTACGTGTCACACCAAGGTTGGGAAAAAAGAGTATCAGAAGTTAGGGGAAGATTTCACTGAGATACGTTGGACCATTTTAGGTTTTGGAGAGATTTGGGTTGGTTTTCTATCGGTTGAAGTTATGTCATAGGTACCGGGATATGCAAAACGTCTTTCATATTTGTCAGCTATGACGTTACGTTTAAGACCCATCCCAAGTTTTTCAACCTGAGGAGGTTGAGTTGGAGGTGGATACATCCTTCTAGTAGCACCCTATTTTTATTTTTGATCATCTAATGAAGGTTATATATGGCTAGTCTATTCCTCTAGTACCGGTTTTATGGAAGATTGGGCGAGTACAGGATGATACTTGGGAGAGGTAGGCCGACGTATGATCACAGTGGCCATAGTTGTTTGAAGTTTCTTCTTCCCCACCCTTGGAAGAGATATTAGGGGACAAATTTATTTAAGGGGGAAGGTTTTTAATAAACTGGATATTTATTTTAGGCATGGATCTTGATTTTAGGTTGTTTTGAGGGAAGAGGAAGAAATGGGGTTTTTCTATGTACATGTCGTGTACTTCTGAGTACACTCCATGTACATGGTTTCCACGTACAGCCGTGTACTGGCCGTGTAACGACCGAGTACATGGCCATGTGATGACCTAACTGACCCACTTAAGTCAGGGGCTGGTTGAGGCTAATACACAGTGTGCACATTTAATTAACATGCCATGTACTTTTATTTTTATTTGATATATCTTTTCAGGGTCATGTCTTATGTATGGTTACATCTTCTTCTGCCCTTGGTTTGTACAAGATAGCAATGGGACAACCGAAGAACTCTGAACTCCTCCCGATTCTTCGTCTGAGCTCTGATTGAGAAGCCATCTGGTGCGTTGGAATCCAACCGGTGATTTGTAAAAACCCCTAGAGACATTCTTCCCGATTATTCCTCTCTCATTAGTTATTCAAGGTTGGTCGTTTTTCACCTTCGTATAGATCTACACCGATCTATGCCGATTCAAGGGCCGACGTTCAAGGATATCGATCGTACGACATCAAGGTAGGTGGTTTGTGCCTTTCATTGTTCATATTTGGATTATATATTCTAAAATTATTATATAACCATGTTTGGGGTATTCCTTATTTTGAAATTAAACCCTATTTATTACCTGTTATGGTCTTTTGATTGATAAAGTGTAGTTGCATATGCGTAAGGATAAATATCGTGGTTATGGGAAACTCCATGGGTGTGTTTCGCTTGATTGAATGTTTATGGACGTTTGTTATAGGTTTCCTATTAGGATTTCCTTATTTTACATGCCTTGTATTGTTATGATGGAGTTTCTAATTATGCGTGATTCATGTCATATGCATTGTGAAAGTTTGACCAAGGGGAATTTGACTGTGAGAGCTTCATGAGGTAGGGTCATTTTTTTATGTTTTACTATTATGTTGACCTAGGGGTATTGAACATAAAGGCTACTAGGTGTTCATTGACTTGGGGGTTTAGATCGTGAGAGTTTCCCAGGTTGTCATTTATAATTTATAGATGCTATGTTGACGAATGGGTATTGACTGTACGAGTTTCCCAAGTGGTCGTTTGTAAATGATTAGTGCTAAGTTAGACCAAAGGGGTTAGACCACAATAGATTCGAAGAGGGTCATTCTCAACTAAATTATTGTTATGTTATACTAGGGTTATTATACTATGAGAACTTTCCCAAGGGTCGTTATTGAATAATTTAATGGTTGTGATGAGTCTGCCAAGCCAAAGAACAGTCTTGGACTTGGTCTTAATTGATTTTTTTAGATGGTTTTCTAAGACATCTATTTTGTTACTATTACAATGTGGGATATAGATATTAGGCTAGATCCCAAGGTTACATGATTCAAAGGATGAATAATAAATGTAAATAAATGTAATTGAAAACTATAGGATTGTTTACTTTTGAGTACTTCCTAGTTTATTGCTTCAATTTTTCATATTTCCTTCTATATATTTTCACTGATAGTTAGGAACATATCTTTTAGCAGTTGCCTACTGGGATTCGTCTCAAATTTTATTTGGGTCATGTTTTGGAACCAAGTAGATTATATGGTTGCGGGTATAGATAAGGGCAAGTGCCCATCTTCATCAGGCACTTGATTGTTGTAGGAGATGGAGAGCATGGGACCAAGCTAAGGCTTGCAATGCTATTGGAGTTCACTATTTCATTTGTAATTTGGTTTCTATATTTATTTACAGCATTGTGACTTGTTTTCATGTTTTCTTACATTAATATACCATGAATCATTCATATATATATATATATTGTGGATTCTATTGGATTTAATTTTAGTCTTCCGCTGTTTATTTCTGTTTGGTATTACTACTTTCTCTATTGTTACTATTTGTTATCCACTATTTATACTCTTCCAATGATGGAATAGTTTCCCCATTATTAGACCTTGTCCCTCACTACTAGTCGACATCATTTAGAGTTTGGGGAAATGTGCTTGAGGTTATCTGACCAACTGGGTATAGGGAACCTTTGGGCGACACCCAGATTCGGGACATTACAAAGTGAATATGTGTAAACTATTTACTTTATTTAATTTAATTATTCTTTATACAACTACATACACTATTTTTATTCGATATTGTTTTAGACACCATTAGTGGTTTTATACTAAGTTGTACCCACACCCTGCTCAGTTTCCTGAATGGTACCCGAATAGATTTCATGGTTAAAGAATAAGTTAAGGGAAGGGGCCCTAGGTTATGCGGATAAGTCAGGATAGAGCATGGATGAGGGAACCAGACTTGGTGTCAGGACCCATTTTTGTGTTTTTAGTGTCTATTTATTTTGGTTTTTTCATATTTACACTTGAAACATATTAGCATGGCATATCTAATAGTTAGTTTTGGATATTTTATTTCCTATCTTGGTCATAATGTTATTCTATCATTGCTCTGATTATGGTTATATTATTTGGATATTTTTTTATATATCCTATGGTATTACTCTAATTAAGAGGGTATAATCTCCCCATGGTCGATATTATACCCTCATTTCTAGTCGATAGCCTCTTGTATACATGGAGGTGCTAATGAGGTCACATGGAGGTCCGGTTAGGGGAACCAGTGTGTGGAACCTAGGTCAGGATGTTACAACATGTATGGAGTTATAAAATTAAATTCATTAATTTATTATAAATTATATATATTAGGAATTTGAGTTGTTAGGAGATTAAGATCTCTCAGAAGTAAAGTATCCCTGGGTAGATGGAATTTGGGTCAGACTTCCCATTAGCCCAGAGGATTGTGCCTCATTCTATAAAAGCGAGGATTAACTATCTATGCCTCTAGAATTACTCATGTTGGGATTTTTTATTTCATATAATTCTATTACATTACATGAAGTAGTTTCATATACCATATACGTAGAATTAATTTGGATATATATGAATATAATTGGATTTTTGTTTAGGTTAGTAACATAATTTGTGAGTTGTTTAAAGAGTTAAACATCAATATTGTTTCAATATATTGATTTAGTGTAAGGAATAATATTCTAAAAAATAATTTGAATAATGTATATATTTAACGGAAATAACATTAGATAATACAGTGAGATTAAATACTCTCGAAAATACTAAGTTATAAATTTCATTCAAAGCGGAAATTCTCAAGACATTGACCATTCAATATGAGTGTCCCTAACCTTTAGGTGCCCATGGATTATATTCTATAAGGAACGAAAGTAGTGAGGTGACCTTCAATATTATGTTCATTGTTCTAAACATTTTATTTGCATTACACTTAGATAGGAAACCCTAATTGTTAGGATACAAGAGAGGAATCAAGTTGACTGAATCCACATGATAGATTTGGGTAAAGATTTATCCACTTAGCTATATAAGATTCATATATGATATGATTGAAAATATTTATCTACTAGATATAGTCATAGATAATTTATATGATACCCAATGTATGTCATGATGAAATGTGGATCTTTTCCAACTAATGGTTAAAATGATTTTAAAATGGTACATCATTTTAGTTGGAACACATTAAATAGAATTCTTTATTAAATGATAGTAAAAAATGATACTCATCTAATAAAAAATTATTTTTTAGATAAATTGCGTCGTCATCATCATATTTAACTTTGATATTAATCATTGGAAAGGATAAGACTAATGTAAACAACTCCCAATATTGGTTACAAAAGAAAAGTTCTTAAGTAAGAGAAATTATATGTGTTAAAGAAACACCTTACTAAATAAACAAATTATTGAATCTACTCAATAGGTGAATCAAGATGATATAGATAAGTATAGAATTTATCACTTTAGTATTCAAAGGAATTATATTCATTAAGTATCCATGTGTGAGAGATTATAATGTTAATATTATTAATTTTCTATTTACATGCTTAGGTAGTGGATAATTATCATATAAAAACCATACTATACCCATATACCACATAAAATGATATACCTAAAATGCATGAAAAAATAGTTTTATTTGTTTCATGTCATATTCAATGACTAGTAATATCATACAATTATATATATATAAATACTTTAGGGAATATCTCCTTTAATGTACCACTTACATGAAATTTACATTAACTTTGTGTAATTTCACCTAATATTGTATCATATATAATTACATGTGATCCTATATACAAAAATCCATTCAGATATCTTCTAAAATACGTTTAGAAATATGTAATGAACTTCAACATGTATCAAATCATATGAAATGACTGTTGAATACACATCCAAAACTATTTTGGATGAACTCTAAAACACTTTTAGAGTAACTATATAATTAAATCTTAATCCCTATTCATTCAACCAAAAAGTGTAATCCAATGAGTCTTTATATAATTTTTAAAAAATATGAAAAATCTAATATATAAGTATAAGCAATGAGAAACTTATATAAAAGCATAAATGATACTCAAGATACAAATGGATCTGACATGATCTCAATCAAATATATGTATCTTAAAATTAGTTAATGGATATATTCCATAAAAATTATATATACATATGAAATTGGTTGTGATTGGGTATATAATAAGTCATGAAATTGAGATTTCATTCATGAAAGAAAAGTGGAGTTCGCGACAACCGCAAACAAAAAAAAGGGTGATGAAATTGAGGTTTCATATCATTGCCTTATCTGATAATATTTTATGATTGGATGATATAATAGTAACTTTTATGAGTATAATTTTAATGTATGATATATAATAACAACCTATGATCTTGGAAGTAAAATGATAATTTTTATCATTCAAGAGTCTTCAAAATTGGCTATCATAAATGAATTGTTTCACAAGATGAAATAAATATGAGAGTTGTAATAGCTGAAGGTTTCATTCTTTGTAACCACATAAATTAATTTATAATGTATGAGTTAATGCATGTTCACTTTAGGATCTGCCTTGTGGTATTTATAAATAGTTATTCACCATGAGACGGTTCTACATAATGAAAGCCTTCCCATGCCTTTGCTAAATCTATTCTTCCTATAGATCTCTTCTCATACCTCCTTTACATCCCAAGGTATAATCATGTCATGGAGGGAGTAAGAATCCCATTCATATGTTGAGTGATTCAAAACAACCCAAGGATACGTCTTAGAGAGGAGAATATAAAGGTTTTTCATTAGTGATATTCAGCAAGCCCATTAAGTCAAAGAGAGATCTAAATTACATCATAACTCTAACTACTAGTTTTTACAAATCAAAATTAACTACTTCATTCAATCTCTTAACTCTATTCAAGCTAATGTCAAGGTAGAAGAAAATTAAATCCATTTATCATACCAAGCATGTAACTCATTAAATGTATGTATGATAACATATATGTAGTTTAAAAAATTTACACTAAATAATACAACCATTCATAATATAAATATTATATTCATGAATAATAAAATAAGGTAATAAAATAAATAATTTATAAATTCATTACTTATACATGAGATAATTTTTTTTAACAAGTTATAAATAAATCGAAAATAAACATCTAATAATATTAACTAACCTTATAGACATCCCATTATATTGAATATAACCTATTTATATTCAATTCTTAATATGAATATTTTTATATTATTCATTATATATCATTTTATGTAAACATATGATATTTCATGATATATAAAAAAATTATACATCAATTATATTATGTAAATAATTTACATAATCTAAATATCATATATTTATATTATTTAAACCTTGATAAAATCAATCATAAAAGCTCATTTGTATGTGGTTTAAAAATTTCTCAAATAAGTCCTTAATTTTAATAATTCAAATTAAAAATTCTTAATAGTTCAAAATTTAAATATAAGCATTTTTATTTATTTTTTACCTTATTTTTTTGTAATTTAAAAATAGTTTTTAAATTACCCTTATAACTTTCATATAAACATTTTATATCTAAATTATAAGTCATTCCATATAATTTAAAATATATTTTAATATTAATATTTAATAAAATGGAATATATTTTATTAAATATTTCATAAGAATTTAATTTAATAATTATAAGAACTTTATAACTAATTAATTTATAAACACTTTTATAAACAAATAAATAATCAAAAATACATTTTATTATTATTCATAAACAATTTAAAAATTACATAATTCAATTCATAAATTTATTTTAAGAAAAACATTTTTTAGGAAAATTAAATTAAATTATATATGAAGAATCATACAAACATGATTGATAGGTCTATAGCTATCAAACCATTTATGTTCCATTAGATGTATTTTTTGACTAGTAACTTTATTACCACTTATAATAAGAGGATTTCATAAGATGAACCTTACGTATTAGTGTTTCACTTCCACGACAAAATATAGACCCTTACAAAATGGAGTTTCACTACTATGGAAAAATTTGGACCCTTATGTATTGATCAGATTAACCTTTACATATCTATCAGAGTGACCATTAAATATCAAAGAGTAACCCTTATGTATCTCACAATGAAACAATTACATATTCACCTGCTGTATTTTTTGATATACATAATATCATCAACATGTCACAATGTTATGTTTTCATGCAACCTGGATTTTATTCATATCCTATGATATCTGTTATATCATAGCTTATTACATAGAAAAAACAATGGGGTTTAATGTATATTACTCTATGACATACACCAGTTCTACCCTAAGAACAAGAAACATGCATTATGTTATCCTATAATGTAATTTTAAGAAAAGGAAACACACATTGTGATATCTTATTTCGTAATTTTAGTCTCTCAGTTGAGATTACATTATTACATAACATAATATTAGCCATCGTTCTTCAATGTAAAAACATGATTTTAAAAATTAAATACATGGTAAATATTTTATACAACTTCTAGGTTTCATAAGATCATATAACATTTATATATGACAATAGATAAAAAGAAGAACCAAAATATAATAAGACAATTCTTGATAAATGAAATCATGAAAAATATAAAATAAAGAAATTGATGTATATGTACCTTAGACAATACTGATGATCCACCCATATTCATCATTTTTGGTTAAGGAAGATCACATGAGAGGTTACTAAATGAAATCCATCCTCTATGGTGTATTTATTATCTATACTGACTCAACCATCGTATAGGTGTGATCCCACTCTCTATCATGATATTATAGTTTCTTATAAAGAGAGGAGAGGAAAAGAGCTTTGGTTGGGAGGTATCCAATAAATACACACACAACTACTATGAGGAAATTAGATCTTATATAATACTCAAGGATACTCCTTGGGCACCATGAATTTAGTTATACATTACAACACAAGATTAATTTCCACTCGACCGTTCATAGAACAATTACATGAATGCATTGACCTTCTGTGCATTTTATCTTATAAAAAAATATTACTTAAGTATATCCAAGTGTAATAGATTTGAAAATTAATACCATTGACATTATACTTACATTATTAGGTGGTGGATAGTTATCATTTTAAATGCCATATGATATCCATATATCGAATAAAATGATATTTTTCAATTGTATGCACACAAATGGTTTTGTTGTGTGAAAGTTTTATTCAATGACTAGTAATATCATACCATGAAATGTAACATATATATATAGGCTTTAGATAATATAACCTTCACCCCCTTATTTCCCCTATTTATATATAAATAAATACACACTAATACAAAACTGGGTTTATCCAGCACTAGGGTTTTAACAGTGCTAGCTAAAATCGCTGTTAAAAACCCCCTTTCTCACCGCTAGAAAAAGCGCTGTAAAATGGGGTCTTCAATAGAATTTTTTAGTAGTGTTAAAAGGGGTATTTAACAGTGATAAAAAAAATTGACAAGGGGGGGGGGTCTTTATCAGTTCTTTTTTACAATCATTGATAAAAATGAAATTTATCATCACATCTAAGAAAGTACTGATTAAGGGAATATTTCAAAAAATATATTCCATTAAAAATATTGTATTGATATTAATAATATATATATATATTTTAATATGTTTTAGATAATGATAAATAGTCATTTACACATAATATATATGATATTTATAGAAAATATATTATTAATCTATAAAATAAATACAAAAAAAAATGATAATAACTCTTGAAACCCTTTAAAACCATAATAATGTTAAGAAACCCTAAAACCCTAAATAACCATAACTTTTGATCTAGGAGTATGTTTCAGCTCCAAAAACAGTAAAATAAAAGCTTATGAAATGAGATAAAATTTTATGAGATTTAAATCATGTGATAATGAAAGGAATAAAATATATTACAGTTTCAAAAAATTTGGAAATCAAACTTGAACTTCAAATGACCATAAATTTTGATCTGGGTGTCTGTTTGGGCTCCAACACATATAAAATCGAAGAATGTTATACTATTTATGCCACATAGGGTCTATTAATAAGGTATATGAGTGATTTATTGTTTTTAAACCCAAGAAAGGCCCAAAAGGCCCCAAAAACTGAGTTTTTAGTTGTTGACCCCAATTTCTTAAAATTAAAATAGTAATAAATTTTGATCTGGGTGCTCATTCAGCCTATACCACATATCATATCAAATATCATTTAATTATATTCTATTTGAATAGTTTTTAATATAAAACATACTCTCATATCCGAATTTATGGTCAATTCATGGTTTTTAGGGGTTTAGTGTTTAGAGAGTTTCTTAATGTTTTATGTGTTTTAAGTGTTTTTAGAGTTAATATCAAATATAAATAAATATATATATATATATGTATTTAAAATATATATATTAATATATATATAAACATATATATAAATATATATATTAACATATATATAAAAATATATAAAAATATATAAATATATGGATAATAAAATATAACAAAATATATGTAAATATACAAAAATATCATAAAATCTAAAGAAAAACAATACAGGGGAGTGGAAAAGCGCTTGTCTATAAGCTGGAGGTCTCAGGTTTAAACCTTGCTGGTGGAAGGGGAACACGATAGGGGTGGGATTATCTAAAGTGATGATAAAGGGTTCGGGGAAGTACTGATAAAGGGGTGGGGTGGGAAGCGTTGATAGGGGGTGTGAAAAAAATTTATTCCCTTTATCAGTGAGACCTTTATCAGTGCTGTTAAAGGGGGACATTATTAGTTATTTTTATGAATATGGTTAAATCTAAACCTTTAACATCTCTTACATTATGAGTGCTTATATTGCACTGATAAATCCATTTTACTAGCACTGTTAAAGGCCCAATTTGTAGCGGTGACACAAAAATATAAAAAAATGACAAGAGATTTTTTATGGGATTTGGGATTCTGTAAGAGATGATCCTGAGGTTATCCCTGTATTGAATTCTTTGGTTTTATAATTTTAGATCATGGAGGACTACAATAGTCATTCAACCAACCACCTCATGGGTTGTTTTTGTTTAATTATATATTAAATAGATCAATATCTATAAGAAATTTTTAATTTATTAATGTAATGTATATTGGTATTTTTTACAATATCTACCATCACCATCACTGGTATTTTTTTTCTCTTTCCCCTATTTAAAATGATTTTTTATTTTAAATATTTCTAATTTTTTCTGTGGTAATATCATTTTATCTCATATTCATGGAATTATTTTCATCTTATTTATTTAATTTATTTATATTTGTGTTTATATTTTACGCAATGTGGGGTGAGTGGAGGTGAAGAATGGATGAAGAGAAACCACATTGTGATATTTTCTCAAAATAAACCCTGACGTTTTATAGTAGGGAGGGAAAATTGAAAAACTATTTCTATGACGAGTCTTTAGGATAAAAAATATTAATATTATAATGATGAAGTTGAATAATATAGGCTTCATATTAAAAAATAAGATAATGGTAATGGTGGTGGAAATCTACCTAAGAAGAAGATTCCCATTAAAATCCCAATGGGAGTCTATTACCCCACCCACGAAGACCTTTACGGACCATTAGAAGTTCAATGTCACCCAAACCTATATTTATAAGGTGCTGTGTTTTAGTCTTTTTTTTGCTTAAAAATTTCATTAAAATTCATTTTTTCCCTTTATTTTGGACGGATGTGCAACAAAAATTCCCTCCCTTGAAATCAACATTGATTTATCTCTTTCTCCCTTGATTCTTGACAAATTTTTAAACCATAAATTATTTGGTAATCTATAGGTAAGTATAATCTCTTGAAACCTTATTTTATTGGTATCTTGCATTACTTCACTAATCTACATTCTAAATCCCTAAATTGGATTTTTTTTGGGATTTATGGGTTTCCTTTGACTAAATCCTAAAAAATAAAATACATTTGATAAAAAACTCGAATTACATTAAAATCAGTGGCCTATAAATATTTCCCTCATTTTATATTATTTTATATATTTTATAATATGTGGGTGTGGGTGGGTGAGTATGAGTGACTCATAATGGAATCATATATGGTTTTTTTACTTGTTAAGTGGTGAATATGGACTTTATAGCTCATGATAGGTCCTCTAAACCCTATTATTTAGAAATATGTTCACTTATGGCCATGTATAATGGGTTTTGAAGAAACATCATATGATTAATGAAATGGAAGAAACCTATAATAATGTTAGATATATCATCAATAAAATCAACATATTAAATAAAGGATATAAAATAACATACATACTTAAAATTCAACAAGCTCCTTGCCTGATGAACTAAAATAATTTTTATTGATTGTAATCACCTATAGATATCCAATAGAATCTCTTCTCTATAGGGATTCCACTAGTCACTAGAATCCTCATTCAAAACAAGAGAACCCTAAAATATTATATGGTGTGCTAGGGATTCTCTGTGAAGATAAAAGGAAAACCAAGAAGAATAGAGTATCAAATATGGATCATGAGTATTTTACATGCTCTAATAGGGGGATAAAATCCCTTTATATAGGCTCCATTCATTAAATGAAGGTAGTCAAGCATTGGATGACATCACATGGAAGCTGTCATGCATTATTTATAATGAATTCCTATTGGATCTCATGATTATTTAAATGTTTCAAATGATTACATGTAGCCTTAAATGTATCATCTCATTCATACATAAAAGAATATAAAATATATATAACACATGGTAGTATACATTCACTTGTTTCCCATATCATAAGACCATCACATACTATGATATATACTGAAAATGGCATCTCAATGTATCTTATGATATAGAGAAATCATAATTTTTTTTATTAACCACATGTATATCACTTTATATATTCAAATATTTGTATTGGTTACAAGATTCTATTAATACTAATATTAATATATCACCATAATCCATAATACTCCATGATGATCATCGATTTGGAAAATTAAAAATTCATACTTTTAGGGGATATTATTATTCCACTATCCATGTAATATAAATTACAACAAACATGAATGAATAATAAATGGATACTACCTTTAATATGAAATTATGATACATTTTACAGTCATTACATCTCATATCTCATGTATCTTATACCAATAGATTCAACATAACCCTCATCATTTTGATGTAGTAGTGGTTTCATCAATGGATTTGCTACATTCTACTCTATATCCACCCAAAAGTTCTTTACATCACCCCTCTCAATGATCTCTTGAATGAGATGGTACTTGTAAAGGATATGCATTGTCCTTTAGTGAGACTAGGGTTCCTTGTCTTGAGAAATAGCTCCATTGTTATCACAGTAAATATTGATTGCTTCCTCGATGCTAGGAACCACCTCAAATTAAAATTATGAACTTCTTAATCCAAATATATTTTTTATAGCATATAATATAGTGAATTAATCTATCTATATTGTCAATGCTTATATGGTGGATTATTTATAACTCTTCCAGCAGATAGATAAACAATTTTGGAAAAACACAAAACCATATTGAGATTTGAAATCTTCTTTTTAAGATTTGAAAATTTCATTAATGTAACCCTTTACACTAATATCATATTATAATCTAAATACCTGGAATATATCATTACTACTTTTGAAAATTATATACAGAAATCCATAAAATCTCGCCAATATTGGATTGGTATCTATTTGTAAATATCAATGCACACGTGACATCAATTCAATTACACCACATGGAATAAATGATAGATCTTATGGTATACATATAAATAATACTATCCATACTTTATAACTCTTTAAAATTTTCATAAATATTCTTAATATTTGTTGCATGCAATAATGATAAAGACCCCTTATTGGATTTCTCTATGCTAAAACGCTTATCACATTACCTATATATGTTTTTTGAGTCTGCCCAAGAATCCACTTAAATATATCACTATAGTTATTCATACCCAATATGTATTATAGGTTGGGACAAGGCGAGGCCTCAAAAAGAGTTTGTGTTATGTGTATATATTCTAATTTTCTTTTTAGTGAACCTTTTATATGATCAGATTTTGTAAAGATCATTTTTTGTCTATATGACTCCTGTGAAATTATAGATGGTTTCCATTTTTATGTAACATATGGTATAATATTGGTATGGTTGGATTCCTTTTTTGATGAACATGTTATGTTATTGATAGTGGATGATGGTTTATATTTTTTCTAATATTATTTATGGTTATCTAAAATTGAGAGTCTAGTATCCCCACATTATCAATAGACCCTTGTTATTAGTTGGTATCCTCTAGCATACATAGAGGTGAGATTGAGCTAATATAGTTCTATCGATTCAATCACTGTTTGGGTGAGCCAGGATGGATAATTACAAAGTTGTATTAGAGCCTTATTTTTATTTATTTTAATATTTGGTATATCGTAAATACAGGTAGTATATGGTTCGAGCTTGGTATGGATATTATAATTGGGAACAACTAACCCTGGTATTGGAAAGGTTAAATTAACAGGGATGGGATTATTTTTTTCCCAAAATAATTATGCTAGATACACAATAATAGGTGGTGGATTTCAGTTAATAATTAACTTAAAATTTTTGAACACCCTCAGATTTTATATTAATTAAAAATATGATTTTATGATGATGTTTAAATTTATCAAAGTATTTGTAAAATTAGTGAAAATAAATTCTATAAAAAATTCTACAATTTCTAATAAATTTAGTAAAACACAACAGAAGAAAAGTATTAAAAAAATTTATAGAAGGTGGAACCACAATTCAAACACCTCTAAAAAGGATATTATAAAAACAAAATTTCTTTAAGATTAATAAATATGGAAGTTTGTAAATATATATTTATATATCTATCCATAATTTTAAACATGTTAGTTGTTATATCTTCCTATCCCTATAATCCCTCAACTTAAACTCATTAGAAAGTTATCTATTTTCCTTTCACTGGCATCCCTTGATCTAGATAATCTAATGTTCTGTATTTCTAGACCTAGAATACCTTGAAAAAAAATTATATTTCATGGTACACACTATAGAATTTTTATTATTTACCATAATCCATCTATCAAAATTTATGTAAACAAAATTATTACAAGGTAAAAAATAAGTTATTTTACAAGTAAAAACTCACACAATAGTATTTGTTAGCTAAAATGCTTAGAAATAAAATTTACGAAGATCAGAAGCACTCTTGAGGAAGTAAGAAACATCACAGCTTCAACATGACCAACAAATTTCTTAGTATCAAGTAATTTATATTTTCATGTCTCTTGTTCTTTTGAATAAATTTTGTGTTCAATTTATATAATTCTCTATAAAAAATCCAATTTTTAATTCCAATTTATTTAGGGTTAGTTATAAATACATTAGATGATTCATCTTTATGTATTTATGAACTTATCTTATCTCTTCAAATTTAGATGGATTTATTTTAGAACCACTATAGTTTTTATATATACAAAAGTGTAAATTTTTATGAGACTTTAGACCATTGAATTTTCATATCATGTGCATCATAATTTTATTAATCATGAATTATGTTCTTCACAAAAAATACAAATAAAAACAAGATTCATGTGAAATAAAATTATTATAAAGTGTATTCTAATTATTTTTTAAAAAAAGAAGAAAAAAAACATTGACTCATAAATATCCTCTTTTTAGATAACAAAAGGCACCCAAGAAAAATGGAAAAGATTTCCAAATTTTTAAAAAGCTATGTATGTTCTAGTGGAATAAATTTCTTCCCCAAGACATACATACTTTGGAAAATAAAATCATTAGGTACAATCAATATGATAATTTAAATATATACATTTATAAAATAACAATATCATAACAAAGGTTTAAAATTTGACCCTTTTTCACAATTCATAATTTTGAAATTTTCCCCCTAAAAAAATAAATTTACAATTTTTAGGTTTTAAAATTCTCAGATTTTATTAATCTTAATCCCCTTTTTGCTTTATAAAAACCAAAGGAAGAAGGAACTTTTAAAAAAGTGCTAGAAACCCCCCCTTTAAGTAATATATAACTCCGCCTTAATTTTTATAATAAATACATATGAATAGAAAAAAATAATAAAAAAGAAAAAAATAGAAGAATATATGGTTTATGAAATTGAACTCCCCAAAAATTATCTTCTAACACATGGATGTTATTCCCCATTCAAGGAAGGTCCAAGGAAAAAATCATTTTAAAAAAATCATTTTATATTAATGGTTGTTTTTTTAAAAACATGAAAAATAATATTATACTTTTTATTCCGAGATTAAATCATTTGATCTTTAAGGTAAAAAGATAAACTAATAGCAAACCATCTGTTAAAAGTAAAAATGATAAAAGAATAAGAGGAGAGATAAAAAAATATCCTCCCAATATCGTGAGAAGTTTTTCAATGTTATGATATATGTTAAATATGAATTATATGGAATATCAATTTAATTTGGTCATTACCAACTTCTATTTAATGTATTATAATCTATCAGGATTTAAAGGTTTTTTAAAAATACATGTAATCTGATTTTTGGTTCTGATAAAGCCAAGAATAATATCCCATTTTGTCTGTGATCCCTAATAAAATGGTGTCAAAAATCTATGTTATTTTTCACATTAGTGATGTTATAGATTCTTATAGAAATAAATAACATATATATTTTCACAAAGGATTTGAGTTTGAGTGAAACTCAAACCAAAATTTGTTAGTGTGTGTTGCACCGAAAACACTTGTGTACAATAACTTCCAACTGCTTTATATTCAGCTTCATTAGTGGAAAGTGTAACTGAGTGGTTCTTCTTACAATACCAAGAAAATAAATCTTATATTAATAAATGACACATTCCATAAGTACTTTTTTTGTCTAATCTCTAACCTCTAAAGTCAAAATTTGAGTAGATTTTAAGTATGAATTCATTTTTTTTGAAGAATAAAATAAACCAATCTATAAAGTTTCTTTAAGATTGTGGAAAATATGTTTCAATTATTTAAAATGTTATTACTTAATATTTTATTTAAATATCACACATAAAAATAATGAAAACATAATATATGGTTGACTAGATGTAACATCCCATCCTAAGAACCACTAAACTGGTTCCCTAAGATTGTTCTCCACAAGAAATCTAGCACACCTCCTTATACACAGATGCTACCAACTAGTAGTGGGGGGTCTAAAGTGGTATTTTGAGGAGACTATACCTCCATATCAGATTTCAAAATAACAATATAAATGAATTAATAATCACCATGCATATCATAGTGTATAGAAAGAATAAACAAGCCTCAACATATGAAAATAAATTGAAATAGATGAAGATAAATATAACATGATTGTAAAAAAGATGAAATTTAGTAAGGCTCATATTTCCATAACATCCACACAAATGAAAACCTACTATCAAAATTACATAACATGCTAGAATAAAATAAAAACTAACAAAAAGGGATTTGCTACGTCTACAAGTTGAACCTCATATAATTACTTGATACCATATGATCTATCTAGCCCAATAATGAAAAAATAAACCTGTTCCTCATACCAAAATTATAATTTCAATAAAAATTTGAGGGATTCTTGGGTACCCATGTGAAGTGGTAGCCTGAGAAGGGTGTGATTACAACTTAGCATTACACCAATAATGGTGTATAAAGGAAATAACAGTCAGAGAAAAATTGTATAAAGATAAACAGTGGGATAAATAAATAATATAGAAATGGAGATACATTAAAAAAAACATTTTTGTGAATAACCTGTTAGCCCTCACGTTTTGAGTGACACCCAGGACAACCAAAATTTTATCGACCGAAACTGATAATCTAAGTCACAAAACTTTAGGCGATATATACTTTAAATAAATGAAGGGTATTTTCATTTATAATTTAACTCATGAATGAATAAAACATCAATATTAGATACCCATATCATATTATCTAGATAAAAGTTCCTAGAGAATCCATTTGTAATCTCAACCATGTGTCAAAATCAATTGTACCTAGTACCTCAATCTAACACCTAAATCATGTACCAAATTATCCGTAATGATATAGAGAATTGTTTCTAGAAAATTAAACCAAGGATGAGGATCACGATGTCCAATATCCTAAAACCTGGATGAGGATTTCCATGTCCAACATCCTAAACCAGATATGGGTATCACCTTGTCTAATATCGTAAACCAAGGATGGGGATCAACATGTCTGACATCCTAATGTAAGGATGAGGATCTCCAGGTCAACATCCTAAATATGGATGAGGATTTCCATGTCCAACATTATAAATTGGGGATGAGGATCTCCATGTACAACATCCTAAACATTGGAATATTATATCCATTTCCAATATCCTAAAGTATTCCATCATATAAAAAAAACAGGGTTCAACCTATTGGGATTTTAAAATATTAAAAGGAATCAAAAATACTTTTTTAAAACATTATCATTTACCAAGGACTTGGAGAATTTTAAAACCAAATTATTTCTCTGAATTTTGATCCTTTTTCACATATCAAAAAACCATCGAACACTATTTAGAAAATTATGGATATTACACATCCCTTCCATAATTTTTTTAACACCCAAGGCCCAAACCATACCTTCCATAATTTTTTTAAAATTTACATTAATTCATTTTCATCAAAGGTAAAACTACACACACTCATTTAGAATAAACATTTGAAATTAATTTAAAACCCCCTTTTAAATCTAATTGAGGTCAACGGCACATTTTAAAACCATATAGACTTAAAAACATGGTTTTCACCCATTAAAACCCTAAATAGTTTTGAAATCCAATGTACATAATTATAACAATTTCAAAATCATTATAGACGTTTCAAAAAAGTATTACACATGAAAGTAACCTAGTTTATCCCCTTACATATCAAAATCATTTATTTCCATGTTATACACTCTAACCCTTTAACCATTCTATTGAACCAACCAATGAGCATAACTGAATTAAGACTGTAATCTAGTTACTTTACTATTCAAAAACCCACTCTTCTAATTTCAAGAATCGACACACCTCAAGGGTGACCCTAGTTTTAGTCTCATAATCACCACTAGATCAGATAGGATCTGAGGATGGTCAAATAAATCAATCTAAAATTCACATTGAATTCATACCTTAATGAAAATCTACACACAAATGTGCAGAATTCATCTAGATATCTCCACTATGCAAGCTGGAAAAAATCCCCAGGAGAAATAGATGATCCCACCATGATCCAAGGTCATCAATAACAAAACCTAAATTGGATAACTCAAAAATTATTGGGGAGTAATAATAAAGAGATAAGAGGTTTTCAAAGGGTTATTCTAACATTAAAACACCCAAATAATTCCTCAAATGTTCCCCAAAAACATGGATTGGAGAAGGAGGAATGGGTTGGGTGAACCATTAGTCAAAACATGTCTAATGGGGGAGTCAGAGGGGAGAGTGGATAAAAACCCCTTGGGAGAATTTTGGTCATTTCCCAATTCTAATGAAATTATGGGATGCCATAAAGTTTGGCCACATAGTTTTCCAAATTGTGAACCAACCAAGCATCCTTCACTGGGCATTACAAAATTTCCCACATCATTAGGCAACATGAGTAGACAACCCGTGCGCCAACCATGTTTTCAGCACATTTTCTCTTTTGCAGGAAGGTGTACAATTTTTTTGAAACCTTGTGTTATGCCTCAGCCTCTCCACCACCTCTCACAATTTCGCTAGGGTTCACATGGTTTACACCAAACCATGTTCTAAATATGAAACTTAAATATTCTCAGTTCAAAATTAAATAAAAATACCTTGAACATCAATGTTTACATAGTTTTTCCTAAACTTTGCACACCAAACTGTGCACCCTATCCGGAAAACCCCAAAAATCCTTGAAACATAAACCAATTATCCAAAGGCTCACATGAACACCTGAGCTACCTTCTAAGCCACATTCCTCATCTAAAAAATGAAGGAGATATTCCCTAAATCCATGAATATATATATATGATATATATATATATATTATATAAGGTATATCGAGATACATGCATGAAATAAGATTTCATACATGCCATTGACTTTAATAAAGTAAATAATTTTATATTAAGTTTGTTAATATTTTGTTGATTTAAACTCACTTAAAGATATCATTTTTCTATAAGTTACATGATATGTAATTCTATAGTGGAGCTTGCATTCATTAGATGAATACATTGTTCATGGAATTTACTCATGAATTATAAACAAACATGTAAATGAAGTTTTAATAGAAGAGTTTCTTCAACATGATATATATATTATTTTCATTCAATGTTTTAATATGTGGGTGACTGCTTCATCCATATCGAAAACTCCTAAGACCCAAAATCTCTCATTCATGTTCCTTATTTGTGTTAGAGGTACTATCATACCGGGGATAGAAGATGGATCCCATCTGAAAATTATATGATTCAAAATTTCTCATAAATACACCAAAGAGGTGTAATTCCTATGTTTTATACTTATATGATCTTTATCAATCCTTGTCATGGTGTTTAAAGTTGAAGTAAAATCCATATGCTATATGGTACACCATTTACAGTATTTTTCATTTCATTTTTTATAAAAGTTTCATATCATCTTTCATGGGAGATCCTCAGCAAAGGGTTTTAATTTCTTCCATAAGATCAGATAATTTTATTAGACTCTAAAAAAACCATTCAAAAAAACCTTGAGGAATTTTAACTCTCATAACACTATTCCTAATATTGATTCCAAATTTGGTCTATCCAGTAAATGAAAATTCAAATTACTTCTAGAATTTTCACTCATATGGATGTGGGGTCTTACAAACTCCCCACCATAACAATTCTCCTCCCCAAATATTCTCAATGGTTATCCAACCATACCTCCTGACATAAGTCTATTTTTAGTTTATAGACAACAACCTCATTCCATTTCTGAATACCTAAAACAGAACTGTGGAATGACCTCAAACCCAAGAAACTCAAAAATAAAAAACTCGATCCAATGACCATTTCCATAACCAAAACAGAAAGATGGTTATTACCTATTACCATAAAATCAAAACACCAACTATTTAATCTCTTAATAAATTATTGGTTCTTTGGTGCTCCACACCATAAGATTCAGTTTAAAACCACTAAATTTCAATGCTTGGAACCTTTGATATTGAAAAGGCCCCAAAGAACCTCATAATCACATTCCCACAATGCATCTGGAATGATTCCTGACTTATCATTACCAACAACCATGAGAATTCCACTCAACACCAATAGTCATCCTCATCATTGAAAACCAACTGGAGTGGATGTATGCATGTCATCCATTCAAAAACTAAGAACAAACTAATTTTTCCTTGAAATATATTTTTTTATAAAATGTATCCTTCAATTAAAATATGAAACTTTTGATATGGTTTGAAACCTACCACATTCATTCCATATACAAACCCAAGTTGGGCTATCCTCAGCTGACACATCTTGAACACACCCAACTCTAACTGTCGACACGTGATCACCTCACCTCATCAAATTAAACTCCCATAAGTATTCCATGAACACCTAAAAAACCCACTAGAGTACAAGACCATGTATTGGTGATATTCCATTGTCAGACCCTCTAATGACCCAAAATAATAATAATGTCCTACCACACTATTGACGCACATCCATAAAAGTACCCCGTGTTACTTTTTTTTAATCTCATTGATCCCACATCCAAATATCATATCGATCATCTGCCAAAACTAATTTCATGTTATCATTCCCTATATAATTTAAGCATGCACTCATCAATACCTCACCGGAATAACAACACCACTATGACCAATTATATACCCCCATGACACTTCCAACATGAGGGTTGCACCTATGAGACTGACACATCACTCCCCACCACATGAGTATCATTGTAACCACCTCAATAAAGTAACCCCAACCTTCACAACTCACATTTCATTCACTTATAACCTAATAACTGGACATGGTCATCTTGATCTATCCAGAAAAGGAAAATGAAACGTAAACTATAATCTATTCCCAGCTTCCGAGAATTGTAATCATGGTATTCACTATCATCCAGTCCATCACAAGGACCCTACTCATAGATGGTTGATGGTGCTCTTCCCACCATATGACTTTAAATACACTGCTCCATATGTTCAACCACCAAATAGGCCCTTCATAAAACTAGAAATGAAATTTATATATCATGGAATATAGCTAATACTCTCTTAGTTTACATAAGATGATGTCAAGATGTTGGGCATGATCATCTATATACTAGGGTGATCCAAGATATCATCAATTATTACCACCATAAACCATCTATTTTCGATATCAATTATTACCAAATGTATATTTCAATCCCATTTAAATTTCTCAGGCCTCTATTCCCATAAGCATCTCATCAGACCCATATCGGTTGGTAGAATACTCACAACTACCTGCTTAAATAAAGTACATTGGGATCATGCTCCCATAATGTCTAATAGACAATCCAAATGACACAGTGTGTTACCACATGTTCATGACTCCAATATCGCATCAACACTCACCTATTATATACTCCGGTGCAACCTAACCACATAACGTATTTATGACTCTAACAAGTCACATATCATTAAAAACTTTCTCAAAATCCTTATCCACTATACATTCCTTAACCGCATTCCCATATCACCCATCATATATCACCCTTGGTGCTCCCCAAAACCAGTGACTACTCACCAATCCAAAAATATTTTTTAAGATGTCCTTATGAAGTAGCGACACTCATTAGTTCCACCTAGAACCCACCTGATCTACCACAATGGTACAATCTCCACCCAAAGAAAACATGCACGCCTAGAACAATATATCCTCAATAACATCTTATGCTCACAATACAAATCAAAAAAATCAAACACATCTAGCCTATACAACCATTACCTAGGCTAGGCACCTGAATGAGCCTTCACCTCTTGAATCCAACCACAAGGATGAAGCATTTGTACATAAGTGAACCCTCTAAAAAAAGAAACCTAACATTCCTAAACACCATACTATGATGCACCCTTCATACACTATTATTAAAAGTCCAAAACAGCCACATGTACCTTATACACCCAAAGGAAAAAAACTCAATTGACCCCTATCATGGGTCACCCCTTAAATTCATGTGACACTAACTCTAGAAACTAGAGCCACGCCAAGAAGTTCAATTAGATCTCCTACCTAGTCCTACCAGTAAAGCCTAAAAAAAAGTTACTAGGTACAACCACCTGGGTCTATGAAAACTAACAGATGTATACTATTCTTGATGCGCCAAACACACTCTCATCCTAACTTCACATGACACCAACATACCAAAACCACCATCTCTAGTGTCTCACATATGAAATATGTCACATTAAAAACCATATGCCAATAACTAGGGCACTCATCCTCTCTGAGCATCTACTCATCAGAATTCTCCTTAGAGGACCATGTTATACATCTAACCTCAAACAATAACTATCCACAATGATCTAATAGTTATACACATATTTCAATCCAACCCACCTGGGTCACTACACCTTCTATTTACAAGGACCTTATTTCTATCCTCATCATCGAGTGTCTTACCATAGATTTACAGTCTAGTACTTTGAGAAATAATCCATATACAAGTCTTATCATATAAATATAATGTCACCAAGTACTGATATTGGAAAAAATTGTAAGAGAAGTTTATGACACTTTAAAAAATTATGCCTTAGTCATTAGTTAAACCACACACTAGTAGGAATATAATTCATGTGAATCCTACATGCCTGATATGATACACAATATTCCTCTTACCTCTATAGTTCTAGATCCAAAACTGAATCATAGGCATATTTCCAACATGAAAAGATTATGAAATCCATTATAAATTATCTATTACAAACCACATGTTCATTTATTGATGTGAAAATCAAATACAACCATAACATCACAGATCAAAATAGTAATCCCAACCTAGATAACCTAGACTTCCTACCAGAATAAGTGTTCATGATGCACCAGTCTGATATCTATCACATGCTCCAACACATTCCTATATCTTCTAGTCTACCAAATCCAAAATATTAAAACAACATGAAAGTAACTATTCTAATAAAACTTTATAACATCCTATCCCAATATCTACTAAACCAGTGCCCCAATATAGTTCACCATAAGACCTCATGTGTGCCTCCTCATATTATAGAGGTTGCTGACTAGTTGTGGGGGTATAAAATGGTACTATGAGGGGACTATACCCTTATAACAGAGTTCACAATAATAATATAAATTAATGACCAATCACCATACACATTAGAGTAATGATAAAAATAAATAGGAATAAAAATCTCAAAATAGATGGAAATGGAAGTAGATAAATATAAAATGACTATAATGCTAATAAAATTTAGTAAGGCCCGAACAACCATAACACCCAAAAACTTACCACACATTGGGCTAGTAATATAAAATTTCAGAATAAAATAAAAACGAACAAAATGATTCTACTAAAACTCCAAGTGGAACCTCAACTAGTCTCTTGATACCATCTGAGATATCTAGGGCGATTGTGGAAAATTCAACCTCAGGTCTTAGCCCAAACCTGTGCCTGTAATAAAAATCTGAGGGATTCTCAGGGACCCATGTGCAGTGGAATCTCAAAAAGGGTGTGAGTACAACTCAGTAGGCCCTGAAAAACAGTTTCTAAATCAAACACTAGTGAGATAAATAGTGTATACAGATAAACAGTGGTATAAATAAATTGTACATTAAAGGAGATATATTTCAAAACAACCATTTTATGATTAACCTATTAGCCCTCAGGTTCTAAAAAACACCAAATCCAACCAAACCTTCATCTACCAAAATCAATCATCTAATTCATAAAAAATATGCTGATACATATATTAAATAAAGGAAGGGGATTTTTCATATATAATTTAATTAATTGAGGAATAAAATATCAATCTCAGGTACCTATATCATATTCTCATACTATCAGTGATTATAGTGTCCATATGGCATGCCAAAAATGTGTCAAAATCAATCATGTTAGGAACCCTGGACCCACACCTAAACAATGTACAAAAATATTGATACTGGTATGAAGCATCATGTCTCACAACTTAAACCATATATGATGATATCTTTATCCACCATCAAAAATCACGGATGAGGATCTCCATGTACAAAATTCCAATCTAGTGATAGGGATCACCTTTTCCAACTTCCTAATCCAAGTATGAGGATATCCATGTCCAATATCCTAAATAAGGGATGCAGATCATCATATCCAACATCCTAAACTAGGGATGAGTATCACCATATCCAACATCCTAAGAAAGAGATAAGGATTTCCATGTTCAAAATCCTAAACTAGGGATGGGGAATTCCATTTCCCAAATCCTAAACCAGGGATGAGGATCTCTATATCCAAAATCCTAAACTAAGGACAAGGATCACCATGTCCAACATCCTAAAACATTCCATCATGTTCCAAAAATAATAACTCTCAACTTTTTGTCCTTTCAAAACATTCAAAAAGGACTCAAACAACCATTATTAAACCTGTATCATTTTTTAAGTAACCCGATATCCTTTAACACCAAATCCTGGATCAAAATTCTGATCCATTTTTCACATATCCAAACCACCGCAAACACTCTTTGGAAAAGGATGGATATCACACATTATTTTTAAAACATTTCAAAGACACCATTAAAAAAGAGTCTTCCAATAATACCCAATAAAAGGTCCAAACATTCCCTTGTATCATGACATTTAAAATAGTCATTACGACATTTTCATCAAAGTGTAAAACACACACACTCATTTATAATAAAAATTTAAAATTCATTTTCACCCCCATTTTAAATTATGTGGAGTTCAAAACATCATCTTAAATTCACATCCACTTGAAAACATTATTTTCACCCATTAAAACCCAAAATAGGATTGAAATCTGACACACATGGTTATAACCATTTCAAAGGCCTCATAGACATTTCACAGAAACTTAACACATGAAAATAACCCATTTTATCCTCTTACAAGTCATAAAAAATTTATTTTCAAGTTATAACCACTAGCACTTTAATCATGTTATCAAGATAACCAATAATCATAACTGGTTTAAGCCCATAATCAGATTACATTACTTTTCAAAACCCCACTCTACCAATTTCAAGAATTGGCATAGCCCAAGGGATACCTTAGGTTCAGTCTCACATTCACCAACATATCTAACAAGATTCATGGAAGGTCAAAGACATCAATCTGAGGTCAAATCTATTTTATTAATCTACAGAAGAAACACAACACACAATAGTTCTAACATGCATTCTATATACACATGTAAATTAATTAACAATATTATGGTTAAATATCTCATACCACCTACCTCATCAATGAATCCTTCTGAACATTTCTAATGACTGAAAACCTTATCAAAGCCCATCCAAGACTCATCTAAACTCCTCAGCATCCAAAAAAGATTCTATCTACCCCCAAGCTCCAAAAACACACCAATAAAAAACAATTAATTAATTATAAAAAATATAATTAATTAATAAATTAAACTCCAACATAGAATAATGCTAAAAAACTCATTGGGCTCTAAACTCCTATTGAAACTCCACACAAATACCATGGTTGGTCCACAATGGAATCTTGAAACCATTTCTAGGAAATTCCCTAAGACTTGATACCATTAAAATAATAAATTATATTAATTTATTAGGTAAAACCTATGAAAATTCACCCTGAACTCATACCTTAATGAAATTCCACACAACGATGCGTTGAAGTCATATCGGGTTCTACTCTATGCAAGCCAACCAAAATACCATTGAGAAACATATGATTCTACCATGATCTGGGTGATGGAGATACCACTTTGTGTATGAATTGTATTTATTATCAATTATTTTCCTTGGTTTTGAATGGTGATCAATGAAATAAATTGATTTCATTGATTTCAATATGATGAAGCATTTAAAAAATAAATGGTACTTGAATGCAGTCCTCAAGTATTGATATCTGAAGAAACATATAAATATTTTGAAGACTTTAAGTTTCCAAGGTGATTCCTGGAGAATTATTCTGGATTCATTAAATGACGTTGGATTACATGATTGAATAATTCTCCTAGTAACATTGATTATTGGTGAACTGATCTTCATGTAAAATACATGGATCAAAGGTGATACAATGTTTACAACATAGAAGTTGTAATATGATCAATCCAATGGTTTTTATTGATTATATGATGACGAGGTCTTTGGAATTTATTCCAAAAATAATAAAAGAAGAATATTTGAACAAGGCCATGATATATTTCACTATTTCATGATAACCACACAAGAGATAACTTGTAGAAAATTAAAATTAAAATTTTCATAAAGGAGAAAAATGAAATATTATTATGATTGGTTGAGGGGTTATTGGGATATGAATAAGAGGTGGTCATGCATTTGAAGGAGGAGCCTTTATTTTTATATAATGGACATTTTTATTTGGATTATTATAAGTGTAAATAAAAAATATGGTCCATCCACTAATCTAAATAGGAAACTAAACCAAAGGAACATGTAGGACCTAAAGGTCGACCACACCCAAGGGATAATCCCTAACAAGCCCATGGGTGGAATAGGGCATAGTCCCTACATGAGGCATGTGGGCCCGTGTATAAGGCTTGGAAAGGTCATGAAAGAGGCCGTGCATAGGTTGGGTATAAATCCAATAGGAAATCCCATGGACCATGTGTGAAATGACCTGTGTGGGTTTGTTATGAAATTAATTTGGGTGTTGACCCCATTTCCGGCTCGAATGATGAACGGTCATGCTTTATCTTATAATGTGGAGCGATGTCGCATGAGGAAATCGATGTGAAACAGATCTATAGGTTACTATTCCCACATTTAAAAACTTATAGACATATTTTTTCCATCTTATCTGAGGTGATCTAACGACCACCATGAATCCATGAAATCATATCCTTCCTTTCATTATGAGCTCTACTCAACACTATACCTTCAAAGATAGGCCACCAATGGTGATTAAACTATGAACTGAGAATCAATCCCAGTGATTAAAATGAGTTTGATCATTCTTGTTTTGTGGATCGATATGTATGCATGATTTTCTATTCATGAAAACTTTTATATGAGGATTCCACACTGCAGAATGATTATTAAAACATTTAGAAGAATCTTGGCAGGTTAGATAGTTCATTTTTGCAAAGTATAAACATAGATCACAAAGAAAAAATTCCATGATATTCTACATACATTATACTTAGGTTTGAAGAATTCAAAGTTGAGAATTATGGACATTCTAAATAAATAAGATATACCAAGATCATCAGCTCATAGAATGGATCATCAACATGGAATTATTTTTAGGGATTCAGGCGGTGAATGAATGAAATGAGGTGGGGATCCTTGCCTGTAAAAGGAGATACACTGAGCCTATTGAAGTTTATGCCACTAAAATATTTTTTAGAGAACCTGTTCTTTAAAACAGAATAATCTATAAGACTCTATTTTCATAAAAAAGAATAGAGATCCATTATCCACCTAAGATACTTGAAGAAGGTGAGTCGCACAAAACTTTTGGTTTAATGAAAAATAAATGTGCACCTTCTACGTGAAGAATATCCCATAGACATGTGAATGGTGTCTAAACACCATTAGTGTGCTTAGTGAAGATGGAATGTTCTAGGATATAGTGTTAATTGATACACTCCTACTGAGTTTTGTGAAGAAGAAATACTAATTCTATGTATCTACACTAAGATAGTAGTATTAGTAGTTCCATTCATGTTTTGTGTGAATACACTTTGAAAACCTATACACAATTATGTGAAGAGGAAGAAAATTATGTGAAGCATGCAGATATTGTGAGGTTTTTGAAAATCCTCCTTGGTTTGAACTAACTACTTTTAAAAAGGATAGAGCACATGGGAAAGGAGAAATAATACTCTTATTTATGCGAATAAGATCTGTTAAATCTTGCACGAGGGTTTGGAGAAGGCCACATACACTGAGAAGTAAATGATCAGTACATGCATGCTTCCATGTATATGTGAAATGTAAATTCATAAGTGACTCATGAACTAATTCATATAAACCATTTTAAGAAAGCTGAATAAAGTGAATAAGAAGATAATTAATATAAAATGGAATAATGTATGTGTGTGTGTGTGAAAAAATTTTAATTGGAATTTCCATGAAATAGTTGCATAAATATTGATATCACATGAAATAGTGAGTTCATGTTAATTTAGTGAAACAAATATTTAATTAGAAGAATGACAAACAATTTTCTTGAGCATTTGATTGAATAAGAAAATGATATTGAACATTATTCAAACTGCTTGTGCGAAAGATCGGAGAAGCAATACTACATTCACTATTGAGTTTCAAGATGGCCCCTCACTCACTGGTTCTCCTAATTCCTCTCACAATAGGGTTCTATTACAGAATCACTGCTCCCCCTCATGGTGAGTGGTATTATCTTCAACACGCTGCTCCTTCTCCCAATTTCTTCCCCTTATCTTCCTTCTATTTGATTTCTTTCATCGACTTCATCTTTTTCATTTTATTTGGTGATGTTGGGGTTCATTTTTTCTTCATGGGAATTGATTGTTGTGGCTATCACTCTTGTTGTCGGAACAATCATGTACAAACCCCACTTGGTTGAACTCGATGGATATCTGATGGTTTGGGTTTTGTGGTGGCATATGGAGATCCCATTCTATTCCACATTCATTTTATCGTCAGTGCTCCTCCTCTATCATTATTTCCTTACCCATCAAGAAGGAACCTATATTTTTAAAATAATGAAAGATTTTAGGGATATTTGGGTTATTTCTAGGGGTAGGGATTTTGGAATCCCCTATTTGCTTTTTCCTCGTCTCCCTCTCTTAATTGTTTTTGGTTCCATTTAGTTTGTTTTTTATGTTTCTATTCCATTATAGGTTTTTTTTGGTATTAAATGTTTGGAAGACTCTGATCTATGGTTATCACAAAATATGTGGATGGATTTTTGATTTTCTTTGCTTGATGGAAGTTATGATTGTAGAAGTTTTTGTTCATGAAGACGATTGTGGCTTGTTGTCGAATATTTTACTATGATCTAACACCAATATTCCAAATCTCTTCTCCTAGTCGGACTTGAGTGATGGTTTCAATGGTGTTTTAGGATGTTTAGTTTGAGTGTCTTCTGATGTACTAGGAGGCATTTTTTTTATGGAATCATCTTGGACCTTACGTCCTAGGCTGGCTTGTTCTTTCAAGTTTTGTGGAGTTACTTCAACTGGTTGGCTATTTTCTTTTTCATTCAAGGTGAGATTTTGATGGTTATGATGTATTCCAATGGGTGGTTTCTCATAAGAGAGTTGTTACATTAGACTGCAATCACTGTCTTTGAAATCAATGATGGTTGTCCTTGATGGTTTGGTTTCTTGGTGTAGAATGGATTATGCAACTCAAGGCATGATAGGTTTGGTTTCTTTGCATAAGGAGTATTCCATGGCTCAAGGCTTGACATGTGGTTTCACAGGTCATCAATCTTCTATTTGTTTTGGAATTTTTAAATGGAATATGAAATTGTTTTGGATCATGATTCATTATCATTTTACTTATGTAAGTTTGAAATTTGAATTTTGTTTTGTTAGATAGTGGTTTTGGTGTATGTTGGATGGTTTGTGGTTGTCTGTTTGGTATGTGATCCCAGTTTTGGTATACCGGTAAGCAGTTCCCACTTAACCTATATGTTATTTCATTTTAAAATAAAAAATATATATATTTGGAAATTCTCTATTGACATTGTATTGAATATAAAATAATTTTAATGAATCTATGTTGAGCTAAAATTTAGTGTTTCAATAATCCCAAATGGTATTTTTCATTCTATACAAAAAGAAAAAGATTGATTTGATGCATTCAGTTTTTCATTGAAGAAGAAAGAGAGAAGAAGAGAAGACGAGTGGGTGAAAAAATTGATATCAGTTTATTATCATTTGGGTCAAAGAAGAATCATGTATTTATCATTCTACAAAACATTTACATTATTGTGACTCACAGATGAAGAAGATTATACAACTTACAATTTGTTGCTGAGAAAGGGAGAAAGGTTACTTGCCTACTGTTGTGAAAATAACCAAGTGAAGAATATGTTTTTGGAAATACTCTTCAGAACTGTGACATCCAATAGCAATCTCAATAAGTGTAATAATTTATTGTTGTTATAAAGCACTTTATCAAGAAGTGGAAGACTATCTTCAGAGAAAATATAAAGATATATACAAGTGCTATAAAACATGAACAATCAACTGACTTTAATGAATTTCAAGTGAAAGGATATTTCCTACTTTTTGTAACCACATTAAAAGGATTACTTTCAAGTGGTTTTTTTGGTGGAACATTTCTAAACCATTCAAAGGAATAGATACTCTTATTGGGTAGTAAACCTTGTAAAAATATCATGTGCTATATTTTACTTCGTTTATATACTTGAATGCAACAAGAAAAAGAGAATAATAGAATGAAGATCCTAACAGGTCAAAGATGTAAAGGGATAAAAGTTTTATTTGGTTGAAAGAGTCTTAAACACTTATTCACCCACTCTCAATGTTAGGAATATCCCAAACAAGTCCTTTCAAGTGGTAGAAGATCCAAGGTTCACCTCTGTTGAATTATTTATGTCGAATCTATTCTCTTTTGAATATTTGAGTTAATTTACTGAGTCAACAATGAAGTTTAGTTTTGATGAAAATTCATTTATCTCTGAGAACAAGTCTATATCTACAAAGACCATTATTAATAGGAAAAATAAAGAGAAGATAATGTTGAAAAAAAAGTACCCCTTGTCTAAAAAAGATGAAGTATATGTTTCTCCATTCCTTAAAAACAATGAAGACATATCGGTCATGGAAATTTAAGAGAATGTAGATAAAGTTTCCATTAAGGAGAAGAAAAACATTCCTACATTAAGTAAATAAAAATATTCAAGTGTTCAGGAGGTATGTGTTAGAACCATTGAAATTTTCCTCAAAATGAAGTTCCAAGAACAATTGATGATGATCAATCTACAACGACTTAATATATATCTATTGTTAGATTAAGAGATATTCTACAAGGTGTTCTTATAGAAACAATCTCCATTGTTTATGGAGTCTTTCAATTAGTGCAGGAAGAAATCACCTAACTGGGAGAAGAAGTAGATACAATGGAGAAAGGCTTGCAAGAAAAGATTTTATAATGTTTTAATCTCTTTAGATAGGTCGGAGCCTCTAAAAAATTAAAGTGGGAACTTTCAGTAAGTGACTCAAAATTTCTTAAGGAAGTTTCTAAGAGAGAAGATTTTTAAGAAAAGAACCATGAACATGAAGAAAAATTGAAAAACAAAATTGATGTCAAGAATTGAAAATTTGAAGAAAATCACAAGAAGCTCAAGGAATATGACTCTTTAAATCAGAACCAATTTAATCTGCATGAAGAAGAATTTGAAAGAATGAATAAGTGTTTTGAAGAGAAGATGATTATTATTGAAGATCAGAAAATCATCCTCAATATGAAATTTCATGATTTGGAAGTTCAGTTGGAAAATCTCAAGAAAAAACATATTCAGAAATCAAAAAGAAGGAGAGAGTTGTTGTTGGAACTCAATGCTCACTGGAGGATTCTACAGTTAAAAGACCTCCAAAATGTGATAAAAAGATCATGCCTTCATTCAACGATCTATTACAACCAACTGTGATGAAAATGGTACACTACTAAAAAATGTGCTATATTCAACGGTGGTCTTTATCAGCACTAGAAAAAATGCTGATAAAAGGTACCCTTTACAAGTTATTTTTTAGTGGTGATAAAGGGTTACCTTTATCATCAATTTTTTAGTGCTAATAAGCGGTACCCATGATCAGTGCTTTATTTTTAGCGCTGATAAAAGTTCTGATTGCCCAGCAAGTCCCACATCAAAACAGTGCATGTGAGGCCGCTTTTTTATATATTATTCATTTGTATCCAATTTTTTGAAGCCTGATGTGGGGATGGGCTCCTACATACACTAAGCATACTTATATGGTCCCTCTATTGGCCCACACGGGCCTTAGCCCACCCTATGTTCAACCCGGGCCTTCGCCCACCTTTATATCCAGGTCCTACAGGCTCCTGCCCTCCCTTGTCCATTGTCAATTTTTTATACAAACTAATAAAAAATACAAGTATTAAAAATAATAAAGTTTATGAAATAATTAATTAAATAAAAAGTAAAAATGAAAAAATTTAAAAAACATTACTTTTTTAATTAAAAAATTATTAATAAATTTAATATATATATATATATATATATATAATAAAGAGTATATATTAAATATAGATATATAAAATGAAGAAAATTAAATAATGAAGGAAATAAAAAAAATTAGTAAACTGTAAAAATTAGACAAAAAAATAAAAAGAATAAATTGAAAAATTATTAAAAAAATTTAATGAAATAATTATTAATAAAAATGAATAATTTTAATATATATATATTAATTATAATTAGTAACAAAGAATATATATTAAATATAAATATAGAAAATGAATAAAATATATTAATTAAAAACAAATCAACGTCTTATGCATTTTTAATGGTTTTTGTACATAATTATTCATTAATACATTTAATATAGGAATATATTCAAATATTTTTCTATATATATAGATAAATATATTTAATATTTCATAAAATATGATTTATATAATACAAAATATTTATGGTTATATTAAATAAGTCATATATTTAGTGTAGAACGATTTATAATTAAAAATTAATATTAATTAAAAATATTGACTAATTGTATCGAGTAATGGACATTAATTAAATGTTTTTTAATTTTTTAATTTTAAATATATCCAATGTGTGTTACATTGATTTCACACACATATATATACGCAACTAGTTCATTTTTATACACTACGAGCAGACAGAGATATTTATGTAATTAATGAAATTATTTATAGAAACACATACACCTCATATTTATGTACTTTATTTAAATTTTTATATTCATTTAAGAATTTCTTTTAGTAACGTGATACCTTTAATATATTAAGTTTTTAATCAGTAAATTTTATTTATTTATTTTTAATGTTATTACATTTAGGTATTATTTATTCAAATTTAATATTTTTTTTGAATTTAATCATTTTCTAATATTTATTTATATATATATATTTATTTACTTTGTTTTAATATTTTTAATATGTATTAATATTTATTTAAAAATATAACCATATTTGTTTTGATAATTTATATTTAATTAATACAATTTATCCATTATTTCAATATTTTTAAAGTGTACTCATTTTTAATTACTCAATTTCGCAAATTTTTAACATGAATACATTTAAGATTATATATTCATTAATAATGTTAAAAATATATTTTCAAATAAATATTTTTAATAAATATATTTCTAAATGTATATTTAATATATTTATAAGTTTATATATTTATAATTATAAATAAATAAATATTATTTTTTAAAAAAGTATTTATATTATATATATATTTATTTTTTTAATAATTATAAAATTACAATAAATTTATTTAAATAGTGAATATATTAACTATATTTATATTTATATTTATATTTATATGTATATTTATATATATTTATTAAATATATATATATATAATGATATAAATATATATAATGATATAAATATATATAAAGATATAAATATATATAATGATATAAATATATTTTTAATTACAAAATTATAATAAATATATATAAATAATAATTTTATTCGTGATATTTATATTTATATTTATATTTATATTTAATTTATATATATATATATATAATGATATAAATATATGTAATGATATAAATATATTTATAATTTTAAATAAATATTTATAAATATATTTATAGATATACTTATTTATAAATATATTTATGAATGAATATTTACTATATTTATAAAATTATATATTTATAATTATAAATAAATAATTATATATTTAAATAATTATAAAATTATAGTAAATATATTTAAATAATTTATAAATTTAATATATTTTGTAAATGTATATATATATAATTATATAATTATATATAATAATATAAATACGTTTAAAATCATAGAAAAATATGTATAAATATTTTTAAAAATATTTTTATTTATATTTATAATTATAAATCCTTTATCAGCGCTAAATTTTTAGCTTAGATAAAGATGCCTTTTATCAGTGCTAAATGTTTAGGGCTAATAAAATGGATTTTATCAGTAATTTTTTATCATTGATAAAGCTATATATTTATCCACACTTATTATTTTAGTGTTAATAAATGGTATCTTTATTAGTGATTTTTTAGAAGCGCTGATAGAATACTCCCTGATATTTTTAAAAGAACCCTAACTGTACTGATTTCATTCAAGATTCTCAAGCTTTCATGGAATTACACTACTGTTGGTGGTCCTCCTTGACTTTCTATCAGACAAATCAATCCTTGAATATAAGGTATGCTATTTTTTCTCCTCCTCTATCACAATTTTCTTGTTCAGGTTCCTGATTTCACAAGCTTGGATTATCAAAACCTCACCCTTCGAGTTCAATAGCCCACCTATAATTTTTTTTGGTTCCTTAGGAATTTAAGTCCTCAAATCATATATTCCTCCACCTCTTATCTTCAACCTTATCTTGTTATTCTGGATCAAATTTGGATTGTCCAGGTTCCTTTTTGTTCTACTCTTCCTTTTATTTCTTTTTTCCATCTTGTTTTTACCCTCTTCCTCATTGTTCACACACTAGGATAAACCCCAGGGGGTTTCAGATTCTGATTTTTGTTACCGATTTGATTTATAGGGAATGTGATCTTTCCTTAGGGTTCCACTCTCTATGTTCTTGAGGGTTTCTTCATTTTCTCTTGGACCGGATTTTTTCCCCATGATTGAATCTATAATTTCAGATATTCGAATTTCTTGATGCTTATATTGGTGTTTTAATTATTTAATAATAGTATTAATTATACTCATTGTGTTTCTAGGGATGAAATTGGATTTTGACTTGATTTTCTTAGATAAAAATGGGTTTTCTAATCTTTAAATAATAGTTTGAATACAGTTTCAAGTAACTCACTTTTCAAATTTACTGTTAGGCCCTTTAAAATGGTATTTTCAATTTAAAATTATGTATTGGGATTGAAAATTATTTTCATAAAGATTTTTCTTGTCATTTCAAGTGATACTTGAAATGCCAAGCATTGTGAAAATGTTTCATGATGGGTTTTAAATAAATAGGGTGGTTAATAATGGTTTAGATCCCATTTGGGTCAAGGGATAAATTTAGGATTGAAGTATCAATCCTTTATAGTTTTTATGATATGTAACCATGAGGGTACCTTGGAACTTTTATGGATTATTCTTAAAATATGATTTTTATGAATGAGATATTTTAGTTGAGGCATAAAATATCTTACTAGAAGAATTTGTGTTTACATTATTGTTCTCAAATGATGTTTTTATTTTTTTTAAATCATTACTCACAATATTTTGAAATATAGTTTTAGATGTCATGAATATTTTTAAACCCTTCTTGAATTTGATTCTTGAATAAATTGTATGGAATGTGAAAGCATGGATTTGTGCCTTATTGTGTGATATTTTATGAAATTGGTTTTTGATAAATGAATTCTCCCTGAATTAAATATTGAAATAATCACATGGAAACCTTGTAATTTAGGTGGTTATTATAACATAATCATGTTTTTCATGTTTAACTCTACCTAATAATTAAACGATAATGAAAACACTAACAAAACATTGGTGAGGTAGGGAGACACTTATAGCGGTGGAATATTACTCCTTGGATCATAGCTCTAGGGTAATGTGCACACTAGGTAGCGATGATCACTGAGAGTGTAGAGATCCTTGACTTGAATTACATAAGGAATCCTTTACCATGGTGCTATGATTTAAATCATTAATTTAATTATGCTTTCTAAAAAATGTTGTATTCATTATATCATTATAAATTTTTTATGAAATGTTTAATAATCAGGCTTTTCCTTAGACTTGGTGGTGGACTACATAGCATTTTTATTCTTTTTAATTTAACTTATGAAAATGGAGACATGGTTTTAAATGTTAAAGTGGGGTTTAAAATAGAAAAATTAAGTTTTCCCTTAAAATGAACTAAAATGGAATCATTATTTTGAAACTCATGAAGTGATTTCAAAGAAAACTTGTAATTTTATATACATTTAATACTATATATATTTCCATGGAAACATTTTTAAACATTAAATTTATTATTGATGGTTTTTCAATATTATTTTAAAAAAATTTCTTGATTTTAACGATTTTTATAGAAAATGGGGTTCGTATCCCATTAAGTGTTTTGAAAAAAATTAGCCAATTTTCATGCGGGATTAAACAAAAACTGATTCAAATCTGGGCTTTCCAAATTAAAAAAATCATCCTTTTGAATTATTAAATTGGTTTTGAGAAGATATTTGTAATTTTAAATTAATATTTAGTAATTCAAAAATGTTTTGGTCACTTTCAATGTGTTTTGTAAAGTGGCTGGTTTCAATATGTAATTTGGAAAATGTGTTTTTTAAAATGGGTTTAGTGTTAAAAAATGAGTGCGTGATTTTATAAAGGGACCTTGAAAACGAATTTAAGTTAAATTAGTCAATTTTTTTTAAATATAAGTTTCTTATTATAAAGGTGAAGATATATTCTTGGGAACTTGATCCAAATTTGGACTATTTGGATTATAAATAGGTTAGGTATAAAACCAACATATCCAATCAATTAGAGATACCTTTTTGTTGTTTTTGTGGCCTTGTAACTTAATTTAACAGCTTGTTAACCATTTAAAACTCTACAGTGGTGACTGAATTTTAATACATTTAAGCATTACATACTATGTGAATCAACTTTTAAATAATATTAATTTTCTTTTTATGATAATATACATGCCACTTTAAAAAATTTCTTTAATAAATATGGATTTTTAACATTGATGATTTTAATAATATCATATTTAGAAATCATACTCATTAAATCTCATCAATTCCGATGTATTAGAACAAATTAAATCATTATTTATAATGAATATATATTTACATATATAATTATAACACATAATTTTATAAAAAATAATATTTATATCTTTTTAATTTATCGAGGTTTTATCACTATATAAATTTTCATAACGATGTTTCACATTTTATACTCATAATATATTAATGATTACCTTTCACTATAATATGGTATATTGCAGTTTGTCTTACTTAAGTGTTGTGTGTGATAAAATTCACCAAAAAAGTATTTATTTAATGGAATGTACATACTTAAATCTTATGGTGTTATAAGGATAAAAGTAATGCATCAGATAGATACATAAATCATGAATCATTCCCAACAACATGATTTTTTCCCTTTTATACCAACTAAGAGTCTCCACATAGTTTCTTAAATAAAAGGGGATAGGAAATCATACATCTGTTTCCACTAGGAGAGCATATTTTAGTCTTTGTACAATAATTTTCCAATTCACAAGATAGTGGTTCATGTATACTCAAGCCAAGGTGATTATGTATCTCAAGCCATTGGGAATGTGTAAATGGTTATAAAAGATTAAGGTAATTTTGAACATGTATAGTGTGATCATCTAATCTAACAAACCATTGTGTGCATAAAAAACTTTTCAGATTTAGGAAACAAACTAAGAAATGTAATTTGGTACTTTACTAACTCCTAGACAAAAAACATTTATATTTAAGGAGAAAAATATCATCCTCATTAGTTTCATCTCCCTAAAAGTTATTATTTCATTTGGTTTCTTGGGACTCGCCCCCATGTCTTATGGACACGTACCTACGTTTCTTGAACTACTCTGAGTAGTATTCATCCAATAACAGATACTAGGGATAATTTTGGGTTCCTTTTATTTGAATTATCTATAAATTTCACCTTTTATTATGAATATGTTATGTGTATTTTTTTTATAAAAAATTGAATATTTTATAAAACTAATAGGATGTATATGAATCAAAAATGGATGCACACTAATCGTATGACAAAAGAGTATAAATATGGAATTAAATATTTCATAAAGTTTGTAATAGAGCATGTATATAACCCTTCTCAAATCCTTTTTCAGTGATTATGTTGTTGTTATTCAATAAAAATTAGTCTAGAACAATTGGAAGAACATTTTATTTTTCATGGAATAGATCAGAGTTATAAATATTGGATTAAACAAGGGGAAAACTGAACGTTCACACCAATTGATATGATATAACTATTTATGGATCATTTGATATGAATACAAGTGTAAATAATGATGGATATTGCATGAAATAAATGGAAATGGAAATTGAAGATGACCTTCGTTATATTGATTTTTTTGAGAAGTATAATAGTTGTACGAAGAGACCATTTTAAACTAGTTTTACTAAATACAAAACTTTTTTAGCTGTATTAAAGTTATATAATTTGAATGTTGGAAAGAGATGGAGTGACACCAACTTTATATAACTACTTGGTCTCTTGAATTATGTTCTACTAAAAGAAAATTATCTTCCTTTTTGAACATATGAAATTAAATGAATTATACATTGATTGGAATGATCTCTAAAAAACATGCTCGTCCAAATGATTTCATATTGTTTCGCAAGGTATATGAATCACTCATAAAATGCCGTAAGTGTGGAATGGATTGATAAAAGAAAGATAAACCAATTCCTTACAAATTTGTATGGTACTTGTAGGATCGAAATGATGATGGATATGCTCAATATACATGAGTGGGGTGAATTGTACACTTTAAATATTTCTTTGGAACGTTTAAATTTGGTTATGTTTAATATGGTTAAACAAGGTGAATTCACAAAACCTCTAATTCTATACAACTTGCTTGACTCCGGAAATATGATTCCAAAAAAGTGGATCCGGAAATATGGTTCTGAAAAAATGAGACTTAATGAAAGTTTAAAATAATGAAGATTCTACCTTAAGGCATATAGAATCTAACTAAATCAGAGTATACAAGTGTAAGGAAGTATAAGATAGTTATAATTTCCTTAATATTCAAAATACGGCGGAAAAAATATACTTGTAACAAGAACAAGTAACAAGTAGTAAATCTTTTAACCCAAAGAGAAGGGTATCCAACAACCTTGGATAAAGGTCCCTTGATTTATACTTTCAAGAGAGTCTGTCTTACCCACACCCGGGTAAGCGCTTGATATGATGATCAGATCCTGTCTTGCTATCCCCGCAAGCCCTCAATTTCAAGGGAGTTGGAACCTCTGTCTTCCTCAGCAAGGAATCCATCGAACTTCAAGGTAATCGGCACCTCTGTCTTCCTATCCCCAAAATCCCTCAAATGTAATCACCAACATTCAGAGTCACACAAATCAAATCTGAATGAGCAGTTCAGTACGTACAAAGCAATGAAAGTCTCTCTCTAGAAATCACTTCAACAATATGTGGTCTCTAGAGTCACAGAACAGTATTGAGCTCTTTCAAATGATCTCCTATTTATTGGAACAGCTTCAACGGTCAGCTCCCTCCTCCAACGACCATATTTTTCTGTGGATTTCGGAGGGACCTGTACACGTGTCACTCAGCCAACGGTTAGATAGAAACAGAATATACGACATCGTTTAATAACAAAACAAGTGTAAGCATAACCAAATTCAAGTATTCAGAGTGAAAGTAGAACGATGTTCGGAGTTTACCCAAAATTGAATTCAGAGTCTATAATACAAGAGTATTTAGAATCTATATTCTAGGAATTTGGAATTAGAATTCGTAATGAGAATTTGTAATTTTAATTATTCATTAGAATTCGTAATAGGAATTCGTAATCAGAATTCATCATCAGAATCCGTAATGAGAATTCGTAATCAGAATTCTTCATCAGAATTCATAATGAGAATTTGCAATCAGAATTCTTCAACAGAATTTGTAATGAGAATTCGTAATCGGAATTATTCATCACAATTCATAATGAGAATTCGTAATCAGAATTCTTCATCAGAATTTGTACTGAGAATTCGTAATCATAATTCTTCATTATAATTCGTAATGAGAATTCGTAATCATAATTCATCATCAAAATTTGTAATCAGAATTCGTAATCAGAATTCTTCATCAGAATTCATAATGAGAATTCATCATCAGAATTCATCATCAAAATTCATAATCAGAATTCATAATCAGAATTCATCATCAGAATTCTTAATGAAAATTTGTAATCAGAATTCATAATCAAAATTTGTAATGATAATTCATAATCATAATTCTTCATCAGAATTCATAATGAGAATTCATAATATGAATTCTTCATCAGAATTCATAATGAGAATTCATAATCAGAATTCATATCCTAAAAAAAAATGCATTATATCTAAGTATAATATGATTCCGAGGTTTTGATATCAAAAAAACATTTACCCTTAATCAAAAGATATTATAAGATCAATATAAGAAGGGTAAGGATAAATTTCCTTTGGAGAGGAAATTTTCCTTATGAAAGTAAAACATAGGATAATATGAATTTTTCCTTGAGATAAGGTGTTTGTGATTTTCAAAACAAAAATGGATAGTGGAGTCATAAGGATATCTTAGTGACTTGAAAATCTCCCCAAAGCATAAAGGAATGGAAAAGTCATAAGGAAAACCTTATTGACTCCACAATCTCCCCCTTTTTGGGAAGCACAAACTACCTTACGAAAAAGAATATAAGTACTTTGAAAATATTTAACTTTTTCAAATAAAACTTATCTCCCTTTGTACATGGACAATGGTGAATATGATTAACTCCCCCTTAGGATTTGAAACACTAAGGATCATATTCTAGATTTTTAGAATGAGAATTTTTCATTATCATGATAATGGAAATCTTCATAGTGAGAACTCCCCCTTACTTAGGGATATTTCTTCTATACTTAGAAATATTTTTCCTTCTCCCCTTTTTAAATCTTTTTCCTTCTCCCCCTTTTTGATTTTCAAATTTTTTTTTGAGGGAATGGAAAAAAAATATATAGTACCTGAAATATTAGTAGATACATCCAAACAAAACAAGAAACAAAAAAATTTCATTATGATTGGAAGAATTAGTACAAGGAAATACAACAAAATCATGTCCAAGCTGATGACTCTGAATCTGACATCTTGCTTGGGGATGGTTCTTCCTCTATCTCTATCAGCTTCCTCTTGGATGATCCTCCATCTTCTTTCTTCCTTATGATATATTTGGTTGGAGTATCAACAACCACTTGTTTTCCTTTGCTGATTTTCAGAACATCCTCTTCATCAGGAGACTCATGCTCACTTCTAGATAGCTGTACAACCTTATCTTCATCAATTTTCTCTTTTTCAGCTCCTACCTCAATTTCTTTAGGAAGAATAAAATCGTGATTATGACTCTCTTCTTTAGACAACTTGTTTACTTCCTCTTCACCCTTCTCATAATCTGTAGGTGTAACAGGTTATGAAGATCCGGCTTGAGAAGTCCGCAGTGAAAAATTTTCTGAAACACTTTCCTTTTTCATGATACTCTTCAACTTGCTTAAACACATCATCATAGACACCACTATTATCTTCTTGTTGAAATTCTTCTGGAGATTCCTTCTCTTCCACAATCTTCTCTTGTGGTTTTTCCGGAGTCATAAACCTCTTACTCGGAGTCTTAGGTAATGGTTACACCAAGAAATATTTTGGAACTTGGATTTGTTCAGATGCTACTTCAGTATCCTTTAAAAGGGATTGCACAATCTCTACCATTTATATCTTATTCTTGATCTTCTTTTCTTTGGCTTGGTTTTCTAGCTCATCAAAAAATTTTTCTTTCAAATCCCTAGCCTTAGCAGGATCTAGGAAAAGTTATGGTTCTCCTTCCTTCCTGTTTTGCTTTTCCTCTCTCCATTTGGAAACCACCTCATCTGGATAGGATTTTTGCTTTTTGGGCTTAGGAGGTGCAGGTTGAGGTTATTTAACCTTAGGGGTTTTGTCTCCCACTTCCTTTATCTTTGTCTTCTTCCCAGCCTTCTTTGTTGGTTCTTCTTTTTAAACATTTTCTGGAATGGCCTCTGCCTCCTCCACTGGTAGTTCATAAAATTCTCCTAAATGTTTAGAGAATCCAACCTTCATTCTCTTGAGAGTATCATCACTGATAAGCATCAACTAGAAATTCCTCAGCTTGGATGTGCAATGTATCTTGAAAGATTCTAGACATCAAACAATGATCTTGGAGGGAAGAGTAGGATACATAATAATTTGAGCTTTCAAATTTCCATTTTTGATGTTCTCTATCGTGATAATAATGTGCCTCATCAAGTTTATTTTCTTTAGATTTACCATGAAATCCAAGATATAAATTTCACTTTTCTTTAGGTTATCCTTATCAACTCTTCTTGGTACAAAAAACCCTTGAACCCAGAATTTTAGGATCTGATTATTGTTATATAGATGAGAAATATTTGCGGTCTTGACCTCTTTATGTCCAAGGCATTCCATAACCTTTGCCTTGATGAAACTTCCTTGAACATATGGTAGCTTGTGGGAGCAAAATTCAGCTTCTCCATCATATGCGAGCCCCACCAAGCTTGCAACCTTGGTGAAAGAAAGATTATATGTTTTTTCATAACTCTTGAAGGAAATTTTTTCTCTATCATCTTCCTTAAAGAAACAAGCTGACTCTCAAAATTCTATCAGCAAATCTGGATACACAATATCCTGATCCCCAGGCTTTGATATGCAAAAATCTTCCCGTCCATTCAACTTGACATTCTTAGAAATATGAGAATCATATTTATTGAAAAAGTTCGAATGTACCTAACTTTCCCTATAGACTAACAAAATTGATACTAGCTTCACAATATACATTTCTTGAGAAGTGGCTTCTACAAACATTTGGATTAGAGAAACTCTGAAAGATTTTTAATGGTCTTAAGAAAGGAGGGCAGAACATCAGCACACAAGATCTTGATAACCAATATGGGACAACCATCGTGGGTCCCCTTTATATAGGCAATGTAAGTGACCTTTTATCTTTCAAAATCAAATCTAACGGTTGTGAACCTTTCTGATACGATCTAACGGTTGATATGAAACCCATAAGGAAAAATTAAGTAGGATCTAATATTTTGAGGTTTTCTTGGAAAAAACTAGAATTCGAGATTTTTTTAAAAAAATGAAAATACCAGCAAGTAAAAAAAATTAGTATGAAAACTTAGGTAAAGATATCATACCTTTCATATTGCTAGGAAGATTATTCATAATAGGTTATATTCTTCTTGAAAATTTTAAAAAATAAACAAGATGACTATGAAAACTCCATTATGAAAATTCCATTACAAAAATTCCATTAAGAAAATTTCACGTACAAAAAATTTCATTAAGAAAACTTTATGTGTGAAAATTTCATTACGAAAATTTCAAGATCCATTATGGAATTTTTAAAAAAAAAACTCATTATGAAAAATTTTCAAAAGCTTATTACGAAAATTTTTCAAAATCTCATTATGAAAAATTTTCAAAAGATCATTACAAAAAATTTTGAAAAGCTCATTACGAAAATTTTTCAAAAGCTCATTATGAAAATTTTTCAGAAGCTTATTACTAAAAATTTTCAAAAGCTCCTTACAAAATATTTTCAAAAGCGAAAGTTTTTCAAAATCTCATTATGAAAAATTTTCATAAGTAACAAGGAAATGTACTCCCCCTATGAAAAGGAGTTTATTACTGTAAGGATATTGGTTTAACGTAGAGTTAATCAAGGAAAACTACCATAGAGTAATCATTCCAAACTTCTGTTTAATATATTCAAATCTATCGAGAGGTAAAGATTTTGTCAAAATGTCAACAAGTTGATCTTGCATTCCGATAAACTGAAGAATGATATCTCCTTTTTGTGTGTGATCCCTAATAAAGTGAAGCCTAATATCTATGTGTTTTTCATGAGAGTGATGTGGAGGGTTTTTACTAAAGGCAATGGCACTTGTATTATCACACAAAATATGTGTTTTGGTAAAACTCATACCATAGTTTGTGAGTGTGTGTTTCATCCCCAACAGTTGAGCACAACAACTTCCAGCTGCTACATATTCAGATTCAGCAGTGGATAGTGATACTGAGTGTTGCTTCTTGCATGACCAAGAAACTAATGAATCTCTTAAGAAATGACTAGTTCCAGATGTACTCTTTCTATCCATTATACACTCACCAAAGTCAACATCTAAAAAACCTTTTAACATAAAATCATTTCCAGAAGTATAAAATAGTACTAAATCCATGGTTACCTTTAAGTAGCGAAAAAATCATTTCACTGCCTTTAAATGAGATTCCTTAGGATTGGATTGATACCTAGCACATAGGCATACTGAAAACATCAAGTCTGGACGACTAGATTTCAAGTATAGCAAGCTTCCTATCATACCTCTAAAAGATGTTTGATCCACTGGTTTCCCAGCTTCATCAAGATCAAGTGTGTTTGAGGTACCAATATGAGTAATAATACTCTTAGTGTTGTCATATCCATACCTTCTAAGAAGATATTTAATATACTTATGTTGAGATATATAGGTTCCTTCTGGTTTTTGTGAAATTTGAAAACCAAGGAAAAATGTTAACTCACCCATCATACTCATTTCAAACTCAGATTTCATTAGATCCGCAAAGTAATTAGTTAAAGATTGATGATTTGAACCAAATATAATGTCATCAAAATATATTTTATCCATCAAAATATTTTTCTTATCTTTATTTATAAAAGTGGTTGGATCTGCATTTCCCTTAACATAATTATTTTGAAGAAAAAATCCTGTAAGTCTATCATACCAAGCTCGAGGGGCTTGTTTAAGTCCATACAAATCTTTGGTAAGTTTAAAAACATGATAAGGATATTTTGTGTCTTCAAAGCCAGAAGTTTGTTCTACATAAACTTTCTTTTGGACATAACCATTAAGAAAAGCACATTTCACATCCATTTGTTAAAGTTTAAAATTGAAGAATGCTGGAAAGGCAAGTATGATACGAATAGATTCAAGTCTAGCCACTGGAGAATAGGTTTCTTCATAGTCTATTACTTCTTGTTGGTTATAGCCTTTAGAAAATAATCTAGCTTTATTTCTTACCTTGACTCCATTTTCATCACACTTATTTCTGATCACCCACTTTACTCCAATAACAGTAGTTTCTTTGGTCTTTCAACTAAGTTCCAGACTTTATTCCTTTCGAATTCATTTATCTCAACTTGCATATATTTTATCCAATCATCATCACCTAAAACTTCATCAGTGCTTTTTGGTTCTAATTGGGAAAGAAATGCTAGATGTTCTACTTCATTCCTTAAAGAACTTCTAGTCCTTACAGGTTGATTTACATCACCAATGATACAATCACTGGGATGATTCTTTAGAAATAACTGATTTGGGTTTTGTAAAACCTGTTCATCAACATAAGGTAGAAAATATTTTGGGGTAAATGTTTCAGAACCATTTTCTTGAACATTTTCCTTATCAGAAGGATCTTCTATAAAAGATTGATAATCAGTTTTTAAAAACACATCCGATGATATAGGTTGGGGTTGTTTAAAAAAAGGATTAGATTCATCAAATTTGACATGTACTGTTTCTTCAACAGTACAAATGTTTTTATTAAAAACTCTATAAGCCTTAGAAGTTGTAGAGTAGCTTAGGAAATTTCCTTCATCAGATTTTGGAGAGAATTTTTGTAGATTATCATTAGTATTTAGAATGAATAATTTTCAACCAAAAACCTTGAAGTAGGAAAGTCTAGGTTTTCTACCATTCCATAAATCATAAGGAGTTTTATTAAGAAAAAGTCTAATAAAAACACGATTTATAGTATAACAAGAAGTACTAATAGCTTCAGCCTAGAAATGTCTAGCGATAAAATATTCAATCAACATGGTTTTTGTTATCTCTTGAAGAATTCTATTTCTTCATTCAACTACACCATTTTGTTGAGTAGTTCTAGGAGATTAAAATTTGTGAGTAATACCTTTTCTACTAAAATTTTTTCAAAATCAGAATTTTGAAATTCTCCTCCATGATCACTACGAATAGTTTTCAATGGAAGGTTTTTCTCATTTTTAACTTGGGCTCTAAAACTTTTGAAATAAGAAAAATCTTCAGACTTCTTTGCTAGAAAATAGACCCACATAAATCTATTGTAATCATCAACTAGAACAAACACATAATACTTTCACCCAATGATTCCATTTTGTGTTGGTCCAAAAAGGTCCATATGCACTAACTGTAATGCATCAGTTGTTGAGACTTCACCAACTAATTTAAAACTCGTTTTATGTTTCTTTCCATTCTGAAATGGGTCACAAACTTTTGAAGAATTGAATCTAAGCTCCGATAGATCCTTAACTAATTTTTTCTTAGAAAGTTTGCATATGTTTTTAAGGTTACAGTGTCCTAACATTCTATTCCACAACCAAGAATGATCTTCCATTGCACTATGGAAAGGTAGATCTTGGCTTCTAAGGTCTTCTAGATTATGTTTGTAAATGTTCTCTTGCTTATGGATTGAAAGAATAAACTCTTACATGGAATTGTTTACTAAGCCCTTATCATTACTAAAATTCACAAGGTATCCTTCATCACATAATTGACTTATGATAATGAGGTTGTGCTTAAGATCCATAAAAAATAAATAATTTTAAATTAATGTTTTTCCAAGAATATCAATATTATCTATACCAACAATTTCTCCTTGAGCATTGTCTCCGAAAGTTACTCTTCCTCCCTTTGTCTTGATAATATTTTCAAAATAGTTTTTGTTACCAGTCATATTCCTGGAAAATCTATTATCCATATACCATGTATTTCTATTTGTATCTTCTCTATTTTCCCGAAAATAAGAAAAAGGTAGGTTTTCGGAATCCAGACTTGCTTGGATCCGGAAATCTCAGATAGTAAAATTTTAGGCACCCACATATTTTTAGAAAAATAATCTTTATGAAATCCTAAAGACCGGGTTTTATTTAAGGAAAATTTTTTCCCATTTCCCACCACACTAACACTTGGTACAAAATGGGGAACTTTGAGGAACAAAATAATTATTACTAAAAATTGGTTTAGCATGGGTATAACAAAATATAGAATTGTTTCTTAAAGGTCATATTTGTGAATAAATCATATCTAAATTTTCTTTACCTAAGGTAAATTTTGACAAACACTTCTTTAAGGAAAATATTTCAGACTTGAGTTTTGTAACCGTGTTTTTATCTACAAAATCATTATATTTGGAACTAGATCTAGCCTCTAAAAAACTTTTCTTAGAAATTACTTTTTCTAGATCTTTAGAAAGATTATTCTTCTCAGAATTTACTTCCTCCAGATTTTTTGAAATATTTCCAAAATCAGCATTTTTTTTATCAATATATTTAGAAAGATCTGATATTTACTTAGTAAGAATAGTATTACTAGAATTTTCCCTATCAAGAATTTTCATGTTTTTTGAATTCTCAATCTCATGAATTTTGGAAAACCTAGAAACTTATTTATAGGTAGGTAAAGTATTATCTTCATCAGAAGTAGATTCTTCATCCAAAGAGTTATACTATAACGACCCGAATCCAGAGCCCTTCCATTGGTGCCCTGTACCCAGTTCACCACATGACCTCAAGAGCCTTTCCCCAAATGCCAGAGGCTTCCGACTAGCAGCGAGGGCCTTGGTATGTTATTGGGGAAACTATGACCTCATTTGGTAAGGTATACAAGGCAAGAAAAAAACAGTCAATAGAGGAAGTAGTAACATCATACAAACACTGAAACTAAACAGCAGAAGAAATGAACATATAATGATAATGATAATGATGCAGTAGGTACAAGAATCTAAGGAAAACATCAAACAAAAAAATGTGCTGAAATACAACTAAAAACAAGGTACGAAAGTAAACAACAACTCCAGTAGCATCGCAAGCCTAAGCTCGGTCCTATTCTCTCCAGCTCCAACCAGCAATCATGTACCCAAAGTAGAAGGGCCACTGTCCCTGTCCACACTTGCAACCATATAACCTGTTTGGGCCAAAAAGCAGGTCCCAAACAGGGTGTGAGACTAATCCCAGTAGGCAATCACCACGAGATCCGTTCCCTACTGTCAGTGAGTAATATAGCAAAAGTAAATGAAGTAAATGCAGTAGAGAGGCAGATGTACACTAATGTAATAATTCCTACCAAATCCATTCACAGTTATTTATTAGTTCAGTACAATCATTTAGCTATCAAGAATAGAACCTAGCAACAGCTCTATAATCCCAAGGCAAGCAAGTAATCACAACAGGTAACTCAGCAGTCTACCTAAACAGCAAGCAGTACAAAACCAAGCTTGTTCTTTGGCTTGATGGACTTGTCACAACCAGCCAACAAATAAAACACTAACTCTCTGGGTGGATCCTACTAGCAAACCCCTCTAGTCAAGAAGACGTACAAAGGCACATACAATCTGGGAAGCTCTCACCATCAATTCCCCTGTGGTCTTGCAATGAATGATATAGACTCTCTGAGGAAGAACTTACATCTAATTCCCCCTATAGTCCCGCTACGTAACTAGTGACACTATAAGGAAGCACAATGTCACATTCCCTTAGGTCCAGCGATCGATACTAAATGTAACAGACTCTCCAGGGAAGCCCTAATCGTCAATTCCTCTTTAGTCTACCACACTAGGTTCACTCAGCCCTGAGCAGTTTAGTCGTGCGTAATCGACTGTTAGCAGCCTTAGTAAGTTCATCAACTACTTGGATAATAGCTACAATGCATCCAAAAGCATATAAATAGCAGGCAATACATGCAATCAAGTCAACAGTCATACTAGCAATGTGCAATAGGGTTGCCTCGTAGGAAAACCGTGCCAAACAGCAATCAACAGCCAAAACGAGGGGAACACCCATGGGGTGATCCTCAAACATGCTAACAAGAAATTATTAACCATCTAATAACCTCAATCATACAGGAAATTTAAGGTATATAATGATACATGATCAAAACCCTAACCCGAGATACCCGATACATGGGTATCCAACACTTTGTGCACCAAAAACTCAAATACATTCAATGTAGGGCAACAAACCACCTACCTCAATCATAGGAGATTGATATTCTTGAACCTCAACCTGTGAATCAGCCTAGAATAGAGTAAATATGAAAAAACATCTAAAACGTTCAACCTCAGATAACTCTCACAAGAGGAGGAATCAGGAAACATGGAAAAGGAAGAACCGATAACTCACCGCTACGATTCTATTGCACCTGACGACGTTTGATTTGGACAACCAGTGAAGGGTCGGTGTCTTGGAGAAGAATCGGCCCCCTAGGTCGCTTCTGGATGTAATTAGGTGGAGAAGAAGATGAAAATGGTGATTAGTTGTGACCCCGGTCTGATTAATGAAATAAAAAGAAAAGTACACGGCGTGTACTTCTTGAGTACACGGCGTGTACTCACCTCCTTCTGTACGCCGTATTAATCGGACTCCACCTCATCGCTACACCCTGTGTGACTGGCCCAGACACGGCCAGCACACGGTCTCGAGTGGAAGAAAAGTACATGGTGTGTACTTGTAAAGTACACGGCGTGTACTTAAAAAATTTCCAGATTATTCTCTTTTTCTCAAAAACGGCCATAAAAGGAAAACATACCTAAAAAAGAAGGTCTGGGTTCTTACAAACGTCCCTCCTTAAGGAAATTCATCCCCAAATTTCCCTATCAAGGTAGCGAAGAAGAAACCTCGAACAACTCTGGACACTATGATCGCATATCGGCCTCCCTCTCCCAGGTCTCGTCCTGCACACGGTCGTGCTACCATAGAACCCGTACCAGAGGAACAGACCGGCCGTGGAGTACTTTTTCGCTACGATCGATGATCCTGATAGGGTGATCCTCGAACGATGCATCCTGCTACAACTCAACCTCCTCGGGTCGAAAAACATGATACACGTCTGAGAAATAGCGTTGAAGCTAGGAAACATGGAAGAAGTCGTGCATAGCATGATATCTCTATGGTAACTGCAACCTATAAGCAACCAGTCTGAATCTCTCCAGAACCTCGAATGGCCCAACGTATCTCGGTGAAAGCTTACCCTGCCTCCTGATCCTCTTGTGTCCAAACCTTGGGGTAACACGTAGGAAAACCTGGTCTCTGACCCCGAACTGCAGAGGTCACCTCCACTGGTCATCATAAGATTTCTGACAAGACTGTGCAGTAGCCATCCTCTTCCGAATCAACTCTATCTGCTCTGAGGTCTCCTAGACCAGACGAGGTCCCAAAAAAGCTGCCTCTCCTGCTTCCAACCAACACAAAGGTGATCAGCATGGCCTACCATACAAAGACTCGTAAGGTTCCATCTGAATAGTTTTTTGGAAACTGTTGTTATAGGAAAACTCCACGAGAGGTATATGATTTTCCCAAGAACCAACAATGTCTAGAATGCAAGCTCAGAGCATATCCTCAAGCACCTGGATCATGTGCTCTGACTGACCATCTGTCTGAGGATGATAAGTTGTACTCAGGAGCACCTGTGTACCCAAATCTTTCGGTAGCCCCTGCCAAAAATGTGAAGTAAAGTGGGCATCCCTATTTGAAATGATAGTACTCGGAACCCCATGCAAGTGAAAAATCTCACAGACGTACAACCATCCATTCTCATCGACATCGAAGGTCTCCTTTATCGGCAAGAAGTGAGAAAACTTTTTAATCCAATCAATGACAACCCAAACCGCATCGATTCCTCATGACGATCTCGGTAACCCTGTCACGAAGTCCACCACCACATCGTTCCACTTCCACTCTAGAATGGGTAGCTACTGTAAAAGCCCTACTGGTCGCTGGTGCTCCGCCTTCACCTGCTGACAGGTGGAACATCTAATGACAAAACCAGCCACATCTCTCTTCATACATGGCCACCAGTAATGGATTTTTGAGTCACGGTACATCTTGGTGATGCCAAGATGAACTGCCCAAACTGAGGAATGGAAGTCTCTCATCTGCTCCTCGCGTATATCTGCTGGCACCCATATGCGTCCCTAGAAACGCAAGATCTCATCCTCGCCAACGGTCCACTCGGGAAGAGGGTCCTCTCCTGAAACCGCTTTCCTGTAGGACTAGCCCTTCTGAATATGCCAGCTTCCTCATTTGAACTCGGTCCAGAAGTGTAGAGGTAACAACCATAGAAGATTGAAAAGTCTTCCCCTTCCTGTCGTGCACCTTAAAATGCATCTCTGAGAACAGATCCATTAGTTTCCACTCACTGATGGCCTCCTAAACTGCCTATATCTGATTTCTCATGCTCAGTGCATTAGCCACTGCGTTTCCTTTTCAGGTGTATAAGAAAGCTCGAAATCGAAGGACTGGAGATACTCAACCCACCTCCGCTGTCTCAGATTCAGGTCACACTGCGTGAAGATGTACTTGAGACACTTGTGGTCAGTATATACCACAAAATGCTCTCCCAGACGGAAGTGTCTCCAACAATGTAAAGCATGAAAGACTTTGGCCAACTCCAGGTCATGCATAGGATAATTCCTCTCATGAGGCCTCAGCTGTTGAGATCCATACGCAACCACTCGATCCTCCTGCATAAGCACTGCTCCAATCCCTATGCTAGATGCATCAAAGAAAACTATATAGCTCTTTCCCGGCTCCGGAAATACTAGGATCGGTGATGAATTCAATCTCCCCTTCATCTCCTGGAAGGATGAGTCATAGGTTTCTAACCAAACAAACTTCACCCCCTTCTTAGTCAAGCCTGTCAGCGGTGCTGCTAAGCGGGAGAAGTCCTGTATAAACTGCCTGTAGTAACCAGCCAGCCCCAAGAAGCTCTGTACCTCGAAGACGATCTTCGGATTCTCCCAGGTGACTACTTCTCTCATCTTCTCTAGGTCTACTGATACTCCAGTCTCTGAGATGACATGACCCAGGAAGTGAAACTCGTCCATCCAAAAGTTTCACATTGAGAGTTTAGCATAAAGCCAATGCTCCCTCAGTGTACTCAAAACGATCTCAAGATAGGTTACATGGTCGTGTTGAGTGTGAGAGTACACCAACATATCATTAACGAAGACCACGACGAAGGAATACAAGTAAGGATGGAACACTTGGTTCATTAATGCCATGAAAATGTCTGGGACGTTCGTGAGACCGAACAGCATAACCGTATACTCATAGAGGCCATACCTAATCCTGAAGGCTGTCAGAGGTATATCTGAAGGTCTAACGTGTAGTTGATGATAACCGGACCTCAAATCTATCTTAGAGAACACCCGATCTCCTAGAATCTGATCGAAGAGATCATCAATCCTCAGAAAGGGATATCAGTTCTTGACCGTCAACTGGTTCAACTTCCAATAATCCACGCAAAGGCTAAGGGTACCATCTTCCTTCTTCACGAAAAGGACAGAAGAACCCCAAGGAAAGTACTGGGTTAGATGAAACCCTTTACCTGCAACTCCTTAAACTGCCTCTTGAGCTCCAATAACTCAGGTGTAGCCATCCTATAAGGAAGAATGGACACCGGTGCTACTCCTGGCATGAGCTCAATTGAGAAGTCTACCTCACGCTCCAGAGACAAACCTGAAAATTATTCTGGAAAGACATCTGAAAAGCGATCAACCACTAGAGGAAATTATATCTCTAAAGTCCCCTGGTCATCTAGAAAAGAATAGAAATCTGGGCCGTAACTCCTCCTAGCCCATGATGCTCGTGTCTGGCTCGACTCTCCTGAACATCCCACGCGCCCTTATGAAGGAAAGATTCGCCCTCTGGTGATACGAAACTCACCCTGCGGCGATAGCAATTGAAGACTTCCTGGAAGGGAGCCAACCAGTCCATACCAAGAATGACGTCATAGCCCGTCATCCACAGGACATAGAGGTCCCATAAGAAACAATACCCTATAACATCAAGAGGGAACTCCTTGCACTGACGTACGCTAGATTTCCTCGTTCCCAAGGGCATGTCGAGAGTCAAAATGTCAGTAGACGAAAAGACACAGATCTCAAGACATTCCATGATAGCAACAGAGATAAAGCTATGTGAAGCACCAGTATCGAAAAGGGATGAAGATAAAATTGAGGCTACTAAGATCGTACCTCGAACTGTAGAGGGTCCGAGATCCTACTCCTAATGAATCTTCTCTACAACAAAAGTCTGGCATGTACTGCGGCCCTATAGCAGCCTGGAAACCCTGAGCTGCTCCTCCCTAAGCCTGAACACTATGTCCATGGCCTCAACCCTAACCTGAATGCCCTGTATAACCCCATCCCCCAGTCTGCTGTAGAGCTGGAAATCCTGCTCCCGTGCGCGGGGTTGAAATTGATCCTCCTTCAATAGTTTCTTGAAGGGGAACCTTGCAGAAACGCTGTAGGTGACCCATCTTGTCGTAGGATCGGCACTCTAATGGGTCCCTCGGGCACTGGGTATTCTTATTCCCACTCCTCCCACACTGATAACACCCCACTTGGGTGCCAGAAGGGGCATCTCGTCTACCAGAAGGAATACCTCGCTTCCTTGGGTCGCCTCAGGTAGACTCTCGGTGGTGCCTCCTGCTGCCTGTCTAGAGGGAATTAGCATTGGATGTTGTACCGCCCTAGTCCACAGATCTAGTCTCCCTCAGGTTCCTCTCCATGATGAGTTCCTGGTTGACTATTAGATTAATAGAAGTCAACTGGAAGACATTCACCAACGATCTGATCTCCGGTCTGAGGCCTTCCTCAAACTTCCTTGCTAGAAACAACTCGTCATTTCCTAGAACAGGAGAGAATCGCTGTAACTCAGTGAAGCAGGAGGAATAATCCATAACGGAGAGAGTACCCTGCTACAGGCCCATGAACTCCCTGGCTCTGTCAGCCCTCAGCGTCTCTAGGTAGAAGTAGTCGTAAAACATACGCAGAAACTCATCCCAATCCATAGCCTACTGGGGCCCCGTCTGAGAGACTATGTCCCATCATATCTTGGCAGAGTCTCGCAACATATACGTTGTGAGATTCAACCTCCTTTCATGAGGCATCTCCAGATGCTCGAAGATGGATAACATGGCTTCAAGCTATGACTCTGCATTCCGAGGTCCTCCATCTTCTGTGAAAGTGGGAGGATGCTGTTGCTGGAAGACCCGCGTCAGCTCTGCCATAGTCGGGGCAGGATGCTGAACTCCCTGGAAGTTCTGCATGAATCTCATGAAACCCTCTCTGAACTGAGAATCGACACCAGTGTCTGGAATCACTGTAGGTTCCATGTCCAGAATGATGGGCAGAACTACTGGCAGTCCCTGATCGGTCGTATCAGGCGTACGATCACTGCCTGGTTCCTGGCATGCAACATGAGGACCTCTTGGTGCCATAGCTTTGAAAGACCAAAACAAACCTTCATTAAAGATGAACACAATTTAATCACAGGAGAGTAAAATGGAACAGGAGGGAAAATCTTTAAATATAAAAAAAACATAACTACATGGCGTGTAATACAGATACACGGCGTGTTTCCCAAATTCTTACCCTGGGCGTGTACCTTGGCCATACATGGATATGTAAACAACCAGACTACACAACGTGTTCCTAAAATGCATGGCGTGTACTGACCCTTTTCTGCCTGCCCGGTTACTCCTACACGACTAAGTCACACAGACTGTCCTAGCTGAAGACTACACGGCGTGCTTGAGGAAGACACGACGTGTAATAGACATGACTTACCTAGCCCGTGTTGTTAGCGACACGGCCTGACCCCACGGTCGACACTACATGACGTGTTCCCAAGGGACACGACGTGCACTTGAAGGGAAACCTCGGCCCGTGTTGTTTGTGACACGACCAGGTACTCGACTAATCCTAAAACAGCGTGTTCTGAACAAACACGGCTTGTATAAGAGAAGATAACACCGACCCGTGTTTTTCAAGACATGGCCGGGTACATGGGAAAGGATACACGGTGTGTGAATACAGAACACGGCGTGTACTAAAACATGCATTAACTGGCCCGTGTTGTTAGATAAACGGTCGGGCTCCTAGTTATCCTCTACACGGTGTGTACCTAGAGTACACAACGTGTTCCTGAAAACCATTTACAGCTCCGTGTCCTTGTCCACACGGTCAGTGACACGGCCAAAAACTACACGGCGTGTATATATAAAGTACATGCCGTGTATTTTGGGTTTTTCCAGACAGTAGCCTCAGAACTGCACCGGAGCCCAGAAAACACAGAAAAACAAGGGTTAAGTGCCAAATTCCGATCCATGGGGTCCCATACTCCCCACGAATCAATGATTGGAATCATAACGGTTCATAGAACAAGACACAGTATAAGAACTCATGACCCACCAAATTCCAATCCTTGAGGGCCCATAAAACCTCTAAGATCAAAGTTCCGCGTCCGTGATAAGAAATCTCCAACAATGATACCCTATCAACATAGCAGGTATTCTATCACAACAGCTATCACAACAACATGTATTGTCTATCACAAATCCTATCACAACCGCATGCAATCTCTAATGCAACCTAGATGGCATCGAAAGATGCATGGCATGTGATCTTCTAAAATGTTCCTATATGATGCATGAGATGGCATACCCTCATCTCATCGGGTTACAACAAAATAGAACCACAATCATATAAACAGTAACAACAGAAAACAAGTGCATCACCCAACGGTGAAATCAATTAAACTGTAACATTCGCAAAACTCAAAATTTGCAATATTCGAGGTAATCTGTATTTTCACTATACACGGGTTCTAGAATGCCAAGGAATAGATATTTACCATTTACCTATTCCGTCCTATCCCTGTCTAATGTCGCTAAACATTAAGTCAATAGAAAAATAAAGAAGACCCTCTGATACCACTTTGTAACGACCCGAATCCGGATCCCTTCCACTGGTGCCCTGTACCCAGTTCACCAAATGACCTCAAGCGTGTTTCCCCAAATTCCAGAGGCTGCCAACTAGCAGCGAGGGCCTTGGTAAGTTATTTAGGAAACTATGACCTCATTTGGAAAGGTATACAAGGCAAGAAAAAAACTGTCAATAGCGGAAGCAGTAACAACATACAAACACCGAAACTAAACAGCGGAAGCAATGAACATATAATGATAATGATAATGATGCAGCAGGTACAAGAATCTAAGGAAAGCAGCAAACAAAACAACATGCTGAAATACAACTGAAAACAAGTTACGAAAGTAAACATCAACTCCAGCATCATCGCAAGCCTAAGATCGGTCCTATGCTCTCCAGCTCCAACCCGAAATCATGTACCTGAAGTAAAAGGGCCACAATCCCTGTCCACACCTGCAACCATATAACCTGTTTGGGCCAAAAAGTAGGACCCAAATAGGGTGTGAGACTAATCCTATTAGGCAATCACCAAGTGATCCGTGCCCTACTATCAGTGAGTAATATAGAAAAACTAAAAGAAGTAAATGCAACAGAGAAGAAGACATACACTAAAGTAATAATTCCTACCAAATCCATTCACAGTTATTTACTAGTTCAATACAATCATTATCTATCAACCATGGAACCTAGAAACAGCTCTTTACTCCCAAGGAAAGCAAGTAATCACAACAGGTAACTCAGCAGTCTACCTAAACAGCAAGCAGTATAAACCCAAGATTGTTCTTTGGCTTGGTGGGCTCATCACAACCAACCAAAAAATAAAGCACCGACTCTCTAGGTGGCTCCTACTAGCAAACCTGTCTAGTCAAGTAGACGTACAAAGGCACAGACACTCTGGGAAGCTATCATCTTCAATTCCCCTATGGTCTTGCAACTAAATATATAGAATCTATGAGGAAGCACTTACATCTAATTCCACCTCTAGTCCCGCTACGTAACTAAGGACACTCTGAGGAAGCACAAAGTCACATTTCCTTAGTTCCAGCGATCAATACTAACTATAACAGACTCTCTAGGGAAGCCCTAATCGCCAATTCCCCCTTTAGTCTACCACACCAGGTTCACTCAGCCCTAAGCAGTTTAGTCGTGCATAATTGACTGTTAGCAGCCTAAGTATGTTCAGAAACAACTTGGAAAATAGCTACAATGCATCCACAATCATATAAACAGCAGGCAATACATACAATCAAGTCAACATGCATACTAGCAATGTGCAATAAGGATTCCTCGTAGTCAAACCATGCCAAACGGAAATCAACAGCCAAAACGAGGGGAACACCCATGGGGTGATCCTCAAACATGATAACAAGAAATTATTAACCATCTAATAACCTCGAGAATACAAGAAATCTATGGAAGATAACAATACAGGATCAAAACCCTAACCCGAGATACCCGATACATGGGTATCCTGCACTTTTTCCACCAAAAAATCAAAGACATTCAATGTAGGGCAACAAAACACCTACCTCAATCCTAGGAGAATTATATTCTTGAACCTCAGCCAGTGAATCAGCCTAGAATGGAGTAAATCTGCAAAAATTTCTAAAACGTTCAACCTCAGATAACTCTCACAAGAGGAGGAATCAGGAAACATGGCCAAGGAAGAACTGAGAACCCACCACTGCGATTCTATTGCACTCGACGACATTCGATTTGGAAAACTATTGAAGGATCAGTGGCTTGGAGAAGAATCGACCCTCTAGGTCTCTTCTGGACGTAATTAGGCGGAGAAGAAGATAAAAATGGTGATTAGGTGCGACCCGGTCCGATTAATGAAATAAAAAGAAAATTACATGGCGTGTACTTATTGAGTACACGGCGTGTACTCACCTCCTTCCGTACACCGTATTAATCGGACTCCACCTCATCGCTACACCCCGTGTGACTGGCCCGGACACGGCCAGCACACGGCCTATAGCATAAGAAAAGTACACGGCATGTACTTGTAAAGTACACGGCGTGTACTTACAAAATTTCTAGATTCTCCTCTTTTTCTCAAAAACGGCCAGAAAAGGAAAAAATACCTGAAAAAGAAGGTTTGGGTTCTTACATATAATATTTACTATCATTAGCATTCAAGGAAACATTGGTCAATGATTCATCATTTTGTACCTTAGCCATTAATAAATGATTGTTAAAAGGTAGTCTGGCTATTAGACCAATATTCTTCTGTCCTTAAGATTCATAATCCGAAGATTCATCTGAAGAGTCACTACCACTGGCACTCTAGGTTCCATTAGCTTTCAAAACATTCTTAGCTTTAGCCTTGTAATACTTCTTTCTATTTTTCTCTGAATTCTTTTCCTTCATTTATATTCTCTTAAGAATAAGACAATCAGGTATTATATGTCCATCTCTCTTTCATTCATAACATGTAACTTTAGAATCGTTCTTATCTTTCTTCTTATACTTGGATTGAAAATTCCTCTATCCAGTTATCTTTTTCATCCTTCTAGAAAGAGTTTCTAACTCATTCTCAGAAGATTCACTTTCACTAGATTTGGATTGTATAAAAACATTCTTATACTTTGATCTAGTAACGCTTTCAGGGGTCTTAGCTTTCATATGATTTGAAGTTGTAGTAAAAGCAACGCTTCCATTCCCATTTTTCTTCTTGATGTTATCAATATCTCTCTTCATTATTGTCTGATGTTGATGAAGAGTTCCAAAAAGTTCATCTAAAGAAATCTAAGTAACATTTCTATTTTCATCAATGGCTGTTCTCTTTGACTCCCATTCGTTTGGCATGAGGTCTAGGATTTTATATACAAGGGATTCATCATCAAGACGTTTTTATCTCATAGATTTTAAACTGTTGACAATAGTCATAAATATTTGTTGTACTTTACATATGGGTTCTCCATAAGGAAAGCAGAAACCATGATATTCAGCTCTGAGCATGGATCTTCTAGTCTCAATAACATTGGATGTACCAAAATGTGTGACTTCCAATTTCTTCCAAAAACAGTTGGCTGCTTCACAAGATGATATCTGGTTGTATATATTCTTGGTCATAGAACATAGCAACGTATTGCATACGTTGTAATTTAGTTGATAATCATGTGTTTCTTTATTTGTAAAGTTACTAACTTCCTTGTCAGGTATTTTGTAACCTCTAGTAAGCATAACAAAATTTTCAACACCAGTATTGATAACAAATGTCTTCATTTGATCTCTCCAGTATTCATAATCATTTCCATCGAAAATGGGTGGTCTAGTTGGAGTGAGATTAGCTATGAATCCAACACTGATTCCTGTCATCTTAAAGAAAAATCTTTCCACACAAAATTATTAGTAACGAGAGTTTGTAAACAAGGAAAATATTCCTAAGAAAGGTAAAAGATATAACACAAGTACTCTAAGAAAAAATAAAATGACTCTGAACTTTATGAGTATGAAAAATCAATTCCGAGAAAAGAATGAGATGAATTCTCTTCTGAATCTAATCGTGAGATTAATTCAGATTAAACTAATCCTCTGATACCAATTGTAGGATCGAAATGATGATGTAGATTCTCAATATACAAGAGGGGGGGGGGGTGAATTGTACACTTTAAAAATTTCTTTGGAATGTTTAATGCTGGTTATGTTTAACAAGGTTAAACAAGGTGAATTCACAAAACCTCTAATTCTACACAACTTGCTTGACTCCGGAAATATGATTCTGAAAAAGTGGATCTGGAAATATGGTTCTTGAAAAATGAGACTTAATGAAAGTTTACAATAATGAAGATTCTACCATAAAGCATATATAATCTAACTAAATCAGCGTATACAAGTGTAAGGAAGTATAAGATAGTTATACTCTCCTTAATATACAAAATATGGCAGAAAAAATAAACTTGTAACGAGAAAAAGTAACGAGTAGTAAATCTTTTAACACAAAGAGAAGGGTATCCAACAACCTTGGATAAAGGTCCCTTGATTTATACTTTCAAGAAAGTCTATCTTACCCACGCCTAGGTAAGCCCTTGTCACAAAGATCGAAGCCTGTCTTGTTATCCCCACAAGCCCTCAACTTCAAGCTAGTTGGAACCTCTGTCTTCCTCAGCAAGGAAGCCCTCAAACTTCAAGGTAGTCAAAACCTCTGTCTTCCTATCCCTAGAAGACCTCAAATGTAATCACCAACATTCGGAGTCGCACAAAGAAAATCTGAACGAGTAGTTCAGTACGCACAATGAAATGAATGTCTCTCTCTAGGAATGACTTCAATAGCATGTGGTCTCTAGAATCACATAAAAGTATTGAGCTCTTTCAAATGAGGTCTTATTTATAGGCACGACTTCAACGGTCCACTCCCTCCTCCAATTGTCAATTTTTTCCGTGAATTTTAGATGGACCTGTACACATGTCACTCAACCAATGGTTATTTAGAAACAGAATAGATGACATCGTTTTATAACAGAACAAGTGTAAGAATAACCAAATTTAAGTATTTTGAGTGAAAGTAGAACGATATTTGGAGTTTAACCAAAATTGAATTCAGAGTCTATAATACAAGAGTATTAAGATTCTGTTTTCTAGGAATTTAGTATTAGAATTCGTAATGATAATTTTTAATTATAATTATTCATTAGAATTTGTAATAGGAATTCGTAATCATAATTCATCATCAGAATTTGTAATGAGAATTCGTAATCAGAATTCTTAATTAGAATTTGTAATGAGAATTTGTAATCAGAATTCTTCATCAGAATTCATAATGAGAATTCGTAATCATAATTCTTCATTAGAATTCGTGATGAGAATTTGTAACCATAATTCTTCATTAGAATTCGTAATGGGAATTCGTAATCAGAATTCATCATCAAAATTTGTAATGAGAATTCTTCATCAGAATACGTAATGATAATTTGTAATCAGAATTCATCATCAAAATTCATAATGAGAATTCATAATGAGAATTCATCATCATAATTCGTAATGAGAATTCGTAATCAGAATTCATCATAAAAATTATTAATGAGAATTTGTAATTAGAATTTTTCATCAGAATTCGTAATGAGAATTCGTAATCATAATTCTTCACCAGAATTCTTAATGAGAATTCGTAATCAGAATTCATATCCTAAAACAAAATTCTTTATATCTAAGCATAATATGATTCCAAGGTTTTCATTTCAAAACGAATTTTACACTTAATCAAAAGATGTGATAAGATCAATATAAACAGGGTAAGGATAAATTTCCTTGGGAGAGGAAATTTTCCTTATGAAAGTAAAACATATGATAAAATGAATTTTTACTTGAGATAAGGTGTTTGTGATTTTCAAAACAATAATGGATGGTGAAGTCATAAGGATACCGTAGTGACTTAACAATCTCCCCAAAGCATCAAGGAATGGAAATGTCACAAGGAAAACCTTATTGACTTAAGAGTACTTTCCTATAATTCCATTGTATATAATAATATATGAATTCTATGAAATAGTGAGACAATTGACCTGGTATGCTAATACAAGAATTAAATATGGGAACTGACATAATCTAGCAGAATATCAGTGGAATAAAATTGATTACAAGTATCCAGAATTTGGAAATGAGTTAAGAAACTTATGTCTTTCATTATCTATATATGGAATAAATCCTTTTGGTGTAAAAAGTAGTACTCATAGTACATGGCCCATCATGTTGGTTAATTATTACTTTCCCCCATGGTTATGTATGAGGCACAAATACATTATGTTTTCTCTACTTATATATAGACCATCAAAAATCAGTAATGATATTGTTTTCTATTTGGATCCATTTGTAAAATATCTAAAATTGACATGGGATACATATGTCAAAATGTATGATTCTCATACAATTGAATAATTCACATTGAGGGACATGTTTTACGGGTTTATAAATGAATTTATTACTTATCGAAATTTCTTAGGATATAGAACTAAAGTAATATTGTATGTCCCATTTATAAAGAATGCACACACTCAGCCTCATTAAAACATTCCTTGAAGACTGTGTTTTTAGTACATTGAAATTTTTTACTTTGAAGACATAAATACCGATCTTGGATGACAATATTTGATGGGAATACCAAAAAATGTACATCACCGTCTCCACTAATGTGAGATCAACTTTTTTATTAAGTAATATATATTAAAAATATTTTTGTAAAACATTTTTGAAAAACCTTATGAAGTGAGGTTGGAAAAAGAGATCAATTTTCATTGAATTTTCGTATTGGAATTGTTTTAATGTTATAAATTTCTTGATGTCATATATGTAGAAAAAGTGTATTTGATATTGTTATTTGAATGTTACTAAATATTCCTGAAAAGAAAACTTATGGCATCATGGCTATATTGGACATGATTGACATGGATAGAAGAGAATAGTTGGAATACATGAAGGGTAAAGGGAAGGTTTTTCTTCTTTCAGTAGCTTATACTCTATCCAAATAGGAAAAATTGCAATTTTTCATTTTTCTTAATGGTGTAAAAGTTTTAGAGGGCTATTCATAAAATATCAAGAATGTTGTTTTAATGAATAATTTTAAGTTATAGTGTCTAAAATCACACGATCATCATGTTTTGATGAAATATTTAACACCCATTACTTTATGTTACATTCTTCCTAAAAATGTATGGCATACATTATCAAAACTCTACTTCTTTTTCAAATACATATGCAGTAAATCTATAGACCCAGTGACATTGATAATCATGAATAAGGAAGTTGTAGTCATATTATGTGAATTAGATATGTTCTTCCCACCATCATTATTTGATATAATGGTCCATTGTACGGTTCTATTGGTTAAAGAGGATAAACTATGTGGTCCTTTCCATTACAAATAGATGTACCCCATTGAATGATATATGAAGATTTTTAAAGGGAATGTCAAGAATTTAATTCATCTTGAAGGTTGTATTGTATAATGATATATTATTAAAGAAGATATATAATTTTGTACCGATTACCTATCATATGTTGATAGCATCGGTTTGCTAAAGTCTCATCACAACAGACACCTTATGGGAGAAGGGATTTCTAAATAATATGTTGTTAAAATTACCATCCCAGAGCAAGATCATGCACACCTTTAAATTTTACATAATAGTTAATATGTTGATCCATACATTGAAGCCCAGAAATAAATTATTACAGATTTAAATCCATCAATTTTTGAAGGATTGATATCAAATACACATAATCCATAGTTTAAAGGATGGTTCTGAGATCATATTTATAAGGTTTTATTTGAAAATATAGGTTCAATTTCTAAACAACATTGATGGATATCCAAGGGACCAAATGAAAATATTATATCTTACACTATATTTGTATTCAAAAGTTATAAGTTCTATATAAAAGAACACAATGACTAAATTACAATGAAAAATAGTGGAGTTAATATTATGATGGAAGTGATGCACAAATCTGGATCCATGGGAAGAAATCTAATTTATGTGAATATGTCATGTTTCTTCATTACCAAATAGATATACAAGTTGGATTATACAACATTTCATTTGATGATTTTCCTTTGCAAATGGGTTGAAAATGATAGTGCAGTGAAAGTTGATAAAATGAGATTCATGGTGGTGAATTTTATTGTATAAGGGGGAAATGATGACTTATTCATAATGGTATCACAATTAGTGAAATTAATTTATGTATCAGATCTAGAAAATAGGAATTGGTTGATTTTCCTATGGGAGACTAAAACAATTGATGGGTCATTTGAAAATTTAATCAAGGATGACCCTTTCATTGGGAGATAAAAATCAGTTCATGGAGTCCCAATGTAGAAAATGTATTGTATGTTAGAGGGGACCAAAAAGTAGGGACTTGGATTCTTGATAGAGGATCCAAATCCCTTCAACCATTAAAAATAGAAAGTGAGTTCAATGATAAGGTTAAAGTTTTTTTTAATAAACAAATATTTTCCTCATAATATTATGTGTTTTATACTGTATTATCATAATCTAAATTAAATGTTTAACTAATCATGCAGATAATGTTTTATGAAAATAATGATGTTACCAATCTTAGGGAAGAACATGTTTTTGATCCTGGAATTGTAGAATTATTAGGGGATCAAAGGCATGTTTATGAAGAAAAAAATAATGACCTAACCTTATAGTGTTGAATAAAATTATCAAGGAAATAATTAAGGGTATAAAATTTGAGTTTGGATAGAATCAATGCGGCCAACCTATTGACCCCAACAAGTCAATGTTCATTAGTTATTATGGGGTCATAATAAGGGTGAATATGCTAATTGATATATATTCATGGTTCTATATCTGACCTGTAATGAAGGAAACCCTTTGGGAAGATATAGAGGAAATGTTAGGATAACCTCTCTTTATTTTACTAAAAAATTATATAATGAAACGTTCATTTAATTTTCAATATTCCATGCATAGTTTTTATATTTTAGATTTTTTCTGTAATAAATATGTCTTAATGGCTATTGGAAAATCCAAATTTTATCTGAGGGATGTTGAGGGGAATGTAAATCCTCACTAAAAAATTACTTATGAACACATTATAAAACATGAAACATGGAATTATTTCATCACTTTTCATGATGAGAAATAATTTTAGGTGCATTTCATTAGATAATAAATTATTTGAAATTATTTATTTTATCTAATTTTTTTTTTAAATTGTTAATTTACAAAACAAAAAAGGAGTGTTGAAAATAGAGAACTTATATAAAAACCAATGTAACACTATTGAAAAGAAAGGATGAGGTACAATAACCCAGAGAAGAAATTGGTATGTATTTTAAATAAAAAATAACAATTTTTTGTGATATGAAACAAAATATGTTCCTTTTATTATATGAATATTGATGAATCGAAATCTGAAGACACTTCCATCCCACGTCATGTGCTATGGAAGGAGTCTCGTGTAAACAGGGAGGGTAAAGTAGTTGATAGAAACAAAAAATATTTATGGGAAACATGTGTAATTATGGAATAATATTAATTTATAATATTATTAAATAAAAATATCTATTTATGTTCATATTATTTTTATACATCTTAGGCACAGAATCAGTAACTACCATACTAGATAAAAAACTACTCTCGATAAATGGGAAGCAGTTGGAACAATATGGTTGTGTTAGAGTAGTTGGTTTTGGTGTGTCTCCTTGAGAATATATTGAGAAGAAAAAACCACAAGAAGATATATAAAATATGATGAGATGATTTCTAGCACAAATAAATGATTTGAATGATATATTTTTTCATTCTAGTTTGTTAGACCAATATATGATAGTGGATCAAAGTGAACCTATGGTGGAACAAATATTTGCACATGAACAACCAAATGACCCCACTAGATTTGATTCTAATCATTCCCCTCAACCACATACCTTACCCAAGTTAATGATTTTTTTAATTTCTTTTTATCCTAAATGTGAATAAAAAACATTTGATAACTTTATATTACTAAAATTATGTAAGGTGTTGTTGTATGTGTTTTATATCTGTCAACAGCCATGCACTACCTTTTTGTGAGTGGTGGGGTGTATAAAATCTCATGAGACAAGATACATAATAAAGAACTCCAAAAATATCACATGAGAATGAGGATTTAGGTATCTTAATAGTTGACCACTGATTTTCCTATTCCACATGATGATCAAGATATTACAATGGTCAATGATGCTATAGTAATTTTCATAGCATGATTATCTAATATTATAAAGATACATGATGTATGTCTTTAAAAAAGGTATTCATATGAAAAACCTATAATATTTGATTAAAAAAGAGTAAAATAAGTTATGTTATTAAAAATAGATAAATAGACGGGAAAACAGAAGGTCCAATTAAGATAATCTAGTGAATCAACCAAGAAATCAAAAGGACCTTTCAAAAGTACCTTCTCCCTACCAGTCCAACTAAAACATTTATTATCATTAAAAACTCATTCAGAGACCACAATTAAATATAGAGAGATGGATTACATTCCATATGAAGAATAAATATTTTTAACTTTCATTACAGACATAATTTGTCCATAGATTATAAATGAGATTCTCAAGTTTGAAACGCTGGGCGTCTCAATTATGAATACATACATAAGGAACATTTTCATAATACATCTATCCAAAAATGATATAATATGTTCATTACAGTTTAAAAATATTCATATTTTATATTGGAATTTGTATTACTACTATATAAAGTGAAACCCATGCGATGAAAAATTTGGATTCATTAATTACAGCATCATTTCTATGCAAGAAACCTTTTTTGTTGAAGGAATAAATTGATAAGAAAAACAATGAGCTAAAATGTTATAACCCATCCCAACGGTGCCCATGTTGTGACTACCTTAAGCCTGCCACTAACAATCCAGGGGTTGGTGACTTGCACCAAGTATGAATATCATAGAAATGGGAGGCATTTTCCTAAGTACCTGTACGCACACACACATCTCCAAGCCAAAAATAATGAAAAGTTAAAGCAATAAGTAAACAATCCATGAAAAAAACTATATCTAACATCCAAAGTACAATAGTGAAAGTACTAGAAAGTAAATAATGCCAAAACAAGCCCACCAAAAGAAAAGAGTTTGCAACCACAAGTCCAACCTGTAAAGTAATATGTAATGGGACTGTTGTCAGAAAATCTATCGGAACGCACCTCGGCCAGTTCGGTTTCACAAGGCACCACCTGGTCCTGGTCTACCTAGAACTCCTTTGAAGAGTCAGTCATCTTCATAATACATGAAAAATGCGGGAAAAGCCCATAGAGGGGTGAGTAAAACAATAATCAATAGGATACCCCAAAACCAAAAAGGAATACCACAAAGGAAATACCGCGAAGGAATACCATAGAGGAATACCCCAAAGAGAATACCACAAAGAAATACCACCAAGGAATACCAAAAATGAATACCAAAAAGGAAATACCATAAAGGAATACCAAAAAGTAATACCACCAAATAATACCACAAAAGAATAACACAAAAGAATTCATATTCAACTCCAAAAAGATATATGTCTACATAAAATATATCAAGAACATCCAGATATACTCAATCCAATAAGAAACATAGTCTCAACAGGACACATAGTCTCTATAAGACACACAATATCCATAAGACACACAATATCTATAAGAAAAACAGTCTCCATAAGGCACACAGTCTCCATAAGACACAGAGTCTCTATAAGACACACAGTCTCTAGGTCACAGCCAGCCACAAAAATATTTTCTTGAAGCGCGTTCATTATGAAATAACTCACTCTTCAATCCATTAGGGCGTCTGAAAACACCCAAAAAAACCCACTTAGGATATTTCAAAATGAATGTCTCATCGTAAGGTTCTGAATGCCAATAATGGATCATCAAACAGACATCCAGTTTTAAAGTTATGACCATTTGAAAATTTCAGAAGGGGGTTCACTGGGCTGTTGACCGACTGTGATGGTCGAACGTCCCATGACAACTCGGTTGACCATGGCATGATATGGAAGCTAGGTTCTGACCCAAGTCTTACCCAACCCATGGGGTCCCACCCGACCCATTGGGTCTGACCCAGTCTGCCGGATAGACCCATCCCACTAGGCTCGGCCCTCTTCGGCTGGGCCAAACCCACCTCACAGGTTTGGCCCACCAAGCCGACTCGTCCCGCTCATGTGGTCACCCGTGGAGACCATCATCGCATCCCTCGTAGTGTTATGTTGTATCCTGCGATCTCCGATCACACATGCTCTACTGGGTTGCACATGGCCATTGTTGTATCCCACACAGTGCCTCCACAACCACCACTTCATTCGTGAGACACCATTCATCCTTTGGTTCTCAAAAATCTGAAATGAAAGCACCTATGTTATCCTTGAGTCCTGATCTACATTGAACCGACCTCTGTTTTGTCTTGCCTCCAATCTGAGGGTCTAATCATGTTCGGATCCACTAGGGAAGTCGAGTTACGATCATGAGGATCCAACGATGAAGAATGTGAAGAACATGGAAGAAAAAGTGCACAAAGAACAACCGAATAATGAACCTTTTCCTTTTTTGTGTCATCCTTGATTTTTTCTCTTTATAAGGATAAACAAGAAGGATAAAATTATCTCTCGATAATCCCACATAAATAACCCAACCCATAACAATGACCGAATCGTAGATCAATCTGTTTATGGACTGACCCATGTTCATCATGGAAATTAACAATGGGGAAAGGAAAAATGAAAATTTTTCCTACCTATAGTTTGGATTAATCTTTGGTGAGTAACAGTTTCATTTCCATCATTGACGATATCCTCCAAATTCGTTGGCCTGACGATCCATGATCTTTTCTCTAGTCTATATTCATTCATTCGAGAGGCTTATTTCTACATATATCAGAGGAATTACATGGTCATAGTGATAAAACTAGATTCATTAAAATGGTTTAATAAAAAGGAAACTAGCATCTCCATCACATAAAATAAATTTTTATTTAAATTATTTAATGATGCATACGTCCTTTTTTAGTTTTTTCACAAAAGAACTACGTCGACAAAACATAAGTTATACCTAGGGTAAAAAACATGTTATGAGTTCAATGGTGCCCTATGATTTCTTATCCAAGCAATATTTCTTGTGTTATTACACTTTTGTTGGAAAACTGTGTGTGTGTGCTACTAAAAAGTTTAATATTTTTTCAAACAGCTGTTCCGGGCATACCGGGTCTTGGAATCGAACATCATCTCAATTCCTGGTCTCAAAATCAATCCATATAATATGTAAAAATAATAAATGGAAAATCATAGACATTAAATTCTCCCAACCATAGGGATGTACATCCCTGAATGCCAAAAAAAGTGCTACTCAAACAAATGAGGGAACTGAGAATGAATCTAAGCCTCCCGCTCCCATGTTCTCTCATAGTGATTCTTGTGTTTCCACCAAATGAACAATAGAGGGATTGACCACCCAAAAAGTTTCCTCTCCTATTGATCCTCAATCCCCACTGGGTTCTCAGCAAAATTCACCCCATTATCGATGTCCAGCTCACCCCATTCAATGACATAAGATGGGTCATGCACATAACTCTTTTGCTGTGACACATGGAGGACATCGTGTACCCAATATAACTGTAGTGGTAGATCCATGAAGCAAGCTGCATCACCAACTATATGTAGTATTAGGAAAGGTTTGATGAACCTTGGATATTTCTTACTTACCTAGCCAAATATTAGTAATCCGCATTGAGCTGCGACCCGAAGGAACATGTGGACTCCTTCCTCGAATTATAAAGGCCTCTTTTTTCTGTCATCATAAGACTTATGACTGATCTCTGTAGTCTTCACCCACTCTTGGATGATCTAAACATTCTCTATAGTCACTTTTACCAACTCTAACCCCATGAGTGTTGACTCCCCTAGGTCCATCCATCAAAGTGGTGAACTACAGGGTCATTCGTACAAGGCCTCAAATGGTGCCATAATGATGGTGGAATGGTAGATGTTTTTGTACGCAAACTCCACAAAGAGTAGGTGATACTCCCAAATACATAAAAAATCTAACATGAAATCCCATATAATGTCCTCCAGAACCTATATGGTCTGCTTTATCTGGACATCCATCTGTGGGTGAAATGCTATAATCAAGCGTAACTAAGTCCCAAATGCCTCCTGCAATCCCTTCCACAACCGGAATGTAATGCGAGTATCACAATATGAGACTATCATCGATGGAACTTCATGGAGTCAAACTATGTCATACATGTAGAGGTGTCCCAATCTCTCTGCTGAACTCTTCTACCAAATATCTATGAAGTGGGCGAACATGGTGAGTCATTCAATGATAATCCAGATGGTATAATGTCCCTTGTATGTACGTGGTAAACCTGTCATGAAGCCCTTCTATATCCCATACCACTTCCATTTCGGAACCTCAAGGGGTTGATTAAAACATGATGGAACATGGTTCTCGTCCTTCACTACTGACAAGTGAGGCAATAAGAGACAAACTTTGTAACACCCTTCATTATCCTTGGCTACCAAAACTGACGTCGAAGGTCATAGTACGTCTCTTCCACACCTGGATGTACCACCAAATGGGATTTATGGAACTCCCTAAAAACCTCCTCCTACAACACCATTGGTAATACTATGAGCCCTATAAAAATAACAATGTTCTCTCTACCTTTAGAATATCCATTAGGGGAATTTCCTTTGGACATATAAGCATGTAAAGTCCCTCACTCAGTATCCTCAAGCAATGCCTCCTAGAGTCATTGTGGGATTAGAGGGGTAAAATAAATCAACTAGAGGTAAGTTTCTCTATCCCCATCCACAAAGGATATCTATTATGAGGCTAAATGCTCTGATGCCTCGTTCAACAACTGAAAAATTGATCTATTACTGAGAGAATATTCCACCATGTTCCCCATCCCACGAGTATAGAAAATCTAAAAGTATTCATACTAGAGTAACTATACCTATTTACTCTGTCTTAATTTCAGATCATTTTGAGAGAAGATATACTTGAGACTCTTATGGTTAGAGTAGATGATAAACCACTCTCCCATCAGGTAGTATCGCTACATCTTCAAAGAGAAGACTATCACTGCTAACTCAAGATCATGGGTAGAGTATTAATGCGCGTGTGGTATCAAATGGAATGAACAATAGGAAATAAACACCTTACCCTAAATTAGGACACAACTAATCCCAGTTACTGATGCATTGCAGAACACTACGTACTTGGAACCATCCTCTGTAAATCTCATGATGGGAGCGCTCATCAATATTTTCCTCAACTACTGAAAACTCTACTAGAACTTCTCCATCCACATGAAATGTTTTCCATTTCATGTAAAATATTTCAAGGATGTGGTCACTCAAGAAAATTTAGGTACAGAACTACAATATTACCCATCCAAAACAAGGGAACTCTACACCTAGGTAACCCTCTTGGGTGGTTCCCAAGAAAAGACTGGCTCAATCTTCACTAGATACTTTGCAACTCCAGCCTTTAAAATGATGTGTCCTAGAAAAAGGACCTCATAAATCCATGAACTGACACATCAAGATCATTCCATAAATATGGTTCCCTTGGAGTGTGTTTAGGACCATCCTCAAGTGTTTCACGTGCTCCCCTTTGTACACCAAGTACGTTAGGATTTCATCAATGAAGACCACCACAAACTGGTCAATGTAAGGTTTTGGATATCCAATTAATGAGTCCCATGAACACTGGTAGTTCATTATTCACTCCAAATGGAATCAACAAGTACTCTTAGTGGCTGTAAAAACATCTGAAGGCCATCTTTAGAATATCCTCACCCCTTACTCGTAGATGGTGATAGCCAGATCAGAGGTCAATCTTTGAGAACCACTGCACCCCTTTGAACTAATTAAAGAGGTAATCTATCCTCGGTAGTGGATATTTATTCTTCATAGTCACTTAGTTTAAGTGCCATAAGTCCACACATAACCTCAAGCTCCTATCATCCTTATTGGAAAACAAAATTATGGCTGACCTCGGTGAAACACTGGGGCTCATAAATCCCTTCCTATGAAAGTCCTCCAACTGCACCCTCATCTCACGAAGCTCTGTGAGAGAAATATGATATGCATGTGTAGATATTGGAACCGTACTATGGTATAGATTATTGAAGAAGTATACCTCCATATGGGGAGGTATTCCTTGAAGATCCTCAGGAAATATGTCCTCATACTTTTCTACCACTGCAGGAAACTATGGACTCAAATAATCCACTACACCGAGGGTTAGTCTATCAAACATATGAGTGATCCAGAACACCCTCCTATGTGTGATTCCATCCCTCAGTTACCTACATTTCCTTTTCACCAATAAAGGAAAACCTAGTTCCATCACTACAGACAGACCAAATTATGCACCTTAAATATTCAATTTGAGCATGAACTGTGGATAAACAGTTCATACCGAGAATGATGTCATAAGGCCTTGATGCCACTACCAAGTGATCCCAACCGAAACTCTTGAATCCAAGAGTAAGGACAGTCTTTTGACATCATTGTGTGATCATAAAATCTCCTCCCGTAGGAGTCTCTAAGCATAAGGGTTGAGTCAACACTTCAACCAAAATCTCCATGTCTCAAACAAGGTTTGTGGAAATAAAAGAGTGAATGAAACATATGTCTATAAAAATATATTCCAAGGTGGAAAATACATAGGTCATACCATGAATCATCCCTAGAGTCTCGGTTTCATAAGCCTCCATTTCTTATAGCCGGCCTCGTCTCTATCCACCATCTCCCAGAGCATGTAATGGAAAACCTAGGGGTGGTGGAGTTAATAGATCAAATCTCCAACCACATCCTTCCAACATACTTAATTCCCTACCAAATCCTCCACCCTACGGACCAACCTACTGCCAACTCTGCCTCAGCTTCAATTTCCACTTGACCATAACCTAATCAGCTGTACAACGGGTTGGTAAATCTCATTCCAGATGTCCCCGATTGCTATATAAGTAACACAACTGGTCCCTCAGATGACTCGAGATGCCCTGAGATCCCTGAACCATTTAAACTATATCTTAGGATCATGTCCCAAAGTGCCTGACCCAATTAGGTCCCTATGACTTTTGTCAGCTACATTCTCTTGAGGTCTCAACTACCTGGTGCCTGTTGGTGGATCGCAGTGCCAATGCTTACTCTACAAGAAATCTCTCCACTAACTAGGATTTATCAGTTACCCCAACATAAGTAGGAATTCTAAGGGAAATCATGGATTACCTGATCTCCCAGCGTAATTCCTACTCGAAGGTCTGAGACCTGAAGAATGAGTCTCATACCATATCCATGGAGTAGTGTGAAAGATCAGTAAATCTCGATGAATACTCTACCACAATCTGCTTTCCCTACTGAAGATGCAGAATCTCTTGTATACACACTGACTACAACATGGCTGGAAAGAACTCATCTATGAAGAGACACTCAATCTCTACCCAAGAAGAGTCATATCATCATGTCTGTGGGTCACTAAGAACCATCATCTCCCTACAGATCCTTGAAAAAGACTCACAACCAGGACTGCCATCTAGTTGGAAGGCATCCTCACAAGGTGGAAGACACCAGTAATTGCCTCAAGCCAATCCTTAGCTTCCTGAGGGTATGGGTTATCCCGAAACCTATGAGGTCACTACCTATGAAACTCGTGAAACATGCTCAGTCTACATGCATCCTCATCTGATATTAGTGGTAGTAGTTGCTACTGATGTGTGACAACTGGGCCCCGGGGACAGCACAACCACCCCTCTTTAACATGGATGTCAGGGTCCTTTCCCACCAGGTACCACCAGTTTCCCCATAGACACGTGGGGCCCACCCCAGGGTCCACCCACATGCCTAAACGGGTCATCTGACTAATGATAGTCCCCACAGACCAACACATGTCCTTTCCAGTGTGCTTTGTCCTCACTCACACACACCCTGGGAAACTTCCCAGAAGGTCACCCATCCTGATCACTACTCCAGGCCAAGCACGCTTAACTGTTTAGAGCACAACACCCTCGTTGTGGGCCCTACATCTCAACCCAGGCAGTGCACTGCCCTTAAGGCTGGGTTCCTCCTCTGATACCAAATGTGACAACCAGGTCCTGGTGACAGCACAACCACCCCGCCTTAACATGGCCTTCGGGTCCTGGCCCACCAGGTACCACCAGTTGCCCAGAAGACTTCTGGGGCCCACCCCAGGGTCCACCCACATGCCTGAACGGGTCATCTGACTAATGATAGTCCCCACATGCCAAAACATGTCCTTTCCAGTGTGCTTTGTCCTCACTCGCACACACCCTGGGAAACATCCCAGAAGGTCACCCATCCTGATCACTACTCCAGGCCAATCATGCTTAACTGTGGAGTTCTAATCAAACAGACTCCCGAAAAGGAAGGTGCACCTTGTTGACATGAGTCTTATCATTTAGTCATTTAACCCTGTATCATTTGGGTATGTTACATGATGGGTGGTGGTATAACTTATAAAACACCTGTAGGTACTATCTCCAGTACATTCCCCTATACTGATGCCTCATTTCTAGGCGGATCATCTTCGTGATCATGCAATGGAATCCTAGATGGCTGTCTATGTGGAGTAATTATTTAATAAAAAAAATGTACCAGGATCAATAGAGTACATTTGGATAGCCGTCTAAAGAAGGACATGGAAGACACAACACATTCTTATATGACACATGTACCATTATTTTCTATGAAACCAATGTTTTCATGTACCGATTCATAAAATAGTTGCCCATAGACCTTGTGTATGGATACATCGGCCACCACAACAACACTAGATTCCCTGGCTTGAAAGCCAAACTCGAAATACTTAACACTATTTCCCCATACCAACCTCACAAACTCTCAGTTATAAGGTATAACTGACCTTCTATGGTACCACTTTTTCATGACCCATCCCATAGGGGCCCGTTCCGTGACTACCCCAATCCCACCTACAATAGTCCATGGGCTCATGGCTAGTACCGAGTAGGAATATCCTACAGATGGGAAGTATTTCCCTAAGTACCTACACACACACACACACACATCTCCAAGCCACAAATGCTGAAATATAAAAGAACTAAGTAAATAATTCATGAAGACTAGTACATATGACCAACAGAGTACAATAGTTAAAGTATTGGAAATTAAACAGGGCCAAAACAAGACCACCAAAAGTAAAGATTCTATAGCGATACGTCCAACCTGTAAAGTAAGAGGTATTGTGACTACTATCGGAAAAGCTACCAGAACACACCTCAACCTACTCGGTCTCACAAGGCACTGCTTGGTCTTGTTCTGACTTGAACTCTATTGAAGAGTTGGCCATCTTCATAAGACACAACACGTGTGGTCAAAGCTCATGTAGGTGGGAATAAAAAAAATACTCAAGAGGACACCTCAAAACCCCAATGGAATACCAAAAAAGAAATACCCCAAAGGAAATACCATGAAAGAATACCATAAAGGAATACCATAATGGAAATACCATGAATAAATACTACAAAGGAATACCACCAAGGAATACCACAAATTAATACCACAAAGGAAATAACATGAAGGAATAACACAATGAAATACCACCAACGAATACCACAAAGGAATGCATAGTCATCTCCACATAGATATATGTCTACAAAAAATATATCAAGAAAGTAGAGATATACTAAATCCAATGAGAAACATAGTGTAAATAAGACACATAGTCTCTATAAGAAACACAATCTCTATAATATACACTGTCTCCAAAATACACATAGTATCTATAAGACACATACTCTTTAGGTAACAACCATCCATAGAAATTCATGCTCGAAGCATGTTCATTCCAGGATAAATCACTCCGAAATCCATTATATGATATGAAAACTATCACAAAAAACCACTTAGGATATTTCTAAATTACCATATCTTCATAAGGGTCCCAAAATAGCATGAGACACATCAAACAGACGTCCAGTTAAAAATTTATTACAGTTCGAAAATTTCAGAAGGGGGTTCATTGGGCAGTGGACCGACCGTGTGGTCAGTCCACCAACCATTGAGGTCGACTGCCTAGTTTGACCACCCCCACAATCGGCCAACCTGTGGTAGCTCACGCTTCAGTGGTGGTCGACCATGCCCCAACTACCACAGATGCATGGAAGTTCAGTCAACTGTGGCTCACGATCAACGTGGCCCGGTTCGGCTGTTAGGGTCTAACCCAGGTCCGACTCGACCCATGAGGTTCAACCCAACCCACGAGGTCCGAAACGACACATTGGGTCCGACCCTGGCCCACTGGGCCAAGCCTGGTCCGGCTGGTACAAAACCACCATGCCATCCCGGACCGCTCGCCCGATCAAGCCCATTTCCAGGTCGGTCCCCTCATGCGGTCACCCACAACGACTTCCGACACATCCCATGTGGTGTCGCTCTACATCCCATGGCATCCAATCCCACCGGTTCTCAAGCAGTCGCTACCACATACCACATGGCACCACCACCGCGTCCCACATCCGCCGTTGAGGCTCTGTCATGCGCTGCCACTTTCACTGCCACTCGCCACCCTTACTAATTTCGTGAACCGTCATTCGTCCTCTAGTGCTCAAAATTAGGAAATTAAAGAACATCTAAGATCCTCGGGTCCTGATCTACATTGATCTGGCCTCTGTTTCATATTGCCTCTAATATGGGGGTCCGATCGCATTCACAACCTCCTTGCTAGTTGATTTACGGTCACAAGGATCCAACGGTGAATAACTCCAAGAACGGGGGAGAGAAAAAGCACCAAGAATGCCCTAAGAATAAACCTTGTACTTTATTAATGTTGTCCTTGATTCATTCTCATTAAAAGGATAAATTAATAGGATAAAATAATCTCCAAATAATTCTGTATCGATAACCCATCCCACAATAAGGACTAAACCATTGATCAATCTATTGGTATACTTACTCACCTTCATCATGGAAATTAAGAATGGGGAAAGGAAACAATAAAACAACCACCCTACCTGGATTTTAGATTAGTTGTTGATGAGGAATAGTTGTGTTGTTGTCATTTATGAGATCCTCCAACATCGTTGGCACGACGATCCACAATCCATTCTCCAATCTATCGTCATTCGTTTGGGAGGATTCTATCTCCACATCTCAGAGGAATTCTAGGGTTATGATGATAACCCTAGATTCCTAAAAAAGGTATAATAAAAATGAAACAAGCTTCTAAGTCACTTAGAATAATTTTTATTTAAATTATTTAATGAATATTATGTGTGTTTTGAGTTTTCCCACAAAATACCCATGCCAAAAAAACTTACGTCATGCCTAGGGTAAAACTGGTGCTCTGAGTTCAATGGAACCCTCATATTTCTATTCTGGAACCCATATAGGATTTATTCCCCTTTTTTTGGAAAATCAAACATGTGTTTTATTAAAAAGTTTAATATTTTTAAAACATTTGTTCCGGGAACACTGGGCATCGAAATCAACACCGTCTTAGCACCTGGTCTCCAAATTAATCCATATCATATCTAAAAATAATAAGAAAAATCCAAGATGTTACATAAAAGATAAATTTAAGAAAAAATTATAGAAGAAAGAATTTTTTGATGCATACAATGAAGGTGTAAAACTCTACAATTTGAAAACATAAAACATATTCTTAGTTTTTTCATTACTTAATTGTTTTTGTTTATTAAGAAGCATTGGATTCTAATTGAACTCAATATAGACACCAAAATATTTATTTTTTGTATCCAATTCATGGATATCCAAAAAAATACCCGTACATGATGAGTAATATGAATTTATAATACACTAAAATCAACATTTTATTGATAATATTTTAATTATATGTTTCGGTCTGTGATTTAACAATAATTCTGTTATGATAGAGTGGTCGTTAAATGTAGGCTAAACCATGGCATGAAGTTGGTGAATGAATATAAAAATCTCTTGGATTACTTCAAATGGAAATTGGTTAAGGTATATATAGAAATATTTAACTATCAAAGCATATTTAAAAAAACATTAATTATTTTGGATAATGTCTCTACAGTTTCTAAAGAAAGATAATAAAAAAAGTGTGGATATTATGTTTGAATGTTTATAAGAGAGATAATAAACCATGATAATACCAGCATCCCCGAACAAGTAATTTTTGAAGGTAATTAAAATTTCATTAAAAATGTTTCTTAATCATTTGTTTATCTATGTTTTCTCAGCACTACCAACATTTCCAACAACATTCATACTCAAAAGAAGAGGAAACTTTGTTTAGAGTTGAATGGGAAACGTACATGGTGTAACAATTTTTTCTAACATCAAATTTAGGTTATTACCTTTTATGTTTTTGGTATAGTATCGAATATGATCTTAGAAATATATATGGGGTTTGAATCATTAGTATCAAAATACTTATATGTTATTTTTTATTTGTTTCTCAAGGAGAATTATAATAGAGGAAATCAATTTGTTTAGAAATGAATGACTAGAATACATGGTGTTAGAATGTATACATACATCAAGAATAGGTGACTTACTAATACTTATTTAGTTAATTTTATCATCATTTTATCTACTTATTTAAGATAATTACATTATCATTGTTATCTGATACTTATTTTGTTAAATTTATTAATTAGTTCGAAACACTAATCACATGCTCAAAACTAAGAAAATGATTTTGTATTATTTTAAAATGTTAGGGAAATGATCTATAAGTCACTTGTGATATGTAAGAATTCATTGTACATCAATACAACACATGATGTGGTCGATATGAATCGAAGTGCATATTTTCAATACGAAAGTGTCATTTTAGTTTAAAATATACAACAAATAGTAAAAACTAAACAAATGAGCTTGGATTATTTTCAAACTTTAGAAAAATGATCCATAATTCATTTTTCACATATAATAATTGACCTCACATCAATATGAAACCTGATGTGGTTGGTATGACTTGAAGTATGCGTTTCAAAACAAAAGCTTCATTTTAGTTTAAAATTATATCAACTAGTCAAATTAGAGAAAATGATTACAAATTGTTTTCAAAAATTAGGATAAAGATCCATAATTTATTTTTCATGTGAAAGAATTTACTACACATCAATCTGAGACATGATTTGGTCGATATGACCCGAAGTATGTGTTTTTAAAAGAAATGCTACATTTTAGTTTAAAACGTGCATCACAATAGCCAAAACTGATCAAACGAGCTTTTATTATTTTCAAACATTGGTACAATGATCTATAATTTATTTTTCATGTATTAAAATTAACCATACATTAATATGACACACGATGTTACCATTATTACTCAAATTGTGTGGTTTATGTTTAAAATTGACATATTAGTAAAAAAGACATGTGGCATACTCAAAACCAAGATAACAAATTCATATATATTTTAGATAATTTAGGAAAACGACACGATAGTCCTTTATGTCATGTATAAATCAATAATTCCTCAATCTGATATATAGTGTACCTAGTATGACTCAAATTGTGTGGTTTTAGTTTAAAATTGACATTTTATGAATGCATTATTTCATATTTATGTTTAATTTATTTCTTTATAGTATTAATAACATAATTATTTCTTTATTATATAGGTGGATTATTTTTCCTGAGTTGGGGTAGTTTTCTCTAAGATACTCCTACTCATAAGATATTTAACTTTAAGGCTAAAAATGGGATAATTACAATAAGGAAATGGGTCTAGAATTTATATAGAAATCATGAAAAGGTGAATTCTGACTACTTATTTAGTTAATTTTGTCACCATTTTATCTACTATTTTTGAGTTAATTTCCTTATAATTTTCATCTAATTAATATTTAGTTTCTTCCACAGATCTTTTGGGAATTCATATTTTTCTTTCAACTTTCTCCAGCAAGCTAGAACAGAGATACAATTTTCTTTCATTTCCGGCTTGTTGTAGATAGTTTAAAGAAAAACACACATCACATACTCAATCATCCACACCTCAATCCTATACATAGTGTTATCGGTATGACCTGAATTTTATTTTTTTAGTTTATAATTTACATTTTGTTCAAAACACACATTACATACTCAAAATTGAGTAAAAAAATTTATAAAACTTGATACTATAGGAAAATTATCCCTAAGTCATTTTCAACATTTAGGAATCATTCATACCTCTATTAGACACACAATGTGTCCATTATTACTCTAAGTGTGTCTTTTTGTTTAAAATTGATCTTAATTTTAGTAAAAAAACACATGTGACATACTAAAAATCGATAAAACACACTCATATAGTTTTGATGCTTTAGAAGAATGATCCATACGTCACTTTTGATGTGTAGAAATCACTTTCACCTCAATATGATACACAGTTTTCCAAATATGACTCAAAGTATATCTTTTTATTTAAAATTGAAATTAATTTTAGTAAAAAATTAATGTGGTATACTCAAAAATCAGAAAACGCATTCATATTGTTTTTATACTTTAGGACAACAATCCCTAAGTCATATTTGATGTATATGAATTATTTTTATGTCAATATGATACACTCAATACGATACATGATGTGCCTGATATATCTAAAAGTGTCTATTATTATTTTAAAATTGACATTTTAGATCAAAAATTGTTTCACTCACTAAAAACCAATTAAACACACTTGTATTGTCTTGATAATTTTGTAAAATGTTATATAATTCATTTATGACGTGAAAAAATAATTCTCACAAAAAACTGACACATGATGTGACCAGTATGACTCAAAATGTGTGTTTCTAGTTTAAAAATACATTTTAGTAAAAAAACAAAAGTGTAATACATAAAACAAATAAAACACGTTATTATTGTCATGATACTTTAGTACAATGTTTCATAAGTCATTTTTGATGTGTAGGAATCAGCTGCACCTCAATCTGACAGACAATGTTACCAGAATGACTCAAAGTGTGTATTTTTATTTAAAATTGACATTAATTTTAGTAAAAAATAGAAGTGACATACTCAAAAATGAGATAAAACATTTTTATTATTTTTATACTTTAGGAAAATGATCCGTAAGTAATTTTTTAATTGTAGTAATTAATTGAAGCTCAATCTGATACACAGTGTGCCCGATATGACTCCAATTGTGTCATTTTATTTAAAGTTGACTTTCATTTTAGAAAAAAACAAGTTACATACTCAAAATGGATAAAACACATTCATATTGTTTTTATACTTTATTAAAATGATCCATATGTGATTTTTTACTTTTCGGAATTGACCACACCTCAATCTGATACATAGTGTGCTTGGTATGAATCCAATTGCGACTTTTTATCTAAAATTAACATTGATTTTAGTATAAAAGATAAGTCACATGATCAAAATATTTAAGACATATTTTTATTGTTTTGATACATTATTAAAATGGTTCATAAGTCATTTTTGAAATTTATGAATCATCCTCACCTCAATCCGATACATGGTGTGCTCGGTATGACTCAAAGTGTATCTTTTTATTTAAAATTGAAATTAATTTTTGTAAAAAAGAAAAATGGCATACTCAAAACTAAGAATAAACATTCGTACTATTTTTACACATTAGTGCAATGATCCATAATTCATTTGGGACATTTAGGAATCAGACACACCACAATCCGATACAAAGTGTGCCCAATATAACTCAAAGTGTACGTTATCAATCTAAAATTGACATTTTAGTTCAAAAAGTGTATCACTCACTAAAAATGGAATAAAAACACTTTTATTTTCTTGATAATTTAGTAAAATGATTCATAATTAATTTTTTATTTTTAGTAATCAGTCTTAAATAAAATGACACACAATGTGACCATTATAACTCAAAGTGCATGTTTCTAGTTTAAAATGTCATTTTAGAAAAAAACACAAGTGGCGTAATTAAAAATAATAAAACACATTCAGATTTTTTTTATACATTTGAAAAATTATCTATAAGTCATTTTTTATGTGTAGGAATAAACTACACCTCAACCCGATGCACTTTGTGACCAGTATGACTCCATGTATGTCTTTTTATTAAAAATTGACATTAATTTTAGTAAGAAAGAAAAGTGAGACACTCAAAACTAAGTAATCAATTAGGATTATTTTTATATTTTAATAAAATGATAAATAAGTCAATTTTTTTTTGGAATTAGAATCACCTCAATCTGATACACATTGGTCCTGGTATAACTCAAAGTGCCAGTTTTTAGTTTAAAATTAACATTTTAGTTAAAAAGATGTGTCACTCACTAAAAACAAAGAAAACACACTTGAATTATCATGATAATTTATAAAAATGATTCATAATTAATTTATGACATGTGGAAGTTATTCTAACATCAAACCAACACATGATGTGACTGGTATGACTCAAAGTGTGTGTTTCTAGTTTAAAATGATATTTTATTAAAAAACACAAGTGACATACTCAAAAAAATAAAAAGAATTCTGATTGTTTTGATACATTGTAAAAATGATCCATATGTTATTTTTTACATGTATGAATCATTCTCATCACACTCCGATGCATGGTGTTACCGATATGACTCCACATGTGTCTTTTTATTTAAAATCATCTTTAATTTTAGTAAAAAAGACAAGTGACATGCTCAAAACCAATAAAACACATTCATATTATTTTTATAATTCAGGAAAAAGATCCGTAAATAATTTTAGACATGTAAAAATTATCCGCACCTCAATATGACACATGGTGTGATTGGTGTGACTCCAAGTGTGTATTTTTATTTAAAATTTACATTAATATTAGTAAAAAAGACAAGTGACATACTCACAGCTGAGAAAACACATCCAGATTGTTTTTATACTTTTGGAAAATGATCCATGAGTATTTTTTGAAATATAGGAATTATACCCATCTCAATACGATTCATGATGTGCCAAATATGACTCAAAGTGTTTGTTATCAATTTAAAATTTACATTTCAGTTCAAAAAGTGTGTCACTCACTGAAAATAGGGAAAACTTGGTCATATTGTCTTGATAATTTGGAAAAAATATTCATAATTTATTTGTGACATGTATAAATTATTATCACATAAAACCAACACATGATGTGAGCAGTATGACTCAAAGTGTATTTTTTAGTTTAAAATGACATTTTAGTAAAAAAAAGTGGCATACTCAAAATTGAGCAAATTCATTTGGATTTTTTTGATAGTTTAGGAAAATGATCCATAATTAATTTTTTACATATATAAATTGAACACATATCAATATGACATACAATGTTGTAAGTATGACTCGAAGTGAATGTTTTTAATATATAAGAACTATTTTAGTTTAAAACACGCATCACAATACCAAAACAAGAAAATAAGCTCAGATTGTTTTCTCATCATTTTTTAAACCATTAGTTAATTAATTTCATTATCATTTTTATCTTATACATATTAAGTTAATTTTCATAGATATAATTCTTTAATAAGAACATGAAATGATGTGACATGTAATAATCAACCATAACTCAATTTGATACACTATTTTTCTAGTATGACTCAAAGTTTAGTTTAAAATTGACATTTTCTGTTAAATTTATTTGTTTATAGTATTACTAGAATCAGAATTATTTTCTTATATAGGTAAATTATTTGACTTGAGTTGAGGTGGTTTGTTTGGAAATAACATGAGTGGGGGTCAGGGACAAATATGAAAGATCATTGATGTTTTTTAATGCATGTGATAATTTTTAATTACTCATGTAATTGTATAAACTAATGATTTAAATTTCTATAATATATTGGATTTTTTTATTTGTGTTGTAAATTTTATTTCCCTTAAATTCTGCATTTGAAACCTATTTGTTGTTTTTGTTTCTATTTTTTTAGTGTTCTATAAATTTTGCAGTACACTACAATATGCCCCTTTATCAGAACTAATAAAGGAACTGATAAAGGTACCCTTTATCAGTACTATTGAAAGTATCGATAGACGTATCCTTTATCAATTATAAAAACACACTGATGAAGGGTCCCTTTATCATTTTTTAGTGCTGCTGAAGGGACCCTTTATCAACATTTTTTTGAAATGGTAATGGAATCCCTTTATCATTGATAAAAAAAGTGCTGATAAAGGGACCCATTATCAATGCTTTTTGTAGGGATAATAAAGTGAGCCTTTATTAATGATTTTCTAGAACTGATAAAGGCCTAGGTAATTTAATCTTTCTCTAATAGTGATCACTTTTTTTCAATGAAAATGGTCAATTTTAGAACTTTTAAAGGCCTACATTTATGGTAGTGGTATCATCCATACCTTTTTGTACTAATGTTTCTAAATGTATTTCCACAATCCAACCCTGTTTTAAAATAAATTATGAACAAGTATGGATGAGGAGATGGGATAAGAAACCTACCACCATGAAAATGGTGGATTAGAAAAGAAGTATAGAAGATGGTTAACAATAATTAGCACAATAATCTATGAAGAATGAAGTTCCAAATGATCAAATAAAAATTGGGAAGGGGGTTGAATGAGTTGTTAACTTTTTATAAGTTTAAATAATTTTAGAAACATAAACCCTTATACCTATTAAATTTCTTCACATAATCATATTTTAGTAAATAATCATGTATGAAAAATTAGGAAAGAAAGTAAATAACATAATATTTAGAAGGTCCTGGCTCAGTGTGAGAACCCGCATCCTTTCAATCGACACTCCCACAGGTATTTGGAAATTCACTATTATGAACAAGTGAATCCAAATTTTGTAAATTCCCATTATACATCATCTATCTTTTGATATGAATGATTATATTGAATCTCTTCTTCTTACAAAGTTTGATAAAAAAATTGTGCTAAAAAATACTTTCTTCAAACTAGCCCACAAATTATCTATCTGAATCCTTAGTTCGATATAGTTGAGTCTGATTATCTCAATCCGATGGGGTAGGGTCTTATGGGATCATCCTAATGAAAAAAACATTCATATGTACGACCTTACTCTAATATCTCATTCTATAATGAAAACTTTGAAAAAAATTATGCAGCGCTACGCCTTTCCACACATTTGAATAAAAGGTTGAAAAGTATGAATGTATTGTGCTTCTATTTATTGGAATATTAGAATGTAAAAGGAAAGAAACTAAAAAAATATTCCTTCCTACTCAAATTCAAAAACTCTGAGATCTACTCATATTTTAATTTCATGTTTGACCAATTAAACTCTTCACAAAAATCCTAGAATTTTTTTGAGTCTTCTTTATAACAAGTCTTCTTGTACTACCTAACCTTTCTTCTATCTGCTGGAAACTCCTCAGCTCATTATGATTAAACTTCCACAACTTACTACTATATAAATTCCTCTTCTCATTACTATTGAACTTCCTCATATCATTTTGAATTGAATTTCATCATTAGAGTTAGTCTGATTAACTATCCTTCTTAGAGTCAGTTAGATTTAATTTCCTTCATAGAGTTAGTTTGATTGACTTTACTACTTAGATTTAGTTTGATTAACTTTACTTCTCCGAGCTAGTCCATTGGAATCCTTATAAGGATGGAATTATCATTACGATGGAAACTAAACTATATAACTTTTAATTTATTCAAACCTAATCAGCTATAACTCATTCAGACTTATAAAAACATTTGTTCCTAGTTCTTCTTTATCCAAAATTTTGTGTTCAAGTTTTTTTAACCGATGAAAACTAATCAGAGAACTTCAATAGACTCTTTTAATGAAAATATTTTATCACGAGAATTTATTATGATTTATGATAACTTTGTGACTAGAAAAACATCGTCTAATTTATGGTTATAAAGTTAAAAATACTTTCTAACTCCTAACACCACTAACTTCCTTTATTATCATCATTATTATTCTGACATCCATACTATATAAATTCTAAATTTCTAACTAAAACTGAGCCTAATGAATCTATCACTTCATGCCTATGGATCTTAGTTTGAGGTTGTTTCTGACCAAAAACTTTATAAATATTCCAAATTACATCATTCTTACACTATATCTGTTTTTTCTCAGTATGATCCTTTTCATCTGGGAAACAACTTCCTCAAAAATGAAACTTTTCTCGCCCTTTATTGTTGGCTTCAAAAATTTAGGAACTTTCACCTATTTTGCAAAAAAAAATTTACAAAAGATTATTTTTCATCAAATACATAACATTGTTATGAAAAAACATCTCAAAGGCTCTTCAATATCCCCATTTGGATTTCTTGACAACACCCGTTAAAAACTTTTTCAACTCTCAATTTTTTTTTCAAAACTCAACTCTGGTAAACAACTCATGGTTTTCAACATTTATCAAAACATAGACTTTCTCAAAAGGGATTGTTCGGGCGCCACACTACTGGATAATGTAATGTTTTATAAGTAATTACATACCTCGATAATGAGTACAATTTTCATCCATATTAAGATAAAACCCCAACACATTTATCATTTCCTCTCACTTTTCTCTTTCTCTCCCATTTCTTTTTCTATCCCCCATTTTATGATAACGACAACTTCATATTCCTTAAAGAATGATAATTAAAAAAATTCTTACAAAGTAAAAAGTTTCTAATTTCTATCCGCCTTTGTCAACATAATCTAAATCATGGTGGGGTATTTCCTTATGATATTTAGGAAGTCATTAGAGGTGGCTAGATATGAAGTTGTAGCCTCAACTCAACAAACATTTCTTTTGGAATTTCCTTTATGAAGATATGATAAATTGGACAGTTTGTTGAGATATATTCCAAAAAAAAATTTCCAAAAACTTTCTATTTTATAATGTGAAACTTTATAACAATGTTTTTTGATCTTTAATGTTGGAAAATATTTTTATAAAGATAAATTAAACTCTAATTATCGTAAAGTATCTTCAATGGTTTAGAAACATCCACTTTCAAATATTCCAGCTGAACTTTCATCCACAATATCTGAGTACAATCCTGAGTAGATGAAGTGTATTCTAATTATTATATTCACAAAGATAATGAGATTTTTTCATACTATTCCAACTTACATTACATTCACCCAATAAAAAATGTTCATCCTAAGGTTTATTTTCTATCATTACAATCTATATCCCAATTTGAATCAGTATAACCATGAAATTTCATCTCATAATTTCTTTTGTATAATAACCCATGTGAAGTTGTTACCCAGACATATCTTATAATTCTCTTTTATCATATCATCTTCTGAAAGTATTTTTGATTTACTCTTTTTCTGGACTCATCTTTACTCAACTTCAACCCCAATGATATAAGAGTAGAAAATTATTTGGATTCTTATATGCCAAATTTTTGTAGCAATTCCTCGACATACTTTTCTTGATATAGGAAAATGTATTTTTCCTTTTATTAACTTGTAAACCAAGGAATAATGTTAATTATTCTAACATTGAAATATCAAATTTACTTTTAATTTATTTATAATTATTTTTAACATCTTATCTATCCCCAAAAAAGTTATATCATCCACATAAGCAATTAAAGTTAGAGTTTCAGAGTCAACATATTTCACATATAAGTTTCTATCAACATTTCCTTTGTAAAAATTGAAAATTCTCTAACAATTATCAATTTTTTAATATAAGGAATGTGGATCTTGTTTCATCCCATAAAAATCATTTTTTAATCTAAAAAATTTATTTTCATCCTCATAAATTATAAATATACTAGGTTGTTCATTGTAAACTTCTTCATCCTTATATCCATTGAGAAATGATGAATTTACATCCATGAAATATAATTTGTAATTATGATGAGTAACCACTTCTATAAAAATTATTATAGTTTCTAATCTGGAAATTGGTGTAAAAGTTTCATCAAAATCCAAACCTTCCACCTATGCATATGCTTGACAAACAAGCCATGATTTGTTTATTACATCTTTTACATGTTCAGTTAATTTTTTTTCCGTAAACCCACTTTTTTTGAATAACATTTTTACCATTAAGATGTGGAACAAGTTATCATGTTTAATTTTTCTCAATTTGATCCAATTCATTATTCATAGAATTCACCCATTCTATGAATATAATAGATTCTGAAACTGATTCCAGTTAAAATTTTGAACGGGGTAAAGTTTGTTTTTCTAATATCAGTTTCCTTATGGTTTGAGTTGGAGCTTTCTAATTCCTAAGAATATTTTTGGGCTCAACATGTTTTTGTAAGGTAGGAAACTTTAGATTTCCTCTTCCTGCTTCACTTTCCGCATCACACAATTCATCTGAATCTTAATTCACATTAATTTTATCACTTTCATTTTTGTTGGAAACTTTCAGTTTTTATTCGTCATCATTTCTATATTTTTTAAAGAAGTTGGATTCTCAATAACTCTCACATCATATGAGTCTACCAACTTTTTTAAATGTTTTTCCAAAATTTGTATCTTATTCCATTGGGAAAATAACCAATAAAAGTTCATTCCTTAACATTCTCATCAAACTTTCCACGATTTGGATTTTTGATTATAAGTTAACACAAACTTCCAAAAACATTGAAGTAATTCAATGATGTTTTTTTGTTATACCAAAATTAATAAGAAGTCATGTTTGTTTATGACCTCAAGAATCATATGTTTTAAATATGTACAGTAGTACTAATATCTTTTCTTGAGTCAAACTTTTAATGTTTGTATTCTTCTAACATTCTTCTTCCTAATTCCACAAATGTTATATTCTTTGATTATTCTAATACATTTTTTTGTAGAGTATAGGGAGAACTATACATATTTTTTATACCATTATTTCTAAGATAATTTTTAAAATCATTTTCTGTGAATTAGGTACCATTATCTATTGTTAAATTCTTCATATAGACCACCATATATTTCTCAACTTTTTTTATTAAACACCTTAACATTTTCACAACCTATGAATTGTATTTCATAGAAACGATGTTTTTAATCTGAGTGAAATAATCAATAAAAGTGATAAAGTACAAATTTCATTTTTTTGATTTATGTCTCATTGGACCACATAAATTGGAATGAATAAGTTCAAGAGGTCTGGTATATTGAATCTCAAATCTCTTATGACTTTTATTAGTCATCTTACATTTATGAAAAGTTACACAAACATTGTCCTATATTCTTTTAAATACTAGATAGTTTCAAACAACATCATCCTTAGAATGTTTTCTCATGTTTTTCATCCCAATACAGCTAAGTCTTCAGCTCCACAACTTATTTTCATCTTCATCACTTATGTAAAAATAGTTTTTAAATTATCCTAGTTGGAAGAGATTCTCACTGGTTCTTTCTTATTTTGTAATAACTTCTCCATATTTCACAATTTTGATAACATAAGATTATTTTTTAATGATAAATTATTTTCCATCATAAAAAAGTTTACTTACACTAAGTAAGTTATGTTTTAGTCCATCAAAAAATAACACGTCCTTAGATTTAGACTTTGTAACTTCAATCTCAGCCATTCTGATTCCTCCAATTTTTAGGGAACAAAAATTCCAAAAGGTAAAAACACCTCCATCATGATTTTCAAAATATTTCATGTTTTTTAAATAACCTATCATGTGTTATGAACAACCACTATCATGTATACATGGTTTTATCTTTTCTACTTTCTTTGTAGGAAGTCTGAATAACAAAGGATCTTTATTCAACTTTCTATTTTATATAATCTTTTTATTTTCTCCCATAATAATCTTTTTCTAGAAGGTGTGTCATACATATTTCAGAATGATGGATACTTGGTCAAATCTTCCACAAAATTCTTCCATACATTCAAATTTATTTTTTTATGAAATTTTTTTGACATCTTGAGATTTTTGTCTTCTAACATTCTATGTGTAAGAAAAATTATTCATTCTATATTCACTATTTCTTACACTATTTTAAAACTTTCTTCTGGGTGGATATAAGTTATGATAATAATTACAATCATTTTTTCCATAGATTCTACAAAACCAACAAAAACCATTGAATCCTGATTTTCAATTGAAGTAAGATCTTTCTCTATAGAGTCTTGATTGAGGATGATAAATTATTCCTGTTCTAACAATCTCTAGACACGGACAATCTTTCCACCTAACTGAGTTTTCATATTTTTTTATATGAAATAGGTTTCTCACATCCTTTTCTCACCCATGATTTCTGAACACTTTTTACATAACCTAAAATGTTATTAAAATCGGATGAAACGTTATTTTTGGTGGGAGAGGATTTCACATGATTCTTGATTTTAGATCTCTCAAAAACTTTTGAATTATTTTATTTTAATTTTAAGGATTTGTTGATGTTTTCATTAATCTTTCTCAAGTTAATTTCTAACTCAATAAGTTTTGATTGAAACTTGTTAATTTTTTCTTCCTTAGATACCATCTTTTTAATGAGGTCTTCAACTATTTTCCCCTATTCATAAATTCTATGTTTGTAGCTTATAATCTACTAGATTTATTCTTCTTCATTATTGATAACATATTTTTCAACTTCAATAAATATTACACTATCTTTATTTATCATTATTATTTCTTTCCTGATAGATTTTTTTTCACAAGACATGCAATAATTTCTGTTCTAAGATGATACTCTCTATAGAATTCTTTGCCTTCTTCTTCTTCTTTAATATTTGAGGATTATTATATTTTCTCAACTTTGGTAATGAATCTTTTAACATTTTATGATCTTTCATCTTCTAAATAATTATTTTGAGTTTAGTACGATTTAGTTTTCTTACTCAATATTCTTATATTGTTCCCAATAAAGTTTTTCTTATATTTGTTCGATTAATTTTCTTATTTATATTTTTTGTTCCACTTCATCAATAGAGGGTTTTCATCAAAATAATCTTGATATTCACCAAGTTTATTCTTGGGGAAATTCATAGTAAAATGTCCAATTCCACCACACTTAAGGCATTTAAGAGGAAGTTTACCTCCATTCTTCCCTCTTCCTCTTTGATAGTTCTTAGATATAAGAACTACTAGAATTATTGGTATTTGCAACGGGTTATTTGGGGCGGGATCCCGTCACAAATAAGCTTTAGCGACAGGGCCCCGTCCCAAATATCCTGTTGCAGAAAACTCCGTTGCAAATACAATTATTTGCGACGAGCCCATCACAAATAATGGTATTTCTGACGGGAAACATCACTGTCGCAAATAAGTCTCCTATTATATGCATTATATATATATATAAACTTTTTCATGATGGACCCGTCGAAAATAGTTTTTATGACGGGTTCATCGTCCCGTCGCAAAAAATATATATATATATACAACGTTTTGCGACGGGACCATCATAATAAAGTATTTGCGACGGGTAAGTAGTCTCGTCGCAAATACGTTTTTTTAAAAATATTTATTTAGACTATTTGCGATGGGGTCCCATCGCAAAAGGTCCCGTCGCAAATAGTAAATTAATTTTAAAAAAAATAATTTAATAAAATTAATATTAATGAAAAAATAACATTACTATTATTACAAAAAACAAAAAATATTAAAATTCTCAATATTCACAAAAAAAAATCATAAAATATTATTATTATTATTACAAGTAAATAAACAAACATTAAAAAATATAATACTGAAAAAATATATTTAATAAAATAATATTAATATTATTAAAATAATAAAAATATAAAAAATATTATAATTCTCAATATTCACAAAAAAAATTAAAAAAATAAAAAAATATTAAAAATTAAATAATGTACTATTTGCACCGATATAAAAGACAGAAAATGTAACTAATTCATATTATAATGTTCTATTAAAATTCTTTATCCAAGCATGATCATCTAATAATGACTGATGTCGACTTCCTTGTTCCATATATTTCTACATAAAATATAAAACCATCACTATTTTTTAATAATTTGAAATTATAAAAACACTATCTGAAAAAAGAAGATAAATAATTACAACTACTTCTTAATAATTACCATTAATTAAGGGTGACACAATTTCCAATGGATTGACGGCTACTCTTTTGTCTGATGGCTAATTATTACAATTTATTGCTAATTATTACAATTTATTGCTATTTATTCCTAATTATTGATAATTATTACAATTTATTGCTAATTATTCCTAATTATTGCTAATTATTCCTAATTATTGCTAATTATTGCTAATTATTCCTAATTATTTCAAATTATTTCTACGTATTCCTAATTATTACTAATTATTACTAATTATACAATTTATTACTAATTATTACTAATTTTGACTAATTATTACTAATTTTTTAAATTTATTACTAATTTAGCAATACTTAGAAAAATGAAAACTACTTGAATAATGAAAGGAAATTTGGTAATCATCTTTGTGGAGATGATTAAAAATTTTCCCTTCATTATCCAAGCAGTTTTCATTTACTAATTATTACTATTAAAAAATTATATTATCAATATTTATGAAAAAAAATATTAATATTATTAAAATAATAAAATTTTTATAAAATATTAAAATTATCAATATTCACAATAGGGTTTTCTCTATTCTTACCATGTTCAAATCTCAAAGGGTCCCCAATTGTCAGGTCATGCGCAATAAGAAGTTTGCGTTAGTCATGTCCAATGTAAACTCTATAATTGTCTTTTCATTGTTGATCACCTCGCAAGTAGTGTTGCAATAGGATAACCAAATTTGTGTCGTTCTCGTCTCTAAGAATCATCTCGCTCCCATTACATAGATCATTTTTCCTTAAAAATTTGAGGGGACATCAGTATATTTCCCTTAAATTTTCAAGGAAGAATGGTCTATGTAAAGGGTCATTTGAGATAATTCTTATAGATGAAAAGGGCATGAATTTGGTTGTCCTATTGCAATGCTACTTGCAAGGTGATCAACCAAGCAAGGACAATTATATCTAATTATATCTTATTATTACTAATTATTTCTATTTATTACTAATTATATCTAATTATTACTAATTATATTTAATTATCTCTAATTATATCTAATTATCTCTAATTATATCTAATTATCTATAATTATATATAAGTATATCTAATTATATCTAATTATCTCTAATTATATCTAATTATCTCTAATTATATCTAAATATATCTAAATATATCTAAATATCTTTAATTATATCTAATTATCTCTAATTATTACTAATTATCTCTAATTATTACTAATTATCACTAATTATTACTAATTATCTCTAATTATTACTAATTATCTATAATTATTACTAATTATATCTAATTATTACTAATTATCTCTAACTATTACTAATTATCTCTAATTATTACTAATTATGTCTAATTATTACTCATTATCTCTAATTATTACTAATTATCTCTAATTATTACTAATTATCTCTAATTATTACTAATTATCTCTAATTATTACTAATTATCTCTAATTATTACTAATTATCTCTAATTATTACTAATTATCTCTAATTATTACTAATTATATCTAATTATTACTAATTATATCTAATTATTACTAATTATCTCTAATTATTACTAATTATCTCTAATTATTACTAATTATATCTAATTAGTAATAATTATATCTAATTATTACTAATTATATCTAATTATTACCAATTATATCTAATTGTATCAAATTATTACTAATTATAACTAATTATTACTAATTATATCTAATTATTACTAATTATATCTAATTATTACTAATTATATCTAATTATCTCTAATTATTACTAATTATATCTAATTATTACTAATTATATCTAATTATTACTAATTATATCTAATTATTACTAATTATATCTAATTATTACTAATTATATCTAATATATCTAATTATAATAATCTCTAATTATTGCAAATTAACACTAATTATTTATAATTATCACTAACAATATCAATTTATTACTAAAAAAAATATAAATAAAAATCAATTTAAATCTAATTTAATAAGAACTAATACACAACAATAAAAATTAATATAAAAAATAAAAAAAATATTAAAAAAATAAAATATAAATACCTTAAACTTTGATATTCTGAAGGTATTGGCACGTTCCAATTTCTCCCGTGTAAAAAAATTTAAGTAAAAGAAATATTTTACTTAAAACTGGAGAATAAAGAGAGAAGGAGAGGAAGATGTGAGTGATTTGGGAAAAAACGGGTGGGGGTATATATAGGTTAGATTAGTTGCGACTGGTTTATTTGCGATGGGTATCCCATCACAAATGTTAGTATTTCCGACGGGCCCCGTCACAAATACCCTCACCCGCATTAATGACAGTTGGCGGTTAAAAGGGTATTTGCGACAGGACCCGTCGCAAATAGTTCCTGCTGACACTCTTTTTGCGATGGGATGACATCCCGTCGCAAAAATCTATTAACCGCCGAAGGTTATTTGCGACGGGACCTGTCGCAAATAGTTCGCGCCAAACTATTTGCGACGGGACGACATCTCCCTGTTGCAAATAATATTCGCACGGTTTGGCGTGCAAGTCGGGCGGTTTGGCGCGCAAGTCGTGCCAAACTATTTGTGACGGATGACAAAAACCCATCACAAATAACCAATTATTTGCGATGGGGGTATTTCCCTGTCGCAAATATTGATTTTTCCCATAGTGAAGAGAAATGATTTTGTTATTCAACTCATCATCCTCTTTATCTTCGGATACAGAAGGATCCACATATTCAACATTTTGTATTTCCATTTTTCTCATGAATTCAAAATTCATTTCATCTTTTATCTTTTTTTGAACATCGGATATTTCCTCATTTCATAAGAAACAATAAAGTTATGAAATTCATTAAGAGATGAATCATCTTGATCCTCTAAAGAGAAAATTTTAGAGTTTCTATAATTTTTATTATAAGTTTATTCACATTTTTATAATCTTATTGGATATATCCAACTCCTATGATATTTCAAACAATATCATTTACTTTGGAGAATTATTTATCAATAGTTTCTTTATCTCTAATTAGTATGTATCCATACTTACATTGTCTGATTTGTAGATTTTCTTCCTTCACTTTGGTATTCCCTTTGAAAAATTTTACAGCTTATCCCACGTACTCTTTACCGTTTTGATACCCATAACCTTCATATAAAAATTTTATGATATGGACATAAGGATAACATTTCTATCTTTTCCATAAAATTCAATATTTCTCTTTTCAGCAAAATTCATACAGGAATCCATTTTAATAAGTGGAAACACAATTACAGCAGCATCGATAACTTCTACTCCAAGAGACAAGAGATAAGGAATCGTCCTGTTTTATCATCCATAATAATTTTTCAATCAAATGTAGGAATTCCTATATTATTGACATAATTGATATTGTCCATGATAAGGATTTGATAAGGAAAAATTGGATCTGATACCAATTGAAGTTCCAAAGCATCGAATGACAACTAAGAGGGGGGTGTTGAATCAGTTGTTCAATTTTTTTATGTTTCAATAATTTTAGAAACTTAAACCCTAAAACCTGTTAAATTTCACTACCTTATCATCTTTTAGTAAATAATCAAGCATCAAAATGTATAAAAGCACGTAATGTGCCCAAGATTTACAAGGTTCAAACTTAGTCTGAGAACCTTCATCCTTTCCATAACCAATTTTGTGGGTTTATGGAATTTTACTATTATGAATAAGTGAATAAAACTTGTGACGACTCCCTTTAGACACCTTATATCTCCTGATAGAAATGATTATACTGAATCTCATTAGATTACAAAGTTTTATTACCAATAATTGACCAATAAAATTAATAAAAACCTTGTTCAAACAACTCAAAAAATGATCTATCTGAATCCTCATTCCAATGTGGCTGAGTCCGATTCTCTCAGTCTAATGGGTCTATGTCTGATGGACTCAGTTCAATGAATTCAGTCCAATGCACTCAATACAATGAACCCATTATCAATATTTTTTTTACTCAAACTCTTCTCAAATGATCAATCTGATCTTCTTCATTCTAGTAAAAAAACATTCAGATTTCGGCCCTTATTCTAAAATATCAGTCTATAAAGAATACCTTGATAATAATTATTTAGAATTACTCCTTTTCCATATATATAAAAAAGTTGTAAGGTATGAATGTATTGTGATTCTATTTAGAGGAATCTCAGAATAGTAAAGGTGGGAAATTGAAAAAATCCTCCAGCTTAATCAAAATAAAAAACTATGAGATTAATGAATATTTGAATTTTAATTTTTAACACTTTAACTCTTCCCAAAACTTCTATAATGTTCTTGAGCCTTATCCATAATCATCCATCTTAGAATTATAAAACATTCTTCTATCTAATGTAAACTCCTTATCTCATTACGATGAATCTTCCTCATCTCATTACAATAGAACTTCCTCAGATATTTACTATGGAACTTCTTAATATCATTCCGAATCGAATTTTCTCATCAGAGTTAGTTCATTTGACTTTTATTCTCAAAGTCAGACTGATTGAATTTCCTTCTTAGAGTTAGTCTGATTTACCTTCCTCTACAGACTCAATCTGATTAAAATTTCTTCTAAAATTTATTCATATAGAATCCTCATAAGGATATAATTCTCATTATGATGTGAAATCAATACTAAAACTTTGAAATTATTCAAAACTTATCAGTTATAACTCATTCATACTTTAGAAAAAATCATTATTCGATACTTCTGGACCAATATTATGTGCCCAGGTTTCTGTAATTGATACAAACTAATCAAAGACTTTTAACAACCACATTTCCTCCAAATATTTTATAATGATACTTTTTCATGATTTATGAGAACTCTATGATAATTGCAACATCTTCTGATTTAAGATTGTAAAGTTAAAGAACTTTCTATCTCCTTGAACAACTAGCTTCATTATCTTCAGCATCATTATGACTTCCTCACTCAGTAACTTCAGACTTTCGAACCAACAATTAGCCCAATGAGTATTTCACTTCATGCCGATGGATCTGAGTATGATGGTACATCCAATCAAAAAATTTTAAAGAACCTCTATTTTGCATTTTCCTTACAACTTATCCATCCATTACTACTCAGTTTGATCCTTTTCATCCAAAAAACAACTTCCCTGAAAACAAAACTATTCTCCCCCTTTATAGTTGAGTTTGAACATTCATCAACATTCAACTTTTTTTTTCAAAAACATTCTTTTAAAAAATATTGGTTTTTAACAAATAAAAAACATTTTTAAGAAAAAACCTCAAAAAGGTTCTTCAAGGAAATCCCAAGAACAATATATATATATATAAAATAAGAAGATCATCTTTTTTAGGTCAATGTTAGTGTTAAAAAAGATTCAGGCATTATGAATTATATTGTTCATATAATACTTTAAATGAAAAATCATATAGGGATACCATATCAAGGGGGAGAAATATGGATATGAAAAACATACATATGAACCTTAAAAATAATCTTTATGTTTCAATTTTTTTTGGAAAGATTGAAAATATTTTTGATGTATGCAATAAAAGTGGTCATAAGGCCGGTACATGCTCATCTCAACACATATTAAAAGTTTATAATAAAGGAAGACCAAAAAATCTAGATAATAGTGAATAATTCACCTTGGGAGGAAATCAGAATAATGTTGTGAACACAAATTATCTCAAGAAGATTCCAAGAAGGAATGCTGAGAAGACCTTGGCTTCCAAATCCAAGATGATGAAGGAAATTACTTCATCCAAAAGAACTGATAAAAAGTATGGCACTCAGAATAATCCATGTGAAAAATCCAAACCTTCTACCATAGTTCCAAATGAAATTTTAGTCATTTGACCTGAGGATTTGGAAGGAATGAAAAAATGGAAGTTTCACAAGCTAAGGCTAGTAAAAAAAGGAAAATAAATTATTCCACATGAAGATAAAGAAGCTTTGTGTGTAAGGTGGAACATGGATAGACATGATGTAGGAAATTTCTTGGAAATTATCCCTTGAAAAAAAAAAGAATTATTTTGGATTGAATTAGGAGAAGGAAGTTATTTAAAAGATCTTCAAGAAAGAAGGATCACACACAATGAAATTTAAGTAGTGATAATATCCACACAACCTCAATCAGAATTAAAGATCAGATGTTCTAGTGTGAAGAGAAGAGGAAATATAGAAATTTTGTTGAGAAAAATATCTCAACCATGTTGTTCAAATTGATGAAGAAAGGAGGATACACGTTATTCCCTTAATTATTTGTGTATTGTATTTATAAATATAATGTAGGAATTTAATGTGAAGCAATTTCTCAAGGGGTGAACCTGAGAATCATTGAGTGTTGTCAATTCTTGATAGAAAATATGAAAAAGTTACTATCCTTGAATGATTCCTCAAATTTGATATTCAGTTACAAATATGATGGGGGGTCAACTTTAATGAAGATGAATAATGTTATATCTTATCTTATACAGTCATGATAAAGAAGATACCATCTTTATTTGATCTTATCATTGACATCCTAAAGAACAAGTATTCAAGAAGAACATCGTTGGTGAAGTTGTGAAAGTTAAACAAACTATATAGTCATAAATACCTCCAAATCGATTTTTCCCCATTTTCAAAAATCTGCTTCAAGGGTAAGCGGGAAGCCTTATATTTCAGCCGTGCTAGAATTCACAAAATTCAAATTCAAAATACAACTTTCAAAAGGCATCATCACCCTTTTCGGTTCCCGTGAATCAGAAGTCACGCGAATGCCTCGACTCGAACACCAAACACATCGAACATCCTGTCCTTTCACCTCCCTATCATCACCACACCATAAGAGTCCCACCGGAGAATCAATCCACCAAAATACCATCCATTACGCCGAACCACATCACTTCATCACCAAATACATACTTCCCAGGACATTGAATCCACCAGAAAAACCAAAAAATAGTTGAAAAAATGAAGAACCTCCATACATGATCTCCTCCAAACAAGATGAACACCTACACATAAAACTTAAAAAACCTGATATTGGAAAAGAAAACACCGAAGAACACCATCATCACTGACCAAAATCTCTGAAAATCACCCTCAGAAAGAAGTAGAACCAAAGTGACACCATTAGAAAATCAAACCCCAGCATCCACCAAAACCCACATCCCAAAACCCCTTCGAACGCACCATTATAGATTTGACTAGGAGGGAATGGAGGGATTAGAGGTCAGGGCAGTTCTTTGAGTAGACCGAGACACCGATGACCACTGCATAAAACAAGCACATGTAGAAATCTGATTCAAAGAAAAAGAATAAGAATCAAAGAGTGATTCCATGAAGGTTACTCAGTCGTCATATCCCACCTCCCAAACCATCAAAGAGAAACTTCTTATTGTACTTGAATGTTTTTTATCAATTTATTAAAGTGATTGCATGAAGTTTAGGTTGATTTTTATTAAAGGTTTAATATAGAATTCAATATATTCAAACTATAATGAAAGTGAATAAACCTTGAATAAAATTATATGAGTTCTCATTCCATGATGTAACATGATCAATTGGTAATGAAATTTTTTTTGTTTAAATAAAATCCCCATGTTTTCTACACCGATCATGACTCAAGTAGAGTTATAGTGAAATGATGGATGAAACTTTTCTTAATTATGGATTGGCACCCATTTTCCCATGACCTTTTTATTCTTTATTAATAAGGGTTTGAGAAAGTGAAACAAAATTTATAAAAGTAAAGAGGAGATAAAAGATAATGAAGATCCACGTATTGAAACATTCATTTAGAAAGAACATTAAAGGTATTTCCAAAAAATACTAAAGTAAATATTGAAGATCCCACTTTGGTTATGAGTTGTATTTTCTATCAATGATTTTCATTGGTTGTTAATGATGATCAATAAAATAGGGATATTTAATTGATGTCAATATTATGAATATGTTCCAAAGTTAATTGATCTTGAATGAAGTACTCAAGTCTTTATATTTTAAGAAACATATAAATGGTTTGAATACATTGAGTTTCAACGGTTATTCTTGGAGAATTGGATGTCTAGATAGAATAATTATCCAAGTAACTCTAACAAATAGTGAACTGATATTTATTTCAAATACATGTATTAAAGGTGATACATTGTTTACAACATAAAATTTAGAAGACAATCCATCCAATTGTGTTTATTGATTGGATTATGATGAGTTATTTGGAATTTAATCAAAGAATAAAAGAAGAATGATATTTGAAGAAGGTCATGCAATATTTCACCATTACTTGTGAACCATGCAAGTGCTAACTTGCATAACATTCTCATTATGATTTTCATGAAGGATAACCATGAAATATAATAATAATGGCATGAGGGTTTATTTTATGATAAATAAGTGGTTTCCATGCATTTGAATGAGGGGCCATTGTTTGTATATGATGGAAATTTTCACTTGGATTATTCTATGTCTTAATAAAAAAATATGGTACAACCCACTAATCTACCTAGGACACTCAACTGAGGGAACATGTGGTACTTATAGGTTGACCATGCCTAAAGAACCAGCACTGGAAATCCCATGGATGGTAGAGGGAATAATTCCCACAAGTGGCATGTGGGACCATGTATAAGGCTTGCAAAGTGAATGACTGAAGCTTCACATAGTTTAGATATGAATCCCAAAAGAAATCCCATGGACCACATGTGGTGCGGTCTATGTGGTAATATTTTTTAATGATTCTGGGTGTCGAACCTAGTTCCAGCTTGAATGTGATCGACCATTCTTTAGCTTATAGAGTGGAGGGATGCCACATGAGGCAATTGATGTGGGATAGAACTGCAGGTTAATATTCATGTGTCTAAAACCTTATGGATATATCACACTTATCCAATATGAGTTGATACATTAAGAACCATTGATCTATAGAGTCATATCATTCTTCATAATGTAAGGGCTACTCAACTCCAGCCCTTTGATGAACGGCCACCGCCACCGATCAAACTATGCACCAAGCATCACACCTAGTGATCGAAATGAGTTTGATAAATCTTGTTTAATGGATCGATATTCTTGAATTATTAGATTTTAATGAAAATATTTGTTTGAGTATGCTTCAATTCCAAATGAATATAAAAATTTATATATGAATCGAGGTAGGTTGTATGGTTCATTTCTACAATGGAGAATCCAAGATCACAAAGAAAAAACACAATAATATTTGGTGTACATTATACCTAGGTTTTAATAATTCAAAGATGATTATTACAAACATTTGTGATATATAAGATAATCCAATATCCTTGTATCATTTAATGGGTCACTATAATTTCATTATTTATGGGGTTATATGTAGTGAATGAATGAAAATAGGTGGTGATCTGTGCCTATAAAATGATAGGCACCCGAACTATGGAAGTTTTTTCCACTCTTATATTTTTGAGAGCTCATTTTTTCTTTAAAATAGAGTTTGTTCTAGATTTTAATCTCACAATGAATCAAAGAGATCCGAGAAACTATAAGGCTACATGAAGAAGGAGAGTCCCACAAACCTTCTTGGTTTCATGAATAAAAAACACACACCTTTTGTACGAAGAGGATCCAGTGAAAACGTGACTATTGTCTAAACACTCTCATTTTGCTTCATGGAGATGGATGATTCCATGAGTCAGTGATGAGTGATACACTCCCACTGATTTTTGAGAAGAAGAAATTCTTATTATGTGTATCTGCACTAATACAGTAGTATTAGGAGTTCCATACATGTTTTTTTCATAGACATCATTAAAATAGATGCACTATTATATGAAGAGAAATAAAATTAAGTGAAGAATACATAGGTAGTGTGGTTTTTGAGAAACCTCCTTGGTTTTCACTAACTACTTATGTGAAGGATATAGAGCATGGAAAAAGAGAAATAATACCTCTATATGTAATAAGAAGATATTCTACATCTTACACGAACTTTTTGAGAAGGTTGTGTACACTGAGAAGTCAATGTGTAGTACATGCGTGCTTACATGCATACATGAAATGCACATGCATAAGTGTATCATGAACTGATTCATATAAACTACTTGAAGAAATCCAAAATTAATGAATAAGAATACAATTAATATCACATGGAATAATATATATATATATATATACTAAAAGTTTAAATGGGAGTTCCATGAAGAAATTGCATGAAGATTGATGATATCTCATGAATTAATGAGTTCATGTTAATTAATTTAAATTAATATTTCATTAGAATAAGGAAAAAAATTTCTTTTGAAATTGATTAACTGAGAAGATGATATTGGATCATTTCCATAACATGAAAAGGACTATCCACTCTTATTGAGTAGTAAACCATGTAAAAATATCATTTGTTATATTTTACTTCATTCAAATAATTACAAGGAATAGGAAAAGGAGAATAAGAGAATCGAGATCCTAATAGGTTAAAGATGTAAAGGGATAAAATTTGTATTTGGTTTAAAATGTCCCCAACACTGATTCACTCCAACCCCTCAATTTTAAGAATATCCCAAACTAGTCCTTTTATGGTAATCATTAACAAAACCTAAATTGGAGAACTCAAAAATTTGCAAGGATGAAAGAGGAAGAGAGAATAGGTTCTTAGAGGGTGATTATGACCACAGATGCCCAAATATTTCTATAAATGCAACCCCAAAATAGGGGTTGTAGAAGGATTAAGGGGCTGGTATCAACCCTAGTCCAAGAGAACTTTATGGGGGAGGAATAGGAGAGAGTGGATAAAGAATACAAGTGAGAATTTTGGTCATTTACCTTTATTAATGAAATTATGGGTATCCATATGGTTTTCCCACACGATTTTCTAAATCATTCACCAATTATGCTCCCTTCACTAGGAATTAAAATATGCATCATATGGTAAAGCCACATAGTTAGACAAACCATGCATCAACCATGCTGCCAGCACTTCCTCTCCTGTGCAGCAAGGCACATCATTTGTCTGAAACCGTGTGTAGACCATACAGTGTGCCTCATGATCTCCAATGTAGAGACCCAAAGCTTAACATAAAAGGACATTACATTACTTTTACGGAATACTTATTACATAACAAAAACACACACACAAGGACCATAATAGTTTAGTGTCTTTGGAAACTCGGAACGTAATCTTCTAATCATGGGGAAAGATCTTCAACATCTCCCATAAAGATCTTCCCTTTTTTTATTACCTAAAACCTTTCTTTATATCCTGAAAAGAAAACATAAAAGGGTGAGCTCAAATGCTCAGTAAGGGTAAACAAAATAAATATCAATCACATCATATTCATAAGAACATAACATTTTGGAAATCTTAACCTACAAAAGAGAGCATAATTTCATAACATGGGATAAATCATAGTAGTGAAATGAAATCCCAATAATCATAACATAAAACATGAAACATTGTGGCATACACACATAATCATAGAGAATCATATCTTATTAGTCAAGACTCATTTCCAAGACTATCTTAGTGGAAAAAGTCCATTTCTGAACCGAGTCACCCTCGTTTCAGTCCTGTTTCACTGAACCGATATAACCTACCATTCCAGCCATGTCTATCTCATGAGATATAAAATCTTTACCCAATGCATTGGAGGGAGATATAGGTCCCACCAATATCTTAATGATACCATTCTTATGTGTGCCACAAAATCATAAATCATACATCATTGCATAACCCATGTAATAAAAATGGGATTCTTAAACAACATGACATCATAAAACAATTCATATAAGATAAAATAATTCATAAAAATAATTCCATCACAACATAATCAAATCAATTTAATAATAGATATAGAAACAAAACCCTATTTTATCTTATATGGAAAATAATTTTGATAAAACACTTGAACTCCATTCTTGATGACAATATCCTTTCAACTTCAAAAAAACTTTTCCTTTCTTAACATGTCATAAAATTATAACTAAAAGAAGTTGATTAAAAATAAACTTGAAAACATGTAAGGGAAGATTCTTGTAAATAATGTTTTAAAAATCCATTCATGCCGTATAAGTTAAAAGAAAACATTCTTCTCGTACTTTTGTCGGAAAAGTCAAAAAGTACCTCGTACGAAAAATGACAAAAGATTCCTTTCATATCTTTTACTAAAAACTCACCGAAGGGTAAAATTGGATATAAAATATTGTATAAGGATATAAATATTACATATTGAGGAAACATGGATGTGGATGATAAAATACACCCCAATAAATTCCAAAGTATAAACAATCTCAGATAAAAATGAAATTGTGATATTTCCCTTACCTTATGTCCAATATGCTTTGTACGTATCCGAACCTCCTGTATAATGATTTAAATAATGTCATTAACTTATTAAAGAATCATATTCATTGTTATTATATCATATATGGTTCACTTATGACTTTATATTACCCGTTCATTTGTAAATTCCATGTTAAAGAAGCGTTTTGGGTAAAATCGTTTCATTTATCGTAGGTGTTTGGACTTGTTGTTCTTGACATTATTATTAATTATATCATGATTTACTTACTTACAGAATATAATACATGATTTATATATCATATATATTCAGTGTATATATATATAATAGATAGATAAATGAAATTAAACACACCGTTCATAGAGACGGTAGTCCGTACGTACGCATGAACGTTGTTTTCCTTTCCTTATTGTCTTGAATGGAAGTAAGTAGATGACATAAATACATATATATATATATATACATAAATCCGGTAGATTTAACATGTCATATATTTCATTATATATACTTTATAATTATTCATGAATGGTTAATGTGGAGAATGAATCTCATCGCGCCGTGGAGACGGTAGTCCGTACGTACGCACGAGCGATGACATCGTTCTCATGATCGTGAACTTGTGTTGAAGTGTATGTATACTATTTAAGTATAAATATCACTTTATAATAATAATATATAGTTACTCATTACACCATTATACCCATCCAATTAAGGTGGTGGCAGAAAATAGATTACACCACGGCGTGGAGACGGTATTCCGTACGTACGCACGTGCGGTGATTTCCTTTTTCCGTAGGATGGATAGAAGGTTAATTAGAGTTGTTTAATATTTATAATAACATATCAGTATATAAGAAATACTGATGTTATTACTTTATAATGAAAAAAATAAAGAAGAAGAAGTTGAAGAAGAAAGAAATTGAAAAAGATCGGTAATGGATATTACCTCTTTTTGACGCGCCTTTTCTTAACCTCCACTTAAAGAACTAAGGATGGCCTTTGAAGAAGACCAGGAACTCTAGGATGATACTATGGAAGTGGAGAAGAGATTTTGGCTGGGGTTGTCTGAGCTTGAATGCTCAAATTGGTGTGAGGAGGAGAGGGAGGAGGTGCCCTTTTATAAGGGAGGAGAGGGGCACCTTAGGAAAATCTCAAAATATTATTTTATATTAAGGTCAAATTCGGTTTATAATGGTTCCAAAGGGTCTTATTTAGAAGATAAAGTGGGTATGGGTCGAAATCCTCTCATCCAATAGGATTTAGACAAGTTTAGGTTATTATTTTAACCTTATCAATTAGATTTAACTCTAAGTTAAATAATTTAACTTTTACTGTGTCTTTTTGTTTTCTTACACTATATGGTTAATAAACTTACTATATCAAGCCAAAAGAACCCCAAGTTGTTTATTATTAATATATATAATCTTATCTAAGTCATTTGGCCGAACCTTATATTTTTAGGAATAAAATAACAATTAATAATATAATATTTGTTTTAAAAACTAATTTTTGTCAATTTTGACACTATTTGGTACAAGATTTTTATGAAATTTATAACAGAATGATAAGTTAGAACAAAGTTACTTAAATCAACAATAACATGTCATATTAACCTATAAAATTAGTGTAAGTCATAAAAAGTGTCAAATTACATTTATTTGGGCATTTATAACATTAATTATGTCAATATTTTATTAATAAGACAATTACTACATCATCTTTGTGTCATAATAAATGATAATTATTTAATCCCTAAAAATTCTAAATAAATTCCTATGATGTAGATAATTGTATTAGATATCTGTATACTATTCATTTTCGAAGTTTCATGAAGTTTATCACTAGATTAAAATTATTATACTTATAAGATTTAAGAAAGTGACATGTTGTCACATTCTTTGGTTTTAATAATAATTAAATTATTTTCATTGACAAAATTTAATTAAATGAATCTAATCCGACCCTTAGGTGATATGGGTCGACTTTTAGTTATCCAATAGGATTTTGAAATTTGTTAGGGTAATTTTAAAATATTATATTTACCCTTAATTACCCGATTTACCTTTAACTATGGTAAATAAAATTTACCATAGTTACTATTCATAATTCCCAAAAAAAAGTAGCTTATTAACATAATTTGGATCCACTGATTCCAAATATGGAATCCATTTTTAAAAATTCAATACACAAAAGTTTCATAAATTAAATTAAAATTAATCCCCTTGTCGAAAGAAAACGGGGTTTTCTTTAAAACATTGCAAAAGATTGAATTGATTTAACCTATGAATTCAAGGTAAAATCAATGCTAATGACATACATTATATTAAATGGTAAAAATATATTCTATTTATACTTTAAAACAATTCAATATTATAATTTAACGACATAAGATATTATGATGAAGAAATTTGTTTTTAATTAAAATATAGCGTGTTTTTACTATTCATTAAAATATGAAAGTTATCGGAACAATATCAAAACATTATCTAATGTAAATTTTTATATCCTGATTCAAAATAAGAATTTTATTTTTTTCAAATTGAACTTATAAACATTTCAAAAACTAGATTTAAAGTGGGTGTGCCATCAAAAGGCGGCAAAACTGCATTTTTTGAAAAATACTTACTTTACCCGAAAATTTTATTTTGTTCTTATACAATGTTCTAGAAATGTGTAAGATGAATAATAATGTTATAAAATTCAAAATTTAGTTAACACTATTCATAACGGCTAGTTCATAACAATATTAAAATAATATATCGTTGTTTAGTAAAACCCAATATTGCGTACAACACACACTATCGAGGAAGGTCGTGATTGCGTGTAATGAAAGCCAAGTCAGGGTTGCGTGTTGCGCAAGAATCCTTCGTTGTTTTGTATAACAGAATCCAAACATATTTCATTTATACATTGAATATATATATATACTCAATGTTGCGTAGAATAACTATTATCAAAATTGTGTGTAACACGATCAAAGAATAGTGTTGCATATACTGCAAGATAATACGGTGTTGCGTATAGTGCAAGGTAATCTTGGTGTATCACAAGACATTAATAAAATTAAAAGAATATTTTTCATAAAATCTTGGGGTGTTACATTCTACCCCCCTTAAAATTAATTTCACCCTCAAAATTCGTTGGGGTTATAAATGGTTTACTACTCGAAAGTTTGTTTAATAGAAACCCACTTCGTAAAAAGGAATACCAAAACATGGCTTTTAAAAACTAAAGTATGAAATGTAAAGGTTACCCAAATTGACTCATCACGGGGTAGGAGAACATAGGTGAAAATATGGATATGGAAGAAAAATCTAACCATCAAGTTATGATGGAGAGTGGTAGAGAACATGGCTATGAAAAAGCCAACAATCACAAAGCTATTGATTTGTGATGATCTAAGGTACCATCTGATTAATCAGATATAAGGGTTCTAGGACAAAATTTTTGGTTTTCAAGATCATTTCCCTAAAGTTGATGAATTAAAATAAATACTTGCATGATTTTGGTACAATATCACTGTTGTTCGTGAATTGAAAAATTTCCACTTCATCCCTTAAAAAAATGAAGTTGAATTTGTTATTCGTGATGTGTTAGCAGATCATGTGATAGAATGATGGGTCATTCCATCTCTTTCAAACAAAAGGTTAGCAAAAGTTATAAGTCCATCTTATGATTAGATTAATCGTATATGGTTCCAAAAATGAACTTATACTTCATATATCATACCGCTTAATAAAATAAAACTAGTTTATACTAACCAGGGACTTACTGTAGGCCAGTGATATGCGATAAAGGCCAGTCGCACTTTGGTTGTGGGTTCAATTCCCACAGCCTTGTCCGACGCGATGGGCTGTCGCCCATCCTGCAGGTTGTCCTTTTTCTAAAACTACATTACTATATCATCCCATCAATAATATCAAAAAAAGGTTATATCCTTAAACAATACTAACTTATGTACAACATAATCCATTCCAATCTTTAGGCTTATCCAAAATACTTCGGTCCAAGCTCATAGTATAGAGAAAATGATCACGTGAATGCCATCATTTATCCCTCATATATCTTGCTCGTCACATTCCAGTCATGTGAATACCATAATCATGTAATCTCTTGAAAAATGAATACCCATTGAATCTTAGTAAAAACATGAGTGCTGTCAAAAGTTAACGCATTCCACATACCAAAAACCCAAAATTCCATATACTCAAACCATGATATTACTATTTCCTTATATCAGTCATGAGCTCATTAATACTCTCAAACATTTAATTTTCTCCTTATCCCTTCATTATGCGCATATCATCTACATTCCAAAAATATCTGAATAATCTTTCATGGATACTGGTACCATTAATCATACACTTTCAAAACTCAAGGAAAGACAACAGTGTAACAATCCTTAGATGTCTCTTTATTCCATAGTACCATGAGATTACTTATACAACATTACACATGATAAACATGTAATCATTCCACTACATTCTTAAACCATTGACCGAGCTTCAACAATTCTTTCATCTCACATATCATTTGTAGTCTCTTCATCATCATCAACATAAATACTACCCATATGACCATACTGATTCTCTTCATGAGACTTTACCTTAGGGCATTGGTTTTCATAATTCCCGTACATTCCACATTTAAAACATTTAACCATTGTTGATGTCGTAGCAATACCAATATCCTCATCCCTGGTGTTAACTGAACCTTTTCCTTTGTACTTACTGGATTTGTGTCCTTCTTTTCCACACCCAAAGAATCTTCCAGTTCCTTTGAAACATTCTCCTTGATGCCTCTTCCCACATGATTTACATAGGGGAAATTGAACTTTCTTTCCTCTATGATCATCATGAAACTCCATCTTTCTCTTATTAGCCGAGTCAGGAAACTTACCAAATTTGAGTTTATTGATCATATTATGAGATTTATGATTCGGAATAATAATGATGTTTGGACTTCCAAATCCCATTTCATTTGGTTTCTCATGAAGAATATCATTCCATTGCCCATAATATCCTCCATTATCGTGAATCATCTTGTTTCCATCCATTTTCTAAAACCCAAAAAGAATAGTGTTAGAGGAAAAAATCATAATAAAGGGGGAGTAACTTCAATATCTAACATCATAGGTTAAATTCTAAGATCGTTACCATAGTTCTTGGACTATATCCTATACGTATACTTATCCTTAGGGACATCCCTATACATACCTTAGAAATATCTCTAGGGATCTCACTAACGTTCTCACATCCTAGTTTCCAAAGGTTGACTAAACCTTTCCTCTGATACCAACTGTAGAGACCCGAAGATTAACGTACAAGGACATTACATTAATTTTGCGAAATACTTATTACATAACAAAAACACACACACAAGGATCGTAATAGTTTAGTGTCTTTGGAAACTCGGAATGTAATCTTCTAATCATGGTGAAAGATCTTCAACATCTCCCAAAAGATCTTCCGTTTTTTTTTCATACCTAAAACCTTTATTTATATCCTGAAAAGAAAACATAAAAGTGTGAGCTCAAATGCTCAATAAGGGTAAACAAAAGAAATATCAATCACATCATATTCATAAGAACATAACATTTTGGAAATCTTAACCTGCAAAAGAGAGCATAATTTCATAACATGGAATAAATCATAGTAGTGAAATGAAATCCCAATAATCATAAATTAAAACATGAAACTTTGTGTAATACACACATAATCATAGAGAATCATATCTTATTAGTCAAGACTCATTTCCAAGACTATCTTAGTGGACAAAGTCCATTTCTGAACTGAGTCACCCTCGTTTCAGTCCTGTTTCACTGAACCGGTATAACCTACCATTCCAGCCATGTCTATCTCATGAGATATAAAATCTTTACCCAATTCATTGGAGGGATATATAGTTCCCACCCATCTCTTAATGATACCATTCTTATGTGTGCCACAAAATCATAAATCATACATCATTGCATAACCCATGTAATAAAAATGGGATTCTTAAACAACATGACATCATAAAAAAATTCATATAAGACAAAAGAATTCATAAAAATAATTCCATCACATCATAATCAAATCAATGTAATAATAGGGATAGAAACAAAACCCTATTTTATCTTATATGGAAAATAATTTTGATAAAACACTTGAACTCCATTCTTGAGGAAAATATCCTTTCAACTTCAAAAAAACTTTTCCTTTCTTAACATGTCATAAAATTATAACTAAAAGAAGTTGATTAAAAATAAACTTGAAAACATGTAAGGGAATAGTATTGGAAATAATGTTTTAAAAATCCATTCATGCCGTATAAGTTAAAAGAAAACATTCTTCTCGTACTTTTGTCGGAAAAGTCAAAAAGTACCTCGTATGAAAAACGACAAAAGATTCCTTTCATATCTTTTACTAAAAACTCACCGAAGGCTAAAATTGGATATAAAATATTTTATAAGGATATAAATATTACATATTGAGGAAACATGGATGTGGATGATAAAATACACCCCAGTAAATTCCAAAGTATAAACAATCTCGGATAAAAATGAGATTGTGATATTTCCCTTACCTTATGTCCAATATGCTCTGTACGTATCCGAACCTCCTGTATAATAATTTAAATAATGTCATTAACATATTAAAGAATCATATTAATTGTTATGATATCATATATGGTTCACTTATGACTTTATATTACCCATTCTTTTGTAAATTCCATGTTAAATAAGCGTTTTGGGTAAAATCGTTTCATTTAACGTAGGTGTTTGGACTTGTTGTTCGTGACATTATTATTACTTATATCATGATTTAATTACTTCCACAGTATAAAACATGATTTATATATCATATATATTCAGTATATATATATATATATATATATATATATATAATAGATAGATAAATGAAATGAAACACATCGTTCATGGAGACGGTAGTCCGTACGTACGCATGAACGTTGTTTTCCTTTCCTTATTGTCTTGAATGGAAGTAAGTAGATGACATACATATATATATATACATAAATCCGGTAGATTTAACATGTCATATATTTCATTATATATACTTTATAATCATTCATGAATGGTTAATGTGGAGAATGAATCTCATCGCGTCATGGAGACGGTAGTCCGTACGTACGCACGAGCGATGACATCGTTCTCATGATCGTGAACTTGTGTTGAAGTGTACATATACTATTTCAGTATCAATATCACTTTATAATAATCATATATAGTTACTCATTACACCATTATACCCATCCAATTATGGTGGTGGCGGAAAATAGATTACACCACGGCGTGGAGACGGTATTCCGTACGTACGCACGCGCGGTGATTTCCTTTTTCCGTAGGATGGATAGAAGGTTAATTAGAGTTTTTTCATATTTATAATAACATATCAGTATATAATAAATACTGATGTTATTACTTTATTATGAAACAACTAAAGAAGAATAAGTTGAAGAAGAAAGAAATTGAAAAAGATCGGTAATGGATATTACCTCTTTTTGACGCGCCTTTTCTTAACCTCCACTTAAATAACTAAGGATGGTCTTTTAAGATGACCAGGACCTCTAGGATGATACTAGGGAAGTGGATAAGAGATTTTGGCAGGGGTTGGCCGAGCTTGAATGCTCAAATTGGTGTGAGGAGGAGAGGTAGGAGGTGCCCTTTTATAAGGGAGGAGAGGGGCACCTTAGGAAAATCTCAAAATATTATTTTATATTAAGATCAAATTCGGTTTATAATGGTTCTAAAGGGTCTTATTTCGAAGATAAAGTGGGGATGGGACGAAATCCTCTCATCCAATAGTATTTAGACAAGTTTAGGTTATTATTTTAACCTTATCAATTAGATTTAACTCTAAGTTAAATAATTTAACTTTTACCGTGTCTTTTTGTTTTCTTACACTATATGGTTAATAAACTTACTATATCAAGACAAAAGAACCCCAAGTTGTTTATTATTAATATATATAATCTTATCTAAGTAATTTGGCCGAACCTTAGATTTTTAGGAATAAAATAACAATTAATAATATAATATTTGTTTTAAAAACTAATTTATGTCAATTTTGACACTATTTGGTACATGATTTTTATGAAATTCATAACAGAATGATAAGTTCGAACCAAGTTACTTAAATCAACAATACCATGTCATATTAACCTATAAAATTAGTTTAATTCATAAAAAGTCTCAAATTACATTTATTTGGGAATTTATAACATCAATTATGTCAATATTTTATTAATAAGACAATTACTACATCATCTTTGTGTCATAATAAATGATAATTATTTAATCCCTAAAAATTCTAAATAAATTCCTATGATGTATATAATTGTATTATATTTCTGGAGAGTATTTATTTTCTAAGTTTCATGAAGTTTATCACTAGATTAAAATTATTATACTTATAAGATTTAAGAAAGTGACATGTTGTCACATTCTTTGGTTTTAATAATAATTAAATTATTTTCAATGAAAAAATTTAATTAAATGAATCTAATATGTCCCTTAGGTGATATGGGTCGACTTTTAGTCATCCAATAAGACTTTGACATTTGTTAGGGTAATTTTAAAATATTATATTTACCCTTAATTACCCGATTTACCTTTAACTATGGTAAATAAAATTTACCGTAGTTACTATTCATAATTCCCAAAAATAAAAATTAGCTTATTAACATAATTTGGATCCACTGATTCCAAATATGGAATCCATTTCTCCAAATTCAATACACAAAAGTTGCATAAATTAAATTAAAATTAATCCCGTTGTCGAAAGAAAACGGGTTTTTCTTTAAAACATTGCAAAAGATTGAATTGATTTAACCTATGAATTCAAGGTAAAATCAATGCCAATGAAATAAATTATGTTAAATGGTAAAAATATATTCTATTTATAGTTTAAAACCATTAAATATTATAATTTAACCACATAATATATTACGATGAAAAAAGTTGTTTTTAATTAAAATATAGCGTGTTTTTACTATTCATTAAAATATGAAAGTTATCGGAAAAATATCAAAACCTTATCTAATGTAAATTTTTATATCCTGATTCAAAAGAAGAATTTTATTTTGTCAAATTGAACTTATAATCATGTCAAAAACTAGATTTAAAGTGGTTGCGCCATCAAAAGGCTGCAAAACTGCATTTTTTGAAAAATACTTATTTTACCCGAAAAATTTATTTTGTTCTTATACCATGTTCTAGAAATGTGTAAGATGAATAATAATGTTATAAAATTAAAAATTTAGTTAACACTATTCATAACGGCTAGTTCATAACAATATTATAATAATATATCGTTGTTTAGTAAAACCCAGTATTGCGTACAACACACACTATCAAGGAAGGTCGCGATTGCGTGTAATGCAAGCCAAGTCAGGGTTCCGTGTTGCGCAAGAATATTTCGTTGTTTCGTATAATAGAATACAACCATATTTCATTTATACATTGAATATATATATATATATACTCAATGTTGCGTAGAATAACTATTATCAAAATTGTGTGTAACACGGTCCAAGAATAGTGTTGCGTATACTGCAAGCTAATACGGTGTTGCGTATAGCGCAAGGTAATATTGGTGTAGCACAAGACATTAATAAAATTAAAAGAATATTTTTCATAAAATCTCGGGGTGTTACATCCAACACCTCACACAATTTCCCCTTTGGCACACATGGTTTACCCTAAATCATTCTCTAACCAAGAAACATAACCATTTCAGTTCAAATTTAACTAAAAACATTATGAGAATCAAGGTGTTGTATAGTTTCTCCTAAATCATGCACGCCAAACCATTCACCCTAGAAAAAAAACACTAAAACCCCTGAATATTTACCCAAATATGTTAAGGTTCACCCAAACACCCTAGGTACCTTTAGATACTCATTCCTAATATAAAAAAAAATACCTCGAGGTATTATAACTCTTTGAAGACTTTCCCATGTCACTATTCAAAATTTCACCCATCCAATAAATAAAAAATTGTCTTCCTTCTGAAATTTTCACTCATACAGATACAAGATATTAAACTAGAAATTAGATAATTATTTTTTGAAATCATAAATCTATAATTTTTTTGATCAATTGGTTTACAAAATTCACCAAGATCATGTTTGATAGGATTTAATATTTGAGTACTTATTATTGAAGCATTTTTAAAACTAAAAAATCTATGTGAATCTATAATATATTTATATTGAGTTAAGATATTTCCTTCTAGTTTTTGAGTGATTTTAAAACCAAATAAATGAATAAGTTCTCCCATTAATTTCATCTCAAACTCACTATTAATAAGTTCTGAAGATCCATTAGAAATGGATTTTTGATTTCATCAAAAAATAATTCCATTAATATAAATTCTTACAATTATGGTGACTTTGGAAATATTTTTTTAAAAAATATTTAGATAAATATTTCCCATAACAAAATTAATTTGAATTAAAAATTTAGTAAGTCTATCATACTAAGCTCTTTGGGATTATTTATGACTGCAGTGAGATTTGGAAAGTTTAAATACACGTTATAAAAATTTTACATCTTCAAAACTAAGAGTGGTTTAATATAACCTTCCTCCTAAAAAATATTTTTTTGGAAATCACTTTTCACATCCATTTAAATTAAAGTAAAATTAAGATGTGCTTTGTGTCTAGTAAGATCCAAATATATTAAATTCTATAAAAATGTGTAAAATTCTCACCACAATATATTCCTTTAACATGAAAATAAACATTAAAAATAATTCTTTTCTTATTCCTTACTATAATTCCATTTTTGTCACATTTTCATCACAAACATCTATTTAAGATTCCTTACAAGATTCCAAACATGATTTCATTCAAATTGATTTAAATTTTATTGCATTTATCTAATCCAACTTTCATCACCCAAGGAATCATCTGCTACTTTAGGTTTAAATTGGGATAAAAATGAATGGTTCTCACATTGGTTTATTAATGTTTTTTGGATTGGTCTTCCTACATCACTAATGATATTTTTAGTGGGATGGATCCTTAAGATATATTGGTTCGTAGGTAGATTGGTAAGTTAATCATAAAATACTGGTTCTGTATCTTTTGTAGAAATATTTTATGAATATAGAAAATCCATTAAAGTCACTACTGAGGTATTTACTTCAAGTGGTTATTAATCATCTTCCAATAAACAAACAAGAAAATTTTCAATATAATTTTTCAGAGGATTATTTTTCAAATGTTTTTTAAAAATAAAAGGATCATTTTTATCAAAATTTATGTGAAGAATATATTTTAGTTTATTTTTTATTAAAAACTCTATAGAATATACTAGTTATAGAATAACCAATGAAAAATACTTCATCATTATTAGGATCAAATTTATTATGTTTATATTTTGGATTTAGGATGAAAACTTTACACCGAAAAATGTTGAATTATGAATTTTTTTACTTTCTTCTAGTCTACAACTCATAAAGAGTTTTATTAAGAAATGGTAGAAATAAAATTCTATTTATAGTATAGAAATAAATACCCAATACCTTATAATAAAAATGTTTAGAAAAAAAATTCAATTATCAAAGTTCAATTAATTTCTTAAATAATTATATTTATTCATTCAATTAGACCATTTTTCTGTGGTGTTCTTTGTGAAGACTCGACCAATGTTTCCCAAATTCGGTGCCTTATTACTTAACATTGGAATGTTTACAATAAAGTCATATATCGATCTAATGAATATTTTAGTCAATTTAGAAATCTAGATATATACATAAGTTCAACATTACAACATTAAATGAAATACAAAATATAAGTTTTATTGGGATCATCCCCAACTATAAGCTTATCCCTGTAGGTGATTCACAATAAACATCTTCATATCCTGAGAAAATGAAACATAAGAAAGGAGTGATATAAAATGCCCAATAAGAGTAAGAAATACAGCATAATTTAACATAAACATTATTCATGGTGAATAATTTAAAACACATGCCTTTAAAAAAATAAACACAAACACAATATAGTTGGAAAATGAGTTGAGTAAACATTGCCATAACAAATCATAACCATGGGTATTATACTAGTCAAATAACCACATGAAATATGAATTTCTATCTTCATAATGAGGGAATGTCATATGACGTACATTCTAAAAAATATCATCAAGGCCTCGGCCAAGATGTCTAAAAATGAATAAGGCCTCGTCCAAAACCATATCTCAAAAAGGGCAAGGCCTCGGCCAAGTACACGTTTATTTTTCTCATCAGACCTACCTATTCATTGAGGGGCTATAGAGGGCCCAAACAATCACATAATAAGTATAATACATTCCTCATATGAGTGGGGATAAACATAAACAACATATACATTCATATTGAAACTATCATATGAAATTTAAATAACTTTCCCTGAACATTAAGCTTAAACACTAACCATTCGGATTAAATTGGTGAATGGTTTTAGGATAGAAAATAAAAAATAAAACTACTCATAAAAAATATAATTAAATACGGTATATTATATCATAAAATATTAATCCCAATAATACATACGAATCAACAAGAGTGTTGAAACAGACAAAAATACTCTTATAAAATCATCAAGTAATTATTGAGATAAATACTCTTTTATTTTGAAAAGAAAAGTATTTGTATAAAAACAAAACTGAATTAAGATTTTACATTCATATTAAAATGATTGATTTTATAAATATAATGGTTGATAAAAATATATTATAGAGTTCCCTTGAAAATAGGTATAAATTTGAGAAATTCCCTTGAATCAGGTTTGTATTCCTGAAATAATTTTGAATGTTACTTTTAAAACGTGTAACTACCAATAAAATAAGGAAGGATTATATTTAGTGAACATATATATAAAACTAACACATAATATGTGAGGAGTAAATAATAATACCTAATAATTTCATTGAGGTAATTAAATAATTAAAGTAACACGAATGAAAATGGAGGTTCAGGTGGAAAACTCTTACCTTAAGTCCGAATGTGTTCTGTTGTTGAACTTAAGGTCTTGGAATTTGAAATTATAATTTTTGATAACTTAATTAAGAACATATTATAAATTAATATAGTTTATCATAATTTTTTGTTAATTTATTTCCATGTTGATAAGTTATAATATTGAATTTCGTTGTTCTGGAGTGGTCATTTTCATTATTTTCATAATCAGTTCACTTGTTTTTAAGTAATAGAGTTCATGTTGAATGGATGTAAATCTTCATAATTGAATTTACACATTATTTAAGAACATAAATAGGTGTTAATGGGAATTTATATCATTTTTTTACATAGAATGAGGATGAATCATTAGATGAAATATTAATGAAAAAAACATAGATTATTTTAGCGGCATTTTGATTATTAGGGACTATTTTGGTCATATGATTTAATATTAGGTATATATACTGGATCTTTAATATTAATTAGGTTATAATACATATATTATAGTATTTTAAACCATAAAAATGGTTTCATGACTAGTAATTAATGAGAAATTCAAAAACGAAACTTCGTCATCCACAAAGGTTTTAAATTGGCACCTCAAGGACGATTATTTCGTTTATAAAATAAAAGATATAGAGTAAGGATATTGATGATTTTTTCTCCATTAACATGATATAATTTCAGTATATAGATTATATTGGAGTTATAATGCTTATTTTGAAATAGGAGGTGAGGAGAAGATAACAATATAAAGGAACATGAAATAAAATTGAATGAAATATAATGTGAATTTACCTCTTGAATCCACCTCCTTGAGAACCTCCTTAAGGGAATGGGTTTTGGTCTTTTGGAAATACCAGGAGATCCTAGATGTGAGGAGTAAATAGGAAGGGTATTTGGGTAGAAATTGAGCTTGAAGGCTTAGAGGAGTTAAGATAATAGGGAGTGAGGGGGGATTTTAAAGTGGTGGAGAGGAGTGAATTTTGAAGATTATATTCATTATTTTATTAATTCTCTCAAGACAACCAATAGTGTTGATTCATGTGACCCAGAATAGTAATAATTTCATGTGAGTTAGAACCAATTGTGCTTACATCACTCATGATTTCATAAATAGTGTATATAACTGATAATTTGTATATACGATATTTTTTCATATTTCACTATTCACCAAAAATTCAAGAATTTCAGAAAAATCCCATAACATTACCCTAACCATTTTTCAAAGTGTATAATTAAAAAATGAACTACATTTTTTTGAAACTAATTTTCTAAATATGATTAATTTAATTTTTAAATAAAATCATACTTTATTAAAAAATTAACAATTTTAAAATTATAACTCATATTATATCACCTTGAAAAATTAATCAAGATACCATAATATTTTAGCTTTAAGAAAATAAAATAATATTATTATTTACTATTCATAAGGTTCATATTACTATTCATATTACTATTCATAAGGGTATGTTACTATATACCAAAAAATCAATTTTGTTCTATTAGACTCCATATAACTTACTGATCGCAACTCTAGATTACCGTTTTTCGAAATTCAAAACATAGTTGAGGCAAAGTTATGTTTTACAGATAGATTATAATTTTTTTTCGTTTTGTTAAGACTCAGTGTTTCTTTCATAAAATATTTATTTTCAAAACCTTGGGGTGTTACATTCTCCCATCCGTACAAAAAATTCATCCGTGAAATTCACAGAATGTTACCGCACTAAAAGATTTGGTTAGGCCTTCATCATAAGATCCTTAGGCTCCCATGTTACCTCATCGATTTTTTTTATTTATCCAAAGTATCTTTACAAGGAGATTCATCTGATTCCTCAACACTTGTTCTTTAGTGTCTGGAATCTGGATAGACTCTTCATAGTAAGATAGGTCAGGTTCCGACTCTATACCTTTAGAAGTGAGGACATGCGTTGGGTCTGGCATATACTTTCTCAGCAATGAGACATGGAACACATTGTGTACTTGAGAAAGGCTATATTACATATCCAAATGATATTCAACATATCCAATTCTCTCCAAAATATCATAAGGGCCTATGTACTTAGGGCTCATTTTCCCCTTCTTCCCAAATCTTATAACACCCTTCTATGGAGATACTTGTAATCAAACATGATTACCCACTTGAAATTCCAAATCCTTCCTTCAATTATCAGCACATATTATTTTATTCTTTGATCTTCTTTGATATGGACTTGAATAGTCTTCACTTTCGCTGTTGTTTCCTCTACAATATCTAGGCCCACAACCTTCCTTTCACCAACTTCATCCCAACAATTTGGTGTACGACATCTCTTTCCATACAATGCTTCACATAGTTCCATTTGAATACTTTAATGTAAACTATTATTATAAGAAAAGTACACTAAAAGAAAAAATTGATCCCACATACCTTGAAATTCAGGTGAACATGATCTCAACATGTCCTCTATGGTTTTCATCATCCTTTCGGATTTCCCGTCAGTTTTTTGGGTGATAAGAAGTAATCAATTGAAGCTCTGCATCCAAATACTTATGAGTAATTTTCAAGAATTTTGATGTAAATTGTGGATCACGTTTAGAAACAATTGAGAGAGATGCCCCATGATGTCTCATAACTTCATTGATATAAAGTTATGCTAGGAACTATGGTGGAAAATACTCCCTTATAGTGAGGAAATGTGTAGGTTTCGTAAGTCGATCAACAATTACCCATATTAAATCACTCTTTCTTGGAGTTTTGGGTAATCCAGTGACAAAATCCATGGTGAAATCATCTCATTTCCATATATGAATAAGTAAATGTTGCATGACTCCTCTGGGATGTTGTCTTTCAGCCTTCACTTGTTGAGAGACTAAACATCTTGATACATAATCGACAATTTCCATCTTAATGTTATACCACTATAAATGTTCCTTAAAATCTATATACACCTTAGTGCTACTAGGATGTATGGAGAAATTAAAAGTTTGGTAATAATCTAATAACTCCATTTTTAGATCCGGTATAGCTGGAACACAAATCCTCTTCCCAAATTTCAGAACACAATCTTCACACACAAAGTCAGCCATCTTCCCATTTTTCCCAGCATTAATTTTCTTTTGATGTTTATTTTAATTACATTGGGAACTTTTAATCAATTCTGATAAAGATGGTTCGGAAACCAAATGAAAATTCGTGACATTTCACCTTCTTTGATAATTCCCATATCCATCCTCACTAGATCTATGTACAAAGAATCCTTTTCAATCGACATTTTCTTGAGAACTCAATGATCTTTCCTGCTCAATACATCAACTACCTAGTTTGGTTTTCCAAGGAGGTAGTGTATAGTACCATCATATTCCTTGAGAAGTTCGATCCATCACCTTTGCCTCATGTTGAGTTTATTCTATGGGAAGATATATTTTAGACTCTTATGATCTGTATATATCTCACATTTTTTTCCATATATATAATGTTTCTATATCTTCATAGAAAATATTACCGCTTTTAACTCAAGATCACGAGTAAGATAGTTTTGTTCTTGAATTTGTAACAGCCTTGATGCATAGGCAATAACTCTATCATTCTTCATAAGGACACAACCATGTCCTTTCTTTGACGAATCACTATATATAACAAACTCATCATTCTCTGATGGTAGAGTTAGGATTTACACATCCACTAATCTCCTCTTCAATTATTCAAAATAGTCCTCATGTTATTTTTTCCATAAGAATTTAACCCCTTTATGTGTATTCTTGGTCATCGGGGTGGCTAAATAGGATATTTTTTGAACAAAACACCGATAATAACCTGATAAACCAATAAAACTACGTACCTCAATTATGTTTGTTGGAGTAGGACATTCTTGCAAAGCCTTTACCTTTTAAAGATCAAAAAATATTCTATCCCTAGAGAAAATGTGGCCAAGAATGAAAACTAATTGAATCCAAAATTCACTCTTGATAAACATCCCATATAATTCATTTCCTCTAGAAGTCTTCATAATAGTGTGCAAGTGATTTTCATGATCTTTATAGATTTTAGATTATACCAATATATCATCAATAAATACCACAAAAAGTCATCAAGATATTCCTTGAAAACTCTATTAATTAGATCCCTGAAAATAGATAGTGCAACAGTCAGTCCAAAAGGCATTACTGTAAACTCGTAATGCCGATACCAAGTTCAAAATGTTGTTTTTGGAATGTCTTCCTTCCTCACAAGCAACCGATGATATCCAGATTGAAGGTAAATCTTCAAAAAATATTGAACTCCTTGAATTTTATCAAATAAATTATCAATTCAAGGTAGGGGATACTTGTTCTTTATTGTTATAGCATTGATCTCTCTATATTCAATGTAAAACCTCATTGATCCATATTTCTTCTTAATGAAAATAACATGGTATTCCCATGGAGAAACACTGGGGAGAATAAATCCTTCATCACTCAATTCCTCTTGTTATTTTGTTCGGTTCCACTAACTCCAAAGTGACCATTCTATAAGGGGACTTTGATATGATCCTTGAATGAAGAATTTAGTCAATGGAAAACTCAACTTACCACTCTGGAGGATGTACATGTAAATCCTCTAGAAACACATCAACATATTCCTACACAATCCATACGTCATCCATCTGAACATTACCTTCCTCACCCATAGTCATTGAATTCCCTTACACCCCAATAATTGAATTCAGTAGAGATATTTGGTGTGGATCTAGATGATAATCAGATGGTGATGTTTCTACCCTAAAGATAAGGTATTCTATATCGTCCTCAAAAATTGTAACCTCCTTCCTCATGCAGTAAATTTTCGCATTATAGTTCAAAATCCAATCCATACAAAGTATTATATAAAATTTAATCATGGGTATGACAATAAAATCAGTAGATAAAGCATGTTTATATTCCATAATGGGGAATTCCTAACACAACATTGTTGCAAAGATACTTCCCTTAGGAGTTTTGACTGACAACTCCCTTATTAAATAAAATTGGAAATATCTAATTTTCTTTGAAAACTGTGAAGATAATAATGTGATGATCCATAATCAAATAAATAATTGGATAAGTTTGAGGAAATGATTAATATATATTCTACCACATCATTAGGAACTTCAATATCAGCGGTTGTGATCACATAAACTTGCCCTTGCTCCCTTGGCCTTTTCAATGGAATGTTTCCTTGAAGATTTGGACAATCATTAGCATAGTGTCCCATCTCCCGATAATTATAGCATTCAAAATTAATAGATTTTTCTTCCCCTTATAATAAATAGTAAGATGGTCTTTCTATCCACATTTTTAGTATACTCCTTTTCCTTTTATGCAGGCACCAGGGTGTTTCCTTCCATAATTATCACAAGGTGGAAATTCAACTCTTCCCTTCTTCCCCATTTCCATATTTCCTTTTCCAGAGTTTTCAGAAACCCTATTCTTATATTTCTTTCCCTTAAAGTCATAAGACTTAGATAATTACTTTTTTTTCTTGATGGAACATGAACTTATATCCTCATATGATGTGGAAAATTGAGAGACTAATACTCATTGGAGGAATGGATTTAGGCCATAAAAAAAGCGGTCAATTTTTCCCGTTCAATTACGTATGTAGTCCACAACATGCCTTGATAACCTAGTGAAGTTAGCTTCATGATTTACAACATTCTCATCCACCTTTTTCCTCAAATTCAGAAACTGCATTTCCATATACGCTCGCTATTCATGGGGAAGGTATTTCTCTAGGTAGATTTATTTAAAATTCATCCATTCTATCTCTTATATCTCTTCCTCCACCTTTTTGTTTTAGATTAATGACCACCACTGATCCACATCTCCTGATAGAAGATAAACTACCATGATGACCTTCTCTCTTTAATTACATCCCAAAGAAAGAAATATCTTCTCTAAGGAACTTATTGACTGCTGAGATACAAATGGGTTTGTAGTCCCATTTAATGATGGAGACTGTTGTCGCATAAAGAGATCCAACATAGATTATCCACATTGTGGATTAGGATACTCCATACGGGTATGGTTCTTATTCATAACTTGGGTCATTTTTCATGTTATTGTTAAGAGTTTCTCATCACCAGTCATATCTCTAGAGCCAACATCATTATCCTGCATTGGAGGGAAGTCCCTACATGGGTTACACGTGTTCATGGAGTTTCTATTTCTTAAACTAGGCATAATTTCTAGATAATGACATACACTAGATTAGGTTATATATCATAATTTATAATATTAACTTACCAAAATACTTAGCATAAATTGAAATTCTATGCATGGATAATCCCATAATCACAAAATTGGTTTCATTGAGGAAAAATTAACATTTTAATCCTTCATAATGTCTTATAAAGAAAATGTGAATTATCCTAAGCATATCCCCTAGGAGTGTCAAACTAGGTGCACATTAAGGCATGTTGTCATGTACCAGGATAACCCAGGTCAAGCCCAAAACTCCTTGTCAGAGTTTTCACTCCAACGTACATCAATGCTAGATCCATGTCCACATGTAGTATCCAGACATGGATGTATTTGATAGAAAGATCCACATAATCCATTTCTTACAAAAACACTAGGTTGTTCTTGTATTCTTATCCTCAATGACTATGTTAGGGGTTTATTCCCTAATCTATGTTTTCTAAATCGAGTTTCCAATTTTTCTACTGAAGTTTCTCAGATACCAACTATAAAGACTTGGACCTAGTTTCCCGGAGTCGACACCTTATTACATTACATTAGAATATTTACAAGAATGTAGTATCCCAAAGGGACATATTGTTTAGTATATTTGGAAATCTATATACATACATAAGTTCAACTTTATAGCATGAAATGAAATACAACATATATGTTTTATTGGGATCATCCGCACATATAAGCTTATCCCAGCAAGTCATTCACAATAAAATTATTCATATACTGAGAAAATGAAACATAAGAAAGGGGTGAGATCAAATGATCAGTAAGAGTAAGAAATACAGTGGAATATAACATAAACATTAGGCATGGTGAATAATTGAAAACACATTCCTTTAAAAAATAAAACTGAACATAATATGGTAGGAAAATGAGCTGAGTAAATGTTACTATAACAAATCATAACCATGGTTATTCTACCAGTAGATTAACCACATTGTGAGATGGTATGTGAGTATGATATACTCTATAATACCAAATGTAGGATCGAAATAACAGAGATACTATAAAAATTATCTAATTATGCTTAAAATACAAGAGGGGGGGGGGGTGAATTATATAATTTTAAAAAATTCCTTTAGAACTTTTAAAGATAGATATATTTAACAATGTTTAAACAAGGTAATTCACAAAACCTCTAAACAAAGTGAATCCGGAAATATGGTTCTGGAAATTGAAACATAAAAAAAGTTTACAATAACAATGATTCTACCATAGAGCATATAGAATCTAACTAAGTCAGAGTACAAGTATAATGAAGTATATGATAGTTATAATTTCCTTACAATACAAATGCAGCAGAAAAATAACCTGAAACAAGAACAACTAACAATATGTAAATCTTTTAACCCAAAGAGAAGGGTATCCAAAAACCTTGGATAATGGTCCCTTGATTTATACTTTCAAGAAAGTCTGTCTTACCCACACCAGGTTAAGCCCTCGATATGAAGATCAGAGTCTCTGTCTTGCTATCCCCACAAGCCCTCAACTTCAAGGTAGTTGGAACCTCTATCTTCCTCAGCAAGGAAGCCCTCTAACTTCAAGGTAGTCGACAAATCTGTCTTCGTATCCCCAAAAGTCCTCGAATGTACTCAGAAACATTCAAAGTCACACGAATCAAGAACTGAACAATAAGTTCAGTATGCACTGGGAAATGTGAGTCTCTATCTAGAAATCACTTCAGCATGTAATCTCTAGAATTTCAGAACAGTCATGAACAATTACTGAGCTCATTCAAATGATCCCCTATTTATAGGTGTGTCTCTAACGGTCATCTCCCTCCTCAAATGGTCATATTTTCCCTAAAATCTCGGAGGGACCTGTACAAAAGTTACTCAACCAACGGTTTGTTAGAAACAAAAAAGACGACATTATTTTATAACAAAACATGTGTAACTGAAAGCACGACATCTTTTTATAACAAACTCAATAGTTCATAGTGTATGTAAATGTTAGTAGTCTACCAAAAATGTATTCGGAGTCTATAATACAAGAGTATTAAGATTCTATTTATTTAGGGAATTCGTAATCTGAATTCGGAGTCAGAATTCGTAATGACAATTCATCATCAAAATTCATAATGTGAATTCGTAAACTGAATTCATCATTAGAATTCATAATGAGAATTCATATTCAGAATTCATCATCAGAATTCGTAATGAGAATTCGTGATCAGAATTCATCATCAGAATTCGTAATGAGAATTCGTAATCATAGTTCATCATCAGAATTCATAATGAGAATTCATAATCTGAATTCATCATCAGAATTCGTAATGGGAATTCATAATCAGAATTCATCATCAGAATTTGTAATGAGAATTCGTAATCAGAATTCATCATCAGAATTCATAATGAGAATTTTTAATCAGAATTTATCATTAGAATTCATAATGAGAATTCGTATTCAGAATTCATCATCAGAATTTGTAAAGAAAATTCGTAATCATAATTCCACATCAGAACTCATAATGGAACATTATAAAAGTTTGTACTCATAATTCAAGATAGGACTTAATTAAAGTTCAAAACCAAAATTCCGAGTGAAACTTTATAAAAGTTCGTATCCAGAATTTAGATCCTAAAACAGAATGCTTCATATCTATGTATCATATGATTCTGAGGATTTAGATATGACACCAAATTTTATACTTTAACAAGATAATGAACAAAGTAAAACATGGTAAGAATAAATTTCCTTGGGAAAGGAAATTTTTCCTTATAGAACTAAAACACAAGGTAAAATGAAATTTTCTTTTAGATAAGGTGTTTGTGATTTTCAAAACAAGAAGGGATAGTCAAGTCATAAGGAAACATTAGCGACTCAACAATCTCCCCAAAGTATGAAGGAATTTAAATGTCATAAGGAAAACCTTATTGACTCAACAATATCCCCCATTTTGTAAAGCACAAACAACTTACAAAAAAGAACTAAAAGACTTAGTAAAATTTCAATGCTTTGAAAATAAAACTTATCTACCTTTTAAATTAATAGGATGAATACGACTAACACCCCCTTTGGCTTTGGAACACTAAGGATCATATTCTAGATTTCCAGAGTGAGAAATTTTATTGTTATGAAAATGGAAATCTTCGTAATAAGAACTCCCCCTTTGATAAAATCCTCCTTACTTAGGGATGTTTCATCTTTACTTGGAGTTCTTTTTCTTTCTTCCCATTAGAATTAAATTTCTTTTTTCCCTTCTCCACCTTTGTGATTTTCAAAATTTTTTTGAGGGAATGGAAAACAAACATATGGTACCTAAAATGTTAATACAATGCAAGGAAACAGAAATGAGAAACCAAAGATTTCATTAGAATTAGAAGAAATTGCACAAGGAATACAACAAAAGATCATATTGAAACAAAATTATCCTTATTTTTTCTTCGGCAACATATTCTTGACTATATTCTTTAACTTCTTCAGCTCTTTATGATCTTCCTCAGTTTTCTTTTCCATGGCTTTGACCTTTTCATCTTGAGCCTTCAGAGCCTCTGCTTGAGAATTTAGCAACTCTTCCTGCTTTGCTAAATTTTGTTCAAACTGAGTCTGAAGATCCCTTTCAGCCTTGTAGTACTGAAAAAGTGAGCTTTACTTTCCTTTCAGATCTTTTACTGCTTGAATCCGAAAATTCTGCTCTAGAGACCACTTCTCTTTAAAAGTTGTTGAAAGATCCTTGATCTTACTCTCTTCTGTATCAAAGGCTTCTTTAATATTATCTTGAAAGTCATCAAGCAAGCGCAAATATTGAACTGTTTTCTTGGACCAAGATGTCATCCTCTTGCAAGACCTCCTGTGGGAATTATAGTTGATCAGAAATTTTTTGAAATCAGCCTAAATCTTAACACACTTGTCCATCACCAAGGACACGGAATATGACTTCTGATTCAGAGTGTGTTGAATCATCTATCATCTAGAATCAACATTAGGGAGTATTGGTATGGTCTCAACCAACTTCTTCAGTGATTGAACAACAAAATCATGCCTTAAAGAGGATGATTCCGAATCTGGGATTTTATTAGGATAAGGTTCTTCATCGAGATAAAGAAGCTTTCTCTTTGATGATTCACCAGTTTTCTTCTTCTTCACTATTGATTTTGTAGGAGGGTCAACAACTATTTTCTTTCCCATATCAATTTTCGATACAGCTTCCTCATCAAGAGATTGATGCTCACTATAAGACAGTTGCACAACTTTGTCCTCATCTATCTCTTCCGGATTCATCGCTTCAACATCCTCAGGATGAATGAAATCTTGATTTTAACTTTCTTCCTCAGACACTTTATTCACTTATTTAACCATTTCTTCATCTTTTTCAGGAGTAACTAATTTTTTGGATTCATCTTGGGAAGTTCGGTGTGATAAATTCTTGGATTGGGTTCCCTTGTCCTGATATTCTTCAACTTTTTTATCAGGTAATCCATACCACCACTGCCCTCTTCTTCTTCTTCTTCACCCACTTCTTCTTCCACTTCGTCTTCCTCTTCAACTTCTTCTTCTAGTTCAAATTATTCTTCTATTTAAACTTATTCTTCTTCAGTAGCTTTTTCATTGAGTTTTTCCTGAGTGAAAAACTTCTTCCCTGGAGTCTCAGGTAATCCTTCTACCTAGAAGGATTTCGGAACAGGAATAGCTTATGAGGCTTTCCCAGTAGCCTTCAACAAAGATTGTACGACGTCATCTTAATACATTTTCTTCTTCAACTTTTTCTCCATGGATTTCTTTTCAAGCTCCTCAGCAGCAGATTCTTTCAAGGCCTTAGCCTCAGTAGGATCCAAACCAAACTGTGGCTCCTCTGCTTTTCTAACTTTCTTATCCTCTCTCCATTTGGCAACGACTTCATCAGGATAGGTTTTCTTTTTCTTTGGTTTAGGAGGTTCGGATTGAACTTCCTTATACTTGGGGGTTTTAGCTTCAACATAAACATCCTTCACTTTCCTCTTCTTTCCAAATTTCTTAGATGATTCAGCTACTTTAGAACCTTTTGGAACAGCCTCTGCTTCCTTAGCTAGAATCTCATAAAAGTCTCATGTTTCCTTAGAATAATGAACAAACATACTCTTGAGAGTAATATCAATGACCAGAATAATCTTACAATTCTTAGGCTGAGAGGAACAAGAAATCTTGAAATATTCAAGACACCAAACAATAAGCTTCGAAAGGATAATTGGATACATAATAATCTGAGCTCTTAAATTTCCATTCTTGATATTCTCATTTCAAATAAGAATATGTTCCATCAGGTTGATCTTTCTTAGATTTTCCAAAAAATCTAAGAATTAGATATCACTTTTCTTCAAATTATCCTTGTCTCCTCTTCTCGGAATGAGAAAACCCTGAACCCACAACTGAAAAACTCTATTGTTTGGAGATAGGTGATTAACCTTGGGAGTCTTGATATTTGAGAGTCCAAGACTTTCTAGAGATTTCACTTCAGTGAAACTTCTTATGCTCTCTGACAACTTACAAGAACAAGAAATAACTTCTCCTTCATAAGGTAACTCAACCATGTTGGAAGCCTTGGTATAATTCATCTTATAAGTCTTCCCATAAAACTTAAAATAAAACTTCTTCCTACCTTCTTCCTCGAAAAAACACACTTATTCATAAAGCTCAACAAGGAAATCCGAATACATTGGATTTTGATTCCCTGGATTTGACACACATACACTCTCCCAACCATTAAGCCTGATGTTCTTAGTAATTATAGAATCATCCTTGTAGAAATTTGGATGAAGTAACCTTTCCTTGTATACTTGCCACTCCGAAATCATCTTGACTGAAGACATTTCATGAGAGGGAGCTTCTCCAGACATTTAGAATAGAACACTTCTGAAGACTTCAGAATGTGCTTAAAAAGAGAGGCAGGGGTTCGAGATGCAAAGTCTTGGAAACCGATGTGGGACAACCCTTCGTTGGTCCTTTATATAGGCGATTGAGGTGACCCTTCATCTTCTAAAACCCATCCAATGGTTATAAAATATTCTGATCTTATCTGACGTTTGATATGATAACCAGAAGAAAAATTATGTTGGATCCGATCTTTTGAGGTTTTTGAAGAAAACTAGATTTAAGAAAATTAGAATCCGAGAAATACAAAAGAAAATACCAGCAATGAAATAATGACAATTAAAACTTAATAAAGAAAACATACCTTACAGTTTTCTAGGAAGGTTATTCATGATAGGTCATTTTCTTCTTGGAAATATTAAAAAAACCAAATAAAATGACTACGAAAACCTAAAGAAAATTTAGTAAAAAGAATTTCATTACGAAAATTTCTATTACAAAAAATTCATTATGAAAGTTTCCAGTACAAAAAATTTCATTACGAAAATTTACAGTAATAATATTTCATTACAAAACTTTCCAATATGGAAATTTCATTACGAAAATTTAAAGTATGAAAATTTCATTACGAAAATTTCAAGTACGAAAATTTCATTACGAAAATTTCAAGTACAAAAATTTCATTACAAAAATTTCAAGTACGAAAATTTCATTACGAAAATTTTCAAGTAAGAAAATATTATAATGAAAAATTTCAAGAACGAAAATATCATTACGAAAATTTTCAATACGAAAATTTCATTAAGAAAATTTTCAAGTACGAAAAATTTCAGTACAAAAATTTCATTACGAAAATTTCATTGCGAAAATTTCCATTACGAAAATTTCATTGCGAAAATTTCCAGTACACAAAAAAATCTCTGAAAAACTCAATACGAAAAATTTTCAAAGACCTAATATGAAAATTGTTGAAAAACTCAATACGATTTTTTTTAAAAAATTAACAAACAAATGTACCCCTCACTATGCAAAGGAGTTTATTACTATAAGTATATTGGTTTAACATAGTGTTAATCAAGGAAAACTACCTTATGGTAATCATTCCAAACTTCTGTTTAATATATTCAAATCTATCGGAAGGTAATGAATTTGTGAAAATGTCAGCATGTTGATCTTTTGTTCCGATAAACTGAAGAATTATATCTCCTTTTTGTGTGTGATCCCTAAGAAAGTTATGCCTAATATCTATGTGTTTTTCACGAGAGTGATGTGCAGGGTTTTTACTAAGGGAAATGGAACTTGTTTTATCACAAAAAATTTGTGTTTTGGTGAAATACATACCACAGTCTGTGAGTGTGTGTTTCATTCACAACACTTGAGCGCAACAACTTCTAGCTACTACATATTCAGCTTCAGTAGTGGATAAAGCTACTGAGTATTTCTTCTTGCATGACCAAGAAACTAATGAATCTCCTTAGAAATGAAAAGTTCTGGATGTACTCTTTTTATCCATTCGACACCCACCAAAGTCAGCATCTGAGAATCCGTTTAATATAAAATCATTTCCAGAAGTATCAAAAAGTCCTAAATCCAGGGTTCCCTTTAAGTGGCGAAAAATTCTTTTCACTGACTTTAAATGAGATTCCTTAGGATTGGAAAGATATCTAGAACATAAGAATACTAAAAACATCATGTCTAGATGACTAGTTTTCAAGTATAGCAAGCTTCCTATCATACCTCTAAAAGATGTTTGATCCAATGGTTTCCCAGTTTCATCTAGATCAAGTGTGTTTCAAGTACCAATAGAAGTACTAATACTCTTAATGTTGTCATATCCATACTTTTTAAGAAGATATTTAATATACTTCGGTTGAGATATATAGGTTCCTTTTGGTTTTTGTGAAATTTGAAAACCAAAGAAAAATGTTAACTCACCCATCATATTCATTTCAAACACAGATTTCATTAGATCTGCAAAGGAATCAATTAATGATTGCTGAGTTGAACCAAATATAATGTCATCAAAATATATTTGAGCAATCAAAACATTTTTCTTATTGTTCTTTATAAAAATGGTTGGATCTAAATTTACCTTAACATAATTATTTTGAATCAAAAATCATGTTAGTCTATCATACCAAGCTCGAGGGGCTTGTTTAAGTCCATACAAAGCTTTGGTAAGTTTAAAAACATGATCAGGATATTTTGTGTCTTTAAAGCCAGGAGGTTGGTGTACATAAACTTCCTCTTAGACATAACCATTAAGAAAATCACATTTCACATCCATTTGAAAAAGTTTAAAATTGAAGAATGTTGTAAAGGCAAGTAAGATACGAATAGATTCAAGTCTAGCTATTGGAGCATAGGTTTCTTCATAGTCTATTCCTTCTTGTTGGTTATATCCTTTAGAAACTAATCTAGATTTATTTATCACTATGACTCTATTTTCATCACACTTATTTCTGAAGACCCACTTTACTCCAATAACAGTGGTTTCCTTAGGTCTTTCAACTAAGGTCCAGACATTATTCCTTTAGAATTCATTTAGCTCATCTTGCATAGCTTTTATCCAATCAACATCACCTAAAGCTTCATCAGTTCTTTGTGGTTCTAATTGGGAATGAAATGCTAGATGTTCTACGCCATTATTTAAGGAACTTCTAGTCCTTATAGGTTGATTTACATCACCAATGATACTATCGCTGGGATGATTCTTTAGAAACAAATGATTTGGGTTTTGTAAAACCTGTTCATCAACATAAGGTAGAAAATAATCTGGGGTAAATGTTTTCGAACCATTTTCTTGAACATTTTCTTTATCAGAAGAATCTTCTATCATAGGTTGATAATCAGTTTTTGAAAACACATCTGAAGATGTAGTTTAAGGTTGTTTAAAAATAAAAGGATCAGACTCATCAAATTTGACATGTACTATTTCTTCAATAGTACAAGTGTTTTTATTGAACACTCTATAATCCTTAGAAGTTGTGGAGTAGCCTAAGAAAATTCCTTCATCAGATTTTGGTGCGAATTTGTGCATATTATCTTTAATATTCAGAAAGAATAATTTGCAACCAAAAACCCTGAAGTAGGAAAGTCTAGGTTTTCTATCATTCCATAACTCATAAGGAGTTATTAAGAAAAGGTCTAATCAAAACACGATTTATAGTATAACAAGTAGTACTTATAGCTTCAGCCCAGAAATGTCTAGCTATTGAATATTCACTCAACATGGTTCTAGTTATCTCTTGAATAATTCTATTTCTTCTTTCAACTACAACATTTTTTTGAGGAGTTCTACATGTTGAAAAGTTGTGATTAATAATTTTTCTACTACAAAAGGTTTCAAAATCATAATTTTGAAATTCTCTTCCATGATCACTATGAATAGTTTTCAATGGAAGGTTTTTCTCATTTTTCACTTGGGCTCTAAAACTTTTGAAATAAGGAAAAGCATCAGACTTCTTTTCTAGAAAATAGACCCACGTAAATCTAGTGTAATCATCAACTAAGAAAAACACATAGTATTTTACACCAATAATTACAGTTTGTGTTGGTCCAAAAATATCCATATGCACTAACTGCAATTCATCAGTAGTTGAGATGTCACCGATTGATTTAAAACTAGATTTAGGTTTCTTTCCATACTGACAAGGATCACAAACATTAGAAGAATAAAATCTATGCTCCGGTAGATCCTAAACTAGTTTCTTTTTAGAGAGTTTACATAGGTTTCTAAGGTTACAATGTCCTAACCTTCTATGCCATACCCAAGAATGATCTTCCATTTCACTAATACAAGGTATGTCTTGGATCCTAAGGTCTTCTAAGTTCAAAGTGTATACATTCTCTTGCCTATGGGCAGAGAGAATAAACTCTTCCTTGGAATTTTGAACTAAGCACTTATAATTCTTAAAATTCACAAGGTATCCTTCATCACATAATTTTCTTATGCTAATGAGGTTGTGCTTAATACCCTTAAAAAATAAAACATTTGATATTAATGTTTTTGAAAGAAGAAGAATATTACCTATTCCAACAATTTCACCTTGAGAATTGTCTCCGAAAGTTACTTTTCCTCCCTTTGTCTTGATAATATTTTTAAAATAGTTTTTGTTACCAGTCGTATGCCGGAAACATCCACTATCCATGTACCATGTATTACTGTTGGTATCTTTTTTATTATCGTGAAATAAGAAAATTTTATGTTTTCAGAATCCAGACTTGCTTGGATCTGGAAATCTCAGATAGTAAAATTTTAGGCACCCACATCTTCTTAGAAAAAATAAGCTTTATGAAAACCTAAAGACTGGGTTTTGTTTAAAGAACAACTCTTTGCCCAATGCACTCTACATTGGCACTTGGTAAAAAATGGGGAACATTGAGGAACAAAATAATTGTTGCTAAAATTTGGTTTAGCATGGGTATAACCAAATCCAGAATTATTTCTTGATGGTCGTATTTGTGAATACATCTTATCAAACTTTTCTTTACCTAAAGTAAAGTTTGACAAACACTTATTTAAGGAAAATATTTCGGACTTGAGTTTGATAACCAAGTTTTTATCTTCAATATCATTAGATTTAGAACTAGAGCTAGGCTCTGAAACAATCTTCTTATAAATTACTTTTTCTAGATCATTAGAAAGATTATTCTTTTCAGAATTTACTTCCTCATGATTTTTTGAAAAACATACAAAATCAACATTTCTCTTATCAAGATCTTTAGAAATATTCGATATCTCCTTAGTAAGAATATTATTCCTAGAATTTTCCTTGTCATGTTTTTTCATGAGTTTTGAATTCTCAAACTCAAGAAGTTTGGAAAACCAAGAAACTTATTCATAGGTACGTAAAGTATTATCTTCATCAGAAGTAGATTCTTCATCCGAAGAGTTATAATATTTAATATCATTAGAATTCAATGAATCATTGGTCAATGATTCAGCATTATGTACCTTAGCCATAAAACAATGAATGTCAATAGATAGTCTAGATATTAGACAAATATTTACTCTCTTGTCAAGAAGATTCATAATCCGAAGATTCATTTGAAGAGTCACCACCGTTGGCACTCCATGTGTCGTTAGCTTTCAAGACTTTCTTGGATCTGGCTTTGTAATACTTCTTGTTGTTTCTTTCAGAATTATTTCCCTTCCTTTATTTTCTCTTAAGCATGGGACATTAAGGTCTTATATATCCATCTCTCTTGCATTCATAACATGTTACTTTATAATCTTTCTTATCTTTCCTATCTTTCTTCTTATACTTGGATTGAAAATTTCTCTGTCCAGCTATATTGTTCATCCAATTAGAAAGATTCTCTAACTCATTTATTGAAGATTCACTTCCACTAGATTCGGATTGTATAACAACCATATTAGACTTAGATCTAGTAAGTCTCTTAGGAGTCTTAGATTTCGTGTGATTTGATGTTGTAGTAAAAGCAAAAATACCATTCCCATTCTTCTTTTTGATGTTGTCAGCATCTCTCTTCATCCTTGTTTCATGTTGAAGAAGGGTTCCAAATAGCTCATCTAAGGAAATTTGAGTAACGTTCCTGTTCTCATTAATAGAAGTTCTCTTGGATTCCCACTCATTGGTCATAATTTCTATGATCTTATCAAAAAGAGCTTCATCATCCAAACCTCTCTCTCCCATTGATTGTAAAATATTTAGAATAGTCATAAATCTTTGTTGCACCATACAAATTGGTTCATCATAAGGAAAAATAAAAACATGATATTCAGCTCTAAGCAAGAGTATTCTAGTTTCGATGACTTTGGAAGTTCCAAAGTGAGTAACCTCAAGCTTCTTCAATATACAATTTTCTGCTTCACCAGATGAAATTTAGATATATATATTTCTTTCCATTGAGAAAAGAATAGTATTGTGTACCTTATAGTTAAGTTGATATTCATGCTTCTCTTGATTTTTAATGGTACTAACTTCCTTGTCAGGGATTTTATATCCACCAATAAGCATAACAAAATTTTCAACTCCAGTATTGATAATAAATGTCTTCATGCGATCTCTCCAATATTCATAATCATTTCCATCAAAATTAGGTGGTGTTGTTGGATTGAGATTGTCAATAGAACCAACATTCACTCCTATCATCTTTAAGAAAAATCTTTCTACACAAACTTGTTATTAACAATGATTGTAAGGGAAGGAAAAAATTTTAGAAAAGAAAAAAATAACAAGAGTAACTCTAAGAAAAAACCAATCCGAATATATGATTCTGAAAAGTTGAATCCGAAAAAAATAAGATTGAGATAGATTTTCTTCTGAATCTAATCGTGAGATCAATTCAGATTGAACCAATGCTCTGATACCAATTGTGATATGGTATGTGAGTATTATAAACTCTATAATACCAAATGTAGGATCGAAAAAATAGAGATACTATAAAAATTATATAATGATGCTTAAAATACATGAGGGGGGGGGATTGTATACTTTTAAAAAATTCCTTTGGATCTTTTAAAGATAGATATGTTTAACTAAACAAGGTAATTCACAAAACCACTAAACAAAGTGAATCCGGAAATATGGTTCTGGAAATTGAAACTTAATGAAATTTTACAATAAAAAGATTCTACCATAGAGCGTATAGAATCTAACTAAGTCAGAGTACAAGTATAAGGACATATATGATAGTTATACTTTCCTTAAAATACAAATGCAGCAGAAAAATAACTTGTTACAAGAACAAGTAACAAGATGTAAATCTTTTAACCCAAAGAGAAGGGTATCCAACAACCTTGGATAAAGGTCCCTTGATTTATACTTTAAAGAATGTATGTCTTAACCACACCAGGGTAAGCCCTCGATATGAAGATCAGAGTCTCTATCTTGCTATCCCCGCAAGACCTCAACTTCAAGATAGTTGGCACCTCTGTCTTCCTCAGCAAGGAAGACCTCGAACTTCAAGGTAGTCGGCACCTCAGTCTTCCTATCCTTAGAAGTTCTCGAATGTACTCAGCAACATTTGGAGTCGCACGAAGCAATAACTGAACAAGAAGTTTAGTACGCACTGGGCAATGAGAGTCTCTCTCTAGAAATCACTTCAACATGTAATCTCTAGAATTTTAAAACAGTCATGAATAGTTGCTGAGCCTATTCAAATGAGCCCCTATTTATAGGTGTAGCCCCAATGGTCGGCTCCCTCCTCCAACGGTCATATTTTCCCCGAAATCTCGGAGGGACCTTTACACGTGTCACTCAATCAACGGTTAGTTAGAAAAAAAAAACATCATTTTATAACAAAACATGTTTAACTAAAATAACGACATAATTTTATAACAAACTCAACAATTCAGAGTGTAAGTAAAAGTTTGGAGTCTAACCAAAATGTATTCAGAGTCTATAATACAAGAATATTCAGATTTTGTTTATTTGGGGAATTCGTAATCTGATTTCGGAGTCATAATTCCTAATGAGAATTCATCATCAGAATTCATAATGTGAATTCGTAAAATGAATTCATCATTAGAATTCATAATTAGAATTCGTATTCAGAATTTATCATCAGAATTCGTAATAAGAATATGTGATCAGAATTCATCATCAGAATTCGTAATGAGAATTCGTAATCAGACTTCATCATCAGAATTCGTAATGAGAATCCATAATCAGAATTCATCATCAGAATTCGTAATGAGAATTCGTAATAAGAATTCATCATCAGATTTCGTAATGAGAATTCGTAATCAGAATCCATCATTCGAATTCCTAATGAGAGTTCGTAATTAGAATTCATCATCAGAATTCGTAATGAGAATTCGTATTTAGAATTCATCATCAGAATTTGTAATGAAAATTCGTAATTAGAATTCCACATCAGAACTCATAATGGAACTTTATAAAATTTTGTACTCAGAATTCATGATAGAACTTCATTAAAGTTTTTAACCAAAATTAGGAGTGAAAAATTATAAAAGTTCGTATCTAGAATTTGGATCCTAAAACAGAATGCTTCATATCTAAGTATCATATGATTCCGAGGATTTAGATATGACACCGAATTTTATACTTTAACAAGATAATGAACAAAGTAAAACATGGTAAGAATAAATTTCCTTGGGAAAGGAAATTTTTCCTTATAGAACTAAAACACAAGGTAAAATGAAATGTTTTTTAAGATAAGGTGTTTGTGATTTTCGAAACAAGAAGGGATAGTCAAGTCATAAGGAAACCTTAGTGACTCAACAATCTCCCCAAAGTATGTAGGAATGGAAAAGTCATAAGGAAAACCTTATTGACTCAACACACATGAATTATTGATTTATAGCTTCATAATGAGGGAAATGCATATTCTAGAGTTTCTAAAACATATCTTCAAGACCTCGACCAAGACGTCTAAAAATTATTAAGGCCTCATCCAAAACCATATCTCAAAATGGGCAAGGCATCGACCAAGTCTACTACTATTTGTCTCATGATACCTATCGATGAATAAAGGGGATATAGAAGGCCCCACATATCACATAATAATTCCAATGAATTCCTAATATGTGCAGGGATAAACATAAACAGCATATAAATTCATATTGAAACTAACAAATGAAATGTAAATAACTTTCCCCGAACATTAAGCTTAAACACTAAGCATTCAAAGTAAATTGTTGAATGGTTTTAGGATAGAACATACACAATAAAACTAGTCATAAACCATTAAATTAAATATGTTATATTATATCATAAAAGATTTATCCCAATAATACATAATAATCAATATGTGTGTTGAAACATATGAAAATACTCTTATAAAATCATCGAGTAATTCTTGAGATAAATACTCTTTTATTTTGAAAAGAAAAGTCAATGTATAAAACCAAAACTGAAGTAAGATACTATTTTCATAATAAAATGATATATTTTAGAAAGATAATGGATTCTAAAAATAGATTATAGAGTTCCATTGATAATAGGTAAGCATTTGAGAAATTCTTTTGAATCGGGCTTGTATTTCAGAAATAATTTTTAAAGTTACATTTAAAACGAGTAATTACCCATAAAATAAGGAAGTATTATGGTTCACATAGAATTTATGAGGATTAAATAAAAATACATAATAATTTCATTGAGTTAATTAGATAATAAAAGTAACATGAATGAAAATAGATGTTTGGGTGGAAAACCCTTACCTTAAGTTTGAATGTGTTCCACTATTGAAATTAAGGTCCTATAATATGAAATTAGAATAATTAATAACTTAATTATGAACCTATTATACATTTATTTATTTTTTAATAATTTTTTTAGTTCATTTATGTTCTTATTGATAAGTTATAATATTGAATTTTGTCGTTTTAGAGTGTTTGCTTTCTTTATTTTCATAATCGGTTCACTTGTTTTTAAGTAATGGAGTTCATGTGGAATGGATGTAAATCTCCATAATTGAATTTAAACATTATTTATGAATATAAATATGTTTTAATGGTCATTTATATCATTTGGTTACATGTTATAAGGATGAATCATTAGATGAAATATTAATGACAAACACATAGATTATTTTAGCGGTATTTTGATTATTAGGAACTATTTTGATCATATGATTTAATATTATGTACATATACTGGTTCAAAAATATTAATTAGGTTATAATACATATATTATAATCTTTTTAAACCATAAAAATTATTTCATTACCAGTAATTAAGTAGAAATTGAAGAATGAAACTTCGTCATCCACAAAGGTTTTAAATTAGCACCTCACAGACGATGATTTTGTTTATAAAATAAAAGTTAGAGAGTAATGATATTGATGTTGGTTATTATATTAACAAGATATAATTTTATTATACAGATGATATTGGAGTTATAAAGGTCATTTGGATAGAGGAGGTGAGGAGAAGATAACAATTTAAAGGAACTTGAAATGAAACTCAAAGAAATAGAATGTGAATTTACCTCTTGAATCCACCTCCTTGAGAACCTCCTTAAGGGAAGGGGTTTTGGTATTTTGGAAAGACCAAGAGATCCTGGATGTTAATAGTGACTAGGGAAGGGTATTTTGTGAGAAATTTTAGGATCTTCAAGTCTTAGAGTAGTGAAGAAAAGAGGGAGTCGGGGGGGGGGGTTATAGTGGAAGAGAGGAGTGAATTTTGAATATTTTAGTCATTATTTTAGTAATTCCCTCATGAAAAACAATAGTGTTGATTAATGTGACCTATAATAGTAATAATTTCATGTTAGTCTGAACCATGTGTGCTTACATCACTCATGATGTCATAAATAGTTCATTTAACTGATAATTTGTATATACAGTTTTTTACCGTATTTCAATATTCATAAAAAAATTCATGAAATTCAGAAAAATCTCCAAAATTCACCCTAACCATTTTTTGATGTGTAGAATTCAAAAAATAAGTCCATTTTTTTGAAAATAAATTTCAAAATATGATTAATTAAATTTTTTAATAAAAGAATACTAAATTAAAAAAGTTAATAATTTTAAACGATGACTTATTTTATATCATCTTGAAAAATTAATCAAGATGTGTTTATACTATAGCTTTAAGAAAATAAAATCATGATATGATTTACTATTCATAAGGGCCATATTATTATTAATAAGGGTATGTTATTATTTACAAAAAAAAACAAGTTGGTTTTATCAGACTCTAAATGACTTACTGAGCGCAATTCTAGATGACCGTTTTTGAAATTCAAAACATTGTAGAGGAAAAGTTATGTTTAACGGCTAGATTATAAAATGTGTTGTTTTTTAGGGACTCAATGTTTCCTGATTGGAATATTTATTTTCAAAAACTTGGGTTGTTAAATTCTTGGTGCTGAAAAGTTATGGTTAATACCTTACATAATATAAAAAGTTTTAAAATTAGAGTTTACAAACTCACCACCATGACCAATTCACATAGTAAGAAAAGTTGGATTTTTCTCATTTTTAACAAGATCCTAATAGGTTTTTAAATGAGAAAGTTATTTTGATTTTCATGTGAAAAAATATACCCAATTAATCTAGTGTCATCATCGACCATGACATGAATATAATTTACCCCATAATACCCCTAGTTTGTATAGGCCCAAATAAATCCATGTGTACTAATTGTAGCGATTTGAATGTTGAGACTTCACTATTAAGTATAAAACTATAATTATTTTTCTTTCTAAACTGACTAGGAAAAAATAATCTAGTAGAGCTGAACATAAGTTCTGGTAGTCCTCTAACATGTCCCTTCCTAGAAAGTTTAGCTAACATTTGAACGTTATAGTGTCCAAATATTCTATAACACAACCTATATTACCCCTAGATTCTATAATGTAACCCAAAAGTGATTATTTTTATGGTTATAAAGTTTAAGGAATATGGATGGGAGAGTTGAGAGAACTTTGGAAGTGGTTTTGGGGAAAAATTGAAGTCAAATGGGCGGCATACGGTTTGCCGAACTGTACGGCCAAACCGTTTGCAATGATCCTATTGATGTTGTTGCTCCAGCATGGTTGGAGCACATTTATGGAGACCATGCGTGGAAGTCCTATGAGAGTCTGCCTTGGTAGTAGCTAATGCACTTTTGGCACACATTTTGTCTAACTGGGCGAACAAACTGTGCAGATGGTTTAAGGGAGATCCAAAAAAAGTGGTTCTCATAAAATTTCGCCTTTAAGTGGATCGTTTTTTCTCTTAAGCTGCCATAACTCTGGATTTATCTTCCCTGAATGTACTAGAATCTCTCCCAATCGTTTTAAAGTCAATTTGAAGGCTTTCTTTGGTGAATCGAAGTCATCTTCTTGAGTTATGTGATCATTCTTCTTCGTTCTTGATCATTTTCTTAGATCTACTTAGATCTACTTATCCTATTCTCATGGTTTCTTATATATATGCCTGTTATGGGTAGATCTAAGTCTTTGGATGCCAAATATGTTGATATTTGGTCTTGATCTTTTTAGGAGAAGAGATCTAAGGCAGGTTCTTGGAGAATCGACCCGATTTTATTTTGCGTTCTTCGTTCGTTGGGGTTTTTGTCAAAACCTTCGAGGTAGGAGGATTATTTATCGACTAGACTTAGTAGAAAAGATTGGAATGAATTCAAATTGAATGTTTGGTGTTGAATTGATTTTTATTTGGCTATTGAATACTTCTTGGAAACCATCTTGAGTGGTGGTTTTGAAATCTGGAAAATTGGGGATTTTGAATGAGTGCGTTGGTTCTCGATTTTAAAAAATGGGTTTTAAAAAGGGGATTTTTCTAGAATGATGGAACATAAATGGAATTATATGTTTTCAATAAAAGTGTATGTTTTATTGAAATTAATTTTTTTTTGAAATTGGATTTTCTTTGGTTTTCAATAAAAGTTTAGTTTTATAAGTGGATTATTTTGGTAATGGAAATATTTGGAATAAGCAGTGTTGGTGTGAGTTCATGCTTAACATGACCTTAATAGGGTAAGAGTACCATTGGGGTACAAGGGAAGTTCCCCTGGATTGGGGCGAGTGTCATTGGGACACAAGAAAATTGGACGAGAGACCGCTCATGAGTATAGAACTGTCAAACGAAGCATGCATGTGTGGGTGTGTTGTAAACTATGGAATGGTTGTGCCAAATGACAAGAAGAATTGGTTTTAAGCAATGAATAGTTATTTTTTCTGGAAAAATAACTTTCCAGAAATTGTTGTCATTTAGTTTTGTTTTCACTTGGTTGTAAATGGTTTTTGGAACTTGTTTATATTTGGTTATAAACTTTTTTGGTAAATTGTTTTATATAATCTATTTTATAATAATGTGGATAACTTTTATATCCTAGTGGTGTATGTAGGGAAGTCATTGGGGAAAAACCTATTGAGTTTTATACTCACCCCTACGTTGTCACATTGGTGATTTTGTAGATTCTATCTTCCGGGACAGGGTAAAAGGTAACGCTTCCCACATTTTGAGCACTACCTCATGATGTATGGGTTGTTCGGTGATTGTGAATCTTGGAGCTTGTGGAGCATGGAGTCTTGTGGTATTTTGAGAGTCTTGAGTTGTTTATCTACTATGTACATTGATATTGGTTTGGTCTTCCACTGTTTCACACTTAGATATGGTTTTCATATGCATTAAGTTGTTTAGTTGTCTTGATTGTATTCATGAATCATTTGGTGAATGTTTTTGTTATGGTTGGTTGGTTTATTGGTTTATTTCTTAAAGGGTAAATCATCCCCCACATGTATTCTAAGACCTTCAAAATTCATTTCCATCCTTTTATGTCTTGGCGATGTCTCTTAAAGCCAATTAATTACTCGTTGTACTCTCAAGAAAATGTGAATTGGTGGGTCACTAAAAATGGTATTATAATGGTCCTTCCTTTGAGGTACAAATGTTATAAACTTGTTCGGTTCTATCCTAACAAGTATTAATCAATGTTCTTAGTCTTGGAGTTGAAATATCTTCTTTTATATTATTTGGGCCGAAATATTTGACAGGAGTAGGATCTTCGGAACTTGAAATGTATAGCATAAAAGGATGTAGCTAACCCTTTTAGGCTAAACATAATGTTACCAGAGAGTTGGGGTATATATGTGTTCAGAGAAACTTCCAGAATTTAGGAATCACATTATCATGAGCTTAGACAATGCGATGAGCATGACATGCATTGTAGAGGAATGAATTCTCACTAGGAGTGCATACATCATTTTGAGGAATGATTCATATTGTGAAAAAAAATTGATTTTTGAAAACGTATGAAATTGTTTTTCAAAATGAAATATTTTGAAAATGGGAATGCTTATTGTATTTTTGAAATGGTTTAATCATCAATAATGAGGTTAAATATTTTCAAAAAATGGTTGAACATTGGAATAAATGTTGTTTTAGAAAAAAATGTTGTGATAGTTGATGTGATTGAATTTTATATTCTAATCCATCAGTTGTTAGAGAGTGGGATTGACAGAGTTTGTTGTTGGTTTAGAAAATGGTACTTGTAGGATTCATCGAAACCAACCTAAAGAAGATGCAAATAATGTGGTGTCACCTGAACCACAGGTATACCAAGAGCTAGTTCAAAGTATTGTCCAATCTTTTCAAGATGTGGATACGGGGAAATGGAGGAATGGGCCACGATATTTGTATCATACCATTCAGTTCATGAAACAGAATCCACCGAACTTATGAAGATATTATGAACCTGAGATGGGAGAGGCATGGATGAGTAGGATGAATCATATCTTTGACTTCATCGGTACACCGATAGAGCTAAAGGTCAAGATGGAGACGTATATGCTCGAGGATCTTGCACGCTAGTAGTGGGATTTAGTGGTGCAACCTAAATTGGATGAAGGCCTTATATGGGAGGATTTTGAGGAATATTTTAGAAAACAATTATTTCCTCACATGTTCAAGATCCAAAAAATGACAAAATTCTTCAACCTGAAACAATATAGTCTCTTTGTCACAGAGTATACTACAAAATTCATGAATTTAGTCCGTTTTCACCCGAGGTTGTGTCAAGTGCGTCTTTGATGGAACACATCTTCGAATCGATGATATGTTAGGATATTCGATCAAATATTATGATGCCCTATATTACAGATTATACAGATATGGTGAATAGATAGACTTTGGATGAACGTGATATCTCATGATCTATGGGAGGAGGTATGATGCTACCCACAGGGAATGGTGGGAACTCAAATGCTGGGATTTAGCAGGAAAGGGACACCTATTTCCAAGGTGGGAGTGGAAATCAGAACCAGACATCTAGATCAAAGAACCTTCCTCCACAACCCTAGAGAAAAGTAGGTTGCATTCAATGTGGTTCGCTTGACCAAATAAAGAGAGAGTGTACAACACAACTTATATCATTTCATAATTTCAACAAGATGGGACACCTTCAGTGATATTGTCACAGTGCTCCAAGGTCAGGTGCTCGAGATACTTCTCAGGAGTCACAAGTATCGTATGCTTCGATAGGGAGAGGACAACAGAATCAGTCTCGTTAGTAGAGAAGAGCAAGCAATAGTGATTCTAGAAACACCATGACTCCTCAACCAGGGATATATTATCAAGTCAAAAAGGATAATAGTGTTGCGGTGAAGAAATTTTATGGAGCTGAGAAGATGATTATCGATGATTAGGATAGACCATCTATAGTGAGAGGTATGATTATTTTGAATTCTACCCTTGTGAAGTTCTCTTATATACCGGTTCATCTCATTCCTTCATTGATTCTAATTCTGTGGATTTTCTATGTTTAATGTTGGAAATGATGCAATCTGTTTTAAAACTGAAAAATATTCTTGGTGTAAGAGAATGTCGAGACTTTGTGTGTAGAGCATGTGCTATAACTATTGATGGAGATGAGCTGAAATGGGACTTCTCAATGTTGGACATGGATGTTTATGACGTAATCCTGGGCATGGATTGGTTGAAAAAATTTATGGCTTGCATCGACTGTTATAAGAGAATAATTAGTTTCACGATGACATCAAGCATCTCTTCAGAGGAGAGAGGATGGTAAAAAAGGGGAAAAGAGATGGTTGGAACCAATGGTGGGAACGATCTCTTATCTATTGATAGAGAACTTATTTGGATTTACACCTATAAGGGAAGTGGAATTAATGATTTATCTCATTCTGAGGACCAGTCCTATTTCCATTCCATCTTATATGATGGCACCAAAAGATTTACTGGAATTGAAGGTGAAGTTGGAGGAGTTGGAAAGAAAGGATTTTATTCAACCACATACATCTCTATAGACAACACCAGTTTGGTTCGTGAAGAAGGCAGATGGAACACTCTAGATGTGTGTTGATTATCGTAAGCTTAACCAAATTACGATAAAGAACAGATATCCACTTCAATGCATTGATGATCTATTTGATCAATTAAGGGGAGAACAGTGGTTCTCCAAGATTGACTTGCAATCAGGATATCACCAATTGCGAGTTCAGAAGGAAGATATTCCGAAGACATATTTAAGAAGTAGATATGGACACCAAGAATATGTAGTCATGGATTTCGGTCTAATAAATGTACTAGAATTTTTCATGGATTTGATGAATCATATATTTCAGTGATATCTGGATTCTTTTTTGTGGTGTTTTTGGATGACATCTTGTTGTACTCAAAGACAAGAGCTGACCATGAGGATCACCTAGAAACAGTCACAAATATTGTGAGATCACCGTTTGTATGACAAATTATCAAAGTGTGATTTTTCGATACAGGAAGTACATTTCCTTATCTATGTCATTTATGAGAAAGGAATTTCTGTTTATCCTGAAAAGATAGAAGCTGTTATCTTGTGTAAACTACCAAATAATATCTTCAAGATACGAAGTTTTCTTGGTCTAGATGGTTACAACTGATGCTTTGTGCATGATTTATCATGACTATCTTCGCCAATGACAACTCTGAAAAAGAATATGTTCCATTCCAATGGATAGAGGAACATTAGAAGTCTTTCCAGGAACTAAAAGTTCATCTTACATAGACACTTATCCTGATTTTTCCAGAATTAAGCCATGGGTATGTGGTGTAATGTGATGCTTCAGGATCAGGGTTGGGATATGTTCTCATGTAAAGAGACCATGAGGTTAATTGTTTTTCAAGGTAGTTGAGGGTGCATGAGAATAATTACCCAACACACGATTTGGAGTTATTTTCAGTTTTCCATGCTTTGAAAACATAGATACATTATCTCTTTGGTGGGAAATTTACTGTGTTCACGGACCACAAAATCTTGAAACAAATTTTCTCATAGTGAGATTTGAATCTGAGGAAAAGTACATGGATGGAATACCTCTGAATGTTTGACTTTGACATGATGTACACACCAAGGAACGGAAATTCAGTGGAGGATGCATTGTTCAGAAATTTAAATGCCCAGTTGGTGAAAGAAGCTTTAGATGAAATGTAGTTGATGTCAGTCCTAGCTGACATGCATGTGAAATTTGAATACCAAGGTGATGTGGTGGTTTTATTTTTAGTTACGCTTGTTCCTGATTTGGTAAATATTGTAAAAGAGGTATAAAAATTTGATGCAGAATGTCTGTTTGTGAGTTCAAAACTCAATGGTGGGGAGACCATTCAGGTATGGGAACTTGATGGGAGTTAATTTTGATGTTCTATAGATTGGATGGTTATACCTATGGCTTTCCAAGAACAACTCCTTAATTCTTACCACTATTTGAGATGGTATGTACATCTAGGTACACAAAATATGTATAAGGTGTTGAAGGCACAATTTTGGTGGAGCAACATGAAAAGAAGTGTGGATGAGTTTGTCTCGTGGGGCCTAACTTGTAAGCAGGTTAAAGCAGAGCATTAGAGACCAGTGGGAATGTTGCAGTCTTTACCTATCTCAGTGTAGAAATGGGATCATATAGCGATGGATTTTTTTACAGGTCTTCCAAGAAAGGTCCATAAACACGATGCCATTTAGGTGATAGTGGACCGGCTTACCAAGTCGGGCCATTTCATTTCAATTCGTGAAACTCATACAGTGGAGGATTTTTCAAAAATATATACATGAGAAATAGTAAAGAGGCATGGTGTACCAATTTCAATAGTCTCATATAGAGATCTGAGGTTCACATCTTGTTTTTAGAAATCCTTACAGAAATCCCTTTGTACTCAGTTGACTATGAGCACGATATATCATCCTCAGACAGATGGCCAGTCTGAGAGGGTGATACAAACATTGGAAGACATGTTTGGGCTTGTGTAATAGATTTTGGTGGCTCATGGGAGGATGATATACCCTTTTAGGAGTTATCATATAATAACATCTATCAGGCCTCGATACACATGGCTCTGTTTGAAGCATCATATGGGCATCCTTGTCGTTCTCCACTATGCTGGGTAGAAACGGATAAAACTTCACTATTTGGGCTGAGCCTTGTCCAATAAAAAATGGAGAAGATTCAGTTAATTATAAAGAGGATGGAGATGGCTCAAAGTCATCAAAAATCTTATGAAGATCACTGTCGAAGGCCGTCGTCGTTTTCCGTGAGTGATCTTGTGTTCTTGAGGATCTCTCAATGACCTGGGCATCAGTGTTTCGGGAAGTAGGGAAAGTTGTCTCCTAGATGAATTATCCCTGTAGAGATACTATAATGGGTTGTAGAGGTGGAATATCAATTGGAATTACCACCACGGTTCAGTTCGATGCATAATGTGTTCCATGATTCTCAGTTGAAAAAGTATCAGCCTGATCCTAACCATGTGATCAGATGGGATCACGTTAACCTAGATCCAGATGCTTTGTTGATACATATCCTAGTACAGGTATTGGATAGGAAAGATAAAGTCATATATTGAATGGGAATCATTCTGGTGTGGGTTTTATGGTAGCATGGTCAGATCCAGGAAGAGACTTGGGAATGTGAGGAGGAGATGAAAGAGCAATGGCCGGAACTCTTTCAGACAGGTGAGGGTTTTCCACTTTCTGAGGATGAATAGACCAATGGTGGGCAGAATGTAGTACCTCCAGTTTCTGGTATGTTACCCTTACTTGATGATTTTTATGGTTATAATGTTTAACGGTGATGTATGGGAGATTTGGGAGAACTTTGGAAGTCGTTTTGAGGAAAATAGAATTTTCATGGGTGGTGCACGGTTTGCCTAACCATGTGGAAAAACCGTGTGTAATGATCCTCTTGAGGTAGTTTCTCCAGTACAGCTGGTGCATGTTTATAGAGACCATGTGAGGAATCCATGCGAGGGTCTTCCTTGGTAGTAGCTAGCACGCAATTTGTCTAACCATTCAAACTAACCATGCAGATGGTTTAAGTGAGGTCGTAAAAAAGTGGATCTCACACATTTTTTCCTCTAAGTGCCTCGTTTTTTGATCCTAAGAAACCATAAATTTTTATTTATCTTACTTAAAGGTAGGATAACCTCTACCAAGAGTTTTTGAGTCAATAATAAGGCTTTCATTGGTGAATCGAAGCTTGATTCTTAAGGCATGTGATCGTTCTCTTCGTTCTTGATCGGTTTCTTAGATCTACTTAGATCTACTTATCCTCTTCTCTTGGTTTCTAAATTCTATGGTCGTTATGGGTAGATATAGGTTTTTGGATTCCAAATATGATGATATTTGGTTTTTATCTTTCTAGGAGAATAGATCTATGGAGGGTTCTTGGATAATCGACCACGTTTTCTTGTGCGTTCTTTGTTCGTTGGGGTTTTCATCAAAACCTTCGAGGTAGGAGGCTTATTTCTTGTATCAATTTAGTAAACTATTTGGAATGATTTAAAATTGAATTTTTTGTGTTTAATAGGTTGTGATTTGGTTTTTTTAACAATTTTTGGAAACCTTATTGAGTGATGGTTGTGAAATATGGAAAATTGGGGATTTTGAATGGGTGATTTGGTTATTGGTTTTAAAACATGGATTGTAAAAATGGATTTATTTTGGATTGATGGAACATAAATGAGATTATATGTCTTCAATAAAATGGTATGTTTTATTGAAAATAAATTTTTCTATTAAATTGGTTGATCTTTGGTTATCAATAAAAGTTCAGTTTTATTATAGTGGTTTATTTTTGTAAAGGAAATATTTTGTATAAATGGTGTTGGTGTGAGTTCATGCTCACAGGGCCCTTAATAGGGGATTAGTACCATTGGGGAAAAGGGGATGTGACCATGAATTAGGGGTGTGTGTCATTGAGACACAAGGTAATTGGACAAGAGACCGTTCATGAGTATGGAACTATCAAATGAAGCATACATGTGTGGGTGTGTTGTGAACTATAGAATGGGTGTACCAAATGATAAGAAGAATTGGTTTTAAGTTGTGATTAGTTATTTTTCAAGAAAAATAACTTTCCATATATTTGTTTCATTTAGTTTTTTTCACTTGGTTTTAAATGATTTTTGGAACTTGTTTATATTTGGTTATAAACTGTTTTGGTAAATTGTTTTATCTAAACTTTGTTGTATAAATGTGGATAAATTTTCTATCCCAGTGGGGTGAGTAGGGAAGTCATTGGGGGGAAAACCTACTGAGTTTTATCCTCACCCTTGCTTTGTCACTTTGGTTCTTTTTCAGATGTTATCTTCCAGGATAGGGGAAAAGGTAGTGTTTCCCACGTTTTTAGCACTACCTCGTAGTGTATGGGTTGTTCAGTGATTGTGGAGCATGGAGATTTTGGATCATGTAGTCCTGTGGTCTTTTGAGAGTCTTGAGTTGTTTATCTACTGTGTACTTCAATATTGGTTTGGTCTTCCAATGTTTCACACTTGGATGTGGTTTTGAGATACATGGAGTTGTTTCGTTGTCTTCCTTTTGTTCAAGCATCATTTAGTGAATGTTTTGGTTATGGTTGGTTGGTTTATTGGTTTATTTATTAAATTTTAAATCATCCCCACTTTTATTTGAAACCATTCAAAATTCATTTCTACCCTTTGTCATCTTAGGGATGTCTCTTAAGGCCAAGTAATGACTCGTTGTACTCTCAAGCCAATGAGAATTGGAGGGTCAGTACACAACCAATATAAATATTTGATTGTTCTCAAACAAGGTAAATTTTTATGTCTTAAGTATTCCATGTAAAGCATATATATATTCTCATGCATATCAGTAGATAAAAATAAATTAAATTTTGAATTTTGAACAGTACAATTTTCATTATAGAAATTTACAAGGAATCCCTCATCTCATTGTATACTAATATTGATAATTTTTTTCTAAAGTCCTTGTATATATAAGATATTAGAAATTAATGTTTTCTGAGAAAAGAAACATCACTAATTCCAATGATTTCACCATGTGTTTTTTCTTCAAAAGTTACTCGTCCTCAATTAAAATGTTTCATATTTTGGAAGTTTTACTTGTATCAAATCATATCTTGAGAAAAATCATTCTCCATGTACCATTTATTATGGCATCTGGGACCCACAGTATTTTCTTAAAAAGAATAAAATTGAGTTCTTGGTACCCAAATATTCTTGGGTCTAGTTACATTAGAAAATAAAATTTTATGAACCTACAACTTCCTAAATCTTTTATATTAAACAACTTATAGTTATACAAAAATTAAATCTCTTTGAAAAAAAAATATTGAATGAAGTTTAAAGGGTAATGTATTTTCCAATGAACCCCCTCTTCAACTTTAGAGAATAATGGTTCCCTTATAGGTATAAATTATTTTCATCATAAATGGGATTTACTAGAAGTAAATCATATTCCAATAGAATTTATAAAAATTTTATGTTATTTATATATCTTGTCAAAATTTTATTTACCATATGTAAAATTATTCACAAGAATAATTAAACTACTAACTTTTAACTTGAGTTAAACAATTAAAATTTGAGATTTTGAATTTTATTTAGAATTATAATTAGAAAATAATTCTAAAGAATTTTTATAATCCTCATAAGTTAATTTTAAAATTATTTTATTAGCTTTCAAATGATTTTCCTCTATAGAATCATAATTATTTCTTAAATTTTTTATTTTCATTTTCAATAAATCTTAAATATCTGGAAATTTATTCAAAAGTTGGAATATCATTTTTGTCAACCATTGAATTTACTTATTCAACATCTAATGAATTGTATTTTCATCATCTGAATAAGTTTAACGATCATCATCCAAATTATAAGTAAATTTTGAATTGAAACATAAGTTTGTTAATAATTATAAAATTACATTATCCATAAAGAATTTTTCATAATCTATAATGTTTATATAAAAACCAAATATCTTATTACTTTCACATCCACTATATTTTGAGGACCAATAAAAATTAGTATCCCATTCACTCACACTCACCTATTCTCTTAGATAAATTCTTTCATTATTGATCTTTATTCCTTAATTTTGGATAATATAGTATAATATAACATATCTTATTACATTCATAGAAAATTACATATGAATTTTTATTCTTTTCTTGTCTATCCTTTCTTTCATTCTAATGAGTATATTATAAAGTTTTTATTTATAATAATTCTATTTATTATTATAACAAGTTTTGTAAGTTAATTCTCATTTTCGTTAAAACTAATTAAATATAAATGCCAACATTTATAGAATTATATTTATAAACCATATTACAAGAATTAAAAGAATCATATGTATAATTTTCATTGGTATTTGCAATAGCCACTATTTTTTTTTCTTTTTTTAGAATATCAGTTCAATTTGATTTCATATTACATTAAAGTACCAATTAAATCATCAAGACTCAAATTAATTAAATTTTTAGTATCATCAATATCCTTTGTCCTTAACTACAAATACTTTAGTATTATATTAATAACAGTTTAAATAAGATTAACTATTTTTAACTCTTTCTATCCCAAGGATTTTAAACTATTTACAATAGTTATAAAAGACTCATGCATTCGATTCATGATTTCACTGGGTGGAAAATAAAAATTCTAGTAAACTACTCAAAAAATATCTTTTCATATTTATTGAACACTAAAAGTTCCAAAAGGTTTAACCTATAACTTATTCCAAATTACATTCACCATCTCACAAGAAGATATCTAACTAAAAATATTTTTTATATTGAGATTCACTTAATATTCCATGTTTTATTCATGAGAAAAATAAACAATATATTTCTCCATGACATTGTAACATTCTATAATCATGATAAAATTATCATACCCAAAATTAATGACAAAATATTTCATATGATCCCTCCAATATTCATTATCAACTTCATTAGAAATAGGCGGTTACTTGGATTTAAATTTTCCAGGGTTCTAAAATAAATTCCTATAATAATAAAAACAAAATAATATCTATTCTACTAAATAGTTAGTGTTAGAAGTAAAAATAATAAAATATATGGTAAACTAATTTAAAATATTAATATGATCAGTTTCAAGTAAAAATAGAAAAATATACAAACAATTTGTGTGAGATAAAATGATCTGATTCTCATAACTAAGTAGAAACTTTATTTGATACTTAGTGTTGTCAAAAAATAATTGTGGATGATACACTATAAGAGGAATAAACAACAAGAAATACTATATGATATTAAAAAAAATCTTAATAAAGTTAATAAAAAATAGTAAAAGAATAGTATTAAAATAGTTAATAGATCATAAAATAGTAATTCAAACACCCCTGAAAATGATATTATAAAATTTAAATTTCTTTAGATATAAGTAGTAAGGATGTTTTTAAACCTGACTTTAGCTATACTAAATTTCAAAACTATTTTAAGTTATATTTTACTATCCTGAAATCCCTCAACATGAACCCATCATAAGGTTCTCTGTCATTCTATCTCTAGAAGACCTCAATATAGATGATTATATTCACTTCCTTATTATCCCTATAATCCCTCAACATGTAGGATAGCTGCACACATCGAAAACTTGAAGATATTTCTTCCTTAATTGAAACCCCCATTCTAGAGGATCAAAAACACATTTATTAAAAGAGAAAAACTAAGATTTTTTCAATTAAAACATTAAAAATGGTAGATCTTAGCTAAAACACTCAGAAATAAAATTTACACTGATTGGAATCACCCTCCAGGAAACAAGGAATTTCATAACTTCAATAAGACCAGAGAACATCTTAGCATCATGTAAAATCTCTTTTTTCATATATATTTTTCTTCTCCCTAGTGATACGATTCAATTTATATACTTTTATGTAATTAATGAAAATTTTTCAATTCCTATTTGTTCAGGATCAGTTTTAACTATATCAGAAGCTTTATATTTATCTACTGATGGACCTAGATTAGCACTTTATTTTATAATAGAGTTATTTCAACATCACTAAAGTGATTTTATATATGATAAATATAAATTTTCATGAGACTTTAGATCACTGTATTTTCATATTAAGTGATTCATAATTTCATTAATCAAAAATTATGTTATGCACATAGAAGAAAACGAAAAAAAAGATTCAAGTTAATTAAAATTATTATAAAGTATATTGTTATTTTGAAAACAAAATAAAAAAGTGGTTCATTGAATCAACATGTTTATCTTGGTTTTCAAATTTAATGATTCTGTGATTTTTAATGAATATTGTGTATTATTTAAGGTTTATTCTTTTACTCTTGAACCTAGATGGTAAGAAGGTGTTCATTGATGCATTATATTGAACACATAAGATTCACGGGATTTTTGTAAGATTGTATGTGATCAATGAACTAGTTATGAAAAAGGGTGTGGTTATTTAAAGTGTCAACAAAATTATACAATGTTTTCTTATATAATTTTTTTGTGGAACTTTACTTAAATGAACCCCATTATAAATAATTCAATCTTACTATATGATGACTGGTTATGTGAATCTATGTATTTTAATACCTATCTTTAGAGTTGGTAGGTTTATCTGGAGTCATGATTTTGGTGTACATGACCCTTATATGATACTTAATGTGTATAGAGTAGTGAATAATATTTTGTGTTACTATTTTTCCCAAACTGTGATACCAAGAAATATGATATATATGTTCTAAGTAGTGTGTTTGTAATTTTAGTATTATTCCCCCTTGATGAGATCCAATTGATATATAAGAGGGATGGGATGAGCATGACCCACCAATTGTTGTACTAGAACCCCCTTTTGTGTTAGTATATCTTGTGGATGAGTAGCTTAGGGTGATCATGTAGTATATTTTAAATATTATGGGTAATTGGGTATCAATATATAGGTCATCCATGTTATATGTGACTATAGAGTTCTAGATGTAATATCCACCTCTACTTGTAAGTGAGGGTGGTTTGAAGGTTTTAGAGTTTTAGATTGAGATACTAGAGAATTTTTTTTATCAAATCATGATACCCCCTGAGTGGTGGGTGATGTTTGTGATGTATATATTGTGAGGATCAACCAATCATTAGTGGGATATATTATTCCTATAATAATAGTATTAGAGTTATTTTGGAAGGATTTTTAAGTATTTTTCATTGCAAATTTCATCCCTGAGATATTAAGGGATGATAAGGCTTGGGATTTCATGCACCTAGTTCAGGAATGAATTTCAATGATGGATTATGCCACTCATTCTATCGATTTTATTATATTTTTACATATGATGGTGGGAAATTATACTACCAATGTTATAAGTTTTAAGGATGGATTGATGAACTTGATTCAATATCAAGTGGACATTTTTAGCTTTATATATTTTTTATAGGTCATTAAAGAGGCCCTCATTACTAAGAGGAACTTGGTCAAGGGTGTACCCTCTAGGTAGTTTTATTTTCTTTTTTAGGGCCAATTGTGGATCTTGGGATAGTCAAAACCATAGGTATAATAGTTATATCTAGTGTAGTGACATGAAAACCATTCAAATAAGGGGTTCATCTCTTCCTTTGAGTGGGTGGACTTCACACGATTATTATAAGTGTTGGAAGATAGGGAACCTTCATATATATTATGAACGACCTCCTAAAGAGTATAATTATTATGGGAAGATGAGACACCAATATGTATTATATGGGATTGTACTGAAGTTATCTAGTAGTTTCGATTCTGGATAGACTCCAGGATTTGGATTAAGGAAGGAGAATAATATTGGAGGGGAGTATAGTGTTCATTTGGATGATTGGGATGTGGATGATGATGTGGTTCCTAGGGGAAGGGGAAGAATCACCATCATGGTGATACACCTCATGGGTATCAAATCATGGTAGCTCAAGGTTGGGGCTTAAGTCAGCTACATGCTATAGAGTATCCTCCTTATAACCATGAAAAAATACCTTAAATAGTTATATGTAAAATCATTATAACAAATATATTAGATTTTTTATATTTAATATAGGTACTTCACACTAATTTATTTCTACTCTATTGGTTAGTGACCCAGGTTTGGTTATGAAGTATCTTTCTAGAGTAATGTCTATTAATACAACCTTAGGGGATTGATATGAGGGAATTCAAAGATGTATTAAGTTTTATATCATGATCAGTGGTTATGCTATCCACTTGAATTTATTTATACTAGAGATTAACAACTTCAATGTGTTCCTTAGGATTGATTGGTTGACTCATTGTCAAGAATATATAGACTTATTTTATTGATGGGTTTCTTTCATCTCTTTTCAGGGTGATCATTATCCTTAATTTGAGAGTGGGATTTTTATAGAGGTCATTAGGGACCCAACCATCATTAGTTGGGGATAATTACAACTCAATTTATTAGTGTTGTTTTATTGGATGAGGAAGATACATGAAAAATAATATTTCATCTTATTTTGGACTTGTTCTAGGATGTTTTATAGTATTTTTTTCACTTTTCCACTTGATAAATAATTCAATTTCATGATTGATTTCATGACAGGTTTAAATCCCATATCCATCACATCATATAGGATATATCCAATTGATTTAAGAGAGATAAATTTTTTCTTAGAGTAAATGAAGGTGAAGGTATTTATTATCCTTATCACATTCCCTTTGGGATATCCTATTCTATTTTATAAGAATTTTAAGGTGTCTTACATTTATGTGCAGGTCTCTAGTGGTTGAAACAAGTTATATTAAAAACAATTATCATCTTCCTCACACAAGTGAGAATTTTAATTAGTAGAGGGGAGCGAAGTGGTTCTCCAAGATTGAATTGAGTTCTAAATACAACTATTCATGGGTGATTATAGTGGATGTTACTTGTGGTTCTATTAGGATTAGGTACATCCTGTATGAGTTCTTTATAGTTTTTTTTGGGTTTATGAATGTACCTTATTTTTTATAAACCTGATGAATAGTGTATTGTATAGAATATTGGATTCGTTCATGGTTATATTTTTTGATGATATTTAGGCATACTCATAGACACAATATGACTTTTTTTGGTATATAGATATTTTTTTGGGCACACTGATAGAGAAATAAATATATGAAAAGATCTCAAAATTCTGTTTCTAAATTACTGAGGTTCACTTCTTAAGGAATGTGATATCAGAGATATAAATATAAGGGGACCATAAGAATGTCATGGTCTTAGTTTCTTGGGAGTGACCCAAGAACATTTTTATATTCATAGTTTTCTAATATTGGTATGCTACAATATGGTATTTATTAACGATTTCTCTCAATTGGTAATGTTAATGGTGTAATTAACTAGGAAGGGGTAAATTTTAATAGTATTAATATTAATAGAGAGATTTATAGGATCTAAAGTGTGGGTTAAAGACTATATAAATATTGACATTACCAAGTTTTGGTAAGAAGTATACCTTGTATTATGATGCATCCGGAGTAAAGATTGATGTAGTTATGATATATGATGGGTAAGTGTTCTCTTATGGGTCCATAATTGAGGCCCTATGAGTGGAACAACCCAAAACATGATTTAGAGTGGAAGTAGTTGTGTACATTCTATGGTGTTGGTATCACTACTTGTTATGTGAGATGTTTTTGGTTTATACTAATCATAAGATCTTGAAATACATATTATCATATCATGAAATGGACCTACAATAAAAAAAATATGTAAATTTATATATTTGACTTCATTAGGTTTTATATCAATATGAAAGGGAATTATTTGTAAGATGTGATGAGTATGGAGGCTTGAGATTAGATGCTACATGAGGCTAGAAGAAAATAACAACTGATGAACCTTTTCACTAAGATGAACTTGTATGTTTAGGAGAATCAGGGAAGGGATACACTCATGAAAATAATAATTATCTATTCACTCCATGTGAGAGAGAATGAGTGTCAATAGTTTGAATTATTTTTTTGGGTTATGGGGGAAAATATATATAGTGGGAACAATAGATTGGACATAGGATGATGATGGGATCCTTTATGTTTGAGGAAAAATTGTGGTCTCCATGATAATTCATGAAGAGTTTATGTGGGACTCACATGCGTCAAGATGGGTCGTTCATATTTGGTTCACCAATATGTATCACAATAGACATAAGTAGTACTAGTATCATAGGATGAATAAATACTTGGTGGGGTTCGTTTCACGATGCATCATCTGCCGGCCAAAGAAGGTTAAAAAACAAAGTCCTTTAGGTATTCTTTATCCATTACCCATTCTCAAGTGAGTATGGGCTTAACTGACTTTGAATTAATCAAGTTCACCTAATGGAAGTGATGAGGTGTGGGTTATTATAGATCTGTTGATGAAGGTTTCACATTTTTTATCAATTAGGGAGACCTAGTTCATTAATGAGATGGGTGGGTTATATGTTTAGGTGATAATATGTCTTTAAAGTGTTCTGAGGAGTTCTATATTTTTAACAACCTTAAATTTTATAAATGAAACTCCCTTTTGAATGAATAAATTCCTTATCAAGTAATGTAGTTATAGAAAACACATACACTAATTTGATTATTTTAGACCACTATAAGTTATATCCTATTAGATTTAAAATAATTCCAATCATCATAAAAATTGATAATATAGCCATTATATAGTGATTTTATGATTATTATATATTAAGAGATATGATAAATATAATTGATATAGAAGGAAGGAGGAATGATCTCGATCAGTAGGATCATACCCTACGAAGCCCATTTATCAGAGATTCCAAGGGAGATAACATAACTGGGATTTTCACTTAACTAATCCCAAGTTGAGATTCAACAACTAATGAATGAGAGAAACCATTTATAGAAGAATTTCAATCTCCTTGATATCAAATACCAAACCATGTTCACCGAACCACCCTAAGAAAATCCCACTGTCGCACACCGTACCCTTAGGGAATTCATTAGTGTAATAAATTGATATGTATCTCAACTCTAACATTATGAATATGTATATTTTTATTTTTAATAAAATAATTATTATATTAATATTTTATTATTACTTTAAAATGATTAAATGATAAGTCTGACAAAAAAAGATTTTGATATGATGAAACACAAATTTTATTTTTGGGAAATATATAGATTCAATCAAGACACTATTTTTGATGAATGTAATAATTTTTGAAATAAATTATATTTTTATTGAATATTTTTATTAAATAATGTTAAACATAAATGATATCATAATTTTAAGAAGTTTAATGAAAAATTTTTAGGGTTTATAAAACTGTTATTGTCAATGAAAAAATATTATTTTCCAATAAATGGAAATTTTGAATTAAAAATTTAAATTATCATATTTAAAGAATTATTTTGGTAAAATAAATATTATTTTTGAAATTATCATGTTCATATTATCTAATGGCGAGGTTTTCATAATTTTATAATATAGTAGAAATTTTGGGTAAAAAATAAATATGGTATAAATATACGATATGTATTATGACATTATAAAAGCCCAAAAGTGATGTCATAAATACTATAAATAGTATTCAATGCAAAAATCATGTTTTACCTTTGAAATAATTTATTTTTAGATTATTTGAAATATTTTATATACCCTTAATGAATGCACCAAAATATATATAAATTTTTATGTTTTAAAAATAAATTCTTTATAAATACGACTCACTTCCATATCACCAAGGGTATCATTTTAGGGTTTTTTTATAAAATAATGAAATCCAACCATCATTTTTACAAAACATGGGAAAAAATCATGGGATAGTTTGTGGTCTTGATTAATTTATTATATAGAGTCCAAAACCTAATTAATAAATAATTCCCCACTTTTACTATAAATACCCAATAATTACCATTCATAACCACTATAAATCCACAATTTAGTAACTTAATGTATATGTATAGGATAATATACAAGAGGTGAGGGTGAATTGTAAGTTTTAAAAAATTCATTTTTATACTTTACGGAAACTTAGTTTAATGGAATTAAAATAATAGTTTTCAAAAACCACTTTTGTATTTAAACTATAATCGGATAGGGAACTTGGTCCAATAGAAAAAATATCATAATTAGTAGGTTATGATAATTATTCCATGGGTATTATTTGAAATTAAACATATTCATAATAAGAAGACGATTTAATCAGACTAATCATGATATGGATCATAATCTTAATGGTTAGGATAAACAGAGTGAAACAATTAATGAATCTATCATAAAACATATAGAATCATATTTTGTAAATTAATTTATCATAATCATGAAAATATTAATTAAAAATATCATAATCAAAAAATAGATAATAGGAAAATTAATACAAAACCAATTCACATTCTATTACAATACAGTGGTAAATTAGAATAAGTAAATGAATTCAATTCGTTTTACCCAAAGAGAAAGGTATCTAATAACCTTGAAAATACGTACCTTGATTTATGCTTTCTAGAAATTCTACCTTACCCACACTAGGGCATGACATTGATTCAATGATTGGCTTCTGTCTTTATATACCTGAAATCCCTCGATCAAGAAGGTGATCAACACCTTTACCTTATTATCCTCCAAATCCCTCGATCTATAAAATATCGGTACATATGTATTTATTTCGTTGTAATACATTAATTGTAATCATAGTGATCAGAGTCACAAAAATAAAATAAAGCTATTTAATGTTACAAGTATGTAGAACATGTTGTTCTCAACTTGTACAGTTCAAATCTTTCGCATGTGGTAGTGGTTTTCCAGAGCTCTCATAGAGTGTATCCAATTCGTCAAATTTTTTGACATAATTCAAATGACTTGTTATTTATTTTCCATCATCCCAACGGTCATCTTGGATTCCAATGGTTGAATTTTCTCCTGAAAATTCAAAGGGAATTGGACACCTAGAAGTATAATGGTCATATTATAACTGAAATGATGACATATTTTTATAAATCATATCGAAAGAGAATACACGACATCATTTTTATTTAATTTTTTTCAATTCATTACTATACAATTTTCTAGTTACGATAAAATGAGTTTGGATGGATCTGGTGATTTTCATTATGCGATCCAATTTGATTTTTTATTGTAACAAAAATAATTTCAATACAAAAATTGGATAGTGTATACAATAAAGATCATATTCTGTGTGTATGATAGAAATCACATCCAGGATTGTTATGATAATCATGGAATGAATTGATTCTATGAAACTCATGAGTACATTTATTATCATATGCATATGCAAAAAATTATAATAATGGAAAGTTAAACAAAATCCATAAAGTGAGTGTGATAAATCAATATATTAATTCACAAAAAAAGGGAGTTTGTGATTTCCAAAACAAAAAGGAATAGGATGGTCAAAATAATGATTTTGACTCAACAATCTCCCCCTTTTGGAAAGGACAAACCATCAGTTAAAATAAATAAAATTTTACTTAATGAAAAATGATTTTTTTTATTTAGAAGTGAACACTTATAATTATATCCTTTTTAGTTAAAAAAATTTTCTGATTATTTTGTTGAATACGAATAATTCCCCATTAGGATAAAAAAATCCCTAAGGATCGTATTCTCTTTCCATAAGAAAAATAAATCCCCCTTATTAAAGGAATTTTCTGCATGTTATTAGTATTCTCCCATTCTCCCCTATCAAATACATTCCCACCTTTACAAATCATTCTCCCCCTTTGTTATTTACCAAAAGGAATAGGTAAAGTATTCTAATACCTAAAAAAGGTTTATATAAACAAATTCTACAAAGAAATAAAGAGTTTTATCATATATAGTTAATGAAGGGAAATTCATCCAAAAAGGGTCAGAAAACATTAAATCAAAAGTATATAGAAGTCAACAACATTCATTTTTGTTTCGAAAAAGAATACAACATGGGTTCAAAGGAAATATTTCTTCTCCTTCTCCTTTTACTTCTTCAAGTGATCTAGGAAAAGTGTCTTCATTTTCTTGATTTATTTCCTATCATCCATCATCTTATTAAGATATTGATTATGAGATCAAAAAAATTATTCCTGTTATTCAAATAACTTGTCCTGGGTAAGATGTTTTTATTTATGTGATTGTAAATTTTCTTCAAGAGTGAAAATTTTGTTTTCCTAAGATTTGATTTTCTAATCTTGAACTTTAATCCTATAAGTCAGAAAGAGAATGTGATTTTTCAAGTCAATTGTCTTATATTTGTAAAAAATGAACCCTGAAACTTTTGATTAAATAACCTTCAACTTATTTTAAATATCATTGAATTATCGGGAATGAGAATTATTTGGGATTTTGAAGTTTTTCATTTTTCAAGCGGTATCACTTGCTAGTTTTTTAAATTCTACATATAATTCATTCACTAACCATCTAATATATTTGATTGAATGGTTAGGAAGCTTGATAATTTCATCAGACTTATGATACCACATCAAAACCTTATTACAAGCCTTTATATGGTCCTTAGTACTTTCTTCACACACATTGAAATTGGCCTCGAGCTTGACCAGTATTTTTATAAAAAGTTTGATTGAGTTTAATATTTTATTTTGGGTATCTACAACAAAATCAATCTTACCTTCAATCCTTGGAAAATACGAAATTGTCTTTTCAATTCTCCTAATGTTTTGAACAATGTAAATATCTATTTTCAATGAGGTAGTAATATATTAATTAGTGTCTTCCATATAAGTGGGAAGTTCTCTAGAATGAATTCCATCATCATCATCATCATTATCATCTGAATCCTAATTCTGATCTTCCTCAGATATGGTCTCTTTATCTTTGTCTGAGATATGAATAACTTTACTATCTTGAGTTCTCTGAGTATCCTACTTCTAGGATTATACTTTTGGTGATGGTATCTTGCCTATGGTTTCTTGAGTATACCTCATTGGAATCCTATCGGATTGAGACTTTTCTTCTTAACCAACTTATTTTTCATTCACACTTTCTCAATTTTCATCTTATTCTTATTCTTTTTAATTTCATTCTTCATGTTTATTTCTCTTATCCTATTCACCAAAATAATTATCTATTTATCTTATTTCAGTATCTTTTTTCTCTTCTGAATCAATTTCTTGAGGAACTAAAGGTGCATCCGATTCTTCAACTATGTTTAACTTTATCTTTCCCTTTTTTAGACATAGGGAATGATTTATTCTTCTAGAATGGGTTCCTGGATACTAAATTTAACACTATTCTTTTCAACTCCTCTCCATAACTTATTGATTTCAATGATATCCTCCTTTATCTTCATCGGTTTTTTTCCTTATAACTTTCATTAAGAGTTTCATCGGTCCAGAACTTTTTTGGATAGAGCTTCTAGGGTATTGAGAACAAATCGGGGGTCTCCCTATTTACTTTTGGTCATGATCTTTTCTTTATTTATCTGTAATATAATCAGTTAATTTATTTTTATTATTTATATTTATTTAATAATAATACTTGTATTTTTTTTCTTTCTATGAAACAATCATCACTGACTGTTTTGGGATTCTATGGCTTCCTCCAACTAATTATTTTGGAACTTCAGATTGATTATATTTAATAAAATTGTTTGATTCTGAATTAATATTAAATTTCAACCTATTTATCGTATCCTCTCTAATCAAAGGAACTCTAATATTCTGTGGTACTGACTTTAATGGAATATTATAAAACTTCAAGATTTTTGAAATAAACATACTCAAATTTTTTGAAAACATAACCAGTTGAGACTTAATAGCAATAGATTCCAAAGTTTTTATGGTTAGAAAAATGTAACACATCAAATTCATATTTATAAAATTAATAAGGAAATCCATAATAAAGGAATATAATACTTTTATGGTCTCCCAATCACCACATCTAGGGATTAAAAAACCTTGTATCCAGAGTGTTGTAAGTCTATTGCCCGAATATAAATGGGTAACCTTTCTATTATCCTCATGAATCTAAAAAAGGGATTGCTCAGACCTATCCTTTCTGAAAGTTTCTTTTTCTTTTAAAATCTTGTGGGAAGGTAAAAAAGCATCACCCTCATATGGTACACATAAGAAGTTTTTTTCTTGTTGTGATCAAAAGATAATATGTCTATTGTAAATGGAAAAGGGTACTTTTTAAATGTTCACCAATCACTTGTGAATTATAAAACTAACCCACTTCAGCAACAATAATCTGATCTTGATAAGTTTTTGGTTTCTTTTCAAAAAATGATTCCCATCCTTGTAATTGAATAATTCTTGTCAATGAAGAATCATACTTATCATAAAACATTCTACAGACTAAACCTTCCCCGAATAACATCATGTTATTGAAATATTTTAGAGTCATTTATTTGGGAGAAGTTACTGATGATTCTAACATGAGTACGATGAAATCCATTGAATATGGAAACTTTTGGAATTGACTATTTGAGGAGTAGTCAAGCATCGACACAAAGTGGAAGAAATAAAATTTTGGTTAGGGTAGGGAGGGTCCCATTATATAGGCAAATAAAATATTACTATTGATATTCTATGGATCATATTAGACAAAAAAATCCAATAGTTAAAAAAATTAAATAAATGAGGTTTTAAAAAAAACATATTCATCATGAATCCAATAAAGTTCAAAAATAACGAAAAATAAAATGAAATACACAAAATTTAGAATTGGAAAATAAAGTGTAGGGTAAGAGATTTTACCTTTTGGAGGCTCAGAATAGATATATTGGTTTCGATATTTTGTTCTTCGAAAATAAATTTTGATTATGAAAACAAATTGAGTGTGAAGAAATTATTATGGGTATGAAAATAATATAATGTTCATGAATATAATTTAATGTTTAAAATAAAAATTATTCGTATGAAAAATATGAGTAACAAAATATGAGTATGAAAATTTTTGAGTAAGAAAATTTCTGAGTACGAAAATTTCTGAGTATAAAAATTTATGAGTACGAAAATTTATGATTACGAAAATTTATGAGTATGAAAATTTATGAGTATGAAAATTCCATAGTACCAAAATTTATGAGTACAAAAATTTCAAAGTACAATAATTTTGGAGTATGAAAATTTTGGAGTTATCAGACATATGTACACCCCCTTTGAAAATGAGAAACTTAATATAAGAAGATAGTTTAAATAAGAAGTATATGTGAATGATTAATTTACAATGATCATTCCAAGATTATTTTTTATGTACTAAAATCTATCAAAAGGTAATGTTTTTGAAAACTATCAACAAGTTGTTCTTGCGTTCAAAAAAATTAATATATTATATCTCCTCTGAATGTGTGATCCCTAAGAAAATGATGCCCAATATCTATGTTTTTTGCATGTTAGTGACGTGAATTTTTTTTTTCTTAAATCAATGACATTAGTTTTATATCATAGTATTTGAGTTTCAGTAAAAATCCTGCCATAATCAGTGAGTGTTTGTTGCATCCAAAAAACATGAGCATAACAACTTTTAGCCACCACATATTCTACTTCAGTAGTGGAAAGTTCTGTTGAGTGTTTTTTAATACATGAACATGAAACTAATGAATGACCCAAAAAAGAAAATTTATAGATATAATTTTTATATCCATTTTACAACCACCAAAGTTAGCATCCAAAAAAATATTTAATTTAAAATCATTTCTTGAGGAAAAGAATAGTCTTAAATACATGGTTCCCTTTAAATAACTGAAAATTATTTTTACATATTTTTAATTGGATTCATTTGGATTTTATTGATACCTTTCACATAATAATACTGAAAACATTGTGTATGTATTACTAGATATTATGTATATTAAACATCCTGTCATCCCTCTAAATTTTTTTGATTTACTGGTTTGGAAGCTTCATCAATTTCAAGAGTATTTGAGGTACTTATTGGAGTATTAATAATTTTAGTATTTCCATATCCATAATTTTTAAGAAGATATTTAATATAATTATGTTAGGATGTATAATTTATTTCTAGTTTTTGAGAACATTGAAAACCAATAAAGAATGTTAACTCACCCACCATACTCATATCAAACATATATTTCATAAGATTCACAAAATAATATGTTAAATATTTCTAAGTTGATCCAAATATAATGTGATCAACATAAATTTGAATGATAAAAACATTTTTTTTTCTTTCTATATGAAAAGAGGTGGATTATAATTTCCCTTAAAAACAATTTCAATAAAAATCATATTCATCAATCATAACTGGCTCTATGGGCTTGTTTCATTCTATATAATTCTTTGGTATGTTTGAAAAAACATTCAGGATGTTTTATATTTTCAAAACATGGAGGTTGTTCAAAAAAAACTTCCTCTTAAACATATCCATTAATAATATCACGCATCACATACATTTGAAAAAAATTGAAATTAAAGAATGCTGCAAAGGATAATAGTATTCAAATATATTCAATTTTGGCTACCAGAGATTAGGTTTATTCATAATCTATCCCCTATTGTTTATTATGACATTTAGAAACTATTCTTTATTTATTTATAATTATTATTCTATTTTCATAACATTTGTTTCAGAAAACCCATTTTACTCCAATTATAGTGGTTTCTTTTGGTATATCAACCAAATTATAGACATTATCCCTTTCAAATTAATTTAGTTCATCTTTTATTACTTTAATACTATCTTCATCACTTAATGACTCCTTGGGATTTTTAGGTTCAAATTGTGAAATAAATGATAGATGATCTATTTCATTTCTCAAAGAAATTCTAGTCCTTACAGGTTTATTTTAATCACCAATGATACTATCACTATGATTATTCTTAAGAAACAACTCATTTGGGTTTTTTAAACTTGTTCATAAACATAAGATAGAAATTCTTTTAGAGTGAATACTCGATAAACAATTTCTTGAGTATTCTCCTTATTAGAAGAGTCTTCCATCAAAGGTTGATAATCAGTTTTGGAAAACACATCATAAGATGTAGGTTGGGATTGCTTAAAAACAAAAGGATTAGTTTCATAAAATTTTACATGTATTGTTTCCTCAATATTACATGATTTTTTTAATTGAAAACTCTATAAGCCTTATAAGTAGTGGAATAGACTAAGAATATACCTTCATCTGATTTGTGTGTTAATTTATATAAATTATCTTTTGTATTTAAAATTTATACTTTACATCCAAATACTTTTAAGTACGAAACTTTTTTGTTTTTTCCATTTCCGTAACTCATAATGTGTTTTATTATGAAATGTTCTAATTAAAACTTGATTTATAGTATAGAAAGAAGTTATCTCAACTTCAACCCAAAATTTTTTTGCAATAGAATATTCGATCAACATGGTTCTTTTTATTTCCAAAATAAAACGATTTATTCTTTCAAAAATACTATTTTTAGAGGAGTTCTAGGTGATAAAATGTTATGAGTAATGCCTTTATTATTACAAAAAGTTTCAAAATTCGAATTTACACATTCTCTACCATGATCACTATGAATAGTTATAAATGGAAGGTTTTTCTCATTTTTGACTTTGGCTACAAAAGTTTTAAAATAAAAATAGACTTCAGATGTATTTGTTAGAAAATAGATCCATATACATCTAGTGTAGTCATCAACTAAAAAAAATTTATAATACTTGCTCCAATACATCCAATTTTTCTAGGACCAAATAGATTTATGTGAACTAACTATAAAGCATCAAAAGTTGAAACTTCACTAATTGATTTAAATCTTGACTTATGTTTCTTTTCATATTGAAAAGGGTTATATACTTTTGAAAAATCAAATCTAATTTCTGGTAGATCCTTAAAAAGTATTTTCTTAGACAGTTTATATAGGTTACTAAGGTTACAATGTCCTAACCTTCTATACCACAAACAAGATTGATCTTCCATTGCACCAAGACATGGAAAGTCTTGACTCATAATGTGATACAAGTTGAGTGCGTAAACATTCTCATCCCGATGGGAAGAAATAATGAATTCGTCATTGTAATTGTTTACTACACATTTATCATTTCAAAAATTCACAAGGTATCCTTCATCACATAATTTAATTATGCTTATAAGGTTGTTCTTAATACCTTTTACAAATAAAACATTTGAAATCAAATCCTTTTCAAGAAGAACAATATTACTTATACCAATGATCTTCCCATGGGCATTGTCTCTGAAGGTAACTCTTACAACATTCATTTTAGTAATCTTTTAAAATAATTATTTTTCACTTGTCATATGTCAGGAACAACCACTATCCATGTAACATAAATTTTTATTGTTTTCACTTCCTTTGTTTTCATGAAAATAAAACAATTAGACTTTTATAATCCAAACTTTCTTAGATCCATAAATGTTAGAAAGAAAAATTTTAGGAATCCACATTTGACTAGAAAAATTGGATTTTTGGAACCCTAAATATTGATTTTTTTTAAGGAATCATTTTATTCCAATGACCTTTACATTGATACTTTTTAAAAAGTTGAATTTTTTTGGAACAAAGTAATCAGTAATAAAAATAGGTTTTGAATGAGTATGTCCCATTCCTGAACTATTAACTTGTGGATGAATTTGTGTATAGATTTTATCAAATCCTTCCTTACTAGTGGTAAAATTTGATAATATTTCCTTCAGATAAAAGATTTTAGACTTTATTCATATTTATAATTTTTTATCGACATTAATATTAGTTTCAGAAGTGAGTTTTTTTATAAAACATTTTTCTCAGAAATGAACTTTTCAAAATATTTATAAAGCATATCCCTCTCAGAATTAACTTCCTCATGTTTTTTGAAATAGAATTAATTTCAAAAAAATTATTATCAATATATTTTGAAGGATATGATATTTATTATGTCACAAAATTTATTCCATAATTTTCTTTCTCGCACTTCTTATTGACTTTTCAATTTTCATTCGTAATAAATTTAGAAAATATAGAAACTAATTCATATGAAGGAAACATATTATCTTTTTCTGAGTAATTTTCTTCATCATAAGACATATTACCTTTCTCATTATGATAATTTTCATTTAAACATGTATTTGTTAAAGAGTCAGAAGTGTGTACCTTAGCTATAAAACATTTATGTTCATAATGAATTCTTTTATAGAGACCAATATTCTTTTAATTATACCTTTCTTTATCCATATAATCATTAAAATAATCTACTCCACTAACACTCCATGAATTATTGTATTTTAAGACTTTTATTCCTTTTGGATTGTAATAATTTTTCTCATTTCTATCAGAATGACTTTTCTTTCTATCTTTCCTTCTGAGCTTTGGACAATTAGGTTTTATATGTTCATCCTTTTTTCATTCATAACAATTAACTTCAGTATCTTTATTTTCCTTGTTACTTTTTTTATATTGATACTGAATGTCTTTCTTTCTAACAATCTTGTTCATCCTTCGGGCAATATTGGATACCTCATTTTCTAACTACTTTGATTCACTTGAGTTTTATTGAACAACCAATTTATTTTTCTTTCACGACTTAACTATCTTTTTAGGAGTCTGTGATTTCATTTGATTTGATATATAAGTAAAAGAAACCCCTCCATTCTTCTTTTTTGAGTTTTCATCATCTATTTTCAATATGTTCTCATATTGAAAAAGAGTTACAAACAACTCACCTAGAGTTACATTAGTGAACTTTCTTGACTCATCAACAGGTGTTCTTTTTTACTACCATTCATTTGGAATAATATCTATAATCTATTATAAAAGTATATCATTATCTAATACTTTATCTCCCAAGTATTGTAAACTATTTACAATTGTCATGAACCTTTGTTGGACCTTAAAAATAGGTTCTACATAAAGAAATTCAAATGCCTGATAATATGCTCTTAGCATGGATCTTCTTGTTTCAACAACTTTAGATGTACCTAAATGAGTAATTTCTATATTTTTCCAAATACCGTTGGCTACTTGACAAGATGAAATATGACTATATATATTTCAGTTAATAGAATAATGTAAAGTATTTTGTACCCTGTAATTTAGTTGGTATTCTTGTTTCTATTGATTGGTAAAGGTTTTAACTTCCTTATCAGGAAATTTATATTCTCCAGTCTGTATAAAACATTTATCAACTCCATTGTTTATTTAAAAGGTATTCATTCAGTCTTTGTAATATTCATAATCATCTTCATCAAAAATTGTTTTCTTTGTAGGATTGGGATTGTCAATTGAACCGACATTAAGAACTTATATCTTTAAAACAATATAAAATTTCTTTTTCCACAGTACACATTAGTGTAACAAATATTTATAAATAAAATGTTTATAAAAGAAATATAACTAACTTGAAATAGTAATGTATGTAAATATATGAGCAGTAGAAACCTTCCTCTGATACCAATTGTAGGATCATAATGTATATGCAGATGAAAATATACAATAGGGGAGTGAATTTTATGTTTTAAAACATTCATCATTATACTTAAAGGAAATGTAGTTTAATGGAAATAAACTAATTGTATTCACAAACCACTTATGTATTTAAAATATAATCAGACAGGGCCCTCGGTCAGATGGAAAAAATATCATAATTAGTAGGTTATGATATGTATTCCACAGGTCGTATATGAAGTTAATCATATTCACAATAATAATATGATTTAATCAGAGTAAGAATGATATGGATCGTAATCACAATGGTTTTGATAAACAGAGTAAAAAAATAACGATTCTATCATAAATCTTGTAGAATCATATTGGGTAAATGAATTGATCATAATCATATAAATAGTAATTACAAATATCATAATTAAAAAATATAAAATAGAAAAATGAATACAAAACCAATTCAATTTCTATTACAATATAGAGGTAAGGTAGAAAAATTAAATGAAAAAAATTATTTTCAACCAAAGAGAAGGGTTTTTAATAACATTGAATAGAGGTCCCTTGAATTATACATTCAAGAAATATTTTCTTACCCACACCAGGGTAAGACATCAATACAATGATTGGATTCTAACTTGCTATCCCCACAAGACCTCGATCAAGAAGTTGACCAGCACCTCTGTCTTCCTATCCTCGGAATCCCTCAATCCGTAAAAGAAAGGAAAAACTATCTTCCTATCCTTGGAATCCATCAATAATAATCATAATGACTTGCATCACACAAATAAAATAAATCTATTGAATGTTACAAGTATGTGGAACATGATGTTCTCAACTTGTACACATAAAATATTTAACACATGTAAGTATCTTGATAGATCTCTCTCAGAGTGTATCTAATTCATCAAAAGTTATGAACTCATTTAAATGACCTGGTATTTAAATTCTATCATCCCAATGATCATCTTGGATTCCAATTATTAGATTTTATCTTGAAAATTCATAGGTACATGAACACTTGGAACTCCAAAGATCATCTTATAACTAATATGACGACATTTTTTATAAAGAAACTTGAAATAGAATACATGAAATCTTTTTGATTTAAAGGTTTTCAATTCATTAATATATAGTTTTCTTGTTATGATAAAATTATCATGAATGGATCTGATTATTTTCGTCATGAGATCCAGTATGATTTTTATTATTACAAAAATAATGTTATGATAAAAAATCGATAGTGTGTACGATAATGATCGTATTTGGTGTGTATGATAGAAATCATATCCGGGATTTTTATGATAATAATGGAATGAATTATTTGTACAAAACTAATGAGTATAATTATTGTTATGTGACTATGAAAACAATTGTAATGATGGAAAGTGAAACAAAATCCTTTACATGAGTATGATAAAACAATATATAAATTCATAAAAAAATTAGAGTTATTAACTTCCAAAAAATGAATGGAGAAGTAAAAATAATGATTTTGAATAAAAACATAAGAGATAATGTTCTAAAAAATTTACCTCCCAAATATTCCCTCCAATGTTCCCTTAAATCCTTAAGGTTTCGTCCTCATGTTTTAGCAAGAAAAACTTCAGGGTAAAGGAGTACTACAATTATTATTTTCCCTTCAAGTACCTTTTTGTAGTAATCCTTATAAAAATTGAATTACATTCTTTCCATTCAATTTTAATTATTCCATTAATGCCAAAATAGTTTTTTATCAGTGAGATATCTTTTTCACATCCCATTATTCTATTTTCTTAATCCACATTTTATACTGTCATGTTGTCAAATTAAATTCCTGAATTTTTCTTTTTCACGTGAAAAATTATTATATTGTGAATACTGAAACAATCTCCATATACATGGTTATTCACCTATATGTATATGTAATTTATATTCATGTATTTACATGTACACAACCCATATTCCCTTTTCTTGGGTTAAAAATGACGTAATGTTAAAGTATTTAATCACTTGTATACACAAGGATTTTATTTAAGAATCATTCTTTATTATCCATTGTTTATTGATGAAATGTTTTATTATGATATTTATGGAATGAATTGATACATATGATTGGTTCATGATAATAGTGATCTAATTCATTTGGTAACTAATTAATATCTAGAGATAACATGTTTTATGATACCTTAGTGAATAACCTTGATAATTACGATTTTCAACACCTTGGTGATAAACCTTGGTGACATGATTATAAATGTTTCATTTTTATGATGTAGTTACATTTCCATGTTATGATTAATTATTTTTATTTTATGAAATGCCTCATGATTTTATGATCATTTCATATTGATATGCCTCATGGTCACATACTAGATGTCTCAGTTGTGTATTCCCTCACAGGTATTTATACTCACCATGTTATTTTGATGTATGTAACAAGAATATGAGATGTAGTAAAAGTAACATAAGATAATCCTTTGATTAATACCTTCACATGGATTAGAAGAATGTTTATGTTTCCTTTTGTATATTATGCTCCTAATTTTCAAGATGCAAAACCTTAAAAGATTCTATGTATTATAAAATGTTTTACTATGTAAGGAATGTTTTATGTATTAATAATGTGGGATGCCATATTTGGTATCAAAGATAGGTTTAGTTATTTGTAGAAATTAGGAGAAGAAAACACTAGTAGAAACCCCAAGGTTAATTCTAAATATGGGAAAACATCCTAGAATTTTGTTGAAGTATAATGATATTTCTTCCAAGAAATAAAATCCATTTCTAGATACTACAAGTGCTTGGGGCACTGACATAGTTTTACCTAGGGGTAATAATACTGAAAATGTCACATTGGGAGTTTAATTGATTTTCACCTAGTGCACAACAATGAGCCCTGTTTTACACCTAGTTTGACACTCTTAGAGGATATGTTTAGTTAATTAAATGATTTTATGAACCATTATGAAGGATACATAGAAAATGAAAATTTTATTTAATGATATTAATGAATAATGTCTTTAAGAATGTTTTTCCTAAACCTAATAATCCATTTGGAAATATGTTTCTCATTAAGGTTCTCTTCTTTTAGATAAAAAGGTGGGAAATATGAGGAACCTCAAAAATAATGAGTGCAATGAACAATGCATTGAGGATCTTTCTAATTTGATGGAAGATGGAATGTAAAATTTTATCAGGATGATGAATCAATTTTGTAGGGTTATGAATATTAACCTGAATCATGTTTTGCAGCCAGATTCACCTTGAAGGTAATAACTTGAATTCAAGTACTTCATGCATCAATGAACAACTTCCATTAATGGATCTGATGATCCCTTAATTATTGAATAATGTATTTTCTCTATAGTGAAGATATGTTCGATACGTCTTTGTTCAGAGATAGTGAAAGTCACCTTATAAGTAAAATTATTTGAAGTATAATCTAATAAATAGTGAAAATTGTTTAAAAACACAATTATAAGAGGATATACAGATTCTATGGAGTTTAATGAGTTCAGGAGAATATTTTTCAAAAAATATTTCCCCATTCAATGAGAATAAAAATAAAGAATTAATTAATGGAGTTTAAGAAGAAGGAAAATTAATTGGTTTGAATCTATGCAATGAATATTAATATATATTATAATTACACCTATATCTTTGTTATGGATCCAAAGGGGGAGTTTGATAGGTTCTTTGGTGTACTGAGACCCCATATTTGGTGGAATGTAGAAAATTGAGATTATGAAATCTATGATGAGATTAGAAAGAGTGATAAGAAGGTTGAAATAGAGATTTTAGAAACACATTGGTCACATAGAACTAATGAAAAGAAGATAGTAATGGAGGAAAAATCAAGGAAGAATTTTGATCATTTAAGAGAAGGGAAGAAACTAAAATTTCTTATGTGCAACAAATTTAGGAATAAAAATCCGTGAAATTGATTTATTAGGAGTGAAAAATGTTACAAGTGTGGAATAAATTGACATATATCTTAGAACTATCATAGAAAGGTGATAAATAAATATATTGATCTAAAAAATGGAATATATTTCAAGTATAGGAAAAATGTTAATGATTCAAGTGTGCATAGCTAGGGCACTTTGAAAATAAATTTCCAAATTAGAATATTATGGATGGAAACCACCATCAACCTCAACATATGTTAAGGAATATAGTACATGATTTCACAATCACATTTTATGAATTAGAGGCTTTAAATATTATGGTGGTAGGTACCCTCATTGTGCTCTCAAGGCCAGAAAGTACTTTGTTTTAATTTGGTTCTACGCATTCCTATATATCATCAAAGATTGATAAGAATGTAGAATAAAACCTAAAAATTATAGAATGAGAGTTACTAGTTAATACTTCTAGAGACATTTTTAAAGAATAAAATGTATATAGAAACTCTATTCTTAACTTTGGTGAGTAAAATATCATAAATAATATATATTAGTCATTCCCATGGTGGAATTTGACATTGTTCTAGGGATGGATTGTCTCTCAAAGTATAATATTGATATCAAATAAAGAATCAAGGATGTTTTAGTGGTTTTTAATGGATAACTTATTGTTCTTTTTCAAAGGTGATATATCCTGAATTGGGAAATTTCTAGAATAACCTCCTATGGCATTCTATATGGAGATGTTGGTGAGGAGGGAGGAGAAAATGAATGTATATTGATATAAAATGTACCAATCATTCAAGAATACATTGATTTATTTCCTAAATATTTGTCTAGAAATCCCCTAAAAATAGAGGTAGAGTTCACAATTGAACTCATACCTGGATCTAAACCAATATTAAAGACCCCATGAATAATAGTATATGTGGAGTTAGATGAGTTAGAGAAGAAACTTCAAGATATTTTGGAAAATGGTTTTATTTGACAAAGTATGTCTCATTATGGATCACATGTTCTCTTTATAAAGAATAAGGGTGGATCAATGCGGCTATGAATGGACTATAGATAACTTAATGAGGTCATAGTGAAGAAAAAAATACCATCTTCTTATGATTGGTGATTTGGTTGACCAGATTTTGGGAGATCAATTATTTTATGAGGTTGATCTTAGACATGTGTATCATTAGTTAATATGAAGAAATAGGATATCCCAAATATTGTCTTACAAATATGATTTGGTAATTACAATTTTATTTTTATTCCCTTTATCTTGAATAATTATCCTTCTATGTTTATGGATTTGATGAATAGAGTCTTTAAGGACAACCTTGATAAATTCATTGTAGTCATTATTGATGATAGTCTAATATATTTCAAATTTCATGAGAAACATGAGTACCATAAGGGTCATATTACAAACAATAAGGAATAAAAATATATTTGTTAAATTGAGATAATGTGAATTATGGTCACAACATGTTGCATTCTTGGGGAACTTCATGACCAATAGAGGAATCTCAATTGATCTTACTAAGCCAAAGGTCATGGAGGAGTGGCCACATCCTACCACTATAAGTGATATTTGTAGATTCCTTGGTCTATCAATACACTATTGAATCATTTTTTTTAAAAAAAATCACTTCTTTATAATCTAATAACCAAGTTACCTTGAAATAGGAGTTCAGTTTATCTTGACAAAAAAGTGTAAATAAAGTTTCCATAAACTGAAAAGGAGGTTTTTAGTGCACATGTGAAAACTTTACCCTCTAATAGGGAAGTATTTTTCATTTAGAGTGATTCACACTTAAAATTACTTGGATATGTAGTCAAGAAAAATGAAATAGATATTTCTTATGCATCACAATAGTTTACGTCCGATGAGTGGAATTATCCTACACATGACCTTGATATAGCTACAGTCATCTTTTCCCAAAAGATAAGGAGACACTATCTTTACGAGGGAAATGTGATATATATATTTATATATACATAAAACCAAATTTGGATGTATATATTCACACAGAACGATCTTAATATGCATCCGAGAATATGGTTAGAGCTAATCAAGGATTATGATTGATCTATTCACTACCATCATGGAAGGGGAATAAGGTATTTGGTGCTCTTAATAGAAAATAACCTATTATACATAATTTAAATTGAGAAATACCCTATATTCTTGAATATGAAAATGATATATTTGGAAATAATAACAATAAGAAATACATCCTATAATCCCCAAATTATTTCCCAACCATATATCAAATATTAGATCATGGAAGCACAAATAGATGATCTGGACCTTAAAATGAAGGTGAATGTAGTAAATTAGGGAAAGTTTCATGAATTACACATCAATGAAGATGGTGTAATTAATTTTGGAAATATAATGTGTGTTCTTTACTCACTTGAGATAAAGAAATATCTATTAGATAATGGAAATAGCTCATCATCCCCCATCCATCTTTGGAGCACCAAGATATACCGTGATCATAGAGATCACTTCTAGGGGACAAAATGAAGTGGGAGATTGTTGAGTATACAGAAAAGTTCTTGGCATGTAAAAAAGTTTAATCATAGTGATATAATTCCAAAGAGATTATGAAATAATTTCCCATACCAACATGAAAATGGTAGAACATCACAATGGAAATTTTCACTGGTCTCCCAAAGGCATCCAAAGGAAAAAAAGTGATAAGTTTTGTGGTAGATTTAATTACCAAGACTTCCAACTTCATCGCTATTTAGGAAGTTTTCTCTCTTGTCCAACATAAAAATATGTACATAAAGTAAGTGGTGAGGGTACATGGGGTGCCAATTTTAATCATTTTTTATCATGATACAAGGTTCACATCTAAATTATGTAGAAGTTTTCAATGTGATTTGAGTACTTAAATAAATTTCAATATAGCCTATAACCCCCAAAGCATTTTCCAATCAAAAATTACCATTTAGACACTCAAATATATGCTAATAAATTTCTCAATGTTATTTAAAGGTGGATAGTATCAACATCTCCCATTAGTTGATTTCTATAACAATAAAATATTCCACTCGAGTATTCAAATGGCTCTTAATGAAGCACTATACAAGAAGTGATGTAAAACTCATACTTTTTGGGATGAATTTGGTGAAAGAGTTCTACTTAGACCCGATTTTATTCAAGATATGATAGAAAATGTTCAATCCGTCCAACAATTTATAAAGGATTATTAGACTCAGCATAATATCTATGCCAAAAAACATCAATGGGACTTGGACTTTGATTATGGATACAAAGTATTACATTTAATTTCACCATGGAACAATGTTATGTGGCTGAGAAAGAAAGAAAATATTGTCCCTAGTCAGATTGGGAATTTTTAGATCCTTGATTTCATAGGATTAGTGTCAATAATCTTGAACATACACCAAACGTGGCTAAAGTTCATGATTTATTCCACGTATCTCTCCTAAGGACATACATACCTAGTCCCTCGTATGTACTAAATACATAGGTGGTACCATTATGAAATTATATTTCATATGAGGAGAATGTATTGTAGTTCTTAGACAATAGAAAAAAATTTCTATGAAACAATACAAATCACATGTTCAACGTGTTTTTATGGAACCAAAAGTTTGAGGAAATAACTTGGGAATAAGAATAGATGATGAAATATAACTACCATTATCTATATTAAAGTATGAATATTTTGAAGGTGAAATTTATGAATGGGGAAGAATGTAAAGTATTGAACATTTATAAATGGAACTCCATTTTTATTAATAAATTCCTTATCAAGTAATGTAGTTATAGAAAACACATGCACTACTTTGGTTATTTGAACCATTATAAATTATATCATTTCATATTTAAAAGGCCTTTAAACTTTATAAATATTGACAATATAGCCGTTATACAATGATTGTAAGATTATTATATAATAAGGGTTATTGATAAATCTAGAATTTAAAAAAATATTTTAATGTTTATAAACACATCATATTGTTACTTTAGGGGAAAATGTCACATTATTTTGTTTTGGAAGTATTTTGAGCATAATTTAAAAAATGGCCTAATTTTGGATTTTAACTATTTTATTTTTATTATATATTTAGGACATACTTGTTATAAAATAATTTAAATTGTGAAACTAATTTTTTGAAGCTTCTATAAATCTTTGGATTCATTTTTCTCAACTGGAACCAAATCTCAGTACATCATTTAATGTCCCAAAACAACTAACAATTAGGGCCTTGAAAATTATGCACAGATCTTAATACTTTTAAATATGGGGCCATATCTCATGAAATAAAAACCGAAAGGATTTAAAATTTTACATGGATATATAGAATATATTAATGAAAATTATTCATAGACATTTAAAAAAATTATTATGCATCATTCAAGGCCATAAATGCACGAGAAACTAGATTTGGGGAATATAAAGAGTATGCCTATGCATAATAATTTTCCACAGAAAAATAGAAATAACACCTGCATCTGGTGACAAATAAATCTAAAATATTGAGTAAATAGAAGGTATAAATAAAGGGAATAATTTTCCAAAAAACATACTTCCCAAATTCATCCATTTAATGTGTCGTAAATTCTAAACCTTATGGTAATCAATTTTTGGAGTAAAAAATTCTCACTTATTTTTCTATAAATTGTGATGTCACATCCCATACCAAAGGATAACCAATTTCAATGGAAATGGTGGAGTTTTGTTTCTAAAGTTTTTCTTAATATATTTTACATATATTAGTGTATATATATTTCTATTCTACCCATCTCTCTCCTTTTCTTTCTCACATTTCTCCCATCATGCTTCTTTTTTAACTCCACGTTTTTGGAGAACTAACCCTCTCTATTATTCAAGGGGGAAGTGGTGCTGTTTGAGTTTATTTAACTTTAATGTTTTATCATGTGTTATATTAAAAATTAAGTAGTGGATAAAATTATTTTGTAGATTGGTCGCCCCACTTTCTCTACTATTCTCTTCTTCATCCTCATCCAAAAAAATTTCTTCTCCTCGATATCAAATTCATTTAAATGGTGGAGTTCAGACTGGGTATTGATTTGGAAGAGATTAATCATTTATAAATAGATCTCAGTGTAGGGTAATAATTTTCAAAATATAGGGTGTAGAGTTACATGACTTGATCTATACATTATATAAAACATTGATACATATTTTTTTTAATAAAAAGGATAACACCACTATGAACCCTGAGGGAAAAAATTTTCTTCTTTTAACTTCTTTGTGTCTTTTATTTATTTTATTTTTTTTTTGAATTTTCATTATTATATATATATTATTAAATTTATTTTAATAAAAAAACCCCCATATATGATAGTTTATAATTTAATTCTATATTTTTTAGAATATAATAGTGATAATAGAAAAATCTCTGTGTGTAAAAGGCCTCCTTGAGAGATCGACCCTAGGTTGTGAAAATATAGTATAATCTTAGAATAATAAGGATTTAATTGAATATAGATCCTCAATAAATACCCTCACAACAAATTTTCACCATTTATAGGGATTCCAAGATCTTTCATACACTATTTTTTATAAAAAAAATAATAATAAAATATTTCAGAATTTAAAAAAAAAGCTTCATTTTAAATAATTATTTATTTAGGTCAATGATCAATGTAGTAATTTTTCATATTCATGGAATATTACTGGATTTTATAGTATGGAAAATAAATTCATGTTTTAAATTGAATTTTTTTTATTACTCAATAAAATTTCAAATTTTTTGAAAAAGAAAGCAAGCATGTAGCATCAATGGCTGTAGAAGTTGAAAATTTTAAAGTTATGTGGATTGAATGGAAACAAAGATAAAATGAGGAGAATGAAACATCATTCCACCTAAATTTTAAGTTCAATAACCATATTAAGACTTTAATATCATGCTTTAATTTCTAATCATCTCTCTTTAGCCATGGCTTGAAGTGATTACTAAAGATGTCATGACAACTGTTAAAATTGGGGAAGCCGAACACAATTATGAATAAAACTAGTTAGATTGTGTTAAATAGAAAAAGTTAAGTGATCCTACCATATTTTTTCAAAGAATATTTTTATTCTATAAACCTCTCTATTTATTTGGAAGAAGATAAAGATTATTAACATACTGACCGAGTCTCCTATGGTCTTTCTTGATGAAATCGATATCCAGCCTGCTTGAAATAAAGGGGAAATTTTATTTCATGATTCTACTTAGTTTAATTCTCATTAAAATGAACTTTCAACCAACTTTACCCTTCCTAAAATAATGTATGTAGAAGATTTACCCATACATTCCTGAGATGAAGTTAATGAATATGCTAAAGAAGTTAAGGCCAAAGAAGGGAAGGAACCATTCTTTCTCCTTCTCCCATATCCTAAGATGTACAACATTTAAAAGGGGGAGGAGCAGATTTAATATATCGATGTGTTCCTCCATGACCAGTGCAGGTTTAAGAGAACAACAAGAAATAAGTTATGGTGGTTTCTTAGCAAGAAATACTATCCACCTTTATATTGAGGTTAAACCATTGTAAATTCTTGAGTAGGGGCAGTAAAAACCTAGCAACCACTTCGAGTTTAAACCACGAATTATCCAATAAATTTCCTCTATATGTAAAATTTTCTTTATTTCCTCTATCTATAAATTTTAATTTATTTTTATCATGTTTTTTGTTTTTTATTTTAGGTTTAACATGGTATCAGCTATGATCTTAACTCAAGGATTCCAATTAAAAATAAATCATATTGTGTCTTTCCTTTTATTTATTATTTACTACCCAATTAAAATTCTGCATGAAAATATTTTTCTAAATTTAAAAATAAATAGGGTGGAAAATGGAATAATTTTGTGGGGATTTCAATCCATTTTTATTAATTTTTTGTGTGCTTCCATTTTTTCCACGTTTTTTTATTTTCTAGATTTTTCATGTTTTTCTTTTCATTTTTGGTGTGTTTTAGTATTCATGATCTCAATAGAATACTTTTAAAAAATTCAAACCATCTTGGTACTTTAGGTAAATTTCTTGATTTTATTTTTATAGGATTTAAATTATTTTTGAATGGATTTTATTTCTATATTTCTGATTATTTCATTTGTTGAATTTTGATTGATAATGAATCTCATGTGCACTAATGATATCTAAATTTAAAATATTTCCCAATCAGAGAGGTTTATAAACATTTTTGAAATTTTATTACATTTTTGTTTTTCTTTAGAGTTTTGAGATAAGTTGTGTGATCCAAATCTTTCTGTTTTTATCTTTTTCAAATTTGTTAGTGTTCATTGAATGTGTCAGGTATGATTGAGGCAACACTTTGAAATCCCTTTTTACATTTAACTAGAATTTTTGACTACCTTTACATATAACCTTAATTAAGACCGTAAAAACCATGAAATACCTTATTAGGTATCCAAATTACAATTCATTTATACATTTTACACCTACTCTAGAAGTTAAATTCACGATTATTATATAACTGAAGTGTGCAGGAGGGAGAATATGTGTTGTATTTTTCATATTGGAAGAAATTATTTGAGATGAATTGAAAGTGTTGGAATGTTTATTGATTATTTTATGGAATAATAATACTGATATAATGACGTATGTTTGTTCTAAATATCATTAAAATGTTTGGTGGTGAGTTCACCAATATTTTATGATCAAAATCTACATCTCTTTTTCCTCAAAAATCCGATTCTTAAGAGAAATTTTAGATCTGAATTCAAGATGAAACAATGCTAAAAATGGGGTAAAAGAGGGAGGAAATTCATCATTCATGCTGATATTACATGTTTGAATTTCCCAATGAGATCAATAGGTGTTTGGAGGTGATTCATTTTCAAGTTTATTGAGGAGAACCCCATTCTTTAGTGAAATAATTTGCATGGATTTACTCCACTTTAGAGTCTAACCCTCCTTAGACATCATATGATGTTTTTACATTTAAAATATTCTAAACCGAACTTCATAACAACCCATGAAAAATACCTAATCATTGGATCTTTTTTTACTATAGTTAATGGAGATATTAGGAGTAAAACTAGCCTATGGATATCACACATGTTTTTGGGAATGAGAAAAACTCAAAAAAAAATCTTTGAGTGAAGAGAGAAATATTTTTCCGGGGACGTAGGTATGACATGCGCATGAGGGTTAACACGATATTGAATGATTTTTTTATAATTGTTTTGGGATTTAAGGAATTTTTATCCATGTATTAGGAATGATATTTTCTTATTTATTATAATTGAGTTGTGTTCTCATTTATACTTTGGGATGTTTGTTTTGACCTTTGTATTAAATGATTACCTGGGAGTGCATTGGTTAAGTGTAGAGGAGTGATGAATTTATATTTTTCAAATATTTTATTCTTTATTTTAATGTTTAAAATCTCACCAAGTGTTATTTTAAGGGAAATATTTACATTTTTATGTTTTAGAAGTATTTTGAGCTTAATTTAAAATATAGTCTATTTTTGGACATTAAATATTTTATTTTTATTAATTATTTACAATATAAATTTTTATATACTAATTTTTAATCGTGGAATTAATTTTTTTGGATTTCATACATGTAGTTAATCATTTTATTCAACTGGAACCAATGTTCATTCTATCATTTAATGTCCCAAAGATAGATCATAATTCAGGCCTCAAATAAATCTTGATACTTTTAATAATGGTCCCATATATCCTAAACTAAAAGCCCAAAGGATATGAAATTCGACATGGATATGGATAATGTATTATTTTAAATTTTTTATACAGGTTTCCATGACCGATTATTCTTCTTTCAAGTCCATAAATGCATGGGAAACTAGGTTTGGGGAATACAAAGAGTCGTCCTGTCTAGAATAATTTACTAAATTAAAATAGACATAACTCATAAATACTGTGAAAAATAAATATAATTTTTTTAGGAAACATGATATACACATAATTAAACAACATTCATGAATAAATTATTCCCAACTTCAATCATTTAAGGTGACACAAATGCTCAAATTTTAGGTGGTAATATTTAGGATTAAGAATTTATCAATTCTTTTTCCATAAATTTCCACCACCCCAACCATACCAAAGGATAGAAAATTTTAATGGGTAAAGGAATTATTTTATATATTATTTCATACTATTTTCAATATATATATATATATGTTAGTTAATCTCCCTTAATGTTCTATACATTTCTCCCCTTTACTTTTTTGTGTTTCTCCCACTGTGCTTATTTATATCTCCATGTTTGTAGATAATTAACCCTCACTATTGTTATAGAAGGGAAGTGGTGGGGTTTTAGATTTTTGAACATTAATGTTTTATTATTTTTCAGTATAATATTTTTTGTGTTTTAAATTATTTTTTTGTGTGCTCACGAAACATTATCTACTATTTTCCTCTTCCTACTCGTACAATAATTTTCTTTATCTATGATATCTAATTCATTCAAATGGTGGATTTTGTATTGGGTATTTATGTGGAAGAGATTACTCCTACATGAAGTGGTCTCGGTTTAGGGTAATAAAATTTGAATGAGATGGTTTATAGTGATATGTAGTGATCTCTATATTGAAAAAAACATTGATACACATTTTTTAATAACAAGGATAACACCAATATAAACCGTGAGAGTAACAGTTTTCTTCTGATAACTTATTTGTGTCTTTTATTTATTTTATTTTTGTTTTGAATTTTAATTATTATATATATTCTTAAATTTATTTTCATAATCAAAAACACCATCTATATTATAATATAAGATAGTGTTATATTAGTTATAATATAATAGTGACAATAGAATAATCTGTGTGTGTAAGAGGCCTCCTTGGGAGATCGAACCTATGTTCTGCCACTATTGTACACTCTTAAGAGAATGATAATTTAATTGAATTAGGATCCCTAAAAAATCCCCACACATAAAATTTTCACCATTTTTAGTGATTCTAAGATCTTATTCACATGGTTTTTCATAAAAAACCAAATATTTCAAAAAAAATTAAAAAGAAGGTTCATTGAAAATCATTGTTTCTTTAGGTCATGGATTATTGTAGTGATTTTTCATATGCATGTCCAAGTATTGAATTTTCTATATGGTAAGAAACATTGATGTTTGAAATGGGAAAAATTACTTGTTATTGAAGGGAATTTTAAAATTCTCAAACAATAAAGCAAGTTGGTAGCATCACTAATTGAAAAAGTTGAAGAAGTTAATGTTCTTTGGATGGAATGGAAACAAAGATAAGATGAGGAGAATGAAAATACTATTATACCTACATTTGAAGTTAAAGAACACAATTAATACAAGAACATGAAACTTGAATATTCAATCATCTATCCTTGGACATTGCTTGAAGAGGTTCTCAATGATTTCATTCCAGCTAATACAACTTTGAGGGAAAAACATGATCAAGAAGAACATTGGTTAAATAAAATTGAAGAACAAAATTTAATTGATCTTATAATAATTTTAAAACAAAATTCAGCTTCTATATAACTATATATATCTTTAGTAGAAGATAAAGTTGTTGCATTTGTTGAGACTGAGTCTCTGTTGGTCTTTCCTAAAGAAATGGATATTCAATCTACTTTAAATAAATTTGACGATTTATTTCATGAATATACTTGGTTCAATTCTCATAAAAATTAAATTTGAACTGAATTTTACCTTCATAAAATGTTGGATGCATTATATTAACTCATTCATAACTAGGATGAAGTTAATGAAGAGGCCAAAGAAGTCCGGGCCAAAGAAGAGGAGGGCCCATTCTTTCTCCTCCCCCCATCTTCAAAGTTTCACCATATTGATAAAGGGTAGGAGTTGATGTACTATACCCATGGGTTCCTCTAAAATGGTGAAGGATAAATATAACTACATAAAATTAGTTCTAGTGGTTTCTAAGAATGAAACCCTATCCACCTTTTGATTGGGGTTAATGCCCTACAATTTGCGGACTAGGGGCAGTAAAAATATAGCACTAGATTGAGGGTAAAAGCAAGAATTATCCATTTTATTTCCTCTATATCTTAAATTTAATTTATTTTTTCATGTTTTGTCCTATTTATATTTTAGTTTTAACATGGTGGAAACTAGGAACTTATCTCAAGGCTTCCACTTAAAAATAAATTAGGTTGTGTCTTTCCTTTTATTTATTTTCTTTACTGACCAATTATAATTATGCATGAAAATATTTATCTAAATTGAATTTAGTACTATAAAATCGGCCATTAAAAGATATAGAATTGGAATTTATCAATGCTAAAAAATCATTGACTATAATAGTGTGGTAAAAATCCCCAGCCTCTTATCAACGCTACTAAATGCACTGATAAATGAAAACTTTTTCAGTGCTTTTAGAAGCCATGATAAAGGGACCCCTTATCAGCACAATTAGTGGCACTCATAAAGAGGAATTTTGAAGTGTGGTGTTATAGAACACTACAACACTAAAAATTGGGAATTCTATAGTGTACTATAAAAACACACTGTAGCAACCAAAACAACGCCAAAAATTAGCAAAATAAGATGAAAATACAAAATTTAAATGAAATAAAATTTACAACCCAAATACAAGAAAAACACTATTATAGAGAATGTAATGAACCTCTATAAAAGAACAAACCTCCCCTCCTCAATAGAAATAACTCACCAATATAATTAAAAAAATTATTATTTTAGTAATAATATAAATAAATAAATTAAATTGAATGGGTTATCTTTAAACAAAACTTTGGGTCATATGAGGAACGCTATGTTTCAGATCGAGTTGCGGTTGATTCTTGCACGTCACACCATTTATTGTTCATATTCATGAATTATCTCTATGAAAATTAATTAAATAAGTATAATATAAAAATTATAGTAAAATTAATTAAGTAATATAACATAGAATGATGAAATAATAATATGGGATTGTTTTCATGGTTTTGGTAATGTGATGCACGTTTTAATCTAAAATGACAATTATATATTGAAAATAAACACTTGGAGTTATACTGCTCATAGCATGCATGATATTGAGGGTCATAGGATTCCTATATGTTCCAAATGACTAATGGATCATTATCCTAAAGTATCAAAATAATCTGATAGTTTTTCCTCAATTTTGAGTATGTCACTTGTGTTTTTTACTAAAATGTCAATTTAAACCAGAAACACACACTTTGATTCAAACTGGTCACACCATGTTTTTGATTAATGTGAGACTAATTTCTACATGTCACAAATGAATTATGAATCATTTTCCCAAATTATGGATAAAATATGAATGTGTTTGCTCAGTTTTCACGGAGTGACACTTTTCGAACTAACATGTCAATTTTAAATTCACAACCTACACATTAAGTCATACTGGGAACATAATCTATCAGATTGAGGTGATTCTGATTACTACACATTGAAAATGACTTAGGGATCATTTTTCATATTTTATTAAAACAATAAAAATGCATTTTACATGTTTTGAGCATGTTAGTTGTCCTTTTTACTAAAAATTATGTAAAATTTAAATAAAAAGATGAACTTTGAGTCATATCGGTCACACCATTAATCGGATTAAGGAGAATTTAATTATTATAAATACCAAATTACTTATGGATAATTTTAATAAAATATCAAAATTATATGAATATGTTTTATTGGTTTTGAGTACGCCACTTGTGTATTTTACTGAAATGTCATTTTAAACTAGAAACACGCACTTTGAGTCATACCGGTCACATCGTGTGTGGGTTTTATGTGATACTGATTATCACATGTTAAAAATTAATTATGAAACATATTAGTAAATTATAAATAGAATACGAGCTCATTTTCTCAATTTTAAGTGAGTGACACTTTTTGAACTAAATTTTTAATTTAAAATTGATAACAAACACTTTGAGTAAAACCATGAACATCGGATATCTAATTGAGATGATATGGATTCCTAAACATAAAAATGAATTATGTATCTTTTACTAATGTATCAAAATAATCCAATTTTTTTTTCTTGGTGATGAGTATGTCAGTTTTATTTTTTACAAAAAATAATGTCATTTTAAATAAAAATACGCACTTTGAGTCATACCAGTCTCATCGTCCATTGGATTGAGGTTTTAATAATTAATACACATCAAAAATTACTTATGGATTGTTTTAATAATGTATAAAAACAATCTGAATGTTTTTCTTCAGTTTTGAGTACGCTGGTTTTGATTTTTACTAAAATTTCATTTTAAACTGGAAACATTCACTTTGAGTCATACTGGTCCCATCATGTGTCGGTTTGACGTGATATTAATTCCTATACATAAAAATTATTTTTTAATTTTTTTCATAAACCATTAATAAAATCTGATCATGTTTTCTCAGTTTTTTTTTGAGTTACAATTTTTGTACTAAAATGTCATTTTTAAACTGATAACTGATACATTGAGTCATACCAGGAACATCGTGTGTCAGATTGAGGTGAGGATAATTACTACACATAAAAATGACTTATGAATTATTTTTACAAAGTATAAAAACAATATGAATTTTTTTTCTTGGTTTTTATTGTGCCATTTTTTCTTCTTACCAAAATTAATGTAAATTTTAAATAAAAAGATGCACTTGGAGTCATAACAGTTACACCATGTGTCATTCCTAAATTTTAAAAATTAATTATTTATTGTTTTATAAAAGTATAAAAACAATCCAAATTTGTTTTCTTATTTTTGAGTACGCGACTTTTTTTTACTAAAATCCAATTTTAAACTAGAAAAACACACTTTAAGTCATACTAGTCACATAGTGCGTGGGTTTAATATGAGATTGATTCATACACATAAAAAATCACTTATTAATCGCTATCCTAAATTATCAATAAAATACAAGTTCATTTTATTGGTTTTCAGTGACTGGCACTTTTTGTTCTAAAATGTCAATTTTAAATTTATAACAAACACTTTGAGTCATACTGGGAAAATCATGTATTAGATAAGGGTGAAGATGATTCCTACATGTATAAAATGACTTATGGATAATTTTACTAAAGTATCAAAATAATATGAATTCATTTTATTGGTTTTGGGAAGGTCATTTGTTTTTTTAGTAAAGTTAATGTCAATTTTAAATAAAAAGATGCACATCGAGTCATATTGGTCAAACTATACGTCAGATTGAGGTGAGGATAATTATTACACATAAAAATGATATATGTATAATTTTCATAAATTATTAAAACAATCTGAATTTTTTTTCTTGGTTTTGAGTATGCCACTTGTGTTTTTTACTAAATTTTCATATTAAACTAGAAACAAATACTTTGAGTCATACTGGTCACATCTTATGTGTGTTTGATGTGAGACTAATTCCGACAAGTCAAAAATGAATTATAAATATTTTTCCAAAATTATTAAGATAATTAGAGCACATTTTATCAATTTTCAGTGAGTGACACATTTTTTACAAAAATGCCAATTTTAAACTGATAACGTACACTTTGTGTCATACCTGATATATCATATATCATATTGAGGTAAGGTTGATTCATACAAATCCCAAATTACTTATGGATAATTTTACTAAAGTATAAAAATAATACTATTGACTTTTATTGGTTTTGAGTATGCCAGTTGTATTTTTTAGTAAAATTAATGTCAAATTTAAATAAAAAGATTCACTTGGAGTCATACCGATCCCATCGTGCATCAGATTGAGGTGATGATGATTTTGACATTTCTCAAATGAATTATGGATCCTTTTACTAATGTATTAAAATAATCCTAATGCACTTTCTTGGTTTGGAGTATGTCATTTGTGTTTTTTTTACTAAAATTGCATTTTAAACTGAAAACACACACTTTGAGTCATACTGGTCACATTGTGCACCAGTTTGATGTGAGACTAATTCCTACACATTAAAAATGACTTAAGAATAATTTTCCTAAATTATCAAGACAATCCAAGTGTGTTTTGTTGGTTTTCATTGAGTGGTGTTTTGTGAGCTTGAATGTTAATTTTAAACTGATAACAGACCCTTTGAGTCATACCGAGCACATTGTGTATCAGATTGAAGTGTGGTTGATTCCTACAAGTAAATAATAACATATGGATTTTTACTAATGTATAAAATACAATATTAATGTTTTTAAATATTTTTGATTATTTGATGTGTGTTTTTAACTAAAATTTAATTTATAAATTAAAAACATATCGTTCGAGTCATACCGGTCACACCGTGTGTTTGATTGAGATGCTGCTGATTTAGTATTTGATGTCTATTTTTTAAATCATCTTAACCATGAAAGAAAAGAATTAAATGTTTCATTTGGATGGAATAATAAACCCCATTTTTCCAAAATTATATCTTCTAAAAAACCATGTTCTCTCTTTTTTGTATTATATCTGATGATTGAAATAAAAAAATGACTTCCCAAAATATTTGTGCAATTTTTTTTGGATAAAAATGATAAGGAAATTAAATTAAAAATAGTAGATTAAATAGAGAAAAAGGTAACTAAATAATTAGTAGTAATTTATCCTTTCATGATGGTTCTATATATTCTTGGCCTATTTCCTTTTTGTTGTTATCCTAGTTGAAACTTCGAAGTCCAATCGATCACAAGCATTAACATCCTCGAACAAACCAACCGAACTCGATAAAAATAATCCACCTATATAATAAAACAAATCTTATGTTAGTAATACAATAAATAAATAAATAAAACAAAAATATGAAACAATACATTAATAAAATTTCAATTTTAAACTGAAACCAAAAAATTTGAGTCATACTGGCTATACAAAGTATTGCTTTGAGGTATGGTGGATTCCATCGTGTATTTTTATCATACAGTGCATTCAACATTCTATGTTATATAATAATATTGTAGTTTGATAACCCAAATTTTTTAATGCATTGGTGAATAAAAAAAACTTGCATCATAATTAGTGAATCATCCTTATTGAGTGCATACTCATAGTACATTAGGGAATCTTCCTTGTTGAAAATTTCATTTATTCTTATAAAAATTAAACTTTAGTGTAAACCTATCAGCATTCATTGATTGAACTAAAATAAATATTTACATATAAGTTTTTAGGGAACATAATAAAATATATATTACCCTTTCACCATAATAGAGAGTACAATCTTCCATGATAAATATTTTTTCCATATTTGATAGAAAAAACATCACTGTGACCCATTGTGTATTTTTAGAAGACACTAAACTCTATTATAAATTGTTTACCCCTTTTTTTACAGTATAAAACATCCGTATATCCCTTTCTAAAATTTAAATAAAACTAAAATATAGTGCATCCATTAAGTCTTCATGTATTGTGATATAGATTAGTATATACCTTTAAATATTTTGTGTGAGTATAAAAACGAACATAACATCATAATTATTTTTTAATCAAAATGGGAATATCTATATTCTCTTGGATTTTTAATGAGAATGATGATGAGTTTTTTATTAATGAGCTTGTGAACATTGATCATTTTACCTAATGAATGTTCACATGAATAATGAATGTTACATGTATGGATTTCATAAAAATTTGTGATATTATATCATGAATCTAATTTATGATCAAATAGACCAAATAATTCCACCTCCCACCAAAGTGAAACCACTATATTGTTCATTTATGAAAATTCATGATTCTTTTGATGAAATTTTTTATTTTGTTATTTTTTAGAGGTTTTGGATCAAGATCCTTATTTTTTTTTCAAAGGGGTATTTGTTTGTATTTTTGGTTATCTGTGATTTCTTTTGAAGAAAGTTTTTCATTTTTATGGATTTTTTCATAAATCGGTTTCATTTCATTTGATGTCATGTTTCCTTTGACACCATTACTCCTTGATGACCATGATCTCTCAATGTTGATTTTCCACCAATAGTTATCTCATACACCTTCTGTCTTCAGTGGTTTGTTACACAAATATTTATTATATTTTTTTGTATTTTATACCTCTTTGATGATTTTATTGGTGTTCTGGGACTCTCAAGTGAATATTGGATCCATTAACAAGACCCTTTGTTTACAGTGTAGAGAATTCATGGGAAAGTAACTACATCTACATTTTTGTTATTGGTTTGTTTTTATTGGTGATGGGTTTCTTTCACACAATAGTAATATATGATAGTACTTGGAATGTTCTAATAAAAATTATATCCTATGATAACCACTTTCAAAAAATAAGTGGTGTTTATTTTGTTTCTACAAACATCTTATACTTAAATTCCTCTTTAAAATCAGTTAAACAGGTGGTGAAAAATATTTTTTCAATAAGCCACCTAAAACACTTTTACAGTCGATCTTATCTTAAGTGAAAGGTGTTGTGTGAAATTTTCAAAACAATTCTCAAACACAACCTTGGTATGATCCCTATTATACTCCATTTCCAAAAAAAATTTATTATTTTCAAGCGAACGCTGTTTCTTCTCTTCTACCTTAGTCTCTGCATTGGTCTCCACCTCTGACTCCTCCTCCACCTCTATCTTTGACTCCGCCTCCACCTCCTCCTCCTCCACCTCCACCACCTCTTGTGCCTTTTCCCAACAATTTTATTTTTTGTAGGTCAACGCTTCAAAACAAATTTATTTCCTCTATTATACTTCTCAATGAGAAACATATCAAAAATAATATATAAGAATCATCACACTAATTATTCACACCCTAAATATATTTCTAAGGACAAAGATTATACTAGGTCACAAATATAACAAGTAATCACCTAAATTTGTTGTTGGAAAAAATTCTGAAAATATGAATTCTTCCCACTCATCTATAAAAAATTTTACTTCTTCTTTTGAGTATGATGGTTATCAGAAATCTTTATAGTAGAGAGAAAATATAGAAAAAGAAATTATTAAGAAATATATTTAATGAAATTTTAATTAAATTTTAAAATTACCTATCCAGGGATACTGGTCTTTTCATGCTTTATTATCTCTCTCATTGATTTATAACCATAATATCCAAAACATTTACCATTATATTGCTTCGTACAATACAAAAATATTGACTAAAATAAGTAAATTGTTTTGAGATATGTTTTAATAGTTAAATATTTTTATATATACCTTAATATGTTTCAATTTTTAGTAATCCCCATGATTTATCTATACATAAAACGACTTCATGCCATTGTTTAGTCTATATTTACTAACCTACCTGTCATAAAATAATCAGGATAAACCATATTATGAAACAATTAGTTCAAAGTTTATCTATAAAATGTCAATTGCAGTGTATTAAGAATTCACAATACACATAATTTTTTATTGGTTTGTTAGATATTCATGTATTGGATCCAAAAAATAAATATTTTGGGTATCCATATTGATAGAGATCAGCATCTAGTACTGCCTAAAAAAATAAAAACAAATAGGAAATGAAAAAATTAATTTTTTTTGTGATTACATTATAGAGTTTTAATTCTTCATTTTTGGATTAAAAAAGATCATATTGTTTGATATTTTTTTCTCAAAAGCTTTTAGTATCCCATCTCTTTTCTTCTCAATTAATTCCAAATTCAAAGTAAGTTTTTTTTTCGAAAAAATGATACAGGGATTATTGAATCCAAATGATGCTTCACATGATTTTCCAATTATATAGTAGTACTATAAACTATTTGAGAAAATATTAGTTTTTATTAAATTTAATAAACATATTATCTCACTATTTAGATTTATGTATTATGAAAATGTACCTTATATATGTATTCATACTAGAGACTCCCAGTCATTAATTCTTGATAATCTCATTTATAGTATCGAGACCAATTACTCCTGTCATTGAAGTTTCACATATTTTTTTCATATGGAATGTAATAAATATTTTCAACTTTAAATGTGCTCCCTTTATGAATTTTTAATGATAATAAATGTTTCTTTATAACTAGAAGGGAGAAGGTACTCCTATAAGTCTTTCTTTATTCCTTGGATGATTCACTAGATTTCTTGATCTGAACTTTTGTTTCCCCATCACATTATCCATTGGTAATATCATAACTCACTTCAAACAGTTTTCATCAACATTTACAGGTTTTTTATACGAAATAATTTGTTAAATAAATTCCTTATATATCATTAAAATATTAGATATCCTTGATTTGAATGTTCCAATAGAATCATTGACCGTTGTAATATCTAGATCATCAAGTGGAATAAGAAACTCAACAGTCAGATCATGATCTATATTAATTACCACTATTATATGATCTTTTGGGAGGTATTTCTAGTGTAGCTTGTATCCCAGGATATTATAAATATCACCCCTCATAAAAAGGTGTTGTGTGGGTGTTAACAGATACAAGTCACATATAACTATACCCTGGAGAATTTTAGTAATATAAAGTTATTAGAAGTTTTTTATTCAAATTTAATATAATGAGTAATGAGAAAATTTATTACCTCAGGTAAGGTATATGGTTAAGGGGAATGACTATCCTCAAAGCTAGTGGGGTCATTTTGTTCATTTGAGGATCTTTGTTCCACCGCAAGTTCCTTTTTATCCTTTCTCATACATTGGTATGCCAAACTAGACCAGACAATAATATCTTATGAAGCATCTATTTGTTTCTAAAATCCTTTCACAATATTATATCTATCTTCAATTTTATGGTCTAATAAGGGTCGAAATTTCTTGAGGCTTCTCTTGCTCTCGCCCTTCTTCTGCTATAGCGTAGGGAATGGCTGCGCCGCCTCCTCCTCTCCTCGAACCACTTTGGTCGGGGAGGGGAGATCCTTCATCTCCTTCCCACTCGATTCCTCCTTGTTTCCCCTTTTTATACACTTTCACGGACCCATCATCCCTTCCTCCTTTCCCTCCGATGGAAATAATCCCTAAGGTCCAATCCTTTGTGAATGGATTTCCTTCAGTACATATTTCTCCTCTAGATTTCATGGAAGCTTCAACGTTACTGGATCTCAGGTTGGTAGCCCAATTCCAGAAGGATCTCCCCTCGGTCGATGTGTTTGACTGATTTTGGTTCTCCTCTTGGAATTTAATGGATCATGTGACTATAGTTATTTTGTATGAGATACATATACAACTTCGATTCTACAAGGAAGATGACCTCGTGTTTTCTTAGGCTTTCTCTCCGTGTTCTATGAAGGGGTTTAAGTTCTCTATATTCTGATGGACCTTCTACTTTCACCTGAGGTGCGATCCTCTGACCTTAGCTCTCTGGATATCCCTACCTAGTATTCTCTTGCCATTTTAGAATTTGGAGATCCTTCGGTTGATAGGAAATCTGTTAAGTCACTACCTATGCTTTGATTCCCTCACCAAGTTCGTCTTCCATCCAATTGAGCCAAGGATCTGTGTTGAAGTGGATTTATCGAAAGGCCCTCTAGATTCCATCTCCATAGAAATTGAGGGAGATATCTTCTAGATTCAGAAGGTATTATATGACTCCTATATTCCCTTCTTATCGTGTTTTTGTCGCATTGGTCACAATGTCTCCAGGTGCCAGCGAAGCCTCTCCAGTCGACCCCGGTCTGGTCCTCCCAATCTTATGGAGGGTGGCACAGTTGAAGTATGAAATCACATTGTCATAACCCTCTCAGATAAGGGAGAGGACTCTGTTGACTTGCGTTGTATTAGTGAGAATTAGTGGATAATTGATCCTCAGGATTCCATACAACATAAGGAAAGGAGGATGACAGAAAACCCAAAGGTGGATGATGTTTTTAATCGGCTAAAACAGAACCTGGGCACCATTGCAGGAGTTGGGTTCTAATGAGGAGAAGATCCTTGGACAACATGCTAGCTCGGTTCCAAGCAGATAGCCATTAGCAGTACTCTAGTGGAGAAGAAGAAGCTAACTCAAGGTTATCATGGGTGTGCTACTATAGGGGATGGCAACAATGAGGAGGCTGAACCTCCTGGGAAATAAATACAGGAGGTACCTTTGCTGAATAATGTGGTGCCTCCTCCTGAAAAAGGGAGGCCTAAGGAGGGGAGTGTGGCCAAGCCTTTTATAATGCAGGAGGATCCCTGGTTGTCTATTGCAATTCCAAAATCTAGTAAAGGGAGTCAGGTAGAGGGGAGCGTCTTGGGTCCCTTGGACCCAAACATTCACTAATCGAAACCCCCATCCTATCTAAAGGCTGCATGTGTGGGGGAGAATAGGCAAAGCCCCAGTGACCTGAGCAATTGGTTTGGGATGGGGCCCCCTAATGAAGGTCCAGGGGCTGAGTTGGGGAACTTTTTTGAATGTTTGGAGGCTCAAGATCAAGTGTTGTCGCATGAGGAGGATGATTCAGGTGATGAAAATTATAGGCAATTCTCAGTGGACTGCTGGGACCATTTCCAAGGGAAAGGTCTTAATAGTCCTAGAAGGAAGAAGGGGATAAATGGAAAGCGTGACTTTGGGAAATGCATTGTGGTCCAGGGGAAAAACCAAAGGGATGTAAGGACTAATATTACATGCCAAAACCAATTAAAACCAGGTCGACCAAGAAAGGTGGAAGAAAGGAAAGAAAATACTAACAATCCAGGGATAGTGGTGATCCAAGTAGAGAACCAAAGGTAATGGAAGAAGATGCAGGGGATTATTTGAAGATCATATTTCACTACAAGGAAGAAATTATTGAAAAATTCCTTTGGCCCAATGCCTCAAATGAGGATTTTTTAGGAATTTATGAAAGAATTTTTCAAGATGAGTACACCGAGGAGTAGGAAGCGTGGATTGACAAGAAAGACCGAATAATAGCTCGGGGTTTCCATAAAGGAAAAATCACCCTGGATGAATTCATTCAGAAAATGGAATGGATTATTTCTCACCTCGAATAACTTCTCTGGGTAGATCCAGACACGTAGGTTAGTAATTTTCACTGGTAATTATTTAGAGTGGCTAATTAAAATAATCTTAGTCCAGTGTTTAATAACTTTTTGAGCTCCTTTATCACGTAATGTTTTTTTGCAAATGATGGTTTCCCACATTTCCTTAAAGTGGCTTTATAATAAAAATTTATATTTGGATGGATGTGGTTTTATCTTCTCAACATATGTTCTAGAATATTCTTCAAAACCTAATCCTTTAATGTGACCATATTATTTCAGCTTCTTCAAAGCTATTGAAATTAATTTTTCTTCTAGTATGATCATTTTCTATTATTTTGTCTAAACCATATAAAAATATAAAGATAAATATATATTTTTATGTAATACTATTATAAATCATAAAAAATACAATTATTTCATACTTACACATGTTACTCATACTTATTTTTTGTTTTCATCATCTAATTTAACCTCCTAATTTATAAGAGCCTCCTTCCATATCCCATGATGTGGAATGGAAGTGGCTTTATATTTTTCATCATCAATCTACAAATAAAAAAAAGGAAAATATGTTCTTTCAATTGACATGAAGTTTTTTTAAATACATACCAATTTTTTCACTAGTGAAGCATACCTCATCTTTGCTTTGTGATATGGGTATATTGGTTTTGATGCATGTTCTTTATTTTTAGCACTCTTTTTCTGTTTGATAAATGAAAACTTTTGAATCAAATTGAATAAAATAAATAATGTAAAATAATATTTTAGTGACTTAAATTCACCTAAAAGTATTTCTCATTACGATGACTAATGAAAGAAGTATATGTTTCCTACTTTATAATGTGTTCATAACTTACTGGTGGGTGGGTAGTTACTTTCCCCTCAGCATCCCTAATATGTAAATTGGTAAAAAGAGTCTAAAATCCTCTATGGACTCTTGCAGCATCCATTAAGACAAATTTCTTGGGAAAATACTTTGAAATAAATGAACTCAATACGAAATATTGATAATTAAATCAACATTTAATTATATATTTTTTTTTGGAAAAAACGAGAAAGTATATCATAACATTACTTTTATAACTTTCCAAAGGGGTTCCTTAATTATAGGATGGACGTGGTTCCATGAATCAATATTAATCGACATGTTCATCCTTATTTTGACCCCAAAAAAACTGATGAACATTGATTTTTTTGAGTCAATAGGTTGGTCACTTTGATTCCAACCAACCTCAAATTTTATACCCTAAATTCTTCCCTTGATAATTTTATCCAACACTATGATGCTACATTGTTATTGATCCATTAATAATTCTGTAGTTTCATCATCAACAGTCTATTTTTCCTTAGTACTGGTAACATCATCATGTGCTAAAAAACTTTTATACATGAGTAGTCAAACATTTAATTTGGATTTAATAAAAAAAATTAAAACATGAAAAAAGGATTTGAGAAGGGTAGTTTACTTGCTCTATTGCAAAATTGATGAACTCTTTAACTCCATATTCATACTATTTTGTCAAATGAATAGTATGAATACATTTTTATAGAAATTAGTAATTTAATTTAATAAAATAATTACTCCACCATTTTAGTTTTTATCCTCTGAATTCATCTCAAAATGACGAAAGGTCTCTGACGCTACCATGAAAAAATCAATTCATCCCCAATGAGTTTCCCTGACTCTAATCTATGTTACTTTTCCATTTCCCTTACATGTATCTCAAATAAAAGATCTCAATATCCACCGAGGTTCATGTGTAGGGTGTGAGTATAAAAATAAACAAGTAAATAATAACAATTCCCCTAAAATATACAACAATGCATATATTTAAGTATATGTTCAAAGTAGTGACACTCAAAATACACATGTAAGTCAAGTCATTGTGTAATAACCAGTACAACATGATAATAAAACATAGCTACTTCATTTTATACAATTGAATTATACTAATCATACCATATGTTTATACCATGTTTGTTCCCTAACATTCAAATCATTTCACTAATAAGAGTTTAACATTTGAATAATATGAGAAGAAAAAATTATTTATATCCCTCTGGAAATACCCACATCACAGTTACTATGATATTTGACCTCAAGACCCTAGCCTCCAAGATTGTCCCTCAAGGACAACCATCATATGTACTTATTGCATCTAAATCATGAAATGGGTATAACATATCCATTTTTCTTTGGAAGTTTATTTTAAATATGGGGAATTATTAGTTTAATTGGTTCCCTTACGAAAGAACCACATAATGGGTTCCCAATACCTTAGTTAAACATAACATCTAAAAAACATAAATAAAAACAAACAACAACAAAAATATCACATCACCCTCACCCTAGAAATTGATGAATCACTAACATGTCTATAGTAACCCACATTCTAATATACCATAAATATCCCTCACATAATACCCATCATATTCTAATATACGATAAAAATTATTTTTATCACATACACACATGTATTTATTGTAGAAAAATATTGTTTTCATACATTGAGAGGTATATTAAAAATCATTTCAAGTAATATAAAGTGATTCTTCAAAAAAAAATTATAAGGAGTGATTTATAAAAATTTAACAAAAAATAGTAACATATAACATTTAATACAATAATTATAAAAAAATTACTCTAGATAACAAATTATTAGACAAGTAAACAAAAATAACTTGTTGGCCAATATGTAAAAAATGTATATAAAAATAGAAATGAAGACCTGCTAAATAAAATATTTAGAATATTTCCATTCCCTATAATTATAATGTCTAGAAAAAAATCAAGTTACATTTTATAATAATTCATATAGTTCCCTAAGTAAAAAATTATTTATAAATGTGTATTGGTTATTTTTACCATATAAAGAATATTAAATCCATATTTTTGTATGATTAATGTAAAATAATTAAAAGAATATATTTATCGTATCAACATATATATATTATGATCCATTTCATCTAGAAAATAAAATGTCAACTATATATATATAAAAACTATTACTAATTTGGTATCGTAAAAATAAAATTCCTTAATCGAATAATAAAACATGATAACCACATAAATATTTATATTATAGAATGTTTAATAAATCATAATTGATCAAGAATCTATATAACTCATGTTTTCTCAAATATAACATAATTAAATCTATTCACTATCATTGATTATGTTCAAAACCAATATAAAACCCCTATTGATGGAGTTATTTAATTATTATTGAATTATTTAAATCATTAATAAGATATTTAAATGGTTAAAAATTAATAAATTATCTATTTTCAAAAAATACTCTAAAATACATGCATTATAAACTCTTACATATCCTACATGATCTAAATATTGTGAAATAAATATAGATAAGCTTATCGTTAAAGGAAATCATGAAGTAATTTATATATTTATTTGTAAACAATTTGTTGCATCTAATTAGAATAAAAAAATAAAGTCAATTTTTTTTCATAAACATAATAAAACCTAGAACTTATTATTTTTAAAATATATGTCTATCCTATGTATACTTTTAACCAACTCATATTAAAAAATAAATTAAATGAAATTTTAATTATGGATTCTAACATATTACATTTTACAAATATGATTCTGTAAATATAATTCTTCATTTTTTATCACTTAAATAAAAAAACAAAAAGATTTAAAAAATACTATAAAATCATATATTAGAAGGTGATAATCAATGTGGTTTAAAGCAAATTTTCATTAAAAATATTACATTAAATTGAAATTCATATAATATTAACATATGTATATAAATAAATATACCTATAAATGTAGCATTACTTAGAAAAAAGTAAGGAATATGTGAAATAAAAATCATAGTGGCCTATAATAGTGTACATTGAAGGAATTATGACTCTTGTATCATTAACATACATCACGAAGAGACCTAAATCCATGGAAAATATACATGGAGACGTTAGTCATTCCAATTAAAGATAGAATGTTCGAATACTTATTTTCTTCTATAATATTTTTAGGGAAACTAATATGATTATAATAAATACCATTAAACTATATATTAAGTAAGAAATTGACCAATTGCTTGTAGTTTGTGATAGGAATATGTTTTGAAAAATGAAGATTCTATTGCATCAATTGAAGGGATGAAAAATTTATAGATGTACAACAATATTCTGAACCAAACATCATTTACAAACTCTATAACAGAAGATCTTACTCCTTGGGAAGCCAAAAAGACTGTAATGATGGAAAGAATGAGTCCCCAAAACTATATGTGAAGCACACAACCAGTTTCTATTTCCATAACTAAAAGATACATTATTTTCAAATATGATATCTATGATATCCAGTGATCATCTAGCATAAGTGGAATGATCGAAGGGAATGTTCGGTGGAGCAATTTGGACAGTGGTGATGGTGACAGCGATAATGCTAACAATGGAAAGAGCCACGATTGAAGGTGGTGATATGAATGGAAACAATGCGGAAGAATGAGGGAGACCAATAATGACTAGAGTTATGGGAAAATAGAAGTATGGTTCATCATGGTTGAGAACACTACAAAAAAGAAAACTGTAGAACCCTAACAAGCAATCAATGAGAGTGGAGATGGAGAAAATAGCATACCTTGGATTCTAGCCTTGATTCGTATGAGAGGACGTAGAGGATAAGCATCGGTGGTAGGGGAGTTCCGGAAGATCTTGAGAATCATGACTGAATCAGACACGGTTAGGGTTATTTTAAATAGACCAGGGAAACTTTTATCGACGCTTGCTAAAAAGCAATGATAAAACACCTTTTATCATTGCTAAATTGATAAGCACTGATAAAAAACATCTTTATCGGTGCTAAAGAAGAACTTATAAAAGAAACCTTTATCATCGCTGAAACTTTAGCGCTGATAAAGGATTTATAATTATAATTATAAATAAAAAATTGTAAATATATTTATATAATTATATATTTATTTATTATCATTTTAAAATTATTTAATTATTGAATTATTTATTTATAATTACGTAAATACTTTTAAAAAAAATATATTTTTTCTTTATAATTATAAATATATAATTTTATAAATATATTAAATATATTTATAATTATAAATATATTTATATCATTATATATATATATATTTATAAAATTATATATATATTTAATAAATATATATAAATAAAAAGATAGTAAATAAATTCATTATTTAAATATATTTATTATAATTTTATAATTATAAATATATTTATTATAATTTTATAATTATAAATATATTTATATAATTTTACACATTTATATAATTATATAATTACATATATAATTCTATATATATATATTTAAATAATATATATAAATATAAATGTAAATATAAATATCTTAAATATATTCAATATTTAAATATATTTATTATAATTTATAATTATTTAAACACATAATTATTTATTTAAAAATATATGAATACTTTAAAAAATAATATTTATATATTTTATCAATATATATATTTATATAATTATATCAACATATATTTTTATAATTATATATATATATATATAATAAATATAAATATAAATATAAATATAAATACAAATATAGCATATTCATTATTTATATAAATTTATTATAATTTAATAACTATTTAAATATATATAATTATTTATTTCTAATTATATAAATACCTTTTTAAAAAGTAATATTTTTTTATTTATAATAATTATAAATATATAAATTTATAAATAGAGTAAATATAAATTTATAAATATATTTATTTACAAATAATTATTTACAAATATATTTTAAAGGCTATTAATGAATATATAATCTTAAATACATGAAATTTAAAAATGAGTGAAATTGAATAATTAAAAATGAGTACACCTTAAAAAAATTAAAAATATGGATAATTTTTATTAATTAAATATAAATTATTAAAATAATTTAGATATATATATTAATGTAAAGATGAATAAATATTGAAAATAATATAACATAGTAAGTAAATATATATAAATAAACAATAGAAAATTATTAAATTTAAAAAATAAATAAATAATATTAAAATTGAATAAATAATACCTAAATGTAATAATATTAAAAATAAATAAATAAATTTGACTAATTAGAACTATAATATATTAAATATATCATGTCATAATGAAATTCTAAAATATACTAAAATTTGAATAAATTACATAAATATTAGGTGTTTGTATTTTTATATAAGATTTCATTAATTTTTTAAATATTTGTATATGTGTGTTGTATAAAAAAATTTATTAATTACATACATGTATGTGAAATCAATGTAACACATGTTTGATATATGTTAAATTGAAAAATCAAACAACATTAAAAATGAATAAGACATTAATATGTTTTTAATTATTACATGTTATTCATTTTCAATATATTTAAATTTAATATATATTTTTTATTAATATTTAAAATTAATATATATATATATATATATTAAACTTATTCATTTTTATTAATAATTTCTTCATTAATAAATTTTATAATAATTTTTTAATTTATTTCAATATTATTTTTGTTTAATTATTACAATTTATTTCTGTTTAATTTTTTTATTTAGTTATTATAATTTATTCATTTAATATATCTATAATTGATATATATTATTTATTAATATTTATAATATATATATATTTATATTAAATTTCTTTATTTTTATCAATTATTATTTAGTTAATAAAATGTTTAATATTTTTCTTAATTTACTAAATTTTAATTTTTATTTCTTTAATTATTTCATTTTATTCATTTTACACGTATATATATTTAATATATACTATTTATTAATATTTATAATTTATATATATGTAAATTGAATTTATTCATTTTTATCAATAATTATTTAATTAATAAAATTGTTAATATTTTCTAAAAAAATTATCTGTTTAATTATTTCATTTCATTTTGGACATTTATCATCACTAAAAATAAAGCAATTATAAAGGTTACCCTTTATCTGTACTTTTTTAGTGCGGATAAAGGAGACCATTATTGGTGTTTTTTACGAGCACTGATAAATGCCAGCATTGTTAAAGGATTATTTTTTAAAATTAAAAAATATGGTAGTGAATGGAATAATTTTGGGGTGGGGGGGTTTAATCTTTTTTTAGAATTTTTTTGTGTGCTTAAATTTTTTTCATGCCTTTTATTTTTCTAAATTTTTCTTATTTTTCTTTTCATTTTTAATGTTTTTTTTTGATTCTTGAGCTGAATCGAATACTTTGTAAAATTAAAACCATCGTGGTATTTTTGGAATATTACATGATTTGAATATTTTAGGATCTAAATGATTGGTGAATAGATTTTTTTTTCTTTATTTATGGTCTTTTCATTTGATGAAGTTTGATTGATTGTGAAACTCATGTGCACTAGTGTTGTCCAAATTGAGAATCTTTCCCAACCCAAGAGGTTTCTAAACATTTTTTAAATTTTCATTAAATTTCTATTTTTTTGATATTCTTGAGACATGTTGTGTTATCCATAACTTTCTTTTTTTTAATATTTTTCAATGCTCTTAGTGCTCATGGTATGATTCAAGTATGATTAAGGCACCACTTTGAAAGCCCTTTTTTACATTTAACTATTTTTAGAATACCTTTACATATTACCTTCATTATTACTTTAGCATCCATGAAATACCTTATTATGAAGCCACATTAAAATCCATTTATCCCTTTTCTACCTGATCTATATGTTAAATCCATGACTATTTTTGAACTCAAGTGTGGGGGAGGGAGAAAATGTGTTGTATTATGCTGATTTGAATAAATTATTTGAGATGAAATGAAATTGTTGTCAGGTTTATTATTGATTTTGTGGAAGAAAATTAGAGATAAAATGATATATGGGTGTCCCAAATATAATTAAAATGTTGGGTGATGAGTTTAACAATATTTGAAGATCAAAATCTACCTCTCTTTTCCCTCAAAAAATGATTCTGAAGAGAAATTCCATATCTGAATTCTAGATTAAACAATTCTTCAAACGGGGGGAAAGAGGTAATCAATTCATCATTGATTCTGATATTATTTATGTAAAATTACCAGTGAGATTAATAGGTGTTTGTATGTGATTCTTTTTTGAGCTGATTGAGGAGCACTCCATCCATTAGAGAAACTATTTTCATGCATTTACTTCACTTTAGAGTCCAACCCTCCTCATTTTGACATTTAACTATTTAGATATAAAATATTCAAAACCTCATCCTTATAATTACCTAAGAAAAATAAATCATGATTTTCACATTTTTGAGTCTGTGAATTTTAGATATTAGGAGGATATCAAGCCTATGGAGATCATATGTTATCTTGGGAATGATAAAAACTCAAAACAAAAATCCTTGAGTTAAGAGAGAAATTTTTTTATGGGGTGGTGATTATGAGATGAACATGAGCATTGACATGAGATTGAATGGATTTTTATTATTTTTTAGGATTTAGGGGATTTATATCAACAGAGGAGGAATGATATTTCTTTTTTTATTATAACTCAGTTGCATTGTGATTTATACGTTAGGAAGTGTGTTTTGACCTTGGTATTAGATGATTGCCAATGAGTGAAATTGTTATTTGTGGGGGAGTGTTTAATCTAGAATTTTCACATATTTTATTCAATTTTTTAGTATTTATAAACCCACCATAGTGTTATTTTATAGTCAACTGTGAAATTTTTATGTTTTAGAATTTTTTTGAGCTTAATTTAAAAATGGGATAATTTTGGATTTAACTATTTTTTTATTCTTTATTTTGCACCTAAATTTTTCTACACTAATTTAAATTGTGAAATTAATTTTTTAGGATTTATTAAATCTTGGGATTCATTTCATTCAACTATACCCAATGCTCAATCCATCATTTAAAGGCCCAAAACCAGGTCACGATTCCAGCCTAAAAAACTATGCACAAATCTAGATACTCTAAAGGATGGGACCATATATCTTGAACTAAGAGCCCAAAGAATCTGAAATTCAAAATGGATATGACGAAGATATTAATTAAAATTATTAACATAGGTTTCTAATCCAGATTCTTCTTCCTTTAAGGACATAAATTCCTAGGAAATAGATTTGGGGAATACAAAGAGTTTTTCTTTCTAAAATAATTTTCTAAAGTAGAAAAACCATAACTTCTACATGTGGTGACCAATGAAGTTTAAATTTATAAGAAATAAATGACATACATAATGGAAAAAAATTAAACAATTAATTACAATAATTAGAATAATTAATCTATAAAAAATTCTCAACTTTTTGTTGTCAAGTTTTGGAGCTAAAATTTATCACTTATTTTTCTATAAATTTTCAGATCCCCTTCTATACCAAATGATAGCCAATTTCAAGGCTTAAAGGTTGTTTTTTATTATATACTAATATTTTCAATATATATATCACTTTATCTATCTTCTTATTCTATCCATTTATCTTATTTTATTTTTTGTGTTTCTCCTGCCGTGCTTCTTTTTAACTCTATGTTTGTGGAGAGATATCTCTCAATGTTGTTCGAGGAGGGATATTTTGGTTTTTGAATTAATTGTTATTTAATGTTTTATAATGTGTTAATATACTTATTCAATAGTGGTTAAAATAATCTTAGTGATAAGTCTCCCCACTTTCTCTACTGTTGTATTCTTCCCCCTTGTTCAATAATTTCCCTTCTCATTGATATCTAATTCATTCAATCGGTGGATTTTGTATTGGGTATTGATGTGGAAGATATTAGTCCTTCATGTATAGGTCTTGGTTTAGGGTAATTCAATTTTAATTATAGGGTGTATAATGATAGTTCTTTATCTCTAAACTAAATATAACATTGATACACATTGTTGAATAACAAATTTAGCACCCATATAAACCCCGAGAGCCACGATTTTCTTCTGCCATCTTATTTTTGTCCTTTATTTCTTTTCATTGTGTTTTTAATTTTCATTATTATATATATTATTAAATGTATTTTCATAATCAAAACCTCCCATATATATTATTATATAAGTTAGTTTTATATTAGTTAGAATATAATAGTGACAATAGAATAATTTTTGTGTGTAAGCAGACTCCTTGAGAGATCAACCCTAGGTTGTGCCATTATGGTAAAATATAAGGAGAATAATAATTTAATTGACCTAGTATCCATAAAAAATCCCTTCACATCTGTTATTATAAATCCAATTTACATAGAAGTAATGACCAAATACCTCAACTAGCAGTGTTTACCCAATAAATCCCATTTATCAGTTATTATGAGGTAAATAGAATCATTGGAATATCCCTTGACCAAGTCCAAGATTATTTTCAATAACTAAATCATGAGTAAAACCGTTTATAGAAGAATTTCAGGCTCATCGAGATCATGGTCCAAACCATGTATGTTGAACCACCCTAATAAAATCACCCCATCACACATATTACCCCTAGGGAATTTACTAGGGTAATAATGGGCTATGTAACCAGATCCTAATAGTATGAATGCATATATTTTTATTTTTAATAAAATAATGATTATATTTATCTTTTATTTTTACTTTATAATCCTTAAATAATAAGTTTGATACAAATTATATTTTTATGAGATGAGACACAAATTGCATTTTTGGAAAAATATAGTTTCATTTAAGACACTCTGTTTTTTGAATTCAATAATTTTTTTAAATAAATGATATTTTAGAAAAAAATTATTATTAAATAATATTAAATATAAATTCTAACATAATTTTAAAAATTCAAATGAAATTTTTATAAGGGTCAAAAATTGTTATTATCAAAGAAAAAATAGTCTTTTAAATAAATAGATATTTATTTAAAAGCGTAAATTATCATATTAATATAATAATCTTGATAGAATAAATCTTGTTTTTTAAATTTTCATGTCAAAATTATCCAACGGTGAATTATTCATAATTTTCTGAGACAAACAAATTTTTGGGTAAAAATTTAATATGATATAAATATATGGTATGTATTATGACACTATAAAATTCAAAAGGTGATGTAATAAATACTACAGATAGAATCCATGAGCAAAATAATATTTCTTCTTTAAAATAATGTGTTTTTTAATTATTTTATTAATTTTAAAAATTATTAATGAATCCTCCAAAGCTATATTTTATTTTTAATGTTTTATAATTAATTCTTTGTAAGCATGACTCACTTCCACATCACCAAAGGAATTATTTTAAGTATTTTAGTTATTAACCATATAAAATAATTAAATACCCTTCTATTTGGTAGAAATCATTAGAATATAACCCATGGGATGGTTTTTGGTTTTGATTAATTTGTTATATAGATTTCGAAACCTAACTAATAAATAATTACCATCTATTTTGCTATAAATACCCACCCGTTACCAATCCTCACTGCTCTAAATCCATAATACATGAATATATGATGAATTTACCTCTCAAAGAGTCCCTCCAAGGTTCCCTTAAGTCATCAATGTTCCATCCACATGTTTTAGGAAGCAACAATTCAACGTAAGGTAATTCTCCACTTATTCTTTTCCATTCAAGTACTTCTTTGTAGTAAGACTTATAAACATTGAATTAACTCATTTCCATTTGATTTTATTTATCACACTAATAAAAAAATAATCTTTTATAAATTTTATACCATGTTCCCCTCCCATTATTCTATTTTATTAACCCACATTTTATATTGTCATGCTACTAAATTCAAATCTTGAATTTATCTCTTTCACATGAAAAAATATTATATTCTAAATACCCAAACCATTTCATTTTCCATTATTATTTACCTATATTTAAATATAAATTATTCATTTGGGTATTTACATGCATTAAACCCATATCACCTTTTCAATGGTTAAAAATTATGTAATATTCAAGTATTTAAGAACTTTTATACTCAATGATTTTATATGAAACCTAATCTTTATTTTCCATGTGTTATTAAGGAAATTTTTTATTATGATCTTTATGGAACACATAAATTAAGAGATATGAAGGGTTTTCCATGATAGTTCTATAATTAATTGGTTAAAAAATTAATCTCTAGAGATGACATGTTTTATGATACCTTGGGGAATAACCTTAGTAATTATGATTTACGACACCCTGGTGATAAACCTTAGTTATATGTTTATAAATGATTCATTTCTCAATGTATCCACATTTCCATTTTAGGATTCATGATTTTTATTTTATGATACTCATCATGTTCCTATTACCATTTCATATTGATTTTCCTCATGGTCACATACTAGATATCTCATTTGTTTATTCCCTTATGGGGATTTATGCTCACCCATTTATTTTGATGTATGTCCCCTGGATATGAGATATAATAAAAGTAAGAAACGATAAACCTCTGATTAATCTTTTTATGTATATTATAAGAATGTTTATTTTTATTTTTATGTATTATGTTTCTAATTTCCAAGAAACTAAACCATAAAATATCTCTTGTATGTTTAAATGTTGTACTATGTAAGTAAAGTTTTATACATTAAAAAGGTAGGATGAAATAATATTAGACCAATATGGTTGATTTAAATATTTATTATGGTAGGGATTATATCATAAATTGTATAATATGATGTACTTAAGCACAATATATTATCCCTAGATTGATGGGTAGTCTGAGCGTACCATTTGGATTATAGAGGGCATGTTTCAAGCGTATTTATCACATTTTTTTCTTTCTTGGAAGAGTTATCTATCTTTAAATAAGTTCACCTAAAAGAATAATTATTAAGAATATATTAAAATGAATACTTTTAATGTGTTATATACTAGCTTTATCGATTGAATCTGTTCCAGTTATTAGTAAGGTATTTTTTATTATCAGTGTTGAGTCATGTGTAGGATACATTTGAGTGTATCCATGTGACTATGACGCAATTGATGAATTATCAAAGTAGGAAACAAACATATTAAGATCATTAATGTCTTCCTCTAGAGTTTGAGGTGGGAAAATATGTTCTGTTGAGTGTTTAAATTTTTTTATAACATAGTTGGATTTACAGGTAGAGAAATTTAGGGCCCAAATTTAGGGGGCCGTTAGAAGGATCATAATAGTAGTTCATATGTTAGAGATTCCCCAAAGACACTAATTATATAGCCATTGTTTGGTAAATAAATAAAAATTTAAACCCAAGTAAAATTTGGTAGTTTGGTTCAACTTGGGGTGTATAATAGAGAGGTATGAATAATCTATATTTCTTTATGTGTGTATGGTTTTATGTGGTGGTGAAAAATATATAACCATGATTTTTTTTGTGTTTTTGAGAAAGTGAAAGAGTTTTTGAAATAAATTTTTAGATGGTGTCCTAAACCAAGATATTCCCTTCACTTTACATGATAAATCATAATTCATTTGAATGTAACTCTAATGTTCTCTCCCTAATCATCTAAGGCCATTATCTATTTCCCTATCTTAATGTGTTTGACTTAAACAAAAATTTTCAATGTGTTAGTTTTTTTCCTGGTGAAAAATATTCTGGGATAACTTATAGAACTATAAGAAGGAGTGAATCTGGTAGTTTTTATTCTATTTTTGGATGGATATAGTAGATTAGTAGTGAAACTATCCAGTCATCCTAAAGTTATCAAACTCAATGATATCATTTAGAAGTATGTTACTAGAATATATATATGGAATCTTACTAAATATAGTTTGAAGTGAAAATAACATGTGTGAAAGTTACTCTAGGAATATGTAAGAGTGTTTATGAAGGATTACTCTAATGGTTTTGTAGCGAAGGCATATGTTAGAGTAACATTCGTAAAATATAAGAGTAAGGTAAAGAGAGTTTTGGAACTGGGAATTGTGTATTGGAATAATGATTTGAGGTGGTGGAAGTATTTGAACTAATGGAATGAAGTCCATAGAGATGAGATCAATTTGGAAATACTCCCTATATAAATAATAAAATAATGAAACTAGTTTCCTTAGTTGGGAAGTACTATTTAGGGGTTTGGAATCATTTTATTATTATTTTGAGAATATATTTTGACCATATTATGATTACTTGAATAAAAGAGTAGAAACATTCCTATAATAAAGTATGACTAAGTCCCAACCATGTAAAACTTGTGTCATTTTCCCCATATTTTCTTTAAATCGTTATCTTTTTAAAGTTCTTGTTGACGTTAGAGGTTTGTGATTTAGTGTAGTGACTTAGTTGTAATTTTATTCTACTTTTTGAAGTTTTTTTTTCATTGGTTCATTATGGTACTTTTTTCCTTCTTGGTAAGTTTTAGAGGTTTAACTTTTGGTGTTTTAATCATAGGTTTCAAGTAACCCAAAAGTTGTATTAGAACATCTATGGTAGAGATTTAGTTGACCATACCTGCTGAAGGTGATTCAGATCATAATTTAACATGATTCCTCCATTTTATTTATAGGATAATTCTATTATGCAGTTCCTAATCCCTATTATATGTTTTTAAATTTAATGGGAGTTCATTATCTCTATAATTAATGGTGTTGGATAAAGGTATGTTTTGGGTGGAAAAGTTTAAGGAAATGGATTTTGATTTCTGAATAAAGTAGATAAAGGATTATATACTAAAAAATGATATTGATATTTCATTTATGGGTACCAAGATGGAAATGATGAAGGAGTAATGGGAGTGTTTGGATAAGAAACCATGGGGTTGATCCAAATCTCATTAGACTAGAATATTTATTTTAACATCTTAGAGGTGAAGACTACTTCTAATCTTATAAATACTCTCACTAATATATATGAGTATCTATCCATGATGGATATGATGTTCATTTTTCAGAGGCTATTCGGTTTAAGGATTACAAAAGTTAAACTAGTAGTGGATCAAATAAATTACTTCAACATGATCCGTAGTCAGTTGGGATTATTTAGGGTCAACTTTTGAGATATAGAGTGGGAACTATTATTACTTTCATCACTCTTATAATCATGGAATGTGATGATGATATCAGTGAGTAACTCAAGTGGAAATATATAATTAGTGTTTTTAGATGTTAGGTATATTATATTTACTAATTAAAATCATCATAATGAGATCTACTCATATTCTATAAATTCCTATAGTTCGAATGAAATAGGATATTCCATATCCCAAATGTGTGAAAGAAAAGGGAAAGGAAGAAGAAGCTAGAGTAGGAGTAGCTAAGTCGAAGGTGGTCCCTTGTGTTGTTGTTTTGGGAATTAAGGTTACCTTAATAAATATTTCATTCATAGAATAATAAATTAATAAAGATAAACTTCTATGATTACACCTAAAAATCCAATATCAAAAGATAATAAAGATATATATTATGTTCTTCCAACTCACTTCAGTCTTAGATCATAGACTCTGGAGATTTATTTCACTCATTATCCTAGACAATAAGTATGAAGAATTATATTTTTAGAAGACATAGAAAGGTTCATCATTAATATTATGAATATCTCAAAAATTATAGGAAAGTGTTACATTTCCAAGAGGATAAGGAACAAAATTTTGTTGGAGTTTCAAGATGTGCAATACATACCGGGATTGAGGAAAAAATTAATTTTCACTAGATATTTAGAAAACGAATTTTTTTAGAAAACATTTAGATTTTAAATGTGTATAATTGCACGTAGTTCCTTATTGGTTTACCATGGAGTAAAGGATGGAATATTATACCTCTTGGGAGTTCTAAAAGGTGTAATTCATGTTGGACAGATAAATTTTGAAAAGTTGTGGAATGACTATCAGGGTCAATTAAGTGATAAGGGGATGAAATTTATATCTAATAAATGAATATTTATTATTATAATCATGGAGTATATAATTAGTGAAAGTGAATACTTGGAATGTAGTAAGAGGTGTCACTAAAAACGTATAACACCTCATATAATCTAGAGTTGTGAAAATTAGGGGAAATTTGATCCTTTTTGTTCCTAAACTTATTTCAAGGGAAAATGCTAGTTTCGCCTATAATATGATCTCATAAAATTTATTTGACCTCTATGATGGAACTAAAATAAGGTTTTTACACTAGGATAATATTTTGGTGGAAATTTGAGTCATTTGAGTCTTTATAGAAAATTTAATATTTAATTAATTAAATATTAATTCATTCATGAGTGTTTGTTTGATGAAATATTTGAAATGGATCTTTCTATTGAGATTTCATCTCTATGGTTGATTCTAAAATAGGGGTTTTTCCTAGGTCAAGCATAACCTTGCATCGGGCACTAGGTCTAATCCCCTTTTCTTTTTTTGTTCTTTTATTTTTTGTTCCTTTGTATTTTATCCTATCCCCTTTGGTTTGTCATATAAACCCCTATGGTATTCCACCCTTTTGGGTCTTCATATGATTGAGGGATTCGGATTGAAGAGAGAGGGGGAGGAGGCGCTAACTGGGGAGCTCCTCTGGAGGTAGATCGAGGCTTGGTGAGTGTGTGGCACAGTTCTAGTGTGTCATTAATTTTCACTTGGAGGTATGTATGTTTTATGTTATTCACCAAAAATCATCATAGTGTAGTTTTTATGATTTTTTAATTCTTTTTGTGTTATTGGGATGCTATTGGGGTCGATCTAGGCTTAATAGAGTATAAATAGGGATATCAGATTATTTTTAGGGGTCTCCATTTGGGAAAAACCATATACATCCTGTGTGGTTAAGAGAATAGTTTTTGTGTGTTTTTAATGTTTGGGGAAGATAAATTTATTTGGACTAAATTATGTGTACTTGGGAGTAAATTTCATGTAGTGGTCTTAGGGGTGTGACTGATTACTCAACCAAACACCCTGTGTTGGAGTAGTTGGCCATGGAGGGTACACAACTAAACCCTGTTTTGTATTCACACTATGTAGGAATACAGATCTATGTGGAACACATGGATAATACATGTGTGTCAGAAATAAAATAACTCTATGTGGGAGTACACACCGTTGACCATGGAAATATATCATGTACTCATGAGTGGTACATGCTGAGTTGGGATAAGGTACATGGGAGGGTACCCATGTGGGGGTACACGCAATGTACATGGAGTCACATATATTTTTCTTCGAAAAAGTCTAAATTTAGTGGATTTAAGAACATATCTAGGGAGGACACTTGAGGGTACACATCGTGTACCCCAAGTACACACAAATAAATTATCCTGCTTCAGTTCATTTTTCGTATTTTTCACCATTTAATTAGAATTAGACTCTTGAGTAGTCAATTCTATTTGTTTTTTCTTATAGATCATAATGGTGGATACCTTTAACCATTTAGAGGTTTTTTGGATAGTCTTTTGGTTTGGTTGTGATTTTTTAGGAGGATTTCATTGAGTTTTGGATCCATAATCCTCTACGGGGTTGGGTTGTGAGTGTTGAGGCCCATGTTAGGGTTGTGATCTCATTAGTTGGGTTGGTCTTATGGATTTCAATATGGTTTTTTTAAGTTCTTTTGGATGGATCCCATATAGTAGTATGAATTAGTATCTCTAAGGAGATCTTCATTTTTTCCTTTGTTTCAAGACTGGTTGCCCAAGGATAGAGAAATTTAGATTTATCTCATATGTTGGAGGATCAAATTTGTTAGAGGCTTTAGAATGGGTTGAAATTATGGAATGAATATTATAGTTGGGATCTATTGATATGATTTTTATATTATTTTAATGTACTCTTGAGGATTCCTTAGTTGGTGGGTTACTGATCAAGTGATCAGTGGTTTATATGGTCAGCTATTGAGGATTGCCATGTGGTATAATTTGGTTTGTGTTGAGGATCCCATGTATGCTACTTCTTTTGAGGTGTTCATAAGGATCATTGTGAATTCGCTGGTTGTAATTATTTACTTTTGAATTCTTTTTGGGTTTGTTATTGATTTAGGATCATTTAGAGGTCACATAAGGCTATTAGGATTTTTTATCACTGGGTATGGATCATGCTTTTGGATGAGCTAGAGGAACCCCTTGTAGGGTGTCCTGCTATTGTTGTTTCCTTTGGGATATTTAAGGATCCTTGTATGGGTGTGTCTTGAGAGGTTGTATACAATAGGGGAGTCCCTAATAGGATTTCACTTTGTTCTATGACCCAGAGGATTGTGGGATCCTTGAGTTTTGGTTTGTCCATGAGGTGGGTCATTTATAACTCATTGTGGTTTTTTTGTTGGATTATATGATTCGGAGGGTCATGAGAGGCCTTGTGCTTTGTTGGATGAGAGTTGATTAGAATTTCTAGTTTAACTATTTTCATATTGGTTTTGAGTTTCGATCATCCCACATTTGATAGGACTTTGTCCCTAATGTTTGAGGCAGTTTTTACTTAGGAATTTGTTTTGAGTAGAAGTCCATTGGAATATCATAGATCAAGATTTGGCTCAGAGTTTTTATTTAGTTTATCTCCCCTATTTTCTAGTTGTGTTTATACATGATTAGGGAGATAATTGGTGATATGGTTGAGTGAATCCTCCCTCTAGTTAAGTGTGCACCCTAGAAAGAGTGGCTTCAATCTTGGGATGTGTTAAGGAACTCACAGAGTTGGTTTTGTGTATGATGGATGTTGAGTGTTCATGGGTTCGTGGATTCTATGAACTCTTAGATTATGTTATGGAGACCACATATTATTCCTTACATATCTAGTTCCCAATTTGTTATGAAGTATATTCAGGACTGATAGTTTCTATAGTTGTGTCAAACTAGATGTTCATATCAACAATTTATATCATGCTATTGGAGTTCTAGATCTCGATAGATATGCTTGTCATGTGGAAACATACGGTTACAAACTAGGGTCCATCATTCATTCTTATTACATTTAGAGATCTTGGATCTGCTGTGTAGATCTAGAGAATTCACTGGTTGTCATTTGAATTAGTGATCCATATATTGTAAATCCTCTGTCATATGCCGTAATGGATGTGGATTTACCTCAGGTGTCAGGATAGAACATATTGTTGGTTGTCTTCCTTGTTTTTAGTCCCATTTTTATGATGTTTTTTATTTTATGACAATTTATATTAGTATTAGGCTAGGCTGGGCATATCATGTGTTCTTGAACTTGTTATGAAATAAGATTATAGGTTTTCCATTTGGGGTGGCCTACTGAGATTTATTTCTCACCCCAAATATATATACCTCAGTGTACATTTAAACCTGATGTATTCTTTTATGTTGGAGCACAAGTTTCATAATGGATCAATAATATGCCTATTATTTCTTGATCAAGAGAAGATTCTCTTATAGATTCTCATGATTGGGTTAGTGCGGCTCATGCATTATGGATACCTGGTATGTGGTTCGACTTTGTGTTAGTAGTAGAGGTTGATATATTTTATTTTCAGTGGTTGGCCTAAAAGCGAACATATATTTGTTTTCATGATTTTAAGTATTTATGACTATATTCAACATTCCATTAATTATATCATGATTATATTTCAGTTATTTATCAAGCATACTCTGAAGTTTACCCCAATGTATGTGTTTGGTTTTTTTCCTTTTGTTATTTCAATCCTAAGAGAGGTTATATTTTCCCATATTCATTTTTTAGACCCTTTCTATTAATCGATGACCTCTAGAATTCATAGAGTCATTCTTGAGGCCTTTTGGAAAGCCGAATCGTGTGATATTTCATGTCAAACTAGGATGGTTCATTGAAAAATGGAATGTAAAACACTAAAGAACTATAAGTTAGAGTTGGTTCATACAAACATATGGGGACCACATTTAGTTCATTCTCATGTGGTGTTATTATTCTATATAACCTTTATTGATGATGGAAAATGAAAAGTGTGTGACTTTTTTCTGAAATAAAAATTCCATGGTATTCATAAATTTAATCTAATTGAGAGATATAGTGGAAAAATAGATTATATATAATTGTAGATACACGAAGCCTGACGTACATGGACATTACATTACTTTTTTGGAATACTTAGTACATAACAAAAACACACACACAAGGATCGTAATAGTTTAGTGTCTTTGGAAACTCGGAATATAATCTTCTAATACTGGTGAAAGATCTTCAACATCTCCCATAAAGATCTTCCTTTTTTTATACCTAAAACCTTTCCTTATATCCTGGGAAAAAGAAAACATGAAAGGGTGAGCTCAAATGCTCAGTAAGGGTAAACAAAAGAAATATCAATCACATCATATACATAAGAACATAACATTTTGGAAATCTTAACCTGCAAAAGAGAGCATAATTTTATAACATGGGATAAATCATAGTAGTGAAATGGAATCCCAATAATCATAAATTAAAACATGAAACTTTGTGTCATTCACACATAATCATAGAGAATCATTTCTTATTAGTCAAGACTCATTTCCAAGACTATCTTAGTGGACAAAGTCCATTTCTGAACCGAGTCACCCTCGTTTCAGTCCTGTTTCACTGAACTGGTATAACCTACCATTCCAGCCATGTCTATCTCATGAGATATAAAATATTTACCCAATGCATTGGACGAAGATATAGGTCCCACCCTTCTCATAATGATACCATTCTTATGTGTGCCACAAAATCTTAAAACATACCTCATTGCATAACCCATGTAATAAAAATGGGAATCTTAAACATCGTGACATCATAAAACAATTCATATATGATAAAGGAATTCATAAAAAATATTTCCATCACAACATAATCAAATCCATGTAATAATAGGGATAGAAACATAACCCTTTATTATCTTAGATGGAAAATAATTTTGATAAAACACTTGAACTCCATTCTTGAGGAAAATATCCTTTCTACTTTAAAAACACTTTTCCTTTCTTAACATGTCATAAAATTTTAAACTAAAATAAGTTGATTAAAAATAAACTTGAAAACATGTAAAGGAATCTTCATGGAAATAATTGTTTAAAAATCCATTCATGTAGTATAAGTTAAAAAAAACATTCTTCGTACTTTTGTCGGAAAAGTCAAAAAAGTACCGCGTACGAAAAAACGACAAAAGATTCCTTTCATATTCTTTAATAAAAACTCACCGAAGGGTAAAATTGGATTTAAACTATTGTAAGTGGATGTAAACAATATTACATATTGAGGGAACATGGATGTGGATGATAAAATACACCCCAGTAAATGCCAAAGTAAGAACAATCTCGGATAAAAATGAGATTGTGATATTTTCCCTTACCTTAGGTCTGATTTGCTTCGTAAGTGTCCGAACCTCCTGTATAATGATTTAAATAATGTCATTGACTTATTAAAGAATCATATTCATTGTTATTATATCATATATGGTTCACTTATGACTTTATATTACCCGTTCTTTTGTAAATTCATGTTAAAGTAGCGTTTTGGGTAAAATCGTCTCATTTGTCGTTCGTGTTTTAACTTGTAATTATTCATATGATTGGTTAGATCATAATTACTTAATTCCAGAATATAAAACATGATTTATATATAATATATATTCAGAATATAAAAATATATAATAAATTAGTAAATGGAAAGAAATACACCGTTCATGGAGACGGTAGGCCGTACGTATGCATGAACGCTGTTTTTGTTTCCTTATTGAATTGAGTGGAATTAAGTAGATGAAATACATATATATACACATAAATCCAGTAGCTTTATAATGTCATATATTTCATTATTATTTCTTATATATACTTTATAATCATTCTTAAATGGTTAACATGGAGAATGAATCTCATCGCGTCGTGGAGACGGTAGTCCGTACGTACGCACGAGCGATGATATCATTTCCATAATTATTGAATTGAATTGGAGTGGATGATACAATATATCAGAATCATTATTATGTTATAATAACTATGTATAGTTATTCTTTACACCATAATACCCATCCATGTAAGGTGTTGGTGGAAAAACAGATTACACCACGGCGTGGAGACGGTATTCCGTACGTACGCACGCGCGGTGATTTCATTTTCCATAGGATGGATAGATGGTGAATTAGGATTGTTTCATAATTATAATAAAATATCAGTATATGAGTGATACTGATGTTATTACTTCATAATGAAACAACCTAAGAAGAATAAGTGGAAGAAGAAATAAAGGTGAAAGAATCGGTAACAGAAATTACCTCTTCTTTGAAGCACCTTTTTGAGACCTCCTCTTAGGGAACTAAAATTGGACTTTGAGGAAGACCAGAACCTCTAGGATGTTTCTAGGGAAGTGGGGATGATAATTTGTCAGGGGTTGGCCGAGCTTGAAGGCTCAATGTTGTGTGAGGAAGAGAGGGAGGAGGTGACCTTTTATAAGGGAGGAGAGGGGCACCTTGGGAATTCTTAAAAATATTAATTTATAATAAATCTAAACCCACTTAAAAACCTCAAAAAATGACTCATATTCAAATATTAGATGAGATAGGGTTGTAATCTCATCAACCAATCAAATTTAGACATGTTTGGATCTTATTTTAAACCTTATCATTTTGATTTATCCTTATTTAATCTATTTAGGTTTATTTGTGGTAATAAAATTCTAAATTTTAAATTATAACAAATAATTACTTATTTGTTGTGAATTTTACATAATTGTTTACTTTATAACATTATAGACCATATAAATTTAAATTTATAATTTTTAAATATTTTTGTGATTTTTAAACAATTTTATAATATGTTATTTTTATAAAATAACAATAGTGTCAATTTTGACACTATTCATTTATTTGAATTTAAATAAAATATATACATTAGATATGTTGAAACTAAAAGCATTAATATATTAATAAAAGGTCATATGTATCTATAAAATTATTGTATCACATTAAATAGTTCATATAATATTTATTTTATTATTTTTAAAATCATTTATTTGGTTTATCTCTTAATAAAATAATTACTACATCATTTTTGTATAATTATTTAATATACTTATTTGTTGCATAAAAATTTAAAATAAAATCCTATGATGAAGATAAATATATTACCTTTCACAATAATACTTTTACTTGAATTTATCATCTTAAAATCACAATATTTAAATTGTTATATTTATTAAATCATTTAAAATAATATAATATAAGTGTCATAATTGCTTGTATAAGACTCCAAATGCTCAAATATTCGACCATTAGATGATTATAGTTTCAATTTACATGACCAATAAGTTTTGGTCAGGGTTTTGTGCCTTTTATGGTCACTATTAGTTTAATAAAAACTATATTCTTGATTTTTCACTAGATAAATAATTTCCGCATCACTATTGTGTCACAATTAATGATAACTATTTAATCCCAAAAAATTCTAAATAAATTCTCATGATGTAGATAATTTTGTTATATTTCTGGATACTATCCATGTTCGAAGTTTTATGATGTTTATCACTAAGTTAAAATTATTATACTTATAAGATTTAAGAAAGTGACATGTTGTCACTTTCTTTGGTTTTAATAATAATTAAATTATTTTCATGGTCAAAAGTCCATAAAATGAATCTAATCCGACCCTTAGTTGATATGGGTTTACTTTTAACCATAAAATAGAATTTTGGCATGTGTTAGGGTAATTTTATAATATTATATTTACCCTTAATTAACCGATTTACCTTTAACTATGGTAAATAAATTTACCGTAATTACTATTCATAATTCCCAAAAATAAAAATTATCCTACTAACATAATTTGGACCCAATGATTCCAAATATGGAATCCATTTTTTAAAATTCAATACACAGAAGTTGCAGAAATTAAATTAAAATTAATCCTGTTGTCGAATAAAAACGGGTTTTTGTTTAAAACATTGCAAAAGATTGAATTGATTTAACCTACGAATTCAAGGTAAAATCAATGCTAATGACATAAATTATATTAAATGGTAAAAATATATTATATTTATACTTTAAAACCATTAAATATTATAATTTAACCACATAAGATATTATGATGAAAAAAGTTGTTTTTAATTAAAATATAGCTAGTTTTTACTATTCATTAAAATATGAAAGTTATTGGAAAAATATAAAAACTTTATCTAATGTAAATTTTTACATCCTGATTCAAAAGAAGAATTTTATTTTGTCAAATTGAACATATAAACATGTCAAAAACTAGATTTAAAGTGGGTGCGCATCAAAAGGCGGCAAAACTGCATTTTTTGAAAAATACTTATTTTACCCGAAAAATTTATTTTGTTCTTATACCATGTTCTAGAAAATGTGTAAGATTAATAATAATGTTATAAAATTCAAAATTTAGTTAATACTATTCATAACAGCTAGTTCATGACAATATTATAATAATATATCATTGTTTATTAAAACCCGGTATTGCATACAACACACGCTATCGAGGAAGGTCGCGATTGCGTGTAATGAAAGCCAAGTCAGGGTTGCATGTTGTGAAAGAATCCTTCATTGTTTCGTATAACAGAATCCAACCATATTTCATTTATAAATTTAATATATATATATATATATACTCAATGTTGCGTAGAATAACTTTTATCAAAATTGTGTGTAACACGGTCCAAGAATAGTGTTGCGTATACTGCAAGCTAATACGGTGTTGCGTATAGCGCAAGGTAATCTTGGTGTAGAATACAACACAAGACATTAATGAAATTAAAATAATATTTTTCATAACATCTCGGGATGTTACATTCTACCCCCCTTAAAATGAATTTCGCCCTCGAAATTTGTCGGGGTTATAAATGGTTTACTGTTTGAAAGTTTCTTTGAAAGAAACCCACATCGTAAAAAGGAATACCAAAACTTATCTTTAAAAACTAAAGTATAAAAATTAATGGTTAACCAAGTTAACTAATAACTGGGTATCCACATAGGAGAACATAGGTGAAAATATGGACATGGAAGAGAAATCTAACCATCATGTTCTGATGGAGAGTGGTAGAGGACATGGCTATGAAAAAGCCAACAATCACAAAGCCATAAATTTGTGATGATCTACGGTACCATCTTATTCATCGGATATAAGATCACTAGGACAACATTTTTGGTTTTCAAGATCTTTTCCCTAAAGTTGAAGAATTTGAATTAGAATAAATACTTACTTTATTTTGGTACAATCTCACTGTTGTTCATGCCTTGAACAATTTCCACTTCATCTCTTAAAGAAATGAAGTGTTAAAAGATCATGTGATAGAATGATGGGTCATTCCATCTGTTTCAAACAAAAGGTTAGCAATAGTTATCAAATATTCATAAGTCCGTCTTTTGTGAGGTTGAACTTATACTTCATATATCATACCTCTTAATAAAATAAAACTAGTTTCTACTAACCAGGGACTTCCTGAAGGTCAGTGGTAGGCGATAAAGGCCAGTCGCACTTCGGTTGTGGGTTTGATTCCCACAGCCTTGTCCGACGCGATGGGTTGCCGCTTGTCCTGCAGGTTGTCCTTTTTCTAAAACTATATTACTATAACATCCCATCAATAATATCAAAAAACAAACAATACTAAATTATGTCCAACATAATCCATTCCAATCTTTTAGGCTTATCCATAATACTGCAGTCCACTCTCAGAGATTTAATACCATCGTTGATCCCCATATATCATAAGATATATCTTGTTGGTCACATTCCAAACATTCAAAGGCCTTAATCATGTACTCTCTTGAATACCCATTGAACCTTAGTGAAAACATGAATGCAGTTAAAAGTTAACACTTTCCACATACCAAAATCCTCAAAATTCTATATACTCAAACCATGATATCACTTAGTCCTTATATCAATCATGAGCTCATGAATACTTTCAAACATTTCATTTTCTCCTTATCCCTTCATTATGCACATATCATCTACTTTCCAAAATATTTGAATCACTTTTCATGGTCACCGGTACCTTAAAATTAGTGAAAACCACAATAGACCAATACATAAATATTTAAATACACCATAAATGTACCTCAACAACATTATTATTGAATACCAATACATAAACACTTCAGTCCATCCACTTAAATGATTGTCCTGGAATAAGTCCTTCCTTGATTTAGAATTAACTTTTTAGGTCAGGGAATTGAGTTGGGTAATGCCCATGTTCTCCGCAAATAAGACATTGAACTCCATAACAGTCTGTCACTCTATGACCCTTTTCTCCACACAGATAACATCGGTCCCTCCATTTGAGGTATTCCTCAAGGTTCTTCTTCCCTTATTTAGAAATCTCAATCTTCTTTTCTTTATGCTCCTCAACATGCGAACATGAATAATAGTTTATCTTCCTCTTCTTTAATGAATTAGGCATACCACTAAATTTCACCTTGTTAATCATATATCGCGATGACTGATTCGGCATAATCACAATATATTTCCCTCTAGGGATTACACAATTTTGTTGCTCATAGTCACTAATTTGTCCATTGGATTCAATGTTAACCGAATTCCTTCTCGTTCCCTCCATTAACTAAAACACAAAAAGAATCTTGTGAGAGACAAAAATCATGCTAGAGAAAACAACATAGTAAAGGGGGAGTACCCCCAATATCTAACATCTTAGGTTAAATTCTAATATCGTTACCATAGTTCTAGGACTATATCCTATACGTATACTTATCCTTAGGGACATCCCTAGACATACCTTAGAAATATCTCTAGGGATCTCACTAACATTCTTACATCCTAGTTTCCAAAGGTTGACTAAACCTTTCCTCTGATACCAACTGTAGAGACCCGAAGCCTGACGTACATGGACATTACATTACTTTTGCGGAATACTTAGTACATAACAAAAACACACACACAAGGATCGTAATAGTTTAGTGTCTTTGGAAACTCGGAATATAATCTTCTTATCCTGGTGAAAGATCTTCAACATCTCCCATAAAGATCTTCCTTTTTTTAAATCTAAAACCTTTCTTTATATCCTGGGGAAAAGAAAACATGAAAGGGTGAGCTCAAATGCTCAGTAAGGGTAAACAAAAGAAATATCAATCACATCATATACATAAGAACATAACATTTTGGAAATCTTAACCTGCAAAAGAGAGAATAATTTCATAAATGGGATAAATCATAGTAGTGAAATGGAATCCCAATAATCATAACATAAAACATGAAACTTTGTGGCATTCACACATAATCATAGAGAATCATTTCTTATTAGTCAAGACTCATTGCCAAGACTATCTTAGTGGACAAAGTCCATTTCTGAACCGAGTCACCCTCGTTTCAGTCCTGTTTCACTGAACCGGTATAACCTACCATTCCAGCCATGTCTATCTCATGAGATATAAAATCTTTACCCAATGCATTGGAGGGAGATATAGGTCCCACCCATCTCATAATGATACCATTCTTATGTGTGCCACAAAATCTTAAAACATACCTCATTGCATAACCCATGTAATAAAAATGGGAATCTTAAACATCGTGACATCATAAAACAATTCATATAAGATAAAGGAATTCATAAAAAATATTTCCATCACAACATAATAAAATCCATGTAATAATAGGGATAGAAACAGAACCCTTTATTATCTTAGATGGAAAATAATTTTGATAAAACACTTGAACTCCATTCTTGAGGAAAATATCCTTTCTACTTCAAAAACACTTTTCCTTTCTTAACATGTCATAAAATTTTAAACTAAAAGAAGTTGATTAAAAATAAACTTGAAAACATGTAAAGGAAGCTTATTGGAAATAATTTTTTAAAAATCCATTCATGCCGTATAAGTTAAAAAAACATTCTTCGTACTTTTGTCGAAAAAGTCAAAAAAGTACCTCGTACGAAAAAACGACAAAAGATTCCTTTAATATTCTTTACTAAAAACTCAACGAAGGGTAAAATTGGATTTAAACTATTGTAAGTGGATGGAAACAATATTACATATTGAGGGAACATGGATTTGGATGATAAAATACACCCCAGTAAATGCCAAAGTAAGAACAATCTCGGATAAAAATAAGATTGTGATATTTTCCCTTACCTAGGGTCTGATTTGCTTCGTAAGTGTAAGAACCTCCTGTATAATGATTTAAATAATGTCATTGAATTATTAAATAATCATATTCATTGTTATTATATCATATATGGTTCACTTATGACTTTATATTACCCGTTCTTTTGTAAATTCATGTTAAAGTAGCGTTTTGGGTAAAATCGTCTCATTTGTCATTCGTGTTTTAACTTTTAATTATTAATATGACTGGTTAGATCATAATTACTTAATTCCAGAATATAAAACATGATTTATATATAATATATATTCAGAATATACATATATATATATAATAAATTAGTAAATGGAAAGAAATACTCCGTTCATGGAGACGGTAGGCCGTACGTACGCATGAACGCTGTTTTCGTTTCCTTATTGAATTGAGTGAAATTAAGTAGATGAAATACATATATATACACATAAATCCAGTAGCTTTATAATGTCATATATTTCATTATTATTTCTTATATATACATTATAATCATTCTTAAATGGTTAACATGGAGAATGAATCTCATCGCGTCATGGAGACGGTAGTCCGTACGTACGCACAAGCGATGATATCATTTCCATAATTATTGAATTGAATTGGAGTGGATGATACAATATATCAGAATCATTATGATGTTATAATAACTATGTATAGTTATTCTTTACACCATAATACCCATCCATGTAAGGTGTTGGTGGAAAAACAGATTACACCACGGCGTGGAGACGGTATTCCGTACGTACGCACGCGCGGTGATTTCATTTTCCGTAGGATGGATAGATGGTGAATTAGGATTGTTTCATACTTATAATAACATATCAGTATATGAGTGATACTGATTTTATTACTTCATAATGAAACAACCTAAGAAGAAGAAGTGGAAGAAGAAATAAAGGTGAAATAATCGGTAACGGAAATTACCTCTTCTTTTAAGCGCCTTTTTGAGACCTCCTCTTAGGGCACTAAAATTGGACTTTGAGGAAGACCAGAACCTCTAGGTTGTTGCTAGGGAAGTGGATAAGAGAATTTGGCAGGGGTTGGCCGAGCTTGAAGGCTCAATGTTGTGTGAGGAAGAGAGGGAGGAGGTGCCCTTTTATAAGGGAGGAGAGGGGCACCTTTGGAATTCTTAAAAATATTAATTTATAATAAATCTAACCCCACTTAAAAACCTCAAAAAATGACTCATATTCAAATATTAGATGAGATAGGGTTGTAATCTCATCAACCAATCAAATTTAGACATGTTTGGATCTTATTTTAAACCTTATCATTTTGATTTATCCTTATTTAATCTATTTAAGTTTATTTGTGGTAATAAAATTCTAAATTTTAAATTATAACAAATTATTACTTATTTGTTGTGAATTTTACATAATTGTTTACTTTATAACATTATAGACCATATAAATTTAAATTTATAATTTTTAAATATTTTTGTGATTTTTAAACAATTTTATAATATGTTATTTTTATAAAATAACAATAGTGTCAATTTTGACACTATTCATTTATTTGAATTTAAATAAAATATATACATAAGATATGTTCAAACTAAAAACATTAATATATTAATAAAATTTCATATGTATCTATAAAATTAGTGGATCACATTAAATAGTTCATATAATATTTATTTTATTATTTTTAAAACCATTTATTTGGTTTATCTCTTAATAAAATAATTACTACATCATTTTTGTATAATTATTTAATATACTTATTTGTTGCATAAAAATTTAAAATAAAATCCTATGATGAAGATAAATATATTACCTTTCACAATAATACTTTTACTCAAATTTATCATCTTAAAATCACAATATTTAAATTGTTATATTTATTAAATCATTTAAAATAAAATAATATAAGTGTCATAATTGCTTGTATAAGACTCCAAATGCTCAAATATTCGACCCTTGGATGATTATAGTTTCAATTTACATGACCAATAAGTTTTGGTCAGGTTTTTGTTCCTTTTATGGTCACTATTAGTTCAATAAAAACTATATTCTTGACTTTTCACTAGATAAATAATTTCTGCATCACTATTGTGTCACAATTAATGATAACTATTTAATCCCAAAAAATTCAAAATAAATTCTCATGATGTAGATAATTTTGTTAGATTTCTGGATACTATTCATGTTCGATGTTTTATGATGTTTATCACTAAGTTAAAATTATTATACTTATAAGATTTAAGAAAGTGACATGTTGTCACTTTCTTTGATTTTAATAATAATTAAATTATTTTCATGGTCAAAAGTCCATAAAATGAATCTAATCCATCCCTTAGTTGATATGGGTTTACTTTTATCCATCAAATAGAATTTTTTCATGTGTTAGGGTAATTTTATAAAATTATATTTACCCTTAATTACCCGATTTACCTTTAACTATGGTAAATAAAATTTACCGTAGTTACTATTCATAATTCCCAAAAATAAAAAGTAGCCTATTAACATAATTTGGACCCACTGATTCCAAATATGGAATCAATTTTTTAAAATTAAATACACAGAAGTTGCAGAAATTAAATTAAAATTAATCCCGTTGTCGAATAAAAACGGGTTTTTGTTTAAAACATTGCAAAAGATTGAATTGATTTAACCTACGAATTCAAGGTAAAATCAATGCTAATGACATACATTATATTAAATGGTAAAAATATATTCTATTTATACTTTAAAACCATTCAATATTATAATTTAACCACATAAGATATTATAATGAAAAAAGTTTTTTTTAATTAAAATATAGCATGTTTTTACTATTCATTAAAATATGAAAGTTATCGGAAAAATATCAAAACTTTATCTAATGTAAATTTTTACATCCTGATTCAAAAGAATAATTTTATTTTGTCAAATTGAACATATAAACATGTCAAAAACTAGATTTAAAGTGGGTGCGCCATCAAAAGGCGGCAAAACTGCATTTTTTGAAAAATACTTATTTTACCCGAAAAATTTATTTTGTTCTTATACCATGTTCTAGAAAATGTGTAAGATGAATAATAATGTTATAAAATTCAAAATTTAGTTAATACTATTCATAACGGCTAGTTCATGACAATATTATAATAATATATCATTGTTTATTAATACCCGGTATTGCGTACAACACACGCTATCGAGGAAGGTCGCGATTGCGTGTAATGCAAGCCAAGTCAGGGTTGTGTGTTGTGAAAGAATCCTTTGTTGTTTCTTATAACATAATCCAGCCATATTTCATTTATACATTTAATATATATATATATATATATATACTCCATGTTGCGTAGAATAACTCTTATCAAAATTGTGTGTAACACGGTCTAAGAATAGTGTTGCGTATACTGCAAGCTAATACGGTGTTGCGTATAGCGCAAGGTAATATTGGTGTAGAATACAACAAAAGACATTAATGAAATTAAAATAATATTTTTCATAACATCTCGGGGTGTTACAATAAACTTATGTGTTAGAGGTTTGATAATTATGGGGATTATGAAAGTAGCAAGTTTAATAGATTCTATAGGTAGAGGGGCATATATTTTGAAAATATTGTACAAGGTACTCCAAAATGTAATAATGTCACTTAGAGTATTAAAAAATGTTGTTATAAATTGAAATTAGCATGAGGATTCAAGTTGGATTCCACAAAGTGTTTTGGGCGGAAGCTGGGAACTGTATAAACTGCACGATGAATAGGAATCCTTCTTCTCAGTTGGGGTATGAAATTCTTCTTCTATATATATATATATATTCCATGGGAAGGAAAATATAGTGTCTATGTTCTGAGCATGTTACTTTATAGAATATGGTGATGAATAATTTTGTTTTAAACTCTGGGATAACACATCTAGGAATACTGTCAAAAGTTGTGATTTCATCATCAATGAATAGTTCTTATGGAAATATAAAAACTTGAAAAATATTTATGATAAGATCGAAAAAATCATATAAATATAAGGTTTGATTGAACGGATTTCTAGAATTTATGGATATTCAAGAGAATTTAGGGAGTATGACAGTTCTGAAAACACCAGATGGTTCACATGATTTTTTGGAAGGAGTTCAAGTTATGATGGTGTTTTAGAGGTAGAATTTACTAGAGGGGTCTGGAAGTGAAAAATATTGGGCAAGATCTTTATAAGGTGACACTCCATAAGCAGTAGTTCTAGAAGAATTTAAGTCATTGGGTAAACTACAAATATCTACCATGATCCAGTGCCAAGTTAAAATATATGGAAGTATCTTATACTATTTTATACTCATTGATGATGGAGAACATGGGATCCTAGAAATGAATTCAAATTTGAAAGACTTAAAATAGTGAAATTTATCCAAGAGGGTTGATATTGATTCCTTATATGTTTCTAGGATATGAGAGCAAACGAAAAGTCCTATTGGGAAAAAATTTATTCATAATAATTGTGTGTATTGGATGACGAATGAAGTATATGGTTGATGAAGGAATAAGGAGAGTCTTTTTAGGATGGGGTTTCAAAAAACAGAAGGAGTTATTTTTTCCCATATCTTTTCTCAGATAGTTAAATACAAAAAAAACAATAGTAATTAGCATGTTTATAATGGAAGTACTTTATCTAGAGTTGTTGTATGTGAATATGGATTTTATTCATGGGGAATTAGATGAATAAATCAGCATGAAAAAACCAGATGGTTTCATGGATAAATAGAACATAAATCCTATGCACAAGGTGATGTGAATAATTTACATATTTAATCAAGAACGAAAGCCATGAAACCAAAATTTAAATATATTTATGTCAAAAAAAATTTAATCTTGAGTAATGAAAATCACATTTTTCCTAGATTATTAGGGTTATATTTACACTTATTAGAAGAATAAGAATAAAAAAAATCCCAAGACCAAGATTTTCATGCTAATAAATATGAAAACATGAATAGTATAAATGAATAAAAATGGTCTACCTTATATCTTAGAGCCTATAAAATATCCATATTCACCTGTGAAATTGTTGAAGATCATAGTAGAGGAAAAAAATCCATCCTCCTTGGAGTATCCATGTAACACCCGAGACTTTTATGAGAAATATTTTGTTTTTATATAAATCATCAAAGGAATCTTTCACTACAAACAACACTATCTTCTCTTTCTTTACACGTAATCGTGACCTTCCTCGATAGCTTGCGACGTACACAATATCGAGTTTCACTAAACAATGATATGCTATTAAAATATTATTAAAACTAGATGTTATGAATAGTAATACCCACTTTTTGAAAATTTTTAAATTTTATTTTTGAAAATGGACTTCATTTTTGGATTCGGAATATCGAAATTAGCCTAGGGTGAAATTTTGGTATTTTTCTGAAAACTTTCAATTCTTGATGAATAGTGAAAACACTGGGTTACTATTTAAATACTGACTTTTTATTTAAATAATTATTTATTTTATATAAATTTATTTTAGGTTAAAATTGATACATAATACCTTTATAAGTTCAAATTAATTCATTGGAGTAATTTTATAATAATTTTAGATATATAAAAATTTTATTGAACTTTTCACCGTCTTTTACCCACCTCCTAGAAGAATTTTAAAATTTACATAAAACTTAATTTTACCACTTCTGTGAGTGGAATTTCAAAAATACGAGAGACATGGTTAATATCAGGGACTAAAATGTGGTTCAATGAGATGAACATAATTTTTGGTGAATAGTAACTTTTTACTTTTTTTTACCACGGTTAAAAGTAAATAAGGAAATTAAGGGTAAAAATTTTATTATTATTACCCTAAAACATGTCCTAATTCTATTTTATAAGTGTAATTCAACCAAAAACAACCTTAGGAATAAAATAATACCATTTAGGCCCACTTGGATTAGATTAGGACATTTATTATTAGTTTTTTTAAAGAACATAGTTAAAATCAATGTTTAATAAGTAAATAATTTTTAATAAAGGGTTATACCTAAGATAAATTCGACTATAAATATTAATTAGAAATATAAAAAGATTTCCTACATAATAGTTTTTTATTTTTAATTTTTAGACATAAAATAATTTAATTTATTTATGACACAATGATGATGCAGTAATTATCTTATTAATGAAATATTGACATAAATGATGTAATAAATACCCAAATAAATGTAATTTGAGACTTTTTATGAATTACAATAATTTTTTATGTTAATATGGCATTTTATTATTGATTTAATTATCTTTTTTCGAACTAATCATTCTGTTTTGATTTTCGCAAAAATCAATTACCAAATAGTGTCAAAATTGACAAAAAATTGTTTTTTAAATAAATATTATATAATTAATTGTTATTTTATTCCTAAAAATCTAAAGTTTGTCCAAATGACTTAGATAAGGTTATATATATTAATAATAAACAACCTGGTGTTCGTTTGTCTTGTTATAGCATGTTTATCAACATTCTAGTGTAAGAAAACAAGAAGATACGGTAAAAGTTAAATTATCTAACTTAAAGTTAAATATAAATGATAAGGTTAAAATAGAAACCTAAACTTGTATAAATTATATTGGATGAGAGGATTTTGACCCATACCCACCTTAGCTTTGAAATAAATTAATTTGGAGCTATTAATAACCGAATATGTGTTTATAATAAAATAATATTTTAAGTTTTTCCAAAGGTGCCCCTCTCCTCCCTTATAAAAGGGCACCTCCTCCCTCTCTTCCTCACACCACTTTGTGCCTTAAATCTCGGCCAACCCCTGCCAAATTCTCTTATCTACTTCCCTAGAAACATCCTAGAGGTCCTGGTCTTCTTCAAAGACCAATTTTAGTTCCCTAAGAGGAGGTCTCAAAGAGGCGCTTCAAAGAAGAGGTAATGTCCGTTACCGGTTCATTCAACTTAATTTCTTCTTCAACTTCTTCTTTTGTTGTTTCATTATGAAGTAATAAAATAATTATCACTAATATACTGATATGTTATTATAATTATGAAACAACCCTATTTCACCATCTATCCATCCTACGGAAAACGAAATCACTGCGCGTGCGTACGTACAGAATACCGTCTCCACACCGTGGTGTAATCTATTTTCCACAACCACCTTACTTGGATGAGTATAATGGTGTAAATAATGACTATATATTATTATTGTAATGTTATATTGATTCTGAAATAGTATAAATACACTCCAATACAATTCCACGATCATGGGAACGATATCATCGCTCGTGCGAACGTACGGAATACCGTCTCCACGATGTGATGCGGCTCGTTCTACATGATATTAATTTCATAATGATTATATAAATGAATTGAATGAATGAATATGATATATAATACACTAATACTATTCTGGAAATGAGGTGTCTATAACCTAAAGAGAATAATAAGAATTTATTCGACAAAACACGCAAAGTAATAAACACCTGAATAACAAGTAGCAATAAAATATTACTAATAAGAAGCTAATAATATGGACATATATGATATCATAACAATGAGTATGATTCTGGAATAATTAAATGACATTATTTAAGTCATTATACAGGAGGTTCGGACACTTACGAAGCAAATCAGACCTAAGGTAAGGGAAAATCTCGCAATCTCTTTTTTATCCGAGATTTCTTATACTTCAGAATTTACTGGGGAATATTTATCATCCACATCCATGTTTCCTCAATATATAATATTTATATCCTTATACAATAGTTTATATCCAATTTTACCCTTCGGTGAGTTTTTAGTAAAAGATATGAACGGAATCTTTTTTCATTTTTCGTACGAGGTACTTTTTGACTTTTTTGACAAAAGTACGAGAAGAATGTTTTTTAACTTATACGGCATGAATGGATTTTTAGAACATTATTTCCATGAAGTTTCCTTTACAAGTTTTCATGTTTATTTTTAATCAACTTATTTTATCTCAAAATTATATGACATGTTAATAAAGGAAAATGTTTTTGAAGTAGAAAGGATATTTTCCTCAAGAATGAAGTTCAAGTGTTTTATCAAAATTATTTTCCATCTAAGATAATATAGGGTTCTGTTTCTATCCCTATTATTACATTGATTTGATTATGTTGTAATGGAATTATTTTTATGAATTCCTTTATCTTATATGAATTGTTTTATGATGTCACGATGTTTAAGAATCCCATTTTTATTACATGGTTTATGCAATGATGTATGATTTATGATTTTTTGTGGCACACATAAGAATGGTTTCATTATGATATGGGTGGGACCTATATCTCCATCCAATGAATTGGGTAAAGATTTATATCTCATGAGATAGACATGGCTGGAATGGCAGGTTAATCCGGTTCAGTGAAACAGGACTGAAACGAGGAGTGAACTCGGTTCATAAATGGACTTTGTCCACTAAGATAGTATTGGAAATGAGTCTTGACTAATAAGAAATGATTCTCTCTAATTATGTGTGTATGACACAAAGTTTCATGTTTTATGTTATGATTATTGGGATTACATTTCACTACTATGATTTATCCCATGTTATGAAATTATGATCTCTTTTGCAGGTTAAGATTTCCAAAATGTTATGTTCTTATGAATATGACGTGATTGATATTTCTTTTGTATACCCTTACTCAGAATTTGAGCTCACCCTTTTGTATGTTTTCTTTCCCCAGGTTAGGGAGAAGGTGATTAAGTAGGATATTCCAAAAGGGACTGTAGATATGATGAAATAAATGGGAGACAATGTAGATGCTTTATGAACTAGTTGTTTATGTTTCCCAGTTTCTAAAGACACTATACCTATACGGTCCTTTCTTGGTTTTGTTATATGTTTTAATAAGTGTGCTTCAATTTTGAAGTATTAACAATGTATGTAAAGTATGGGTCATTATAATCCATGTGTTGCTAAATCATCAGATGTTTAGACGGAACACTTCTTCACACCATGGATTACTAGAACCACAAAATGAAAATGTTGAATATGAAAGACAGATATGAGAACCAAGGACTATAAACTAATAATAACTCAATAATATATATATATATACACTACCATTTCATGGAAGTGAGTTTTATAAAGCCTTGATTTTACTCCCTCACAATTCATACATTAACTCATGCATGATAATGCATGAGTTAATTCCTCATATAACTCATACATTGTATGCAAGAATCATGTTACCACTCACTCATGTTATATATAATGTAACTCATTATTAAATAATATCCTTTAAGAATTATTAACCAGAATATTAACTCTTAATTTTTAGATGTGAAAGACATTTTTTAGCCTTTCTAAATGATTCATAGTATATGATTCATGGAAATGGAAGTGGAACTACCCATAAAATCAAAGGTAAAATCATTATTTTGATTCCTTATGATATGGAACTGCTCATATATTATGATTGTCCATAGACAGTAGCATGGAATCATCTTACATGCTTTATGATTTCCCATTGATCATAAGATAAAATTTAATTCACATACATATATAAATCCTTCTGTATCATACAAATCGTATTATGTGATCTAGGTATATTGTACAATATGATATACTATATATATATATATCTTATATATATATGTTTTAGGGTTTATATATCCTTCAATCTCCTGATTTCACTAAATTCATATAGACTTTGTTTCAATTCAACTTATTTTTTTATCATATATATTAAATTGTGTAAAAATATCCAAAATACTTTTGAATATCTTCTAATACAATCTTGGAAACTTATTAAAAATTTCATCTTGTATCACATCATATGTAATACCATGTGAATAACTATCCAAATTTTTTTCTGTTAACTCTAAAATTATTTTAGAGGATCTCTTTGATTAAAAATCAATCCCCAATTAGTCATCCACAAAGTGTGACCCTATGGGATTTTATAGCATTGAAAACATATATGAACCATCAGATCCACAAACGTAAGGAAAGAGCGGCCACTTACAAGCTGTTAATTTTAATCAAGCTACAAATGGATCAATCGTGATCTCTATCAAACACATGTATCTTTATACCTTTGTCTACGAGTAACATCTCATACCAGAATGCATTATCATATTTTCCATTTTTTCCAATAAATTGAGTTACCATGGGAAACAAATAATTTTAATCCTAATAAACATGTCATATATTCTCAAATCTTCGAGTATAGATTGACATAGTTGAAGAGCACACCACATGTCATTAATCTATATTATGAGTAAATCACATTCCCCTCATCTAAATAGATAAGAACATAATATTTTCTATCTTGGTGTGGTCACTCACTCTATAGTATTATAAATTGAAGGTCCATAATTCTTACTCATCACATGATAAAAAAATATGATCTTGGTTGATCTCCAACTGATGAAATTATCAGTAACATACCCAACCACCTACTAATTAGCTAAGCCAAAATGGATTATGTAAGAAAGGTATGAAAGTATAAATATTATCATTCTAGGTATCTTTCCACGCTTAGGTAATGGTGACTTCTATATGATCTATGAACCCCTATTATACCAAAGACACAATGTATGACACTCCATGTGGTATACATTGTGGGTTATCCATTGTACAAAAACACTTTTTGTGCATCATGAGATTATTTTTCATCTCATACAAGATTCCTAATCATGATCACCTGAACATTTATTAATAACCTATAATACTTTTTAATGAATATTAGTTAGGGATAACTCAAAGTGATACTTTGAGAGGTCAATAATCATTAAACATTATGAAACATACATACAACTAATATGAAAAAATGATAATGTGAATAATTTCTTTTATAAGATAAATTTTATATTCCTAAAAATATTTTCTGAATTATTAAAAATACACAATATTTGAATATATTTAACATATCATATATGTTATACTGTCAGTTAATCCATATGTTTTCTTCAATTTATAGGTTTTTTTAACTCATTACATTTATATGTAATTATTACTAGATCTCCATGTGACCATCTGATAAAACCCCTCCCACTAAAATCTACTGATTAACAGCTATGAAAGAATAATTTTTGAATAATGGTGAGACATTGGAATCATATTCCAAATGTTAAGATCCTTGAATATATTAAAACTTTTAACTTCATAATATCAAATGTTATAATGTGACTTTTTTCTACTTAAAACTCTTTCTAAGTCTAACATTGTTATCTTTTCAACCCTCTCCATAAAAATTATCATTGAAATATTTTGATAAACAATGTAAATATTTATATTATTAATTACTATAACATCCTAAAATCTTTTAAGATAATGTGTCATTCAGTATGTTATGGTAAATAAATATAACTTTTCATTTTTCTTTATTAACACGCCCTAAAACTGATTTAGGATATTTAGTGAAATTCACTTCAAATTTTGATTGTAATAATCCTTTGGAAATTATGATAATCACTTTATCATAGTAAATAATTGTATCTTTTTCATTTTTTTACAATAAAATATACCAAAATATTTTGTTTATTAAGTGAAAACACTAAATTTAGATTGGTATAACCTTATATTTATTAACTTTAAAGATCTACAAATTCAAGATTAATCCAACCACTCTCTTTGACATTATATTCTTCTTAGAATATCATTCTATGATATATAAACTATTTTTTGTTTAAGAAATAACTTCTGTTAACTTTCAATAATAATATTTAAAAAATAAACAATTAATCCCATATCATATATGGTATTCTACGTGTTTAGATCATTTTATTCTGAAAATAAGGCTTTATTAAAATATACCCTTAATGGCTGGTGGGAACACTTTCACTCATATTTTAATAAATACCTAGATAAACAATTTATCCTAGAATTTTTTTATCCTTGTGTCTTTTTCTTTATTAATTATATAATTTAATGAATCATAAACCATTTTATACAATTAATCATCTCACTGTACTCTTAATAGGTATTTGTTAATAAATAAATTATTTATAATATAAGATAAATGATATGAATATACACATCCTTTATTTGGATATATATGAACTTCCTTTACATTGAAACATTTTGTGGGTAAACTATTTGCTTCATCGATTGAATGAAAACTATAGGCTCTATCAATTCTTCTATTTATTTTGAACTTGTCTATATTTACAAAATTTGTAATGTATAAATTTAGTATCATATAACTTTTGAAACAAAATAACTGATTTATATAACACTGATGCATGGCATGTACATTGTATAGAGTATTTGACACCCTTTTAAGTACTTTTAATAATCCCATATTACAAAATCATCATCCATACTTCATGATAACACCTCTAGGTTTCAATGGCCTTTGAATGACGCTAGAAGAAACATTTTTGGACTCTTCATTTAACATTATATTTCAATTTGAACATTTACCCACTTGAAATGTATCTACAATACTAAAACTATGAAATCATATGCATGGTTCATCCATTTTCAACTCCTGATAACATCGAGTAAAATTTTCATGAATTTATTTATCATATTGGAACATTTATATAGATGAAATCATGATGAATTTCTTAACCATTATAATATATAAGATAATATCTAGTCTCACCAAGTAATTAACATTATTAGTTATATTTATTATATGAGTGGAGAATAAAATTACATAGGTATTTTTCATATAATTCCCTTGAAACCTTAAGTTATCCATCATATACTTCTTATAATAATAATGATTCACTTATTTAACAATTTCAAAATTTGGTTACTTAGGAATAGGTTTCTCTAACACATAGAATTTATTTTACTTATGAACTCTTCTTAAGATTCTATTTTTATAATTTTATTACATTAACATTATTCTTCCTAAAGAATAATCTCAATGTTAGGTTTGATTATGATGTTATTTGAATATAAAAAAAGATTTTATCATATGTGTAATGAACCTATCATTTATGAATAAAATTCCCTTTCTTTTAATGTCTTGTGGATATAGAAAATGCATAAACTATTTATTATTATTAATATTGGGTATAAATGACCATTAAGTATCATTATTTTTGAAAATATAGATTTTCAATAGTGATCAGAAAACTGATATAAATATACATTTTTTTAAAAATCCTTTCTACATAGAAAAAGGAGTGGATGGCCTCATTCAGTAGACTCAAGCCGTACGAAGCTCATTTTTCAGAGCTTGGAAAGGAGGTAGTGTCACTGGGATTCCCTCTATAACAATCCCAATATGAGCTTTAACATTTTAATCTTGAATGTAATCACCTACGGGAGAAGTTCAAGTTAATGAAGATTACCACCGTGATGATGTTATCTAAATCGCCCCAAGAGGTTTTCACTATCGCACACCTTACCCTTAGGTCTTATGTTGGTTTTATAAGGGGTTATATAATAATGTATTAGTTACTTATTGTGTAATCCCTTTTTATATATAAATTTCTGATTCCATCAATTCTTATGGGATTAGTCTTTCTTAATAAAAAAATGATGAATTTATTTTTCAGGTAAAACTGGTGATTTTGAGAAATATATACATTATTATATTAAAATATTGGTTTTATTAATAATATTATGAAAAAAATTATTATAAATGATGATTATATCATTTCCTTATCAGTAAATTATTTGGTAATCCTTTTGATAAGAGTTATATTTTTATACGATAATTTAGAAAGTGTAATTTTAAAGAATTTATTTTAAGGAAATAATGAATTTTTGAAATAATTAATATTTTAATAAAATATTATTATAAAATTACTTTTATTAATAAAAAATGATTATATAATTTTTATGAAGTCAAATGTAATTTTTATTAATGTTTAAAAACCCCTTTTGTCAAAACCCGTCAAATTTCAATAAATATCGGTTCTCATTTTAAAAGTGAAAATTCACAAATTTAGAAAATTATTTAGATAAAATGAATAATATTTTTAGAATCAGGATTTTGAAATTATTAAAGAGTGAATTTTTCATAATTTTATGAGACAGTCCAATTTTTGGGTAAAAATTAAATAATATATAAATATATAGTTTTTTATGACATCATAATGACCCAATAGTGATTTAATAAACACCATAAAATAGATCTTAGACCAAATATTTGTTTTAAATTTAAAATAATGTGATTTTTTATTTATTTTACTTATTTTATAATTCCTTAGTGAATCCTCCAAAATGTATAATATATTTTATGATTTTAAATTCATTTTCTTGAGAGTGGGACTCATCTCCACATAATCAAGGGAACTATTTTAATATCTTCATCCCATGGCCTTATAAAATAATTTTTTACACTAAACATTGGAAAAAAACCATGTGTAAAATCTGTGGGAAGGTTTTTTGTTTTGAATATTTTAGTGTGTAATGTCCAAAACCTAAATAAAAAATAATTCTCCCTCCTTTCCTATATAAACCCTCCAAATCTGCCATTAATCTTCACTAAAAGTCTTTTAAGCTCGTATTAACTCTAATATCCACTCCCTATAGTCCTACAAAGGTGACCCAAGCTCTAAAGAAGCCTCTCCCAAGCCTTTGGGATCACACATCCAAGTAAGGGAGCCTCACTTTTCTTCCTATCTCATTTTTTTCAAGTTTCCTTAATTTGTATATCCTTTTATTTTTCAATTAAAAATAATGAGGAATGATTTCACACCTCCCCCATACTTCCCTTATTATTTTTTAATGATTATAGACCCCTTTAACTCTCATTAATCCCTCTCATGTACACCTATTACCATGTTGAAATTCCATAAAGGATTTCTCTCTCCCCATTTCCATTCAAACATTTCTCTTATATTATGCATCTAAAAATCCTTTTAATATGTTGTTATATTATGATCCATGATCCCCTTACTACCCGTTTCATGTCTAAATTATGATATACCAATTTCTCTCTCATCAACCCATTTTATGAATCCCCATGTGATTTCGTTATGCTGCTGAAATTGCAACACGATTTTCCATGCCAAAATCATCATGTAGTGAATACAATGCCCATTTCTCTATCAAGGGTATTCATATGTACACACATATACTTATTGATTATATAATTTCATGTATGTATTCCACATTCCTTTATCATGGAATAGTTTTTAATGTTGAATGAATCCATGTTATATGATCTATGTGGCACACTTAAGCATGAGATTAAAATGTTTACAAAGGGTGTGCCATGATAACGCTCCAATGATTTGTGTAATGTTTAGTATCATGATACGTCATTTTGGTACATGGGTTTACCTGAATCCTTTATAATACTTTTCCCCATCATTTTGGGATAGGGGTTTACCAGATATCTTTATGTTAATGATGCATTGTTTTAATATGTTTCCACATTTCCATGTTTTGATAATCATGTTATATCATTCCATTATGTTCATGTTTCTCTTTTGCTCCAATGGTATGCCTGTTACATAACATGTATTGTATTCTTCATGTTATTCCTTGTTTACTCCCTTACAATTCTTTATAGCACACCCTTTTATTTGGTATGTCCTGAGGTTATCCCATGCAATGTTAAGTATGAAGGAACGTTGTGGTCATCTAAACGATGTTTTCAATAAATATGTTGTATTTTATATCATAAGTTGTCAGGTAATGTTATTAATCCCTAAATACACTAGAATTATTGATCATCTGGGTTGTATGAAGTTCAATTTTATGTAATAAATCATTTTTATGTCTGTAATAATACAAGGGTTGTTATAATATGAGTATCATGTTTTATTACCATTTATTAAGGAATTTTATTAAATGGACTCCCACTAAAACGAGAACCCCATCATATCCATTATTTATCCAAGATATATATTTCACAAAGAAATTAGTCTTCTTTGGTATTCATATTACAACTTAGCTATTTGGGTCGGGCATCATCCAAATCATATCATATATTACTCTTTGATGATCTAGTAAACAATACGTTATACAATTCATCAAGTGGAATAACCTAACTATATTATTCTAGTATCCTAAATTTTATGGTATCCTAGATTGTTACCCAAGTTTTATATTGGGATTTAGTTACCCAACCTTTAGGATTAGGCATTTCCACCATGACTTGAACAAGATAATCCATAGCTTTCTTTTGTAGAAACCACTTGGTTGAATGATGGAGACCTTGAATTTTGCTACTTTGGAAGGAATCAAACTCTTAATATTTTTAAGTTGAATTAATTTCGCCACCTTATCCCTGGTTATTCACTTTTAATGTATGCATGATTCCAACAATTTAGTTTTGGAATCCAATTCCATCAACAAAAAAACATATTTATAAACCATATTGACATTTAAATATTTAAAAAACCCCATTTTTATGTTACTCACCAAAATATAGAAGCCAAAAAATATTTACACATATCCAAATACATATTATATAAAAGGTATATTATCTAATCGTGTATAAGTTTAGAATTATATGAGATTTATAATCTATACATTATTAAGACCAGATCCATAGATAGTAAACCCAAACCTTATATGGAATAATCCATAACTCTCCTGAATAATGGAAAGTCCAACCCAAAGTCTCTTTACAGAGTGAGAATTTACTCAAAAGAGAATCCAATTCATCATAAATCTAAAACCTAATATGTATAAACCATGTTAAACAAATAAATGTAAGCTTATAACTTTAACTATAAACTAAGGTAATGATAGATGAAAACTAAATATTATGTAATCATAACTAGCATATAATGCAAGGCTTGAAATTATATAAGAAGAAGTTTAAAAAATTTATACTAAATCAAACACTTATTCCCAGTACCTAAACAACTTAAAGTCATGAATAATAAAAAAAGGAATAAAATTTAAATAAATTAATAATTCCAAATTTAAACATGAAATAATAATTTAGGAATAATTCATAAATATATAGAGAATTATAAAAAATTAATAATTTTAGCTTGTTTTTTATAAAATCTTCATGAATTTTAAATATAGACACATTATATTCATTTAATAATACGAAAATTTCATATTATTCATTATATGGAATTTTCATTTAAATATATGGTATTTTATGAATTATAAACATTTTATATCCTAGTAAACAATTTTCAAAATCAAAATATCACATACTTAAACATTAATTAAACATTAATCAAATCAATCATCAAAAATATTTTTAATTATTTTAACTAATTCCCTAAATAAGGATTTAATCTGAACAATTCAAATTAATAAATTATGGATAATTCCTAATTTAAAAATATACACTTTGTATTTTGAATTATTTAGAATTTTATAAACACTTTTTAAATTACACTTATGATTTATAAATAAACACTTTATTTTAATATCATAGTGTTTGACATATGCTTCTATAAAAGGTATTTCTTATATAAAAATTTAATATTAAAGAATATTTATTAGTAATTTTTTGATAAAAATTTATTTAATTAATTATAAACTCTTTATAATTAATTAATTTATAACCACTTTATTAATTAATAAATATCCCCAAAATACCTTTTATCATTATTTTTTAAAAAATTATAAATAATAAATTCAATTCATAATTAAATTTTAAAGAAAAATTAAATTCTTATCATCTGTCATATTTTATAATTGGCCCAAAGTTGTTGGATATGATTGATAGGTCATTAATTAACATATCATTAGTCATACTTTATAATTTATAGTCGTGTCATTGAATATGATTGACCAGTGACACACTATCAATCATATTTTATGACTGATAGATGAATCATTATCTGTGACATCAAATATCATATTTAATGATAGGCATACCTGCCATATTTCTGATATGACACTATTTTTTTATTTTATAAAACACCTCATGAAATCATATTTTATGATAGATGGTATTTGTGCACTATGACCTGTACAAATTCATGGAATTAAACTATGTCATATATTATAGTATCCTATATCATATGTCATGATATTAAACTTATAGAAAAAAATTATTATCATATTTTATGACTACTAATAGATTTTAAATATGATAGAGATAAACATAATTTATATCATGATTTATTAAATATAAATTCATGGGAATATCTTATACCATTTATGGGACTATTAGGGTTCTAATAAGACTTATTATAATAAGAAAAGTTAAACAAAATCCCAAACCCAATATTTCCATGCTAAGAAATATGAAAACATGCATGTTGGAAATAAAAAACAGTTTCATACCTGACACCATAGGGTCTCTGTGACATTCATCACCACATGTATTCTTGATGAGGATCACAATAGAGGTAAAAAATCCCTTCTCCATGGCATATCCATGAGCTGCTAAATCATTTGTTGTTTGGATAGAACTCATCTTCGTGCCAAAGTGTGGTAGCACCCCATTGTGAAAAGGAGAAAGAGGAAAGAGAGTTATGATAACCAATGAGTGTCAGTTTACCATCATGAAAACATATTAATATACATCCATATAATGTAATTAGTCTTTATAAATCCTTGAGGATGCTCCTCTACATTTCATATATTAACTCAGGCATTCTAATGCATGAGTTAATTCCTTATACAACTCATGTACTGTATGCATGAATCATGTTTCTTATCACTCATGTTATATATCATGTAATGATGTCTTAAATTATTAACATCATTTAATATTGATATAATAATTAAATATTAACATTTTAATGTTAAAAATGTATCATATCATTTCAAAATGAATCATAGGATAACATTTGTGAAAATGGAAGTAAAAATACCCATAAAAAATGAATGAAATAGCATATATTCCATGACTTTTGATATAAACCTAATTATAGATTATGACTATGCATAAGAAGTATCATGGAATAATATTCCATGATATATAATTTACAGTAAATAATAAAATACAATTTACATCAATTCATATACAAAATCTTTTCCAATATACAAATTGTATTTTATGATTTCGGTATATCATACCATATAGATACCATATATATATATCACATATATATAAAGTATTCAGGGTATATATCTCCATAAAATATTACTAGAAGTTATTAAAAGATGATATTTTCATCATCCTACTTCTCTATGTTGATAACATGATTATCATCGCTTCTATAAAGGAAAGGTCCAATAAGATGATAGTTAAATTGATCAGAAGTTTCCAGATGAAGGATCTCATTTTGGATAAATGGATATTATGTATATATATTTTAAGGGTCTAAACTTCCGAAATTTTATTTTTGAGTCAATATGACTATATCCAAAAGGTAGTGGAGCACTTCAGAATAAGAGAGGTAAAGCTGGTGAACACTATTCTTGAAGGACATTTAAATTTTATTGAAGAGAAGTAACCACAAATAGAATCTTAGTTTTATTACATAGAAAAGGTTCCCCATACAAAGACAATTAGAAGCTTAATGTATGTCATAGTTTTTACTTGGATGAACATTTAAAAAGTAGTGGAATTTCTTAGAATATTTAGGAAAAAATAGGGAAAAAATCATTAGAAAGAGGTAAATTGGGTCCTCCAGTATTTGATGGGTTCTTGAATTTGGTATATTTTCTTTATAATTAATGAACCATTATAAGGGTTTTCTTACTCGGATTTGGAGGGTATTTGTATAGATGGAATAACACCATGGGATATGTTTTAACTTTTGGAGGCACAAATGTGAGTTAAATTTTGAAGCACTAACCTATAGTTTCACTTTACATGACAAAAGAAGAGTATATTTCATTAACAGAAGTTGGTAAGGTGATTATTTGGCTGAATGGGATGTTGTAAGACCTATCAAGAAGGTAGGAATTTAGAATTTTGTTTTTTGATTCATAAAGTATGATTCACTTGGCTGGGAATCCAATGTTTCTTCATAGGAATAATATTGTTTAGTTGAAGTATCACTTCATAAAAGAGTTTTTTGAGGAAAAATTGTCGGGTGTATGGATGATAGATGGTTTTCATAACTCAGAAAACATGATACCGAAGGTTTTATTACAGATATACTGAGACAATGATGTACTTTAGTCATCTTGGATAACTGTAATGGAGTGAGGCTAACATATTCTAATGGAGAAATTAGTGTTTAATCCTATAAAATTATTCTATGGTGGGGTATTTTTAGGTTTTCACCATGTGAAGACCATTTTCTAGTTATGTTTTTTATCTACTAAAAAGAGTGAATCTGGTGGTCTAATTTCTGATATTAGATGGAGACAATGGATTAAGAGAAATAAACTTTATACATTCCCAATTTCTCTTATTGGATGATATTAGTTAGAAACATGCTATTATAAGATTTCACTCGACCAAAACTAAAGGTAAATTTCAAATTGTAAATAACTTGTGTTAGTGAAAATCTCAAAATATGTAAGAGATAATCTAAAGGATTCCTGTGGTGAATTTTTGGAAAAGGGATATGTTAAATTAACTTATCAAAATAATAGAGTAGAAACACAATAATCTAAAAATAAGTAATTATATACAAGGAGAAATATTTTAGGTTGTTAAATCCTCTAACCGAGTGGATGGACATTCATAAGGATTATAATAAGGTGGAAATACTCCCCATAAAGATTTGGAGATAATGAAACTAGTTACACTACCTGGGTAATAATATATTTTGTAGAATATAATCATATTTTGATAGTATTTATCTTATATTATAATCATCATTTAATTCTGTAGATATATAAAAATAAGTATTCCCCTAGTGGAGTATGACTAATTCAGAACATATAAAATTTTGCTATTATTTTTTCCTTTGTTTTATTTTAATCATTATCTTACGGAAGTTAAAGCCTTGGATTTTAGAGTTTTTCAATTCATTTTAGTGAATTAAGTGTTGTTTACTTCAATTTTATGGTGCATTGATTTCACGGGTTCATTCTTGTACATTTTTTTCACTATTTAAGTTCTAGATCCATAAATTTTGGTGGTTAAATGGGAAGCTTCAATAGACCCAACAAAATTATCACTAAACTCTCAGCTTTTTAATATCCAAGTGATAAAATACTTCTAATCACCCCTAAACCAATCCTTACTCCACTCTAATATATGATAAATAACTATGATTCAAGGTTCAATGCATGAAAACTAATAAAATGGAAGGAAGTTAAACAGAAATGAAATAACGGAAAACTCATACTACCTAAATAAAAGAAACAATCCCAAAAATATTGATCAAGATGGAATTTAATATTAAATGTAAGAATCCATTAATTGTTTGGGGGGGGGGAATTCTCCTTGTGTCAAAAAAATGGCTTAGTGTTTCATCACTAGATATATTACATTAAGAAAAAATACGAATAAAAAAACAATATCCTACACTTATAGTGTATTCCATTTTATTTTTTAATGGTATGATGAAACCATTACACATCCTTCCATAATTAAGCACAATATTATTTGATAAAGGGAGGAACCTTTTTCTATACAATTTATCTCAAAAAAAAATTTATATGCCAACAAAATTACTCTTATGTATTAAGTGTTTCATCCCTATGGAAAAGGAATTTACCTTTATGAATCACTTGGACATGGGGTAATCTTATGTGTGTGAATCTTCAAATCCAATAAAAAGGAACTACCATTATGTATCACTTTGTTTATGGGGTTACTTTCACAAGTCACCTATCTTTAACCCTTACATATGGTCAAGTAACCATCTAGAGTAAAAGGAAAGTTCCTTTATATATTCTTTTCACCCTTGAGGTAAACCTTATGTATCATTATTGAGAACTCTTACATATCAAGAGACAATAATCTTACTTATTCCCTTTACATTTTGACTTATATTCTCATCAACTAAGTTAAAAACCCTTGGCATCACCCTAAGCCTCTTAAATATGGGATGAACTATACATAAGGGTCTTCCTTTAACCTGAAAAATATAAAAAACCCATATTTAGAGTAGTATTAATCTAAATTAATTCCAAAATGATAAAATCAATAAAAATTATGAATATTAAGACTGGTTGAAATAAAATAAGAAATAATAAAATCAATAGTAAATCCATTTATTTGGAATCAATGGAAAATAATGGTAAAAAATTTATGAAATTATAAAAAAAAATTAAAAATCATTGCGTGTTCACTCCCACCACACATGAATAATAAATTTTCCTCAAGTTCATAGAGGTCTCATTTATTCTAATGTTAATGTTTTGGTTCAATAGTTTTAAAGAGAATAGAATTTAGTGGAATTAAAATTTTAATAGGTGGATCCTTTATTAATCCCTCTTCTCTATGATCCTTATTCAATAAATAATTTTCATACATCCTTGATACTTCCAATACGGAAGTTTGATAAATTATCTACCCCTTCTTAATCAATGTTGAGAATTCTCCAAACCCCCACCCCATTTTCAACTAAAACTTATTGGATTTTTCACAACCATGTTTTTTGAAAAGAACTTATTAGATGAGTGTAGATAATCCCACAAATAAGCCATACTAATATAGATATCATACCTTGATACTATGTTTAATATTCAGGTTATAGAAGAAACTCTTGAGTAACTATATCTTATGCCTCACAAATTCTTATTTAATGAATTACTCATACACACATGTATTTTATTGACTTAGGAATATTTCAAGAACATATTCCATTTACTTATTTTAATCCACTTCATATGAGATATCTAAATTCCATTTAGGTAGGACCCATGTGGTATTAGTCATTCATAGTGGATAGGTTACCCAAGGTGAATTTCAACATTCTAGTGTTCTCATGTTACAATTCTGATTACACTAAGGCCATTTCAAATTTACAATACCTTCCACAATTCCAAAAAAAATGTTTCATGGTTGAAATGTGAATTTTTTATTCTATAGAAAGTTTAATAATACTTTTATAAAAATAGATTTTAATTTCAATTTATTTCCATAAACAAACCAAAAAACAAAAACCATATAAAATTATTTATATCCTAAGTTAACTTTTCTTCTCCCCCACACTTATCCTTGGAATTAACTTCAAATAATTTCATCATGAAATTTTCAATGAATAATAGAAAATGATAGTTTGTTTTAAAAATATGTAGTGAGGAAGGAAACAACGTGGTGGAATTTAATCATATTCAGTAGGGAGTTGAGTAAACTCCTCTAGGGGTTTTTTCCAAACATGATCATTAAACTTCTTCAGCAGCTACTCATTCACCTTGAATGGATTCTATGATTATTCTCCTTTTATTTCAACTACACCAAATAGAAATAAATTATTAATAGTTAATTGATCAATACATTTGGAATATAGGTTACCTAGAATGATTTTTAGTTGAGAGGAGTTCATAAACACTTTATCACCAACATAAATGTATTTTATTTGAATGAGTTTGTTATGGGAAGATATGGTCCTTTCCTTACACTGTAAGGATTTTCCCTAATCTTCTCCCCTAATCTCCAAAATATAAAGTAAACGAAGATTACTCTATTATCCATATTTACTCAATTCAATGTACACATTATTCATATCCCAATAATCCATGTATTATAGCTGAATAGGTAGGTGATGTTGTTTACTATAAACTATTCAATAAGGAGACATGCCAAGGGTATTTTGAAGGTGGTTATGTATGACCACAGTGTATCCTTTAGAATCCTGATCGAGTCAATTTTTTTAGTTTGAAATATATTTTCTTAAATCCTATTCATTCCCTAATTAGATCCCATGTCCTTCCAATATGTTTGTGTGTGTTAGGGAATAGAATTATTGAGTTTTACTTCATAGATTCTCATTAATTATTATATAATATAGTAATATAGATTTTTTCCTTGATCACTAATTATTTCTCAACGTATTCCAACCCTATAAAAAATATGTAATCTGTTGAAATCTATAAACACACAGGATTCATCAGTTCTAGTATATTTTTTCTGAATCCATTTGGAGATATAGTCAACTTCCAAGAGAATATAGGTAAATCCAAAATAAATGGGAAATAAACCTATAAAATATATTACTTGTACATAAACAATTTTATGAAAAGAATATGGTTTTTGGGGTATTATTATCTTTTAGAAATATTTCTAGTGAACTGATAGTTTTTACAAGATTTAAAAAAATCAGTATCCTTAAAAATTGTATGTCAAAAAAATCCAGCCACTAAAACTTTCCAAATTCTAAGTTTAGGTCTAAAATATCTCCTACATGAAAGTGATTGAGAGAATTTAAAAACATATGATCCCTAATCGCCTGATACAGATCTTATAACTACATGATCAGTACACATATTCAACAATTACAAATCATCCCATACATTTGAACTTGACTCAGACTCTAACATAAGGAATTTATGCTTATAAAAGAAGAAATGTACCATTATTGTGACCAATTAGTTTACCATATCCACGAACCATGGGACCTTAAATACGATATCATAAAGATTCTCACCAAGGAGTGAATCATTTAGATGTGTTTATGTAGGTATTTATAACTTAGAGGTGTGGGAAAGTATACTAATAAGGTATTCAACCATGTTCTCAATGTATTTCTTGTACTTAATTTTCATGATAAATTCTCAGAGAAAAATCATACACCATAATAGCCTTGTTTTTTAGAAATCTTTATTCATTAATTACCTGAGAGCTACATGGTCATAGTAAATAGTTAATTTACTTCCCAACAAATATGAACATAATTTTATATATGCATAAACTATGGATAAAAGTTTCTTCTCGGTGGTTGTGTAGTTAATATAATCTAAATCCATAGTATTTGAAGCTTGTAATATCACTTTTTGGTGTCTATTAATCTGTTGGGATAGAAAATACCCTTTTTTAAGAACCACACTAAACATTAAAGGGTATATCCTAGGCTAGTGGCCTGATGGTAGGGGCTATTATTAGGATCTCTTTATGCTTATCAAAATATTATTTACATGATTCATAAAAAAAATCAATATTTTTTTTAGAAAATTAGTTAAGGGTAATTTATTTTTTTATAAAATCTTTAGTAAACCTCCTATAAAACTCATCATGTCCTTGAAATAAGCTAACACTTTTTATAGTGGTGGTTTATGGTATTGAAGAGATAACATAATACTTAGTTTTTTCTACTTATATACCTTTTTTAGAAAAGATATGGCCTATAATAAAACCACTTTCCCCCATCATGTCATATTTCTCAAAATTCATAATCAAATTTTTTTCAATGAACCTTTTTATAAATTCTTCTATATTCTAAAGATAAATTTCAAAACAGGTTCCATAAACTATATAAATATATTGAAATGCTTCTAGGAATGTCTCAATGGAGTTTAAAAATATGATTACCATGTATCATTGAATTGTACCTAGGTAATTTCATAAACCAAAAGGAATCCTATAGTATGCATAAATTCCACAAGGATAAGTGAAGGCAGTTTTTTCTTGATATTACAATGTAATAGGATCCTAAAAATAGCTTGTTTGACCATAAAAAGAGTATTGACCATTCCTAGATACTTTATAGGGAATCTAATATATAAAGGGAATGGGGATGTGTTATTTCAAGGTTAAATGGTTAATTTTTCTATAATAAATACACAACCTCCATCCATTTTGAATCCAAGTAGGGACCAGTTGATTATTTTCGTTCTTTACAATGGTTGTTCCATACTTTTTTGAGACAATTTCAATGGGTATCACTAATGTGGATTTATTTTGATACATGTTTTCCAAGTCTATTTTGTTAAATTCTAGTAATTGTTCTATCAAAATACACTTTTATAAGAAAATAATTTATTGTTGATCATTTTTTTGTGAAAATTTCATTCATTGTATATTTTTGTGATAGTATGAATTTTTTAACTTAATTGATCAACTGTTATATACTTTATATTTTTTATGATTCAAGAACTAATATTTTCATTGTTTTTTATGGAAATTAAATTAAAATTTTACTTTTGAGAAGTTAAATGGTTTCATATTTTTGGAATTAGTATTTTTAATTTTCCATATTTTTATCTTAAATATAATTTTTTGGAATAATTTCCATTCTCCCTTTGTTGAATTCTGAAAATTTGTTGTTCAATATGTTTTGAAATCTAATTATGTTCAAAGAATTTTACAGGTGTTCTATTTTTTATATGTTGATAAAAAATTTATAATGGTTTTATTTCATAATATTTTTCCTCAATTTCATAAGAGTCATTATAGTATGAAAAATCGAAAATCATCTAACTACCCAATTCATAAAAGTTTAAGATTGAATTCATAAGAGTCATACATAATGTGTAATAGTAATTATACATAAATTGATGAATAATTTATCAAATAGATGAATTAGTAAAGGTTATTCAGTATATTAGATAAATAATTTTCAAAGTCCTCATAATTTATAAGAGTCCCATAGATTTATGAATTTAGAGAAGCCTATTTTGTAAGTGTAATTTTTCAGTTTGTAAGAGTAACTGGTGTTATAGTTTTTGAAATATTCTAAATTTGAATTTTTTTGTAAATCCACCAAGATTAAATCATATTAAAATTTCATGGTTCCCTTGTCAAAAAAAAATTAAATAAAATCTAAATGGAGAAACAAATGAAGTCAAGTTCATGAGAAGCTAATTAAGATTGGTAGTGAAGATTTGATGAATAAATCAAGTTGGAATTACTTTTAGGTAATGATTACAAGGAGAGGAAGATAATTCATGGGGGATAGTATTAAATTAATTTTCTTTGTTGAGAAACATGAAGGAGATAGATAATAGTAAAATATTTCATGTAATGATCAAAGATAATAACTAATGAGTCCTCACTGTGAGGAAATATTTGCGGTGGGTCATTCTTATAACGACTCAAAAATTCATTAATGAAATTTTTATAGATCTAATTAAATGTATTATTATGTAAAATTGTTATATAACATATGAACTTATTTGGTTTTATGTTTTTGGATTTTAAAATACTGTTAAAAATTATGACCATTTCGAATTTAGCTGGAGAAAAGTGATTACATGATTAGTATAAATATAGGGATTTAACAAATCCAATTTACTAATAAAAAGGAATCTATGGTCTCATCCAGTAGAATTTCTCCATACGAGGCCCATTTTTCAGATCTTGGAAAGGAGGTGGCATCATTGGGCTTCACTCTTGACCAAGCCCAAGCCGATCTTTAACACGTTATGCTCCAACGAAACTGCCTACGGGAGAAGTAGAAGTTGATAGAGATTACCACCTGAGCAACGTTATCTGAGCCACCCCAAGAGTTGGTCACCATCAGACACCTTACCCATAAGTCTTATGTGGGTGTTATAAGGGTTTATGTAATGATACCCTAGTACTATGAATATGTAGATTTTTTTTGTATAGAGAATACACATTCATTATTGTTACTTTGTAAATTGTTTTTTAAGAAAAAATAGCATTTTTATTATATTTTGATGAGTTAATGTATTTTTGAATTAAATAATATTTTAATAAAATATTTTCACTAAATTAATTTTTATTAAATATAAATTACTTAATAATTATTATGAATAAAATTGTAATTTTTATTAAGGTTTGAAAGCTATTTTTGTCAAAACCCATGAATTTTTGATAAATGTAGGTTTTTATTTTAACAGTAAAAATTCGCATATCTAGAAAATTATTTAGATAAAATTAATATTATTTGTTGAATCAAAATGTTGAAATTATCCAATGGTGAATTCTTTATAATTTTCTGAGACAATAAATTTTTTGGGTAAAAATTAAATACTGTTTAAATATATAATGTGTTTTATGACATCATAATGACCCAATAGTGATGTAATAAAATACTATAAACATTATTTTATACCAATATATGTTTTAATATTAAAATAATGTGATTTTAGGTTTGTTTGATTTATCATAAAAAGCCTTAGTGGACCCCCCAAGACTTATAAAACATTTTAACTTTTTATGTTGATTTCCTTGAGAGTCTGACTCACCTCCACATATGAAAGAATAATATTTTAAGAATTTAGGACATTTTACTTATAAAATAATTTTTTCCACTCCAATTTGGATAAAACCATGGGTGAAAACCTTGGTTTGGTTAGTGGTTTTGATTTTTTTAATGCATGGTGCCCAAAACCTAAATAATAAAGAATTCCCTCTCATTTCCTATATAAACCCACCCAAGGTCTCACTTCTTCTTCACTAAAATCCTTTGGAATTCGTCCATACTCTGCCATACTATCTATAGAATCCTCACAAGGCGCCCCAATCTCCCAATAAGCCTCTCTCAAGACACTCCCAAGCCTCTGGGATCACACTTCTATGTAAGGGATTCCTTCCTTTCTCATTTTATCCAAGATTCTTAATATTGTTATTCCCTTTTATTTTCAATTATAAATGTTGTGGTATGATGTAGAAACTCCCCTATAATTCCATACTTATGTTTTAATGACTATATACCCCCTTTTCTTTCATTAATGCCTTCCATGTACACCCATTACCATGTCGAAATTCCATAAGACATTTCCCTCTCCTCATTTACATCCAAGAAATTCATTTATTTTATGAATATAAAATCCATTACATATTTTGGGACATGTATCCATATTACCTCCATACTGTCCATTTTTTGTCTATATGATTATAAACCCTTTCCACTCTCATCAATAATTTTTTATGAATTCTTATGGCACGTCGTTATGCTGTCGAAATTGGACTGCGATTTTCCATGCCAAAGTCATCGTGTAGTGAGTACCATGCATGTTTCTCTATCATGGGTATTAACCTTTATTCACATTTATATATTTATTATAGAGTTTCATGTATTAATTCCACATTCCTTTATCATGTAATAAATGATTATATTTAATGAATTTATGTTATATGATCCTTGTGGCACAATTATGCATGAAATGAAATGATTAAGAAGGGTTCACACTGATAGCGCTCCAATACTTTGGGTAAAGATTAATATCATGATACGTCAAGTGAAATGAGTGTTTACTTTAAATGAGGCCTTAATCATGATCCATGTGCAATGAGCCTTGGCTCATGCTAATACCATGTTAAGTGTTGTTTCAACATTTCCATGTTATGATAATCATGCTATATCAAGCCTTAATGTTCATGTTTCTTTTATTCTCCATTGATATTCCTATTTCCTAACATGTATTGTATTATTCATGTTATTCCTTGTTTACTAACATACTGTGATTTATAGCTCACCCTTTTCTTATGCATGTCCTTAGGTTATTTCATGCAATGATAAGTACAAGGGAATATAGTGGTCATGTAAAGGAAGTTTTTGATAAAGATGTTGTCTTTCATGTTTTAAGTCATTATATAATGTTCTTAAGACCCAATTACACTAATCTTCTTGATCTTCTATGTTTTATCCAATGAATATTTTATGTAATAAATCATGTTTAAGTGTGTAATAAAAAGCAGTGTTGTTATAGTTGGTATCAAAGGATAGGTTTAGTTATTTTTGGGATTAGTATTTGAAATCCCTAGTGAAACCTTAGAGATAAGAATAATTATAATAAAAAATCCCTAAATTTTTGTGAGTATTGATTAAGTTTTTTATCCAGAAAATACACCCTTTCTTGGATACGAGCAAGTAGAGGCGGCTCTGGCACATATGTACCCAGGAGTGAATACTCCGACAAGGAGTTTTGGGCTTCACCCGGGGTATCCTGGTACACAACAACGAGTATTGTTGCACTTTTAGTTATGACACTCCTGGGGGATATGCTTTGGTAAATTCATAATATTATAATGAACCATTATTAAGGGAATTACAAAAATGCCACTAAGAATATATGTTGGGAAGGAGATCATGGATAACATAGATCGAAACCTATATATTCATAAGATAAGGAAATAAATGTTATTTATAAGTCATCTGTTTTGTCCTTGGAATAACCTTTATGTGTTACCCCTAACTTTCCTTTATTCTATCCAATGGCCAGTAATAGTAGGAATCAGGCTAAAAATCAATGCAGAGATCAATGTGATGATTGTTCTAATGAGATGCCCAATCTGATGGGAGCAGGCATCACGAAATTTGTCACCATACTCTCTCAGTTAACTCACGCTTTGAATAGAGACATTGGTCAAGAATAAATTTAAACCCCCCCCCAACAAAGAAAAATTCACAATTGAGGGGTTTCTAAGAAAAAGGACTCCTACTTTTAATGGATCATATAATACCTCAATTTCCGAACAATGGGTCAACTCCATTGAAAAGATATTCTCCATAATTCAATGTTCTGAACTAGAGAAGGTTCTTCTGGATGCTTATCGTATTGAGGGTGAAGCTGATCAATGGTGGAAATTTATCAAAAATATGAAGCTTGGGGAGGAGATCGAGGCATTGGAATGGAAGGATTTATGGAAGATGTTTTTCGATAAATATTTTTCGTGCACCCTCCGACTTAAGATGGAAAGGGACTTCCTCGCCGTCAGGAAAAAAAGATGACGGATCCATTGGAGTGTATGAGGAAAACGTCACAGGGCTTGCACAGTACACCTCTGACTTTTTCATTAACCCCAAATGAAAAGTTGACCACTTCTTTGGTGGGATGAAACCTAGCCTATTGAAATCCTTGGAGATCCATGACTTCGATAGTTATGAGGAAATTGTTCGATGTGCCCTGAAGGTCAAAAGGGAGTTCAGTGAATATCAGGGGTATCATGGGGATAAGAATCATATGTTGGACATTAATTCATGTGGTCTGATGGATAAATCCAATGGTTCTATGAAAATATATTACCCACTTGCCAAAGGTGTAGAAAGAAACACCCCAGAAATTTCCTGAAGGGGACAAGGAAATTCTTTAACTGTGAAAGAGAAGGGAACCAAGCCATTAACTACCAATAAGAAAAACCTGCGGCTGCGACAGAGGATAGTAACACTCCATTGGAACCTCAATGTTTTTTTCATTGATTCAACTACAAAGAACTAGGGAACCTTTAAAATCAGTGCCCTATGCCAAGGGTTTTTTGAGGCAACCAAAAACCACCAAGGCAGAAAGGGAGAGCGTTTTCCATCACTACTGCCAAAGTGAACCCCGACAATGAAGTGGGGACATGTATGCTAGTTATTTATTCATGAATAGAGAATCTAATTTTTGATTCTGGTTCTACACATTCTTTTATATCCCGAAATCTTACTAGAACAATCCCAACACCACCATAAATCATGGAATTAAAGATTTCGGTGAGTATGGAAATTGGGGAAATCATTATATCCCTTGAATATAACTCCTTACCTATCAGAATATATGGATTGAACTTACTGGTGAACCTCTTCATACTCCCTCTAGTGGAATTTGATTCAACTCTTGGCATGGATTGGATTTCCTTATATAGAGCCAACATAAATTGTTGTGAGAGGGAAATCACTCTCCATATGGAGAATCAACACCTGATTCTGTACAAGTTCAAGGGGGAAGATGAATATTCTTTAGCACCATCATCTTAATTGTGGATATTAATGCCCTATCAGAATGTGTATTTGGATCAGATGATTGAGTCTAAGGAAGCAACCATCTTTGAAGACATGCCTATAGTGAGGGAATTCACTGAAGTGTTTCCTGAGGAATTTCTTGGTCTTCCTCCAAGAAGAGATGTTTAATTCTCAATTGACCTTATACCTAGGGTGTTTCCAATATCCAATAATCCATATAGAATGGCAGTTGTGGATCTTGATGAGCTTAAGAAACAACAGGAGAATCTAGATAAAGGGGTTATACGCCCAAGTGCTTCACTATGGGGTGCACCAGTCCTCTTCATAAATAAGAAAGATTGTTCAATGTGACTTTTCATTGATTATCGTGAGCTCAAAAAAATCATGATAAAGAACATGTATCCTATACCTAAAATTGATGACTTGTTCGATCAGCTATGTGGAGAACAATACTTTTCCAAGGTGGATTTACGATCGGAAAATTACCAAGGGTGAAGAAGGAGGATATCCCCAAGACTTCTTTTAGTACAAGGTACAAGAACTATTAATTCATTGTAATGCATTTTGGACTCACTAATGCTTCTGAAATCTTCATGGACTTGATTAATGAAGACTATAGAGATTACCTCGAAAAATTTGTGGAAGTATTTATAGAGGATATTCAAATATACTCCAAAACCAAGGAGTATGAGGAGCATCTAAGTACTGTAATAGAGACCATGCGAAAGGAGAATCTCTATGCAAAGTAAATCAAGTGTGAAGGAAGTATCATTCATGGGTCATATCATCACAAGCAATGGGATATCTATTGATCCCTCCAAGGTAGTTGTAATTGAGGGATGGTTGAGGCCAACATCTGTAACAAATATTCGTAGCTTCCTTGGGTTAGATGGATATTATCGCCTATTTTTGAGAAATTTCTCATGATTTTCCAACCATCTTACCAAGCTAACACGGAAGGGAGAAGTTTTCTTGGAGTGATTAATATGAAGATAACTTCAATGAGTTGAAAAGGAGGCTTATATCACTACGCCCATGCTCACATTACCCACAGGTGGAGAACTTTTGTGGTATTTATTGATGCTTCGAAGAAGGTCATGGGTTGTTTGTTGATGTAGAATGACAAATTCATTAACTATGCTTAAAGGAAATTGAAAGTTCATGAGAAAAACTGTCCAATGCCTAATCTGGAGTTGTTTGTAGTGAACTTTTCTTTAAAAAAATTTCGTCATTACCTATTTGGGGAGAAGTGTGAAATATATACGAACCAAAAAAGCCTCAAGAATATATTCACACATAAAGAGTTGAACATGAGCCAATGAAGATGGTTAGATATGATCAAATATTATGACTTCTCAATCCATTACCACCCTGGGAAAGCGAACAAGGTGGGGGATACTCTATGTAGAAAGTACCTTACAATTCTATGACTAATGATAATTAAAAAGTATACAATATTCTACGATTTTATGAAGATAGACATGGGAATAATAAATAATGGAACATCATAAATACATTCACAAATTATTTCTCAACCATCTATTTTGGAAAGGTTAAAGGATTCTCAAAAGGATAATGTGGGAATTCAGAAGAAAGTGGAAACTATCAGAAAAGTAAAATCCTCAGAGTTTAATATTAATGAAAAAGGAATTGTGGGATTTGGGACAAGACTATGTGTTCCATAAAATCCACAGTTAATGAAAGAACTTTTGGATGATGCACAATATTCAAATTTCTCCATTCACCTAGGAAACAAAACATGTATTTAGATCCTTGAGAGTATTATTGGTGGGATAACATGAAGAAGAAGATCGTTGAGTACATATAAAACTTCCTAGTATGTCAGCAAGTGAAGGATGAGAGTAAGAAGTCTAAGGGGATGATGAAACCGTTACCCATACCGGAATAGAAATAGGAGAACATCACAATGGACTTTGTCACCAGAAATCTAAAGACATATAAAGGAAACAATGTTATTTGGGTTTTTTTGGATCGTCTTACAAAGACTGCACAGTTCATTGAAATTCATAAGGATTTCTCATTAGATCAATTGGAACAGATATATATCCGGGATGTGGTAAATTTTCATGGAGTACCACTATCAATTGTATCCTATCAATATCCAAGATTCACCTCAATGTTTTGGAAGAGTCTTCAACTTGCTTTGGAAACTGAGATAAACTTCAGTATGGATTATCATCCTCAAACTGATGGCCAATCTGAGCAGACTATCAAAATACTTGAGGAAATGTTGAGAGCATTCTCAATGGACATAAAAGGAGGATGGGATCAACATCTTCTTCTGGTTGAGTTCTCTTACAATAACAATTTACACTCAATCATCCAAATGGCTCCTTATGAATCCCTTTATGGGAAGAGGTGAAGAAGACCAACATGTTGGGATGAATTTGGGAGAGAAAAATCCTAGGTCTAGATATGGTCAAAGAAACGGTGGAGAAGGTTAAGACCATCCAACAGCACGTTAAAGCTTCTCAGAGTTGAAAAAAGAGTTATGCTAATAATCATCGAACAGGCCTAGAGTTTGATGTCGGAGACATGGTATTCCTCTACATATCACTGTGGAAGAGATTTATAAGATTTGGTAAGAAGGGAAATCTTAGCCTAAGGTACATTGGCCCTTTTGGGATCCTTGATTGCATTGGAGCAGTGGCCTATCGACTAGAACTCCCACCAAGCCTATCTCAAGTATACGATGTATTCCATGTATCACTATTGAGGAAGTAAATAACTGACCCATCACATGTACTCAATCTAGAGGTAGTACCATTGGAGAATGACCTATTCTATGAATAGAATCCAGTCAAGATCCTAGACTGTAGGTAAAAAAGTCTACTAAATAATACAATTCCACTCATCAAGGTGTTGTAGTGCAACCAAAAGTTTGAAGATGAAATTTGGTAATCATAGGAACTGATGAGGCAGAGTTACCCACATCTATTTTAGTGTGGGAAAAGGAAAATTTGAGGGTGAAATTTCTTAAGGGGGGAAGATTGAAACGAAACAAACATTCATTAATGAAAATTCTTCTTAATATAATTACATGTCTTATTATGTAAAATTGTTATATAACATATTAACTTCTTTAGTTTTATGTTTTTGGATTTTAAAATACCGTTACGAATTGTGATCGTTTCTAATATAGCTGTTGAACAGTGATCACATGATTACTATAAATATAGGGATTTAACAAATCCAATTTACTCAGACAAAGGAAGTGATGGCCTCATCCAATATAATTTCTCCATACGAAGCTCATTTGTTGGAACTCAGAAAGGAGGTGGCATCATTGGTATTCTCTCTTGACCAAGCCCAAGCTGAGCTTCAACACCTTAAGCTTGAATGGAACCGCCTATGGGAGAAGTGGAAGTTTATATAAATTACCACCTGAGTGATGTTATCCGAGCCACCCCAAGAGTCTTTCACCATCACACACCTTACACATCAGAGTTAAGCGGGTGTTATAAGGGGTTATGTAACGAGAACCGAGTATTATGATTATGTACTTTATTTATTTATAGAGAATATAAATTCATTATTGTTACTTTGTAAATAGTTTTTAAAGAAATAATTGAATTTTTATATTATTTTGATGAATTAATGGATTTATGAATTAAATAATTTTTTAACAAAATATTGCCACTAAATTAATTTGTATTAAATATAAATGACCGTATAATTATTATTAATACAATTGTTATTTTTATTATGATTTGAAAGCAATTTTTGTCAAAATCAATGAATTTATTATAAATGTCAGTATTTATTTTAAAAGTAAAAAATCACATATTTAAAAAATTATTTAGATAAATGAATTTTATTTTTGGAATCATGATTTCTAAATTATCCAATGGTGAATTCTTCATAATTTCCTGATAAAGTCAAATATTTGGGTAAAAATTAAATACCGTTTAAATATATAATGTGTTTTATGACATCATAATGACGCAATAGTGATGTAATAAAATAATATAAACATTTTTTATGCCAATATATGTTTTACCATTAAAATAATTTTATTTTTGGTTTTTTTATTTATTTTACAAAGACTTAGTGGACTCTCCAAGAATTATAAAACATTTTAACTTTTTAAGTTGATTTTCGTGAGATTGTGATTCACGTCCAAATAAATAAGCCTAATTTTTTAAGAAGTTCGGCCATTGTCATTATAAAATAATTTTTTCCCCTCCCCTTTGGAAAAAACAATGGCAAAAATCATGGGTTGGTTTGTGGGTTTGATTAGTTTAAAGTGTTGTGCCCAAAACCTAAATAATAATGAATTCCCTCTCCTTTCCTATATAAACCCACCCAATCTCCCACTTCCTCTTCAATAAAAGACTTTGTAGTTCGTCCAACATCTTACCTCATCCCTCTATAATCCTCCCAAGGAACCCCAAGCTCTCAAAAAGCCTCTCTCAAGCCCCTCCAAAGCCTTTGGGATCACACTTCCATGTAAGGGATTCTTTCCTTTCTCATTTTCTCCAAGTTTATTAATATTGTTATGGCCTTTTATTTTAAATTATAAATGTTGGGGTATGATTTAAAACCTCCCTAATACTTCTCTACTTATTTTTTGATGATGATATACCCCTTTATCTCATATTAATGCCTTCCATGTACAAATGTTACCATGCTAATATTCCGTAAGGATTCCCCTCTCCTCATTTACATCCAAGAAATTATTTTGTTTTATGAATATGAACTCCATTAAATATTTTAGGAAATGTATCCATATGACCCCCTTACTGTCCATTTCATGTAAATATGATGATAAACCCTTTCCACACTAATCAAACATTTTTTAGGAATTCTTATGTCACACCGTTATGCTACCGAAATTACACGGCGATTTTCTAAGCCAAAGTCATCGTGTAGTGAATACCAAGATCATTTATCTATCAAAGGTATTCAACATTATGCACACTTTCTTATTGATTATATATTTTCTTGTTTAATTCCACATTACTTTATCATGGAATAAATTATTATGTTTAATGAATCCATGTTATATGATCCATGTGGCACAATTATGCGTGAAATGAAATAATTAAGAACGGTGTGCCTTGATAGCACTTCAATGCATTGGGTAAAGATTAGTATAATGATATGGAATGTTCAATGAGGGTTTAATCATGATCCATGTAAAACGACCTTGTCTCATGCTAACACCATGTTATGTGTTGTTGCCACATTTCCATGTTATGATAATCATGATATCACCTAACTTTATGTTCAGGTTTTTTTATTTTCCATTGATTTGCCTATTGCATAACACGTATTGTATTCTTCATCTTATTCCTTGTTTACTCCCTTACTGGTCTTTATAGATCACCCTTTTCTAATTCATTTCCTCAGGTTATCTTATGAAATTCTATGTACAAGGGAATGCACTAGTCATGTAAAGTTAGTTTTCAATAAAAATGTTGTGTTTCATATTTTAAGTCATTATGTAATGTTCCTGATCACCAAATACACTAAACCTCTCTATCTTTTTTGTTGTATCAAATGAACATTTTTTCTAATAAATAATTTTTATGTGTGTAATAAAATCCCAGGTTATTATAATTCTAATTAAAATGATGGATTTACTAGAAAGGGGATTGACACATGAGGAAATTGGAAGATATAAGAGCATGAACAAGGATCAAGAGATTGGTTATATAGGAGTACTGAGTTATGTTGTGGGAAAATATATTAATATATAAGATTTATCCACTTTGAATATTTATCCCTTTGTTTCTACTTATTCCAAAAATGAATTTTTTATACTATACTAAATGGAATATGATTATCGGTTGAGTTTATTTAAGGGAATGATATTGTTCAAAAAAAATTCTTTTAAATCATTTTAATATTTATTTCTAAAATGTGTTATTATACTTCTCTATTTTTCTTAATAGTAATAATTTTCTCAAATATTGATGATTCAATAATGGTAGATGTTAATCAAAAAAATCTATTAAGAAAATCTCATTTCTAATATCATCTGATAAGTGGTTCTTCGATTATTCAATATCATCCCACCAAAATTGAATCACAATTTTAGTTGGTAAATTCTATGTCACTTTTCCTTACGGGTGGAATAAATTTTATAGTTGAAAGACTATAGAGTTTGACCATTTACTGACTAACTTCTTGATAGAGTTAGTTTTAATTTCCATTTTAATAGAAATTGGCCTAGTTTGATCTCATTTTTATATAAGAATAATGGAATATTTTTTCATGAATAGTCAATGAAAATTCCTTTGCCCATTTAATTATTTACTCCCTGGTGCATATTGTTCATTATGACCTCTTAATTCAGAATGCATTTCACTTTATCTCATTTTATTGACTCTTGTGTTCCTATAGAACAACCCACCAACATATTGATACATCATTTCTTGTTTGAAATTTTTTTCTTATTGTTTTGTTTTTGTGTATTATTTTTATTTTGGGGTTACACATAAGTCTTTCCTTTTGGTTTCGAACTTTCCATACATTTTACTAGATAATGTGGGTTTATAAATAAATTTTTCTATAGTTACTGGAACATAAAAAATTTAGTGTTGATGCCAGGGGAATTAATTTATGTTTAAAAAAAATCAAACTCAAAACTAAAAAAACAATAAAAAAAGTATTTTAAAAATGACTTTAATTTTTTTATAAAGCTGCTCAGTATGTGTGCACCGTAACACCCCGACATCATCCCATTATATTGGGAAGGCATGAGGTGTTACTGACCTTAGTTGATGAACCCTAGACAGTAAAGTCTATAAATAAATATCAAGGACATTAATAAATCATGGGGGATAATTTTACATTACATACACAATAACCCGTGAGAGATATCTCGAAGAAAATAATTATATAAAATACATGAATAAATATAAGGATAAACCCCAATATATAAAATATATAAAATCATAATCAATGTCTATAATCCAATGATAATGCAAACATTATAGGACTAAAAGGCCCCAAATTAATTATAAGGTTCCGACATGGCACACTGCCATGCTCCATGTGATGACTACAACCGAGATTTTAGCTCCAACCTAGTCCAAAACCTCAACACATCCCACTAGCATGTAAGAGTTCCCCATACATGTATCATAAAGAAAAATGAATGTATACAAAACAAAGTGAATATATAGGGGGTGAGTATATCAACTCAGTAATCAATCCACCAAAGACTCCCCACACATGCCACTTCAACAAGAACATGTTAGTTTATAATTTATATAAAATATTATATAAGTGTAATATATTAAAAAATATAAGAAAATAAAGCATTTAACTCACAAAAAAATTAATTTTTCATTTAAAATACATATTTTATTCAAAACTACCCATGTCATAGCTCACACACCCATTCCATGAACTCACACCCATGCATGCATCACCAACCAAATTGGAACTCCAAAAATAGACCAAAACTCAAGAGACAAACCCCAATAATATGACCCAATCCATCACTTAGTAGAGTAACTTCACAATGTTCCCTAGATAATCCCCATACATATGAATATCATGAATTCACACTAACCCATGTCAACCCAATGTACCCTTTAAGTTTAACACTGGAATCTAATTCCAAACAAACTAGGCCTTTCACAAGAAAGATATGAATTGACCCCAATAAATATAGTTAATTTTATAAACACTAAAATAACCATTTTAACATTAATTAACAAGAGAAATAATTTTAATAGAATTTATCCAAAATGATGAAAAATTTAAAAAAAGTATAATTTATATATTCAATTATTCATGTTCTTGATATAAGTGAAGAGGGAGAGAATCAACCTAACTCAAAATATTTTATCCAGTAGAGACCAAGCGTAAGAAAAAAATGTAAGGGAGAATCATCTGAAGGCACCACTAAAAAACATCTAATTCAATTTCCCTCATAATCCAAAAAAGAAGGAATGTTTATTCAAAAGTTAACAGGGTAAAAATGAGTAAATATCTCAATCCAAAATCATATCACATGGTTTCCCTTAATATTTAATAACCACCCCATGATATGGAGGTTGATACTCCCATTATAAAAATTAATTTAATTGGAACTATTCCTTGGGATAAAACGTGGTGAATTCTGTTGGGACCTTTTGGAAAGAACACAAGAATTTTACCCAACAACAACACCACAGGAACCCACCATGACATAGGGAAATATCCCTCACTATTTATAACCATGAAATAGAAGACCACAACTACCCCTAGGTGTTTTAGGGGTCTCTATTTTTAATAATAGACCACGCCTAGTTGAAACACCCACTAAAATGACCTATCTTGATGTTTCACTCATCGTGGCCTTCCCCATCACCAAATTACTGACTGATTTCACCCTTATATTAGCTAAAATAAATATGAAAGGCCCTTATGAAAAGTTCAACCCACCCTCATGAAAGATCATATCACCATGATATGACTGGGATCTACACTGATGTGAGACAAAAACCAACCTCATAATACTAGAATCTACCCTAATTTGATGTTGGATTGAAGGTACCAGGGCACATAGAAGAATCCGATGGGCTAGGGATTTAAGACAAATCACAAGAAATAGACATAACTATTTCATCACCGGTGAAGCATAGCCCTATTAAAGGCTTGAAGATCCTGTGTGATGAGTTTTAAGAACAAATATTAAAACAAGAATTACATTGAATGATATGAATCCATTATTGAAATATTATATTCATTGGTGATAATTTCCTAATATATTTTAATTCAAATTCCTCTAGATCATCCACACACACTTTAATGTTCTACAGGAGCATTGATCAATGAATTTTTTGTGCTAGTGAAGTGATCTGATGACACCTTCGACATCCCGATGATTATCATAGTGATGATCTATCGATCCATGAAGAATAACTTAGATCAATAGATCAGATCATATGCTTCTCATTATAGAAAGTGGGAGGGGAGAAATTTTCTATCACCCATTATGAGGTGAATATTTAAGTACATTGGAGCCTCTCCTCACTTATATAGTGAGTTAATAAAATTACCCAAAAGGGTCCCCAACCCCCAAATATTTATTACTCATTAAAAATGGCATATTATGACTGATTTACAAAGTCATAAATATCATTTATATTTTTATCAACTACTAATAATATAATAAATATATTATGTGATATAATTTAGTCATTAACTCGACTTTTTATTCACACAAATATTAAATGAACATTGAATATTAAAAAAAATTAGTTCATATAATATTTTCTATGTATTAACATTAATAATTATAAATAAAATAAATAAATTAAAATCAAATTATTCTATAATCTAATAATATTAATTTATTTCTTCCATGTGAATCATATATCCTTAGACATATCTCAGACCCTGTGGTGGATCCCACATTGTATTATACTCATATTCATCAGAATATGTTAGAATTTTGAATATGCTTAGTGTGTGACCTTCTAAGACTTTATCTTGATACTAAGGAATACTATTCACATACTAGAAGTGTATTACAACAACCCATCAAGACCCTTAAAGATATAAGGAATAGTAATAGCAAAGAATACCTTCCTATGGACTCATGTCATGTAATATAATATCTTTGTATCACTATATATCATAAAGAAGGATGTTCACTTGTGTCATCATCCTTTATTTCTTTATTGTTCATTTACCTAACTGGTAGAACTTAACTTCTTCTACCATGACCATGGATTTAGTAAAGGTACTACCATCCTGATTAACTAGGATCAAGATATCTTTTCCTTTAGGAAGAATATAATTCTCTCTTGATTGTTCAATAAATTATATACCACCAATGATGCACCCAGAACAAGCTACTTTTCTATATATTCAATTACATGGTTTTTTCATAAATCAATGTATGCGATAAAATAGTAAACATTGTTAATAATACCAAGTCATGTTACCATTGTATGTGTTCACCTATAGAAACTGCCAATGACACCCAAAACACGTGGTGTTTCTATTTATGGGTTAGTCTTAATGATATTATATACTCAAGATCCCTAATTTTGAACTTCATGATAATAAACCTCAAGGATTATAATCCCCCAACACCTCATAGTCATACATCATCTATTTCCAATCAAAATAATGTATCCAGACCATATGAAATATGTTAAATATTAATGTCATCGTATCTCGTGGTTCTCATTATAACCTGAAACTTCTATAACCTTTTGATATGACATATAATATAAAGGCATTACCAAATGAATAGAGGAAACATAAGTATGAACACTATTATGGTAAGTATACATCATGAAAAAATCATTCTATAACATTATGGTAATCAAAAGTACTATTTAAGTTGGGTCTTGGGTGAATTTTCCAGTGAATTACATTTGTTGTCAATGAGTGATTGGCGGAAGATTCTAATGTTCTTAAGGTTTTAAATCAGACTATGGTAGGGTAGTTATTTTATTCCAAATATATGTACGAATGTGGATGCCCATTGTTTACAATAATGTTTGAGATTCAAGTAAGATTCATGAAAAAAAATCATGAAGGATTGTAGAATTGGTGGTGGTTTATTTTGAGTTGTTTGGAATTATATATGTATTTTGAAAAACTTTTTTCATGGTATTTATTCAAAAAATATAGACCTTTATGCTAGCCAGTTAAGGGGTAGAATCACACCATGAAATAGTTGGTGACCAAGATTTACCCCAATGCCAGCTATCATAGGCCAACCGTAGCCGAGGAAGTGCATATGGGCACACCTATGAGAGGTAGAGTAACAATGAAGCACCACTGTGTAGGAAGGTAGGAAGGAAAAGGTGGGAAAAAGGGCTCACCCGTAGAGAACTGGTATGGGGTGGTACGAGAGGGGGAGAATAGTAGTTATTGAGTCGGGGATTCTGTGGCTTGTAATATAAGAGAGTGGCCAGATGTGTGCTGTTTAGAAGTGGGATCGTAATTTTTAGCGACGAATGAATCTTTACCATTGGATAATATGATTGAAATATCGGATCCATTAGATAATATCTCCAATATTTAGACTATCCAATCAAATTAATTAGAATTATGGGCCATGTGATCTTCGACCAAGGCTGTGTTCTACCTTGAGCTCAGTCGAGGATTTCTGCATGTCGAGATCTCCATACAACATCAATAGTTGCCTGATCTGATACCGCTGATCTTCATATAAATGTTTTTATGATCCATGCATGATTTTAATCATTAAGAAATTACATTTTAATAATATTATGAAGAAAAAACCGAGGATCGTTGATGTGCAGAAGATTGAGTTTTATGTGATAGCGATATTTATAGTTGAGGAAGTGGGCAGTGAATGAATGAGATGATCATCTGCGATTCTCGATGCTTTTGAGATGATGCGCATCATCTATAGATACCTGATGATGGGTTCCATTGTGGTATGTGTTTATATGACATATAATAACTATGTTTTGAGAGAGAAGAGTTCCATGAATTACTCAAGTTCATTAATAGAAGATCCCACTCTACCTCTTTTTACACGAAGCTGAAGAATCATGTGTGTAGATAACTTGCGATTGCCACACATATCCTACTTTATAATGTAATAAGTTCCAAAAATCATTAGAGATAATTCTATACACATACATATCAATTAGGATTGAGTGAATTTTACTGTGAAAAAATAATTGTTTCTCTTGTACAAAGGGTTGGATGAACCTTGAACCCATTTTTTCTATTTTTCATGAAGAATATAACACCACGTACTATTTTGTGAAGAAGGATTGCATGAAATTGTTCCTTGAATGTACTTATAAGGTAGTTCACACAGAGGTTGAAGTAAATAGTGTGTCTGTATTCCATATGAAAAATATCACTTGCATGTATCCTTTCATTCCTATGCGTGTGTGAATATACACAATATGAGAAAGAAATAGTCTAGACAGAAGGTTTGTGCGCAAGTACATCATGAAGGATTAGTGATAACGAGATAGTGAATGCATTAAAAAGTGTGAACAACATTTTTGTGAAAAGGTAGATAGTTAGTGAAACATTAGGTGCACAAGAAATAAAATTATGTGTGTAAATTGTGAGAGTGTGCGAAGCCAATAGTGTATGTAATTGAGGACCCATATATAATACACTTACATGAATTAACTTATGATTACATGCAAAAGTGGGGAATAAAATATAAGTTCATACAATGTTTCTTATACATGCATGAAGTTTGATAAATTAAAATGAAAGATAAATTGAATATTTAGTTTGCAGTGGTTTGAGACTGAAGTTGAAATATTTTTACTATTAGTTTGTTAAAACATTTATGTATCTAATATTTCATTGGTTAGTGAGGTTGGGTCTTCAGCAGAAGAAAGAATTTCCTGAGCAGTGCTTATACTGAGTCAGCTAATTTGATACAGTGATCAAAATTATTTGAGAAATACTAGCATTAGTGAAAAGGTACTTGAAGTGTACACAATATTGTGTAATCCAGGAATCTTGTGTAGGAGGATCAAATGATCATCCTATATATGGATCAGATTCAAGAAGAAGTTGAAGGTTGCAGCCAGGGGGTCTAACAAATTTTTGAAGATTGTGATTGGGGGTTTAACCAGTCATGGTGAAGAAGGTGCAGTTGGGGGTTCTAACCAACTGTTGAAGGGTGATTGGAACTAGGGGTATAACCAGTTTGGAATTGGGGGTTCTAACCAATTACTGTTGTAATCACCTTCGGATATAGTGGAGAATCGATATTGGGGGTCTAACCAACATGGAAATGAGTTTGACTTTGTACCAAACCTTGTAAATACCCATGTGTTGTGATTTCTTTGTTTATTATTTCTTATAGGGTGAGGATAGTATTAAATATGAGGGATCAAGGCTTTAATCAGTTGCATATGTTTAATCAAATTTAAAAGATTTTGTAAAAACTGTATACCACTAATTCACCCCACTCTCAGTGGTATCTAACTAATCCTTGTCCACATCAATTTTTTTCAGAGGGGGCACCCTCTGTAGATCAAGATTACTTTTTGAGAAATAAAAATTTTAATTCAATTAACATTTGAGGATTTCCTACTTTTGATGGAATTATATATGACCGTTGGAGGAATAATATGCTTCTTTATCTTCTATATATTTCCCTGGAAGTGAGAGATGCATCAATAATGGGTTTCCCTACAATTAATGAATATTTTGATATGACTCAAGCTGATAAGAAAAATCTCAAAACAAATGTAAAGGATCCAAATTCAATCTTGATGGATATATCAAAAAAAATTAAACTAAATTGATGGGTCATAAAACTGCCAGCCATCATAGGTTGGCTGCAGCTGAGGCAGTGTACATAGTCATGCCTACAAGAGGCAGAGTGGTGGAAAAGAACCACCTTGTGGGCGGCACGACAGAGAAGGTGGGCACAAGAGCACACCCATAGAGAACTGGTACGAGGCAGTACTGGAGAGGGAGAAGATAAGTTATTAATCCAGGGATGCCACAAGTTTTAATATAAGGGAGTAGCCATACGCAGTTTGTGTAGATGTGGTTGTCCGATCTTCAACCGATGTTGTCTTCTACCTCGAGATTTCTTAAGGATTTCTGCTAGATGAGATCTCCATACAATGTTGATAGTTGAAAGATATGATAACTCCACACATCTTTTGATTTTTTTATTATCCAAGAATGATTGAAATCATTATGAAATTATATTTTCATATTATTATGAAGAAAAAACTGAGGATCGTTGATGTGAAGAAGATTGAGTTTTATGTGATAGTGATATTCATTGTTGCAGAAGTGGGCAGTGAATGAATGAGGTGATCATATGTGATTCTCAAAGCGTCTAATATGATGAGCGTCATCTATAAATACATGAGGATAGTTTCATTTTTTGTATGTTTTTATCTCACATCCTAGTGCAGTATTTTGAGAGAGAATAGTTTTGTGAATCACTCTGGTTTACTTTTATTTCTCCCCTTATTGGAAATTAATATAGATGTCATTTTAGGAGTTCAAACATAAATAATCTTATTCTTCAATTTCGGTTAAAAAAATGAAACCTCACTCAATTAACAATAATGATATATTAGTTAATCAACTTTAATTCTATATGGGAATTCTTGGTGTAGAAAAAAAAGAGAGATGTCACCAAATAATCAAATCTACTAAAATCTTATAATGTGATACCAATCATAAACATTCCTTCTTGTGCACATAATGTTTTACTCACTATATACATTTTCACACAAACATTGTTCACTCTTTTTAATGATTTCACTATCTCGTGATCACTAATCCTTCGTGTTTTACTTGCGTGTAAAACTTATATCCAAACTATTGGTTTCTCATAGTGTGTATATCCGCACATACATAGGCATGCAAGGATACATGCAAGTGGTATTTGTAATTTGGAATGAAAACACACTTTTTTTAATTCAACCTATTTTCACGATGCCTTATTTGTACTTATAAGGAACACTTTCATGCGTGTTTTATTCACAAAATAGTATGCAGTGTTGTCTTCTTCATGCAAAAAAAGAAAACATGGGTTCATGGTTCATCCAACCCTTCACACAAGTGAACCAAGCATTGTTTCATAGTAACCTTCATTGAAGCCTGAGAGATGTGTATGTGTATCGTGTTATCTCAAATGATTTTTGGAACTTAGTTCTTTGTGAAGTAGAATGATTGTGATAATCCCAAGTCATCTACACATGAGATTCTTTACATTCATGAAAACAGACATAGTGCAGGATCTTCTCTTCATGAACCAGAGTGATTCATGGACCTATTCTCTCCCAAAATATAGATATCATATGTGAGATAAATGCATAACCCAAATGAACCCATCCTTGTGTATTTATAGATGACTCTCATCATCTCAGATTCTTTGAGAATCACGGATGATCGTCTCATTAATTCACTTCCCGTATCCATTACTATGAATATCACCATCACGTAAAACTCAATATTCTATACATCAACGATCCTCTATTTTTTCATCATAATATTATGAAAATGTTATTGCATAATGATTTCAATCATTCATGGATCATAAAAACAATCAGACGAATTTCAAAGGTATCATATCGAGAAACTATCGATGTAGTATGGAGATCTCAACAAGTAGAAATCATCGGGCGAGCTCGAGGTAGAAGACAACATCAGTAGATGATTAGATGACCCAAAATTCTAATTAAGTTGATCGAATGGTTGAAATATTGTCTAGATGATCGAACAACTCAGATATTTCAATTAGATGATCCAATGGTGGAGATTCATTCGTTGCTAAAAATTACAATCCCACATCTAAACAGTTCGTTTTTGGCCACTCCCTTATATTACAAGCCGCAACATCCCCAGCTCTATAATTTCTCTTCTCCCTCTTTAGTACTTCCCTATACCAGTTCTTTACGGGTCTGCCCCTGTTCCCAACTCCAATTCCATGTCACCCCAAACAATAGAAATTTTCTACTACTATTCCTCTCTTTGGCATGCCCATGTCCACTGTCTCAGCTATGGACAACCTATGATGGCTGGATTTGGGGTAAAGATTCGTCGTCCATTGTGGTGTGGTGTTCTACTTCCCCTTAACTGGCTGGTGGAAAAGTTCATATTTTTTTTGTATAAAGACCATTAAAAAAATATTCCCAAAATCCATATACAAATCCAACCAACTCAAAATAAACCCTAACCAATTATACAATCCCTCATGCAAACATTTTTCATGGATCTTACTTGATTCTCAAACATTGTTGTCAATAATGTGCATCCACATTCACACATACCTTTGGAACAAAAGACCATCATTTCAATCATATGATTTAAAACCTTAAACACATTGGAATGTTCCACTAAACACTCATGGACAACAAAATCAATTCACTGAACACTTCAATCTCCCCCTTTGTATTTTTTTGTATACTCAAATAATGCCAATGTGCTCACTTTTCTTCCTCCCCCTTATTGTAAATGAATACAGAGGCTAGTTAAAGAGTTAAAACATGAAGAAACTTCTTTTTCAATTTAAATATAATGAAACCTCAGTCAATTAATTGAAATGATATTTTAGTTAATCAACTCTAATTCTAAGTTGGCAATCTTGGTGAAGAAAACAAGAGATAAGTCACCTAAGCATCAATACTGCTCAAATATTACAAGGTAATACCAATCAAAAACTTGTTTCAACAACTTCATCTTAGGGGGAAATTTGAACAAGATTTATAAGATATTTCCTGTAGAAATCTAAACAAACAAATCAGAACATTCTAATGCAATATCAATTAGCTTTACCTTTAAAATTTAGATTAACGGTATGAGAGTGATCATCATTTTCACAGAATTGTGAAAAATTGAAAAATTCAAATCATCAATTCTCCCCATTAAGGGAAGAAACCGTCTCCTTTAATTATATATACATTAGTACAAAAGTATTTATAAAAGGGAATAAGGAGGAGAATTTTTGTTCCTTAGAAATAACACTCAGACTGAGAGTTTCCTCTCAACCTTGTTTTCCATTCCTTCTTTTTAAATCAGATTTTGAAGAGTTATCCTTTATCTTATAAGATGTTATAAGTATCATGCAATGTATTATTTCATGCCAAATTTTTCCACAATTTTCACACTTTAGGATTTAAAATTCATCATTTGTATATGACTCCTCATTGTCATTAAATTCTTCATATTTCACCATTTTTACTTCTTTTACTCTGATAAGATTCTGATCTTTTTCAAGTTGTTCTAGCTTCTTGAACAATTCACTGGTGACTATAGAAATATTCACTATCCAAATTTTCTCCACATATTCATTATAAGAAATATCACTAGATAAAAAAACATTGCATTTCTCTTCTTTGTGGCATTATTGACCACATATAACATATAATTCATTCAAACATTAATTCAAGTACTTCATTGATAGATTAAGTACAGTCTTGATCAAAAGCTTCTTTTTCTGATAATATGATATTATCTTCTCAACATTGCTCCCCGTTGATTCATGACTCCTCCTTGGTAGTGAAATATAGTACCCACATGAATAAACTTTATTACTAAACACTCCACAACAACAACAGTATCCTCTGAACCTTGATCTTATAGACTGATAGAAATTTGGATATGAAGATTGTAGTTTTTTCCTTTTCACTGATTGTGGATGTGTCCATTTAAGAGGAAATCTTCTGAATAAAATAATACACTATTCATTTATAGGAATTATTTTTTAATTTTTTCTCTTAATTCGGTTATATTCATTATTTACTTTTATACATGAATCAATAGAAACACCAAATTTATATTGAGATTCATTTGATTTGGAATCATCCTATTTCTCTGAACCCTTCTTATCAACATCTTTAGAGTATTCACCCTTAAGTTCAACAGCTTTGGTGAAATAATATTTTAGCTTCTTCAACTCTCTTTGACCTCCAAGACAGATAGATTATGTCTCAGATAATTTATCCTCCTTCTCAGAAAGTCTTTCATAATGTTAATTCACCATAATTTCAAATTTATGTAATTTCAAATGGTTTTGTTTATTCTCTTCAATAAATGATAATTATTCCTTGTGAAGATCTTTAATTTGAATAGTTTTTTATCCTTCCTTATAATTCATATATTATCTTCTTATTTTCTCTTATCTCATTAAGATGAATCTTTGCTTTCTTGATACATTCTTTATTCTCCAAGGAGATCTTGCCGACTTCTTTCTTCAGTATTTATTTTTCTTTCTTGAGTTGTATATTGTCAATAAGAGTAGATTTAAGATATTTTTTACATCCATTCAAACTCATTTATTTCATCACCTTCATCACCATCAAATGAGTCTCTAGATTTCTGGATTTACCCATAAAAAACATTTGATTATTATAATTTCTGCCATCTTCGGATTCACAACATGATGTAAATTCATCTATTTCTCTTCACATCATATTTATCTTCTTGGAAAAAAATCACTTATTATGTTTCTTCCACTTACTTTTCTAATACTTCCTATCATCTTCATCTGATTCACTATCATTAGCCTTCTTCTTTGGATAGTTCCCAGCAAAATGACCACTTTTGTGAAAATTCCATTATTTTGGTGATTTTCTTCTATTTCCTTTCCATCTTCCACTATTGAACATTTTTTAAAACTGGGCCATAATTTTTTTGAAGTTCTATTTAGCTTTTTCATCTTAAGAATCAATTGATTACGACTATTATCTAATTTTAGTCTTACCTTTTATCATGGCTTCCAATTCCATCTTATCTCTTTCCTTTTTCTTGAATGATGTAACTTTTCTCATTTCATAAGTTATGAGATTATTATGAAGTTCATCCAATCACAGATCCACTCCCCTCTTCTAGTATAGAAATATTTGAGTCTAATAAATCTAGAAAATATCTCATATGATTTTTCACAATAGTAGAATCATCCAGCTTCTCTCCAAAACCAATGATATAGATAAAAATTTCATTCACTCTTATAAATTAGTCATTAATACATTCATCATCATGCATTTCGATACCTTGAAATTTTCTTCTCTTGATTTGAAACTTATCTTCTCTGACTTTAACATTTAATTCATATTTATAATTATGTTTATCCCATATTTCCTTGATTGTTTTAAGAACCATCACTTTAGTGTAATCATCTTTGAGCACCTATGATTGTCAAACTCATTTAAATCTACGAAGAACTATGTTCTGTGAAGCAGTTGAGATAACGCGATACACATACGCGTCTCTTAGGTTTGACAAAAGGATATTGTGATACAATACTTGTTTCTATTGTGTGAAGGGTTGGATGAACCTTGAACCCACATTTTCCTATTTTTCATAGAGAAGAAAACATCATGTACTATTTTTTGAAGAAGACTTGTGTGAAAGTGTTCCTTGTAAGTACACCTATGGAAGTACGCATGGAGGTTAAAGTAAACAATGTGTCTGTATTACATATAAAAATACCACTTAAATGTATCCTTTCACACTTATTCATGTTTGAATATACACACTATGAGAAATAAATAGTTTGGACAGATTTTTTACACACAACAAAAACACGACGGAGTAGTGATCATGATACAATGAATGCATTAAAAAGTGTGAATAGTGTTTGTGTGCAAAGGTAGAAGTGAAACGTTAAGTGAAAAAAATGGAAAATTGAGTGTGTGAATGGTGAGTGTTCAAAGTCAATAGTGTATGTAATTGAGATTCTATATTAAATACTCTTACATACATTAATGCATGATTTCATGCACACGTGACAAATAAAATAGAAGGTCATAAAATGTTTCCTATACATGAATGAAGTTTGATAAATTAACATGAAACATAAATTGAATATTTAGTGTGTAGTAGTATGAGACTGAAGCCAGAAAAGTTTGACTATTAGTGTATCAAAACATTTTTATATATGATATTTCAATTGTTAGGGAGGTCGAGTATTTAGTAGAAGAAATAATTTCCTGAGAAGTGTTTGTACTGAGGCAGTTGATTTTATACCATGATTAAAATTATTTAAGAAAGACCAGAATTAGTGAAAAGGTACATAAAATGTACACAATCCTATGTGATCCAAAAATCTTGGGGAGGAGGATCAACTGATCATCCTATCTATGGAAAAGATTCTAGAAAAAATTTGAAGGCTATATTTGTGGGCTCTAACTAGTTGATGAAGATTGTGATTAGGGGTTCTAACCAATCACATTGAAGAATATGTTGCTAGGGGGTTCTATCCAACTTTTTAAGGATGATTAGAACTGGGGGGTATAACCAGTTTGTAATTGGGGGGTCTAACCAATTAATTTTGTAATCACCTTATGATATACTGGAGAATCCATGTTGGGGGGTCTAACCGACATGTAAAGGAGTGGTTGTTTGTACCGAATGTTGTAAATCCTTGTGTGTTGTGCTTTCTTTTTTTGTTTTGTTATTTTTTGCAGGGTGGGGTTGATTATTAAAGAGAATGGATATATAATTTAATCAGTCATAGAGTTTGAATCAATAGTAAAATATTTTGTAAAAATATTATACTATTGATTCACCCCCCTCTCAGTGGTTTCTAATGGATCATTGGCCACTTCATTTGGAACCCACTATTACAACACCCCCACTTTCACTTGATCCAACTTTCTATCTAAACTTATTATCTCTCACATGATTAAATCATGCTTCGACTGGGTTATGGATTTTGTCATTAGGCTAGCCACATCTCAAATATGTGGCTAATCCACCATTTACAACTTTAACTCCTTGAGTAAAACTTTTCAAGGGATTATATCCCAGAGTATATTCTATTTTTCAACTTTTAAAACATGACATCATGGATAGTAAAAGTAGTAGAATTATCACAAATTATATTATGATAAAATTTACTTTCTAAGATTGATTCCATGAATTGGAACAAATCATTTCATATTTTACTTTACATATTTAGTTTCATCAGAAGCCGCAATATACATTGTTTTTGTAGATATGGATGCCACTAGATTGAATGATCTTCCCATAATCATTACATTACCCTAACTATGATATTATATTTTATTGATCCAAAGTATAAATTGTTTATTTTCCCTTATAAATAGTATTCCTTCCACTTTATGTACTAGGAAAATGTCAATTATACTTTTTCAAGTACAATTGGATAGTTCTAATTGTTTCCTATGTTGTTATTTTGAATATAAATGATATTTTCATACCATTAATTTTATTTTGGAAATATGTGATCTTGTAAATAGCATGAAATATGTTATTGATCCATTATATAAGTGTATGGAATTATTCTTATCACATTAATCTCCTCATATTCCCCACACATATATTATTGGAGAGATTTATGCCATGTGATGTTAGTAACAATACTCCCTATAATAGTTCCAACTTGTATTTTACAATACATTATTAGTATATTCACTTTTGACTTGGTATATGAAATCGTTTGATCTTACTTAGTATATCCTATACCCTATAACTTAGGTTCCTACATTAAGTCAATTTATGGATTGTTACTTTCATTTTGGTCTTAACTAACTATAATACCAATAAATGTTTTTCATATGTTATAAATCATATTTATCCTTGAAAAAAGTGGCATTACCACTAACCTCTTGTAGACAAATGGAAAATTATCATTCCAAATGAATATCATATGGCCCTTTTGTTTAATTTAATAAAAAATAGGATTTCAATTACATTCTACCATTATTGGAATTTTATGGTTCCACCACACCTTTCCTATTGTGCTGTATAGACAACTTCCATAATTTGTGGTTTTACATCCAATTCCCAATATAATGATCATGTAAATTAGCTATTACATGTAAAATTATTATGGATTTATGAATAAATACTTGGTATTACCAATCGATTCTTATTGGTACCATGCTTGAACAACCCATGTATTGTCACACTTGAATAACTACAACAATAGTCCAAATAATAAGCCCCTTTACTTTGATACATAGAATCCATTATTGATTTTTTAATTGATCTTTTACTTCTAAACTTGTTTCCATTTACTTACTTCTTATAAGATCTAGTGTTCTCAATGAATAACGTGTCACTTTCCACTGTTAATGTAAAACCATTACCATTTTTTTATCATTCCTATACAGTTCTTGTCTCTAGAATATTATTTTTCCATATACTCTAATAGAACTTGTTCTTATGCTAACTAATTGTTCATCTCAAGCATTTACTAAATTAAATTCAATATTTCTACAGCTATCTCAAATGAAACCTTTTATATAAATATATTATATCACCTAACTATAATTTTTAATTCTTTATTATTTTTTCTAATATCCTTATAGAACTTTTAGGTTAATTACTTTAGATGCACATTGTGTTTTTCTTGATGCAAGTTTTGTTTATATCCATAATAAACACTTTGGATCCAAACACATTTATATGACATAATTTATTTATATCATACTATAACTCATATAATATCCATTTGATGTAATAGATGGAATATGGTTATGGGATTACACTATTATTTGTGAAGCATGTATTAAAAAATAATAGAAGTATCTGCACTAGATATAAGCTACAACATTGATACTCCTGCTACGTACATCATGACAATTATTTGTATAAGGAAATTTGCATTTAGGAATTAATCCACAGGATATTTTATTGATCAATTTTTTCATTTAATAATCATTATCCATCCTCCTTACTAACATAATAAATTTGAAGTTATAAGGAAATATGAATTTAAGAATTACTCTATGCTACATTATATTAATCGATGAATGCATGTTCATGATATTCTCTGACACATAGGCCCAAAGAAACTCATATCATATGACCATTTATATATATAACGTACTTAATTTTCATATTCCTTAAAAAACACTTAAAGGATTATCGTGAAGTATTTTTATCACTAGCTTAAACTTAGAACAATTCATGATCTTTAGCTGAACTAATTCCAAAATATTTTTATCTTACCTTTATTTCTAAATGTTTCTTTATCCAAAACTAAATAAGTATATATGTAGATAATACCTAAGGTATTAAGCTCCATAGAGTCTAAATTCCATTCTAGATATATCCTTGATAATTAATTTTAGTTTTAGTATAAAAATAATTATCTTTCCATAGCTATGTATAGTAGAGTCTTACATTTTATATTCATTAGTTGTTGCCAATGATTCATGCATTACTCAACTATTAGTTGAGTATTAGACAATACAAAAAAAAATCATTCTAAAATGGAATATTATCTCCTTCTTCCCATCACAAGTTATAACCTTTAGGGCGATACTTAACAAAAGATCAATTATAATCATTAAACATGACAATATAGAAGTTGTGTACTACTCAACAATAACTTAGGAATCACCCTTCCTCATCCACATAGTGAATTCACCTTATTTCTTATAATGTATCTATACATACTTTGTTTTTATATTAAAATACACATATGTGATAGTCATATTGTAATTAATACCCAGGAAGTATGAATAAAACGTCATATACATTGATTAATACATATGAAGAAGAACTGTCTACTTACTTCGTTAATTCAGTTCTTTTTTTAAACTTCCATATAATTATCTCATGACATGTGATGAAAATAACCCCTTGTTTGATTAAAAACCACTATTTTTTGAAATATGTTGTGAATCTTCCTTTGGAGTCACACTTTCTATCGGCCTTTCAAACTTTTCTTTAGAAAAATCACCATAATAACTAAAATTAAAATTTTATTAAGTTACTATTTCCTGGGTGAACCTTACCCAAAAGGTAATGAATCATTTAATCCATAATGTTTGTTCTTTAATCTTTAAGGAAACTGGAGTAATTAAGTGAAAATATATAAAAATTGGATTTATTAAAAGATCATCATCTATATATTATATTTAAAAATATTCAGTATAATCATCAGAACATTCATATCTCGCTTCACTTTCTCCTCGCATGCTTCTAGGATATGAGACAACATGTAAATAATCCATATATCGATGTTGTATCCACAACTCACATTAGACATTGATGATAAAATTATGATGTAAACTTAAAATTCATTATGTATCAGTCTCTTGTAAGAATATTTTTCACCCCCACTTACTGAGGTGGATCAACAGTTATTAGGGACACCAACACCTTGAATTACCTATATTATGGTATTGTTCTCATGTTATTGTACTACTTTTAAACTCATGAAATAAGTAAATTGGCTTTCTCTTATATTAATACTAGCATGTTTATGGTATTACATTCTATTTTCTATAAAAAAATTAGTATATTAGTTTTTTATCTGGATTATTGATTATACATTACTGATTAATTTAATCATAAAATGTCTCCCATTATTTTATCAAACTCTAGTATACCAAAATACTAGACTCATAATAATATATAACTTTAGTATTCTAGAGGAAACGATCCTTGAAACCTCTCCTCATAGTCTATAAGCTATGATTATGCCACTACTTGGAGAGTTTCAATGCAGGAACTAGACTTGCCAACCACATTAACTCATGGCTCCTTGATCAGTTGAGTGAAGTCCTAACTACTAGAAATTATAAACATGATTTACTCAATTCTTTTCCTCTAAATATGAAATAATTTATCTATTGATACTTATTTTCTACCATATCTAGTTAATATAACTGATCACTTTCCCAAAATCTCCCCAGTAGTAGGAGGTATCCTCAACTATGGTAGGAGAGAACCTCATACACTTGGTTTTTTTAAAATTCAAACAATAAAAGACATTTGTGACTTAATATTTCTTTGAGGGTTTTTAATTATTTATTAATTAATGAAATAATTTTCTATATTAAATTCATGTACTATGTGATCATTCTCAGAACTGAATTTGAAATAAATAGAAAAAATATTCATCACATCTGAAATTGATTTAATCTATGCTTTTTAGTTTATTATTCTATATTATCATGAAACATTGGAAATGTAAAAAAAATAAACAATGTATAAATTAAATAAACTACCCAACTTATCTTGAGCATTTATTATTGGTTGATCCATTTAAACTCAATGAACCAACCATGACCTAGTGGTATAATACCAGAGTCAAGTCTTGACTCTTATAATAGATATCTCTCCATTCTAATGTTTTCATGTCTCTTTTGGGATACTACCCCATAACGGAAATTTATGTGACTTATAATGTCATTTTCATTGTACAAAAATACTCACACACAGATGAGGGGGTCTCAGGAGTGTGTAATACTGATAAATCTATTTTATCTGGGAAAGAAAACTCGTATACATATTAAAATATAAAAAATGATGATGCGCAAGCCGTCTTATTTAAATAATAAATTACATGTATCACACACAGTTGAAATAATTAATAAAATAAACAAAGGATCAAACATACATTGGTCAGTCACATCTCAAGATAAGTCGACACACAATTAAATTCATAATTGAAAAATTAATTATGTAATAAATTTTATATCAACAATAAAAATGAATTATATAATTCATTTTAATTAAAAGTATCGCTCGGTCCCAATTTACATTTTTATTCCAAAATATGTAAATTATTTTTGAAAAATATAACATAATCTTGAATATATATATAAGTATATATGTATATAACCTCTTGATTCTGGGCCCATACACAGCCTGAATTAGGATGGACTATTCAAGAAGACCCATCCCAACCCAATCTTCATCTGAAGAACCCACATCATCCCATTTTGGTTCGGGGTCGCTTATATCTGGTTAAGTGGTCTAGGTCCACTCATCAAAGGGGGGCCTCTGATAGTTCGGTCTACATGCAGAGGAAGGGGAAGCTGAAGCAGGAATAATGTTTGACCTGAGATAGTAGTGCAGATGCAAAGGTGGATGGTCATATGGGAGGACATGCAGTGGATGGTCATGATATAACTGGAGGTAGCATTGATCGGGGTGGAGATGAGATGGTCATTCAATAGTGAACTGTGGAAGTTTGATTGATGAGCCCATGGAAAATTTTCTGATATAGAGTAAATTAAAAAACTAACTCCCCATATACCGCACTGCTGAAACAATTTCCAAATATATCGTGATCTGCTATTTGGAGGCTGCAGAAGGGCAAGCGCCCTCTCAAAAGTCACCTCCTTTGCAATTTTTTTTGAGGAAAGCGCCTAACAAGAAGGCACCTTCTTCAAATACCATCCATGGAAGGTGCCTAACAAGAAAGAGCCTTCTTTATAGATATTTTAAATAATTATCTTTCTCAAAGATAGCCTTCTTTAAAATATCTTTGAAGAAGGCTCTCTCTAAAGAGGCGCCTTCTTCAAAAAGTTGTTTAAGGAGGCTCTGTTTCAAACAGCCCCTTCCCTATATATATTTTATTTTTTTAATTTTTTTTGTTATTTTTTCTTTATTTTGTATATATATAGTATTAAATATAAAATATATAAAAATATATTATTATTAAATAAAAATAATAATTAATTTCTTAAGACAATTAATATTTATTTTTTATAGTCAAATAAATTACATTAATATTATCATTAAATATTATTATTACTAAATAATAATTATGCATGCATAACCATTCCATCTTAATTATTATATAAAATTACAACATTGTCAATTATATTGTTATTAAGTATTATTATATAAAAAAATATTTTTTATGAAAATAATTAATATTTTCTTTTTATAGTGGAATAAATTACAATCATGCTATCATTAAATAATAATAAGAATAATATAACAATGATAATAAATATGTGAATATATTAATTTCAACTAAATAATTGTTTATAATTAATAACATTGTTAATTATATTATTATTTAGTATTATTAAATACATAAATAATTATATTATATATTACATTTACAATAATTATTTATTAATCTGTTTATTATTAAAATATTAATTATATTACTATTGTAATTATTAAAAATGATTAATAAGTGTATTATAAATTGTTAATAATAACTTTATTATTAACAATTATATTTCATATATTAAAATTTTAATTAATATTCATTTTATATTATATTATTTACAAATTCATTAGCTATATTAAAAATTAAATTATTTACATCATTATTCATAATTATTGTTTTAATTCATGGAAATATTTGTAAATATTATTGTTATTTATTACAATTGTATTTCAAAAAAATGAACAATAATAAAAAAATTAATATTTATTATTTATTATTTTTTTGACATTAATTTTATTTTCAATTAATTTTTATTTGTACATTCAATGTTTTAAATTGTATTTAGATTTTATTTACACTATATTTTATGCGTATAATTTTTTTGAAGCGTAAGTGTTATTTTTTTAATCAATAATGTTTTTTTCATGTAAATTATTTTTGGTTTGTTAAATTTGTAATTTTTTTTATTTTTTACTATTTTTTATATGTTCAATCCATCTTTTATAAATTATACTCATAGTTTAAATTTTAAAGCCTTTCAAAGTCACTTACTTTAAACATTATTATGTTTCAAGTAGATGAGTTTGAACGATTATAAATTAATTTTCATCAAAATTTTCTATACAATTATTTTTATTTTCAACTATTTTTATATTTTTAATCTATGTTTTATGTTTGAATTAAATTATAATTATAGTTTAAATTGTAAATCCTTTCAAATTCGCCTACTTTAAACATTATTATGTTTTAAGTAGCTGACTTTGAAAGCTTATAAATTATTTTTCATCAACATTTTCAATAATTTTTTTTTATTTTCAACTATTTATTATATGTTTAATCCATGTTTTATGTTTCATTTATATTTTTCTTATAGTTTAGATTTTATAGGCTTCCAAAGTCACCTACTTGAAGTATTTTTACGTTTCACGTAGGTGACTTTGAAAGCCTATAAAATATAAAAAATATGACCAATCAGAATAAAACATAAAACATGAATTACACATATAAGAGATAGTTGAATATTAATAAAATTTAATAAATATAAGACACCAAAAATAATTTACAAAACACAAACTTTATTTCTTTAAAAAATAATATTTACACATCAAAAAATTTTGTGCATATAAAAAATAGTGTAAATAAAATCTATATAAAATTTAAAACATTGTTGGTGTGAAGAAAAATTAATTCAAAATAAAATTAACATCAATATAATAATAAACAATTTTTTTAATTTATACGAAAAAAATTTATAGTAAAAATATTTTATAAGTACAAATGTTATGTTTTGAAACAACCAAATTTTGTGTCATTGAAATTATTTTTCATCAAAAAATTTATGATTTTTTTTTCAAATATTTCTTATATATTTAATTCATGTTTTATGTTTCATTTAGATTGGTCTTATAGTTTATATGTTATAGGCTTCCAAATTCACCTACTTGAAACCTTATTACGCTTCAAGTAGATGACTTTGAAAGCTTATAAAATCTAAAGAATAAGACCAATCTAAGTAAAACTTAATACATGTATTAAACTTATAAAAATAGTTGAAAATAAAAAATTTACTAAGTAAAATAAACCAAAAATAATTTACACGACACAAACCTTATTAATTTAAAACATAACTTTTATACCTCAAAAAAATTATGCACATAAAATATAGTATAAATAAAATCTATTTGAAATTTACAACATTGAATTTGAAAATAAAAAATAATTGAAAATAGAAGTAATATTAAAATAATAATAAACAATTATTATTAATCATGTTATTATTGTTACATATTAGAAATTACATTTTTAATAAATAATAATTATATTTTAAAATATTTACAAGAATTAAGAGAATATTTATGAATAATGATGTATATTATATAATTCATTATGTAACTAATAAATTAGTTAATAATATAATTTAAAATAAATATTCATTAAATTTTTAATATAGAAAATATAATTGTTCATAATAATTCTATTATTTATAATTTTTAGTATAATTATTAATCATTTATATTAACGATAATAGTAATATAAATAATATTTTAATAAAAAAAAATAAAAAATATTTAATGATAATATGAATAACAATATAATTAATAATTTTATTAATTATAAATAATCATTAAGACAAAATGATTATACGTTCATAATTATTATTTATTAGTACTAATATTTAATGATAATATGAATGTAATTTGTTTGACTATAAAAGGAAATATTAATTATTTTAACAAATTAATTATTTTTTATATTTAATAATAATATATTTGTATATATTTTATATTTTATAATTTATATACAAAACATATAATAAAATAACAAAAAAATTAAAAAATAAAATATATATAGGGAAGGCGTTGTTTGAAACAGCGGCTTAAACAACTTTTTGAAGAAGGAGCCTCTTCAGAGAGAGCCTTCTTCAAATATATATTAAATAAGGATCTCTTAGAGAAATATCCTTCTTTACAATATCTAAATGCAGGAGCTTCCTTGTTTGGTTCCTTCCATGTATGGTATTTGAAGAAGACGCCTTCTTTTTAGGTGCCTTCCTCAAAACATTTGCAAAGGAGACGCCTTTTGAGAGGGCGCTCACCCTTTCACAACATCCGAAAAATAGATCATGGTAGATCCGGAAATTATTTCTGAAGTGCGGTATATGGGGAATTAGTTTTTTAATTTACTCTATATCGAAATTTTTTTCTTTGCCCACAGAAGAGACGACACCCCAGAGGTGTGTTGGGTTCAGTGATGGGATTCTCGATCTAAGGTGGCACCGGCTAGGCTGATGTTAGATAGAAAAAAGGAGGAGGTGGTGGTTAGAAGTCCCTCAAGGACAACGATGGACGAGTGGTTCTCGAAAATGAGGCCAGGTAGTGGCCGCCATGCACAACATTGTAGGATTTGTGTGGGAACACATTATCCTGACAGACACCCAATCAGTGTGTTAGAGAGAGGTGTCTAAACAAAGTGTGTTTTGGTGGGAGGCATGTGGGAGGAAGCTAGCGGAGGAAAGGATACTCCCGTAACAGAGTGCTAATGTGGAGACCGACCAAGAGAGGTTTTTTGGAAAGTGGGATCTGAACCATGGGCTCAAAGAGGGAGTTCTGATGCCCCTTAATAAAGACTATTTTTTTACTTGTGAACCCCCAACTCTTTTATTATTATGCTTCCACCATTTCCCTATTTGATTTGTTTTTACAGATGACACACTAACCACCACTTATTGCTTCCCACTTCTCCATAGTTTCCATGGGTCTTCACTGCTAACTTTTAATGTTTATTTATTACAATAAATTCAAAAGTCTATGTTAGTATTTTCTTACAAACATTTCCACATAGTGGTGGAATAATGGACTCCTGAAATATACTATTCTGACAACTAGTAACTTATTAGAATAGTGAGATTCAAAAGAAAATGCTTTTACATATGGATTGGGTAAACAAACATATATATATATATATATATTATTCATAATTATACCCACAAAATAGCAATTTGGATCTGTACTAAAAATTTTGGATGGCCATAACTTGGTCGCTTGATACCAGATTGAAACATTGTTTGTGGAGTCGGTACCATAGTGATTACCTCTACACGTATTTATTGAAAGTTTAATTATTATCGGCTTAAGAAATAACACACACACTCTGATAACAATTTATGGTACTAGGGCATGGAATGGAAGCTTGAGGTTTGGGGATATATAATAATTTTACTAGAAATCACTATAACTACGTCATCAACATTGAAGCAAAACCCTGATAAAAACCAGAGGATACCAAATGGTGAATTTTAACCCAAAAAATTAAAAGAAGTGTTACCTTTAATAATTTGATTTTGTGTTCAACATCTTCTCATTATATGTTATTGTTTCTTGAAGAATCAAAATTAAAAACCCTCTAGATTTTCCACACATGATTCAAAAGTCTGCATGAGCATCAGTCATCAAATTTTTTGTGCTAGCGTAGAGATCCGAAAACACCTTTGATGTCTCGATGATAACCACAGTGATGATCCACTGATCCATGAAGAAGTACTTCAACCCAGATCTATGATTATCTTCTTCTCTCTTTATGAAGTGGGAGAGGAGAGAGAGGCTCTCACCAATTCTGAGATGAATAGTTCTGCACATGGGAACCTATCCTCACTTATATAGTGAGATAATAAAATTACCCAGAAAGGATCCCTGACCCTAAAATATTTGTTACTCACTATAAACTATATCTTATGAATACTTTAATGAGTTATAAATATCATTTATATTTTTATCACTTACTTGTAACATAATAAATATATTACATGATAAAAGAAGGTTATAAACTCGACTCTTCATTTCCATAAATATTAAAAAAAACTTGAATATTAAATTAATATCCATTAGTATAATATTTTCCATGTATTTTATTTAATAATTGTAAATACATTAAATAAATTGAACTCTAATTATTATATACTTCAATAATATGAATTTATTTATTCCTTGAAAATCGTATATCACAGATATATCCCAGACCCTGTGGTGGGCCCACCATGTTCTATACTCTTATTCATCATAATATGCTAGACATATGAATATTTTTAGTGTATAACCCTCCATAACCTTATCTATATAACAATTAATACTATTCCCAAAATAGGAGGAGAGTCTAGGAACTCATAAAACCCCCTAAAGAGTTAAGGAGTAGTCATAGAATTGACAACCTTCCTACGAACACACATCATGTAATACAATCTTTTTTATCTTATGATATCTCATAAAGCAAGATATACACTTGTTTCATCATCCTTTATTGATTTATTTTTCAATAAAACAACTACATAGACTTACCGTATTCTAACATGTTCATGGTTTTAGTAAAGGTACTACCATAATGATGCACTGGGCCTAAGATATTTATTACTTTTGGAAATGAAAAATTCTATATTGATTATTCATTCAATTCCAGACAACCAATAAATCACCCAATATAAGATGCCTCACTATAACTTTAATGCCCTAGTGTTTTCCTTTCATTAAAGTACCTGATCAAATAGTATACGTCGATAATAATTTCAAGTTAGGATACCATTACATATTTTTAAAGATAGTAACTACCAATGACATCTAAAACCTATGGTGTTCCTATTGGCGGGGTATTCATCATGATTGCATCTACTCGAGATCATTAAGTGCAGACTTCATGAGAATAAGTCTTAATGATTATGATCCCCCATCACATGATAGTCAGATATCATAAGTTTCCAATTAGAATGATTTATCTAGACCATAGGGAATATGTTTATGATTAATGTTATAATATCTTGATGTTCTCATTATAGCTCAGGAACTGCTATACCTTTTGATATGATATGTAATCTAAGGTCACTACCATATGAATAGAGGATAAAGACGTATCAAAACTATTATGGTAGGCATACATTATGCATAACAAACTATATATATGATATGGTAATCAAAAGTACTATTTAATTTGGGTCTACGGCACTGGATATTACAACATGGATTTCCCTGATGTAGTGAACGAAAAAACAACTTACTCTACCACAAGATACCAACTACCTTGATGCGACTCAGAAGACCCTTTTGCAAGGACCCTCACCTAAGGACCCTAATGTAGAGACCCTTACAAAAAAATTAGATACCCTAATGATAGATGAGAACTAACTCTACATGACTCAAAAAAACCCTTATGCAAGATGAACCCATCCACCATGACCTCAACAACACTACAGATTCTACCACAACAATCACTACACTATGGTGAATCCCAGAAAACTAAGCTTCACTTATCCAACTATGCACCCTTAAAAAAACTCATAAGAAAAATCCATGACACCTTCTTTCTTAAATGTACACAACAAGAAAATTAATTCCACCAAATGTTAGTGTCACATTATCCCCACGATTAGGCCTTCATTCTTAATAAAGTTAATGATTAGTGGTGTCTAGAAAAAATATTAGCCTACTGGTCTAAAATAATGGTGTATCATTCACACATGAAAAACTATGATACTAATAGAGAAATACCAATGGTATATGTTGAATTAATAATATCTTATTACACCCATCCCATGATATTATACATGTTGATAACCTAATGAAAAATCTATCTCAAGAGAAATATGAACCCAAACAACTATGAAAATAAAGGATAACACTCACTAAGGTGATAACTATCCTCACTTAATTAGGATACAATTCCACAAACTAGGGTATACCCAAATAATACATTCTTACCACCAATAACAATAATGGAAGACAATGAAAAACAAGATTGGTACTTCAGACTCCTATAATTTTCCTTTCTTTTAATAAAGGTGACTTGTCCTTTTGGGAAAGTCCTCATTCTAAAAAAAGATCAGAAAACATGATATCATTACACTTTATATTGAAATTATCTAAATTGTGGGCATTTTAAGCTTATTGGGATAAGAACACAATGTAAAAACTAAATTATCTATGAGAGGAAGTGGAAATCAGTACACTGTGAGACTATAAAAGTTTATGGATAGACAACATATCAGGATACTTTATTGATTTCATTACCTTGAATTGGAATGAAATAGACTGACTTGATGAGTTAGTGAAGTAAAAATATAATGAAATCATTTTTTTGAAGCATTTTAAGAAACATAGTTCGATTGAACCTAATAATTTACTCCCCATATTGGAAAGGTTTGGTTAACAGCTGAAGAATTCCCACAGGTCGATGTTCGACGTTCACTACCTTTAAATTGAAAAAATATTTTATTTCTCCACAAAATAAAAAGATAAATTTAAATGGAATACTATTATAAGGATGGGGTTTTATGTCAAAATCATAACATTATTCTACCCCAACCAAGAAATGAAATTGTTGAGAGTTTATGACTTAGGTAGTTCTAAATACCAAATGTTTTAAATAGCCCATATTGTATTAAATCAAAACCTACATCTAGAAATTATAAAATAAAAAAATTAAATCTCTCTACAATGGAATCCCATAACGGGATACTTAATGAGGAATATTTGTACATAATTGTATAGTTATTTAGTGTTGGTCAATAGGTTTCATTACATGTACTGAGTGAGGAATATCTCAAGATGAGGGTTTTTTCAGTTTTCTTGAATAGAAATTCTATGATATGGTTCCAGTAGTTAGATGAATAAATATTTCACACATGGGACTAGGTTTTTAACCTTTTTTAATTAAATTATACCCTAGGTTAATGAACACCTAATTGAGGCATAACATCAATGGTTTTATATAGGATAAGGGTGAGATATTTCATGTGACCTAGAAAATATTTAATGGTATCCATAGATAGTGTCTGAATTATCAATTTTCCACACTTATTTATTGAAAAAATATATATTAGTATAACTTATTACCACTAAAATATAGTTGAACAATCTTATAGTGGCGATTTCTCTGAAAAAATACTTGAGTTAAAAAAAATTAACTAAATATACCAAAATTCCCAATACAAATTACCTAAGAGAATAACCATCCTTAGGAAAGAAAACACCATTTTTTCTCCATAATAAAATGCTTAGTCTACCTTAATTTATAGTGATAACAATGAGAGTTCACATATAGAGTAATGTTAGTACTGTGTGATGTTCGGGAACTATATATCATATTATCCTAACTTTGATATGATTATCTAGATCTATGAGAATAAAAGTTTTGTTGGTTATAGTCCTAGGATGAAAACTACTAATGATCCATTATCAAATAAATACAATACAGAATATAAGAACAACCCAAGCCTCTCTTATTAAGATAATTTTATTTTATACCATTTTCTACACGTGGATTCCTAAATTAGCTTAGACCTCAATATCAAAACCAAAATAAGGATGAGTTATAAAATTATCAAGGTAATATAGATATTTTGATGCACCAAAGACAAAGTAAAATTGACTCTCAAGAATCTATATATAAGTATAAGATGTAGTCTTAAAAATATTGATTTTAATCTAATATGATCTATCTATACATCTAATTGAGTCAAATGTCAAGATAAATTTATAGGAGAGAAAAATGTGAGTTTATAATTACTCTTGAGATCAACCCTAGGGAAAAAATCATGGATATTACCATTATGATTGATTTGAAAATTCAAGAGAATGTTAGGAAAGAACCCAAAGAAGTTTAACCTAATTTTAAAAAAAAATATAGAATTCAAAAACTATAAAACACTGAATCTAGTATTGAGGATAGGAAGGTAAAAACTATGATGAATTCAACTATCCCACTAGAAAAATAAAGAGTAAAATACATGAAGTAAACCATGAATAAAGAAAAGGAGAGATTTTTGGATGGTATTTAGGGCATACCCATTGTCTAAAGAAACAAATCCCCACCCATCCCATTTCACAAAATTATTAAGGAAAAAAATGTACTACTCAAGTTCCATGGGTTTTCAAAAAAGCATCATGTCAACATTCCATTCGTACAAACTTTGCTTCAAGTCTCACCATATTTTAAATCATTAAAAATAATTATTTCAAACATAAAAACCATAGAGGTTTTTTCTACATACAACCTAACTGGGGAATGCAGTGTCGTCTTTTAAAATAAGATTCATCCTAAACTCTAATACCTATGTATATTTTTCATCCCCTACACATTAGTAACTAGTAATCTACTCAACTATTTATGTGACCTTGGTTTGAGCATCAATATGATTCCTTTCTTAATATTTCAACACTTGAGTTAAGGAGAGTTATAATTCACGATATTGGTTTTATAGTTGGATGATTTTTTATTACTCATCCTATTGGGATCATGGATAACATTTTGGTTTGAGCAGGTATATTGTTATAACTTGTTGAATTTATAATTATTGATAAGTAATGTGATAAGTCCTTATAATTCTTGGTATTACTTTATTAGCTACTATAGGTGTTGTGATTAATGTTTTGAAATGTATATTAATATTCATTTTTTATAAAAAAAAATATATCATTTTAATGTTTTCATGATTTTTTAATAACCAACACATGATGAAAACTACTCAGGGGTTGAGTTTATGGAATTTAGGGAACCTTTTAATGAACATAAAGAATAATTTTTATGAATCCTTGGAAAACATGATATTCAACCCACACCTATAGAAACCTATAACGGAGTATTTTTAGTAATAATAAAAAACCATTAGATTATTATAACAAAGAGTTATGGGAATATATCAATCAATTTATAAAAAGAAGACATTCTTAACATAGTTTTGGAAGGAGGTTATCATGGGTTGTCCATTATGGGAAATAGTGAGGAAGAAGTATTTCATAGATTTCACTCTTTCATTATGGAATATTTTTAGGTCCTTAGGCTACTGTGGTCTTAAATTATACCCTCTATAAAACAAACACATAAAGTTGATCTTAAACCATTACCTTATCACATGAAATATTCATTCTTGGGTTAGAGTTTTAACCCACCTATCATCATCTCATTTGAGATATAAAAGTGTCAAGAAGAGAGGATGTTGGTAATTCTAAAATAATTCAAAAATATGTTTAGTTAGAACATTAATAATATAAATTGAATTAATCTACCATTATATATGCATTATATCCTTATGGAACCCAAATACAAACATTAATTTAAGGGGAAAATGAGTCTTAATCCTAATACGAAAGAGGTTGTTATGGAGGAAATGATAAAGTTTTTAGATTTTGGAATCATAAATATAGTCTTGTAGAAACCATGTTTTATTCCTATTAAAGTTGTCCAAAAATATGGGTGTTATTGTTTTCACCAATGATAAGAATAAAAAAATGAAACTAGAAAAGTTTCCAAATTGATAGTCTGAATATATTATAGAAATAATAATTATTCCACTAAGAAAGTATGTTTTCCCATTCCATTTCTAAACTAAATACTTTATAGGTTGACTAATAATGTGTTTTTTTTCTTGATAGATATTATAGTTATAACTAGATTCCAATTTTACCTAATGATTAAGAAAATACCACATCCATGTGCCCCTTTGGAACTTTTCAATAGTAGTGAATTTTCTTTGGTTTGTGTGGTTATTTGACCACTTTTTTCTGATGTGTGGTGGATGAATTTTCAAACATGATTGAGTGAATAATTATGGTATTCATGGATGATTTTTCCATTATTGGTATCACTTTTGAGAGCCTATTATAGATTTTAATATTGTTATTGAAAATGTTTCAAGAGAAAAATATTATCTTGAACAAAGGAAAATTTTAATTTACGGTCATCGGGGGAATTTTTCTTTGTCATAATGTGTCTAGGAGGAGAATTTAGGTTTAAATTTCTAAAATAGATGTTATTCAAAATTTATCTCCCCCTGAAATTGTTACAGGATGTATATGCTTCTTAGGGAATGTCGTTTTCCACCAGTGATTCACTAATTATTTTTCAAAGATCATACATCCCTTGGGTTCAATACTAGTCAAAGACACGCCCTTACACTTTAATAAGAAATTCCTCGAGCCTTTCAATATTATTAAAGAAAAATTAAACTATTCACCCATTATGACTACCTCTAATTGGAAAATACCCTTTAAGATTATGTGTGATGCTAGTGACTTGGCTATAGGGATAGTTTGGGGTTAGAGGAAAGAGAATTGGATGCATGTGTTGTATTATGGTATTAGGTTTCTAGATGATTCCCAAATAAACTACACCAATACATAGGAGGAGTTATTGGAAATTTTGTTTCCCTTATTAGAGTTTAGGTAATATTTTATTAGTTCAAAATACATTATTTTCACTAATCATTCGTCCCTAAAATACATTTAGACTAAGAAAGAGGCTAATAATAGACTCATTTTGTGGATACTTATTTTTTAGTAATTTAATCTAGAGGTTAGGGACAATAAATATACTTAGAATCTAGTTTCATATAACCTCTCTAGGCTACCCAATAATTAAAAAATGGTATAAAATAAATAAATTCCTTATTTATAAATGAAATGTCTCTCACTATTCTAAAAAAACTAATCTAATTAGTTTAAAAATCGCGTGATTCCCATATCTTTAGGAATCATGCCTAGTGTCCTCACTCAAAACCAAGTAAATAAATTCATTTCAGGCCTTAACTACTATTTTTGGGATGACCTGCATATTCTTAGGAGGTGATGATGGGAATTTCAGTAGGTGTGTTCATGAAGAAGATATTATTTATATTTTAAAGAGTTTTCACTCTTCAATATGGGGATGACACCATAGGGGAGGAAGGATATCTCAAAAGGTCCCAAAAACTAGATTCTTTTGGACAAATATTTTCACGGTTATTTAGATTTAAGTGGTTATATGTGATAAATTCTATATAGTAGGTATTGTTGGGAGATGGGAAGAGATACCTCAAAAAGGAATTTTGGAGGTTGATATTTTTGATGTTTGACGCTTGGATTTTATGGGATCATTCCCGTATTCACACAAAAATGAATAAATTTTGATTTTTTATATTACATTTCTAAGTGGGTTTATGTAGTATAAATTTTAACTAATCAAAATGTTAACATCATAAAAATCCTTAAGAATACCATTTTCTCAATATTTGGAGTAACTAAATATTTTATCACTGAAAATATAACTCCTTCTAAGAACTTTACATTCAAATATTTGATGGATAAGTATGGTTTTGTGCATAAAACTTGAGCCACTTATCATCCATAGCATAGTGGAAAACTCATATTTAAAATAGAGAACAGTAGAATATTTTAGAAAAGACTATTGGGAGTTATAGGTAAAGAATTTCATTGAAAATTGATAAGGATTTGTCGGCTTATATAACTAGATTAAAAATTTCTATTGGAATGTATCTTTATAGATTTAATTTTGGTAAATCATTTTATCTGCATGAGGAATTACAACAAAAATATTTTTTGGTTAAGATGGTTCTTAATTACAACTTTATGATTTTTTTAAGATAATATTTTTGGATTTGAGTGGGATAGAAAAATTATAAGAGATTATATTAAAATTTATAAGATTTATGAATAAATAACTAGACATTTTCATGATTTAATAATCCAAAATAGGTATTTCAAGGATGGTCAAAAAAAATTTCTTTATAATTATAGACTTAACTTGTTTCATATAAAACATAAATCTAAATATCTTGGTCCTTTTACTATCATTAGGCTATTAATCAATAGCACTATTTAGTTGGTTGTAGAGGAAAATTAGTCATTATTGGTTAATAGCCATGGAATTAAAAATTAATTTTTGTGGAAACCAAAGGGTTTAATTGTTATGTGTTTTATTAAAACATGAAAATTCCATGATTCTAACTAATGACATAAAACAAAATTCTTTATATGGTTAAACCCATAGAATTATTTTTTTTAATTAAATAAAAAAATTGCTTCTTAGTATCATTGGATATTATGATGAAATTTCTCTGATTTAATATAAAAAGATCCCTTTTACACCCATTATAAGAAATTGGGATATTTTTAAAACTTTGGATGGTTTGGAACTTCACTTATGGTCCTCCCTGGTGTACATGAATTTCAACATGTTGTGCATTTCTTTTTAGAGAATAATTATTTAATATTTTGAGAAAAAAGTTAATTGGTTTTTTATGGCTAAGATGAGTTGAATTCTATATCGATTTTAAATCATTGTTCCATTAAACTGGAACTATCGTTGGAGGTATTTTTAGTTGAATTAATAATTTTTTTAATATATCTAAGATTATAGATACTATAATTTGGAAACTATAGATTTTATCAATTGGAAAATAAAGGAAGTGTTTCTAGATAAATATAACATATTAAGGCTTCGCCATCAAGGGAGTTTATATTTAATTTTCACCAATATTTTCTCATTTATATACTAAAACTGCTAGTTTTTTATATTATTAACAATTCTATTTTGGCTGAATTAATGGTTTTGAATGTTTTTTCTATTAAAATAAAAATATTTTTGATCTTCAGGTTCTAACATTCACATTAAATTTAAAAATATTTTATTTTCACTAAAAATATTATATTGTTGATGGAAGAAACACTATTACATTCTCTAATTCTGAATTTGCTATAATTTTTGGAAAACATGTATTTTGGCCATTATTGTAACCTTAGTACAGGACATGAACTGTTGAATTGAAGATCCTTTTGATCTTTAATCTTTTAGAATTATTTCTTCCATATTAATGTTTAAAATTTTAGAAACTTTTGTGTTTTAAGTTAGGGGGAGGAGGATTTATATGCTAAAATGTAGGGGATTTTTGCGTTCTAAACAATATTTCATGGAGTAATCATAAATATTTCCCTGATTTTTTTAAATTAAATTTTCTTGATCGGTGTTTTTCATAATTAGGGGTGATTTTTAATGAAATTTTAAAATTTTCTTGCTACATTGAGCGATGAATCATTTTTTATTTCCCTATAAATTCTAAATAGAAACATTTTTTTTCTATTGCTACCTTGAAAATACATTTTCAAGGAAAAATATTTGGAGTTTTTTTTAAAATATCAATTGAATTTGAATTTAGTTATTGGATTTAAACTAATAAATTTTATATTCAAATGGTCTAAAAATGAAGTCCTAATTTTATTTATGTTGTGTGTGTTGAAATTGATGGATGAGTTTAATTATCTTGTGCTATTAATTATTTTATATTCTAAACCATTCATAATATTGTGTGTTTATTTATGTTTATCTATCAATTTATGTATTAATTTTTCGTTTTGTGTGTTTACAATGTTGAAAAAGAAAATTTTATAGGAATATTCGAATACAAAATGAGGTTGGTTTAATTCCATTAAATATTTTTAAATTTGGTCATCCTTTTCAAAACTAGAAACTATCTTTGCAAAATCATTTTTTTGATAGAGAAATAATTTATTTTTAATTGAGAGATTATATGGGGGAAGAAATATTTTAAAATCATTTCATTATGTGAATTTTTATTTTTCATTTTTGAAATTAATTTAAATTCACAAAATATATAGAATTAAATACTTGAGGACTAGAAATGGATAATGTGTGGGGGCATTTGATGTGAATTTATTTTGATACATATTTTAATCATTTATTTTATTAATTCCTTGTTACTTTCGTATCATAATATTATTTATTAGTAAATAATTGGTCCTTGATCATTTTATGTGATAATCTAATTCTTTTAATAATTTTGTGGTGATGTGAATTTTTTAGCATAATTTATCATTTTTTCTATGGTTGAACTTTTTTATGATTTAAGAATTGATATTTTAATTAATTTTATGGAAAATTAATTAAAATTGTATTCTATATAAGATTAAATGGTTTTTAGTTTTTTTAATTAGTATTTTAAATGTTATATGTAAATACATTAAATATAATTTCTTGGAAAAAATTCTATTCTATCTTCATTGATGTGTGAAAATTCAATGTTGATTTTTTTTTGAAAAAAATTATATTTAAAGAATTTTACATTTGTTCTATTTTACATTTGTTAATATGAAATTGAAAAGGGTTGATTTCATAAGAGTAATCCTTAGTTTCATAAGAGTCATGCCAGGTAGACATATAGAAAATCAGCGAATTAATGAGTTCATAAAAGTAAATGTTTTTATTTATAAGAGTCATACATAGAATTTAAGAGTGATTATACAGTAGTTATGGTAGATTTTGAAAAATAAATGATTTCATAAGAGTTATTTTATGTTGTAGAGAAAGAAGCAGTTAACTACTAAGAATTTGAAAGAGTCTCATGGTTTGCTGAATTTAGAGAATCCCATTTGTAAAATTAATTTTCCAATTCATAATAGTAATGTTTGTTGTGGTTTTTAGAGTTTTTCAAATTGAATGTGTTGATTATATACTACCATGTTAAATTAGATTAAAATTTTATGGTTCCCTATTCCTTCGACTCTAAATAATTACTAAAGGGTGTGCCCAACTAAATGAGTTTGTTGGAAGCTACTGAATATTGTTAGTGAATATTTGAACAATGATTTGAGTTAGAATTAATTATAAGGGATAAATCTATATAGTAAAATTCAATGAATGTGGGGGAGAATCATCTATTATAATGAATTTCTCCAGTCACTAAAAAGTGGTAATAAATAGTGAAGAATATTATGTGGAGATCGGTTATGACAATGGATGAGTCATGTCCATGAGAAAAGATATGGAGGGATATTTATAATATAAACTATGACTTAATTGGAAGGGGGATTGACACATGAGTATACAGGAATATATAGGAGGGAGATAAAGGATCAAGATCTATGTTGTAGAGGAGGATGATTCCAAGAAGGGGGAAGTTATCTCGAAAGATAATATTCATCCACTTTAACTCTTTATCCCTTTATTAATTCTACTTTTCAAAAGGAATTTTTATATACTATGCTGAATTAAATATGATTTTCAAATGATTTTATTTATAGGAAAGATATTTTTATATTTTTTATTTTTTATTTCACTCTTTAATTTATTTTTGAGCTGGGTTACTATTCTTCCCTAATTTCTTTAATATTGATCATTTTCTTAATTATTCAAGATAAAAAAATTGTTGAATTTGATAAAAAGAAATTAAACTGATAACAATATTTTCTTTTTAAAATAATTTGTAAATAGGTTCGGAGATCATTGAAGAGTAGCCTAGAAAAATTTAATGACAAATTGATTTGGAAAAGACCATTTCAATTTTTCTTATGGATAAATTAAATTTGATAATTGATAGAATATATAGTTATACTCTCTACTAACCAACACCTTCAAGGAATTTGTTGTCATTTCAATTTCCATGTCCATTCTCCCATTTTGATATCATATTTATGAAATTATAAGGAAATATATTTTCAAAATCAATCAATCAAAATTCTCTTGGCATTTTAATTGTTTATTCCATGTAGTATATTATCCATTATGTCCTCTTCATTCAAAATCTATTTCACTTTATCTCATTTTACTACTTATTCTCTTCAAATATCACATCACACTAATATCTTATTGCGTCATGGATTGATTATGGCATTTTTATTATTTCTTTTTTTGAGATTTTTGTTATTATTTTAGAGCCCCACATAAGACCTTCCCTATGGGTTCAACCCTACTCTCTGCCAAGAAAGTCCAGCCAGATGGAAAGCTTCTGACCATTTATTAATAAATAAAAATTATATAAGAGTGGAAGGCATGGTCAAACAAGAATAATTTCCATAATAAAATATAAATCATTTCAACATATCATAGTAAAACATATAATTTCTATTATAAGAGGTACTATAAGTCTCCTACTCAAATTGAGACTTATCCCAATGAATAATATCGAGGATATTTTCATCCACCTTCCTTAACACCTTAGAAGATGAACTGGTAGACACAGTCCTACGAAGATTAGAATAATTCTTGTGTGGTCTCCTATTTGAGGGAACATAGGTGAAACCCTAACTAACAGTCATTTTTTCCTTGGCACATAAGATTGAATCCTTATAGGAGGCATTCTCACCATTTATTGAATCCCTAGGAGGGGTACCAAAATTCCCCCTTTCATTTTCATAAAAGTTCCCCCATTTCACTAATAATTCAAATGCCTTAAAGATATTATGAAAATCAACAAGTTTTTGTGCATCATTCTAATTGGAGACATCAACCTGAGGGGGAGGAGGGATCGTCAATTCCAGAGATCGTGTAGTGGCCTCTACGGAAGTAACCTCTTTATCCAAATCATCCTGAGTATAAGAGGGACCGCAATGCACTCTATTTGGAGTCATATCCATCATCAGTTCTTTACCATTAAAATGAGTCACCTAGGAGTTAGATATCCCAGCAATCAACACATTATCAATAGTGTGAAATGGGTCTTTAAGTGAATTTCCAACATGAATGGTGTTATTTAACAAAGATGACTATTTTATCTTTAACTTAATTATACTAAGAATTATTGGATGGCCTCTCATCCCAAATTCCTCACATGAAATATTATTCTAACATATCTCCAAAGAGTACCCAATATCTATACATTGATTATAGAAAAAAAAATCACATTGAACATCAATTTTGATGTTATTATAAGTTATAGAAATGGTTACCTTGTTAATCATAGTGGAACTGAGATCATCCTCCTCTAATATCCTGGCAATGTGACCAAACCATACATCCTCAGTCTACTTGTCTAGGTAAATAGAAGTCTCAATTTCCCTGCCAATGCCATACAAAATCTTCAAATGCTAAAGGACCCAATTAAGTCCCTGAAGAAGAATCCAGACTTGAGAAAATGAATTTATTGCACACGATAAATTAAAGTCCAAATAGAATTCATGTAAATGAATCTATCCAGGTTTTAAAAATAGGTTCCCCATGATCTATTCTTAAATATTCAATTCATCTGAAGGAAATAGACAGTGAAAAAAATCCTCAACTAAGAGAATCCCATTTCCAATTAGAAAAACCCAAAAAATGAGAGATTATGATAATCAAATCCGAAAGATTCAAAGGTTGTGAACCTTTAGGTAGAATAATGCATGCAATCAAGTATTTTTTTCCAATTTTGGTTCTCCCCAAAAATGTAGCAGGGTTGGATTCAATGTGAGCTAATGAACCCTTACAAAGAATTCCCCCAGGAAAAGAATCCTTGAGCGTAGCTAAAGAATCAACTCCATATTGATTTGGTCCTAAAATGGAGTTCTTCATTGCATAAACAAAATATTTAGATCCAAGAAGATAAAAATCTTAGGATAGAATAGGATACACCTGAGAATCCCGCAGTGACACATCAGCCGACGCCACTACAACAACATTCTGACCAGATGGAAACAGTGAATCACCACTCAAGAATGTCGGATCGATAGATCCATACAACACATCCATAGATCTAGAGAGTAGATATAGAACCGATTGAAGATAGGCTGAGAAATTCATATTCCATGCAACTATAGAGTTGCATACATCAGTGGACACCCATGGGGGAGAGGGAGCCCTACCACCCAAGCATCCCACAATAACACATCAACAACAACTGAGGTCTCTACTACATCATTACGACTAGATGGAAAATAAATCAACACATCCACAGATATGGCGTCAGTAGACACCCATGGTTTAGGAATAGTTAACTAAGAGGGAACCGCCGCCGTAGTGCCGCCAAGAGGGAGAATGAGATTGAATCCAAGGAAATGCCAGACCACCATGACTGAGAGGTAAATATTTTGATAGATAATAATGCATCAATAACCAATTGGGAGTCTATTATTGGGTAAATGATGTCATCTCATAATAGGATTGTGAACTCTTTTTTAACAGCTTCAATTAGTTTTTTTGTTCAGTATTTTCTATGGATAGTTCACAAGATTCCAATAATTCTCAAGCATGATCCACTGGATGGAAAATTTTGGATTAATTCTTGGAATTTCCCATAGTATCCACCCTATGGCCTCAAAAATTTATTTTAAAATGTTTATAAGGGTTTTTTTTCTTGATTAGGTTACAAGTTATTTGAAAATATCATAGATTTCCTATCATTTACCATAATATAGGAATGTTTTAGATTTTATTTAATCAGGATTAAATCTAAATTGGGTTGTTTTTTTAATGGTGTTATCAACTTAGTTTCACTCGTATTGTAAACCTTCATGAGAAAGGAAGAATATTCTGTGATAGGTTCAATAAAATAATTATAATAATAAAAAAATCCTTTATCTAGCACATCTTATGACTAGTCATCACACAAATTTGGTTCAATATTCAATTCATTTACAAAAATAGTGCCATCTAAATGTTTTTTTAACAATTAAGATACTATTAATTTTATTATCTCATACAAAATATGGGTTCCCTCATCTAAGTAAAAAATGTTTTCAGAGAGAGAATGAGAAAAAAATATAATTCTCCACTTGAAGAAATTTCATGGAGTCCAAGATGTTGATGTTCATAGTATTCACCAAATTTAATAAAAACGTTCCCTTAATATACATTAATAAAGACCATTATTGTTTTTAAAAATTAGCTCCATAGAATTATTGGGTGATGAGAAGTACCCCTTTATTCTTGGACATTTAAGATATTTAAATCAAGAGAAAATAACATCTCCTTCCCTCTTACCAGGACATCTTCTAATACTCCCACATGATAATTAGTGGACCTATTAGCTGCTTATACCACTAATCAGGTTGTCTTGAGCTCTCCCACCTATAGTGAAGAATATATCAAGTTAGATATGTTATTAATTTATCATCCTAAATTATATTAATCATTTGTGAATGTCAAATATCTTATAATATAGTGAATAGTGAATGTACCTAGATCCTAACATTTCCTTGGTAACTGTGGAGTGAATAAAGAAAAAACATTACAACCTATGATTGACCTTTCATATTTATAAATCCTTATCCTCTTATTACATTGTTTATTGAGAAATTTCTCAGAACTTGGGATCTTTTTGATTTCTTCTTAATGCCCACCTATTAGAAAGTGTGGTAAAAACAATTAATTTATTATTACTAGTGCAACATAGTGGATGATCGAAGACAAAACACTTTTTTATATATTTTTTTCAATCAAACACTGTTATAGTTCAAATATTATATTTTTGGGTTTTAAAAATTTATAGAAACAAGAAAATTTGTTGGTTGATAAATTTTTTAAAGATAAGAATGTAAATATCTAATGCATAATGTATACAGAATGAATGAACTCAACAAGAAAGGAAATGGTCCCAAGAGAATAAACAACTGTTAAACTTCATCATATTATCATTAGTTATATATTTACATAATGAAATGACTCCATCATATGTGTGAAAATCCTATTATACATTGGTATTTAATATATAGTTCACTCAATATACTACACTCCACGTCCACCTCCTTAATCGAGGGAGAATATTACTGAAGAGAAAGATGAACATAGATTGGAAAGTGGAGACACAAAGTCAACTTGACCACTAAGATCTCATTAGACCTAATTAAAATAAAATAATAAGTTTTAAGAATAAAAGTGTTAAGACTTTGATTCAACACTGGTTCATCCCCAAAAAGAATCCATGGGTTAGTAACTCATAAACATAAGTACAAGAGATCATGGTGAAGAAGAATAACAGAAGAGCACAAAATAAAAAACCATAATAGAAAATGAGAAAGGCTATATAAATGAAAAAATGATATGTATTAGAAATGAATAAATATAATACCTAAGTAAAATACAAACATAGCTACCGGAAAATTCTAACTAAAGTGGACAACTATAATATCCAACCCTTCAAAATGGAGAGTATGTGCATTCTTATAGGAAAAATGGTGGCTATATTTACCTATAATTTTTAACTTTGAATTTAGGTTTGATTTTGGGATAGTAAACATATGAATTAGATGAAAAAATATTGTTGAAATTTTTTATCTCTCCTTGATCAATAAACAAAATTTTATCTTTATAGGCCATGTGTAAGGAATGTTATGATAGATTTACATGGGAAAATAATTTTTTCCTACCTGACTATTTGAATTCAAATTCACTGAGTTTCCATGCCATTATGAAATTAATATCAACATAATAACAAACATACATATTTATGAAAAATATTCCTGAACCTATTTTTTCTACACGTGAATTTTTAGCTAATTTGGTTCATCCATTTGTGATATGCAGGAATATCTTCAAAATTCAACCAATATAGAAATAGATTCCAAGGATTGAATTTTGAGCACCTTTTGGTCATAAAAAAGTTGGATTGCACCTTTGGTCACATTGAGTGAAATTTATCCCATAAATCATTGGATTCTATTAAAATTTAGTTGTACAATTTTTTTAGACTGTGAAATGTTAAAACCAAAGTACAAAGGTGAATAAAAAAATTAAAAATCTGAAATTAGTCCATTTTTGAAATTAACATAATATTACTACTATATCCTAAAAATATGACAATTTACCTTAAAAAATACATTGAAGGGACTAAAACATTTAAATTCAATGTAAAATTATTGAAAATATTATATATTTAAATTAAGCCACACTTATTCCTTTCACTCCTAGTAAATTAAATGAATTCAAACTAGAAGAGAATGTCTCCTACCTAGGATCAAATGCACATGCTAGAAAATCATTAGAATAATGATTCTTTTATCACTAAAAAGATCATTCCTCCTCGATAAGTTAAATCCACTGGCCCACTTCAATTCAAGAAAAATTTGAAGTCCCAGAATTGTAAATAGAATAGAATTAAGTGTGATTAATGAGGATATATTATTCTAACACATTTATGGGATCAAAACATTGAAATTAAAAGTAAAATTATTACCAATATTATCTCTTTCAATTACTCTACACATAAACATTGCATTCCTAGGAAATTCAATGAATTCAGACTAACATAAAATGTGTCTTTCCTAGGATCAACAAGGATGTATTTTTCTAAAAACTCATCTAGAAATGGTTGAGAGAGGTTCAATGTATCTTCATGTATTTACTTATCAACCTCTTAAGGTTCTTAAAAATGAAAAAATAACAGGGATACCACTTGTACCACTAGTCCTGATTCATGCCCCATTTTCTACTCATTGAATACATAGATATATTCAGCTAGACATTATATTTTTCTATATAGTTTTATTATTTTATATCTAATTCGTTGAAACTGATCTTCCTCATCATTGTAAACTTATTCTTCTTGCGGTTTCACCTATGAGTAATTAGTCAAGGAATAATAATTTTAATTGAAATAAATTATGGAAATATATTTTTTTTAGTTTTTTAAATAACAAGAAAGAAACATATTTACAAAATTATTAATAAGAATAATGACTGAATACCACTTGGCCCCCAAACAATGGTACCAATTTTTGATGCACACCTATCTCAGTGTGTGAAAGAAGAAATTGATTTATTTTTTCATGGGTAGAATAATGGATAACAATGGATGTCTCACTTGAGAATATTTTTCATAAAATCAACCACTATTACAGTCCAATTATTTTAGTTCTTAGTTTTTATATTATATGAAAATTGTAAAATGATGGTGTTGAGAAAATAGACACAAGATAAAAATTTAATATGAAATGTAGAATATTGACAGAATGAGTGAGTTTAGAAATAAAGGGAATACTCATGAGAGAATAAACCAAATTTAACCATCATTCCCTTATTATTTGTTATATATATATAATAAACATACTATGTCATATTTGTGAACAATCTATTCTACATTTTTTTTAAATGTACAGTGCACTCAATTTATTTCACTTCACATACACCTCCTTAGTCTAGGGAGAATATTATAGAAGATAAAGATAAACCTCTTGTGGAAAGTTAATACACAAAGGCAACATGTCCACTAAGATCCCCATAAACGTACCTCGAATAAAATAAGAAACAATAAGAATGAATGTGTGAAGAGTTGGGTTCAACACTGATTCATCCCCCTAGGAGATTCCTAGTTTTATTCACTCATGAGAATGATTGAAAGGGGTCACAGTGAAGAAGAATTGTGGAAGTACATAAAATAGAAACAAAAGATAAAATGAAAAAGGATATAGAAAGAGAAAGATGGTATGTAATTGAAATGTATAAAAATACTATATAAATAAAACACAAACATATCTACAAAAAAATGATAAATATCGTGACTAAATATAATATATAAACATTTGAAATGGATATGTGGTACATTTTTATAGGAAAAAGGTTGGTCATATTTCCCTCAAATTTTGGCCTTTGAAATTTAGCATGTGTTTGGGGTATTAAATAACTTAAATGGGAAAATTGATAAAATTTATGGTTTTTCTCCAATCTCTCTTGGAACAATATAAATAATTTTAACTTTATTTTCTATTTACTTCAGAAAATAATGTATTCATGACTGACTATTAAAATTCCAATACATTGTGTTCCTATATCATTATGACCATGATATCATCATAATAACATGTGTTGTCGGTTATGAAAAACTTTCTTCATCCTTTTTTATATCACCATGTGAATTTTTAGATAATTTTTCTCTTCCATTTTTGAGATATAGGCCCATATTTAAAATTCCTCTAATCTAGGATGATATTCTAAGGCCCAAACTATGTTCTTCTTTTGGTCTTCAAGTAGTTATATTATATCCTTGGTCCTATTGAGTTAAATGTATCTTATCAATCTTGGAGTCCTAAAAAAATAAAATTCAACATTTTTTGTAGCGTATAAAAATTTTATGAAAAAAATACGAAAGTAAATAAAAATAGTTAAAAATCCAAAATTAGGCATTTTTTCTAATTAACATCCAATTACAAATAAAACCTAAAAAAGTCATAATTTTCTATAAAATAACACATTATTGGGATATTTTTTGTTAAACAAATATTAAAAATATTATCTTTGTCACTTATAGTAGTGGAATATTGATTTACACCTTGTTGAATGTGTAAAACACTTCGTTCTACAAGGCCTCTTCATTAACTTTCTTCGGTGGAAGAATCCTTGAATGCAAGGGTTCTAATAATTGACGCAGATATTTATCATAATATTTAGTTTTTCTTTTTTCACATTTTTTGTCTTCAAAGGTGCCTCCACTTTTTATTTATAGTGAATTTTTACTCTTTAATTTTTTGTTCGGTTTCAGGTTCATCTTATGGTGACTTCTCATTTTCATATACTTCCTTACCACTTCTCTAGGAAAAAGAACTCATATTGATCTTTGGGATATGGATTTATTGATATACAATTTTACTTCAACCTTGAATTATATATGTATTTAATATATAAATTCTTTTTTCATATTTTATTTTTAACAAATATTTATTAGAATAATGGGTTTTCAAAGTAGATTGTCGATTGCCATATAACTCCACAAAATATCTCGGTAGGTACTTCATGGATAGATCTTGACTCTATCCTTGAGTATGATAACTTTTTTAAGGTTTGGAGCTATTACTCTCCTTTTGTAAGGTTGGGGGATTCTATGTCTATTGGATATTTTTACTCAAATGTCTTCCTCAGTGACTATTGGTTTCCCATTCCATACCAGACTGTTGAGTAATACTTAGAAACTTAGTTTTTCACTGGTTGTTAGAATTTTCTTTTTTACATTGTATAAATATTCTAATTTATCACACTTGAGGACAAAATTATGTGAAATTATCGAATAAATTTTATAAATATCATACCTATGGGGTGTAGATGATCATATATTCACTTGGTTTTGTTATAATTTGAAAATAAGATAGGTTAGTTCTTCAATTATTGACATAATAATGATTAATTGGAACATTATACTTCATGCACATATCTGGTATTGGTCCTTATATCAAAATATTGAGGGTTATATAAAATATTCTCTATTAAATACTTGTCCTTAACTATAGATTTTTCTATGAGATGTCATCTGCAAGAAGAAACCAATATTTTTCTATCAATATCCAATAGTCCTTGATAAAGGAAGACCAGGAAATGGTGATATTGAAAGGGTTGAGGTGGAAAAAATCAAATAAAATTCTTGAACTTCTCCTAATACTCATAAATAGTTTCTTCACTAGCTTTCATGATGCCAAAAATATATTATCTCGATGGTGTTCTCCTTAAAGTAGGGTAAAACAAATGATTGAAGGATCTTGAAAGCTCATACCAACTTTTCTTTACTCTACATTTTAGGTTGTATGTAACACCCCAAGCTTCTATGGTACGCTTCTCTTTGAATAATGCAATATCATGTGTTGTACGCAACATCGAGTTCTAACAGACCACAACCAATCAAACTAGCCGTTATGAATAGTAATACCAACTTTTCTGAAATTTATAAATTTTATTTTTCAAAATGGACTTCATTTTTGGATTTGGAATATCAAAATTATCTAAGAGTGAATTTTGGGTATTTTTCTGAAAAACATCATTTTTTGATGAATAGTGAATCCACTAAGTGGTAGTTAAAAAACTGAATTTTTCATAAAACATAATTTTACCACTTCTATGATTGTAATTTCTAAAATTATAGAGACACGGTTAATATCAAGGAGTTAAATTTGGTTCAATGAGATGAAAATAATTTTTGGTGAATAGTAATTTTTTACTTTTATTTACCACGGTTAAAAGTAAATATGGTAATTAAGGGTAAAAATGATATTAATGTTACCCTAACACATGTAATAATTCTATTGGACAAGTGTATCTCGACCAAAAAAACCTCAGGAATAAAATATTATCATTTAGGTCCACTTAGATTAGATTAGGAAATTTATTATTATTCAATTTAAAGAGGAGTTAAAAGAGTTAAAATCAATGTGTATTTACAAAGACATTTTTAATATAGGGTTATACATAAGATAAATTCTATTTTAAATATTCATTAGAAATATAGAAATATATTCTATATAATGGTATTTTATTTATAATTTTTAGACATTATATAATTTAATTTATTTATGACACAATGGTGATGTAGTAATTACCTAATTAATGAAATATTAAAATAATTAATATTATAAATATCAAAATAAATGTAATTTGAGACTTTTTATTAATTATAATAATTTTCTAGGTAAATATGACATATTAGGATTTATTATTTAAATTTTGTTCGAAGTAATAATGCTGTTATGAATTTATCAAAAACAAAATACCCAATAGCGTCAAAATTGACGTAAAAGAGTATTTAAAACAAATATTATATTATTAATTTATATTCAATTCCTAAAAATATAAGGTTCGGCTAATAGACTTATATCATGGTAGGTGTATCATTAATGGACCACTTGGAGGTCTCTTTGAGGTATACAGTAAGTTTATTAACTATATAATATAAAAATACAAAGTGACATGGTAAGTGTCGAACTAATTAACTAAGAGTTAAAACTAAAAGATAAGGTTAATATAATGACCCAAACCTGTCTAAATACTATTTGTTGAGTGTTTTTCGACCCATCCCAAACTCAAATTTTAAATAATACACTTTGGAGCCATTAGAAACCGAATATGAATTTATTATAAAATAATATTTCTAGATTTTCCAAAGGTACCCCTCACCCCTCTTATAAAAGGGAACTCCCCCTTCTCTCTAATTCACACATTAAATGACTTTTGGCCCGGCCAAACCCTGACCAAATACTCTCTAAACTTTTCTCACTGCAACCTAGAGTCCTTAGTTTGATCAGAAAGCCAATATAAGGGGCCCTTTTGATCAAATCAAAAGGAAGAACCCGAAGAAGAGGTAATGTTTTCACCACCCTCTTTCAAGTTCCCTTCTTCTTCAACTTATTATTTCTTTGTTATTACCATTTTAAAATAATAACTCAAGTATATAATATATACTGTGATGTTATTATAAATATGGTACAACCATATTCAATATTCTATCCATCCTTTGAATGACATGTCACCATACGTGCGTACGTACGGCTTACCGTCTCCACGTCGTGGTGTAATTGTTATTCAATAAATTATTATTTGGATGGATATAATAATGATGTATAATTCATGTAAATAATAAATATAACATGATAATGATTCTTTATATATGACATACCATCCAATTATATATTATTTTAATATCAAAAGAATGGTATTGTCGCTCGTGCATACGTACGGACTGCCGTCTCCACGAATGTGATGAGATTCATTCTCCATCGTATCCATTCAAGTATAATTCTCATTTGATGATTAAAAATAATGTTTAAGGACTTGATATAATTCTGTATACGAATAAGATACAACCTATCCATAACAAACACGGCTTATGTAACAAAACATATAAAAGAAAATGAGTAAGTTAACACCCGAAATGACGATAATTCTAAGATATTATTAACAATGCAAGGTTCAAAAATCATATATGATATCATATTAATGTATATGATTCTTGTATAATTTAATAACAATTATTTCACCATTATACAGGATTTTAACCTACCCTCAACAAAGGAAAACTACAAGGTAACGTTTTATTTCGCAATCTCTTCATTATCCGAGGTTGTCTATACGTAATAATCTACTGAGATTTATTTATCATACACATCCATTTTTCTTAAAAATTTATTCCAAAACATTTTTACTATTTACAAGAATAAGGGTTAAAGTCATGTATACCCTTGTTTTACTTTTTATAAGAGGTTTATAAAGGAATCATTCCATCATTTTCCAAACAAGGTGCTTTTTATCCTTTTCGACAGAATTAAGGTAAGAATGTTTTCTTAACTTATATGGCGGGTGCATCTATTTTCCACCATTATAAAATATTCGAAGTATCCCTTACAATCTTATAAGAAAATTTTCAAAGTAAATGTTTTATTTTATAATTATGTGACTCTTAAATGATTTCAAAATAGGAAGAGATATTTCTCTAAAAAGAGTTTTGATTTAATCTATGTCAACATCCTTTGATTGATTCTAAGTTTATTTGGAGTTGATTTATTATGATACAAAACATCCATATTCTATTGATGGTTTTGTGATATGTTTGACTATGGATGTGTTATTTTTATTCCATTCATTTTTTATGAAGAAAGTACTGACATTTCGTATGCTAGTTTTAATACGAATGTTTATGTTATGTTTAAACCTGTTCATATGAGGAATGCATTGGACTTAATAAGTGACGGGTGGAGCCTGCTATAGATCCTCGATGCATCGGTAGTTCTCATGAGACAAACTAGAGTCTTTTCACAAGGCCTTGGCAATATCTTATTTTTAGTCTTGGCACGAGGCCTTGGCTATGTGGTTATGATAGTCTGGAAATATGCATTCCATCATTATGAAAGTGGTTATTGATATTGCATGTGATTATTCGATTAGTAGAATATCCATATGAATAAGTAAATGACATTATTTCATTTCATTTTTTCCATAATATGTTGAAGTTCAAGTTTAAAAGGCTTTTATTTTAGTTATACATTGCCTTAAATGTTTATTCTTATTTATGAAAGTTTTCTCTATATTGTTATCCTTACTGGGCATTTGAGCTCACCCCTTTTCTATGTTTTATTTTTCCCAGGATGTGAAGAAATAATTTATGAATGACCTGTAGGGATAATATGATAGGATAAGAGTGTGGAATTTGGAGACTATATTGTTGTAGTTTCATTTTAAGATGTAATGTAAACATTATTAATGTATCTATGTATTCCATGGCTACTAAACTAATAGGTCTTTAGAGACTTGATATTTCCTGTGATCATGCCAATGTTATGTAATAATGCACCGACTCTGGGTATCTAGGGTCGGGCCGTTACAGTTGGTATCAGAGGATGTTTAGTACAAACCTTGGAAGCTAGATTTTGATAAACTCTGATTATAGCACATAGATCTAAGATGGACATTGAGGATTAGTATAGAAGAACTTCCTAGAATCTTGGTTTTGTAGAGATTTTGTGAGTTTTCCGAGCAATACATCCCTATCTCGAAACGAGCAGGTAGAGGCGGCTCTGGAACTGATGTACGTAGGGGTAAAACCTGAAAACACCTCTTTGAGCTAGACTCGAACGAGAACTAGTGCACGACAACGGGCCTTGCGGCACTCTTGGTTACGACACTCCCAGGGGATATGCTTAGGATAACTCTAATTTTATTTAAAAATCATTATTACGTGTTTATGAGTATATAAATCCTCAAAGAAAACATTTTTATGATTATGGATTATATCCATAAATAGTTCAATTTATGTTAAGTGTTTCATAAGTATGGAATTATGTATTTTGATTCATAAACTGATCTAGTTTATGCCATTGTTTAGAAATGGTGCCTAGTGGAAGAAATGGAAAACGTATCAATGCACGCACTCTATGTAGGTATTTCCCTCCTACTCAAGATAATTATAGTGGAGCTGGTGATGCAACTGGTGCTGATCAACTAATCACCATACTGGGACAACTCACTCAGGTTATGAATAATAACCTTACCCGTTTGGAGCACCCTGATCCACAACGTGGAGGATCAATGTTATATCGCTTCATGAGGAAACAACCACCAACATTCAATGGTAGTACAAATCCATTGGTAGATGAGCAATGGATAAGTTCCCTAGAGAAAATATTTCAGGATTTGGGAAGTAGTGAAAGGGAAAAAGTTATCATAGAAGTTTACTGCCTCACTGAAGATGCTGATCAATAGTGGTCATTGATTCAAAATATAAAGGAATATGATGAGGTATCAAATATGGAATGGAGGGAGTTCAAAGATATATTTTTAGAAAAATACTTTCCTCGTGACCATCGAGCTAATATGGAAAGGCAATTTCTAAGTTTGAGAAAAAAGGAGGATGAGAATCTCGCAAAGTATGAGACTAACTTTGCAAGGTTAGCAAGGTATGCTGGAGAATATATATGTCACCCAATAAGTAAGATTTATTGTTTCTTTGATGGGTTAAAACCATTTCTCCGTCGAGCATTAGTCTCACAATCCTTCTCGTCGTACGAAGACATTGCCTCATGTGCTATCAAGACAGAAAATGAATTCTCTAAGTCTTATGACTTTAATGAAAAACAAGACAAGAAGAGATCTGCTGATCAATTTGGGAATGGAAATAAGGGGAAAAGGGAAAATTTGAATATCCAATCTGCAGTAAATGTTGTAAGAAACACCCTGGTACTTGATTAAAAGGAGTGGGAGTCTGTTACAAGTTTGGTGAAAAAGGCCACCAAGATTGTGATTACAAAGGGAAGAAGGAAGCTACCGATGTTTAGTGCTACAATTGCAGGTAGATGGGACATTATTCCAATGAATGTCCTAAGCGTCAGGGGAACTTACCTCAGAAAAGGCCAAGGTATCAAGGACAACTTTATGCTATCACTACTGCTGAGGTAGAATCTCCGAAAGATGTGGTGGCAGGTAATTTAAACGGTTTCCTCAAGTTTAGAAAATGCATTATTTGATTCTAGATCATCGCATTGTTTCATATCTTCCCAGTTTTCTAAGAAAATTAGATATTTCCAATTTGATTTAAAAAGGGAGTTGTCAGTTAAAACTCTTAAGGGAAGTATAATTGCAACAAAGTTATGTGAATCAGTCCCCATTAGAGCACATAAATGTTATTTATCTGCTGATCTCATCGTCATAACTATGATTGAGTTTGATATAATCCTCAGTATGGATTGGATTTCTGACCATGATGCAAAGATTTATTGTCAGAAGAAGGAGTTTATGATTTTTTATGATGATGATAAGGAACACCTTATCTTTAGGTCAGAATCATCACCACATAATTCTTATCTGGATCCACCCCCTGTAGCTAAACTAAATTCAATTATTGGGGTGGAAGATAATGAATTGAATGTGGGTGAGGAAAGGAATGTTCAAATAGAGGATGTACCTATTGTGAATGAATATGTAGATTTGTTTCCGCACTAGTGTAGAAAACGTTATTTACGTCAGTTATTTTTTCATTTTTTACATCGTGTTTTAGCCGACGTTATTACGGAAGATGTTATAAATAAAGTTTTTTATGTTGGTTATTTAAAAACCGAAGTAACAAACATAACATCGCGGTGTTTATCACGTCAGTTAATTAATAACCGACGTGAAAAAACCTGGGGGGGGGGGGTTTATAACGTCGGTTATTATATAACTTCCATGATAAACCCGGGGGGGGGATTTATCACGTTGGTTATACAATAACCGACGTCATAAACATGTGCGGGTGACTTTATCACGTCGGTTATTTAATAACCCACGTGATAAACTCCTGGGATATGGTTTATCACATCGGTTATTAAATAACTGACATTCTAAACCAGTCCCGGGAGGTGTTTATCACGTCGGTTAATCAATATTTGACATGATAAAAAACCTGGGAAATGGTTTATCGCGTCAGTTATTAAATAACCAGCGTGATAAACCAGCCCCCGGAGGGGTTTATCACGTCGGTTAATCAATAACGGACGTGATAAAAGGCCTGGGAAATGGTTTATCACTTTGGTTATTAAATAACCGACGTGATAAACCATTTCCCATGCCGTTTATCACGTCCGTTATTGATTAACCGACGTGATAAAGAATTTACCATGTCATTTATCATGTCGGTTATGAAAAAAACTGACATGATAAACGCTTCTCTATTTCTTTATCACATCAGTTATAAAATAACCGACGTGGAAGACAAATTTTTTTTAACAAAAATCCACTGTAGTCCTTTTCTCTCCCCCAAAATCAACCAGAAACCAAATCAATAATTGGTACCACAAAAATAGAAGATCAAAACATGAACTAAAGAAAATTTAAGCATTTACATTGATAACAGATAAAAATTACCCACTTGATATCCCCCACCCTCATGTATACCCCCTGTAAAGCCCTCCCCCACCCCATTGGAGCTCCCACCACACCCCTAGACTGCCCCCCGGCCCCCTGGACAGCCCCAAACACCCCTCGACAACCCCCCCACCCTTCGGAACAGCACCCCCTCACCCCCTCACCCCACTTGACAGCCCCCACCATACCCCTGGACTGCCCCGACCCCCTGAACAGCCCTAAACACCCCTCGACAACCCCCCCCCCCCCACCCACCCTCCTGAACAGAACCCCCTCACCCCCCTCAACCCACTTGATAGCCCCCACCACACCCTTGGACTGCCCCCCGACCCCCTGGCCAGCTCCAAACACCCCGGGACAACCCCCCAACCCTCATGTATACCCCCCATACCCTGGACAGCCCTCCCCCACCCCATTGGAGCCCCCACCACACCCCTGGACTGCCCCCACCCTCCTGAACAGCACCCCCTCACCCCCTCACCCCACTTGACAACCCCCACCCCATTGGAGCCCACACCACACCCCTGGACTACCCCCGACCCCTTGGACAACCCCAAACACCCCTCTACAACCCCCACCCTCCTGAACAGCACCCCTCACCCCACTTGACAGCCCCCACCACACCCTTGGACTGCCCCCGACCCCTTGGACAGATCCAAACACCCCGGGACAACCCCCCCACCCTCATGTATACCCCCCCACACCCTGGATAGCCCTCCCCTGCCCCATTGGAGCCCCCACCACACCCCTGGACTGCCCCCAACCCCCTGGATAGCCCCAAACTCCCCTCAACAATCCCTCCACCCCACCGGACAGCCCTCCCAGACCCTTGGACACCCCAACCCCACTGAACACCCCCCACACCCTTGAAACCCCTCCCCCCCCCAGACTAGAATACATACCATAAAAACAATCATAAGTAGACCAAAACAAGAAGTAGAGAAAAATTAAACATTCACATATATAACATTCAAAACATACACTGTCAACTTCAAAAAAAACTAAATCAAACCTAAACGACTACCAAATACCCAATTACAATGACAATATTCAAAATTACATTTTACATTACAAACAACTAAAATTTAATCAAACCTGTAAAATAATTTGACCACTCCACTTGTAGTTGTTTGATGTCTTCAGCATTATAGGGTTGAGGGTCATCAAAAATCTACAAATGAAAATGATAGTAGTTAACGTGTATAATGAGTAAATCAAATTGAAATATTATGGCAAATTTTAAGAGGAAATCTTACCAGGTCAAAATTCACAACAGTCCCAGTTGTTATTATTTCATACATAAATCTTAACATATAATATCCGCATTCGATGATTCCTTGTTGTTCATGACAATTCTGTTTGAATGAGTGTAAATTAAATATATTATTTTAACGTAATAAATCAAAAAGTACAAATTATAAATGGATATTTACCTTCGCCTTTACATATTTGATCTTTGAATTCCTTTTCTTTTCATTTTTTGGAAAGTAGACCCATGCCCTGTTAGAAAATAATACTAATGGGGTAAATTTAAAATTCATTATAATATATAAAACTATTGAGAAATTGAAACATACTTTTCCAATATATTCTTACAACTTTCCCACACATCATCATGGACAGAGCATATCCAATAAAGTGCTTTCTCCCTTGGGAAAAAACCCATATCATCCAATGATCACTGATAAAAGGAAATTTAACGTTAGTGGTTTTTTATGTTAAAAGATAATTAACTCTTTGAGAGAGATGTGTTTCATACCTCTCACAAAAAGGCATCATCCAACATTGTGTGACTATATTCTTTTCAAATCTTTCAGCAATATAATGCATTCTTTGTTCCTCATCCAATGCACATGCTTCTGGGGAAATCAATTGCGGGTCCATGAATCCATATACATCTGTCAGCTCATTACTCTCACAAATTTTATAAAGATACCTAATACAAAATAGACATAAGTATACATTTTTATTAAATATAATGCAGGGAAAGGGTGTTAAGACTTACATGGAAAAAAATTTCACCACGTTGATGCCCAACTTATCTCCAGTAACAAGCTCTATGATATCAGTTTTCATAATCCCCACATTTCTTTCACATCCACAAACATGAGCTTCCATTGGAAACTCATAATGATCCACCAACAAATATGAATATCTTGAAAATCTGTCAAGACTACTCGATTCTGTATCTGATGTCATAGCGATTTGTCTTTGTTGTTGTCTATACAGTATTTCTTTACCTTTGAAGTATTCCTGTAAAAATAAATTGAAAAATATATTAGTTTTCAAATGATAAAACAAATTTAACAAAAAAAATAAAATAAAAGATATAACATTCATACCTCTATGGTAATGAGTCGAAGAAGTCTGGATGGCCAAATTAAAAAATTGTCGATACTATGTCCAACTGTCTCCACATCATCTGTAGGTAATGGTACCCGAGCTGATCTATCTATAATATCCTGTACAGTGACCCTCTAATTCTCTACCTCTAATTGTTGATGATGAACTGTATTTCCTATAAAATATACTAACCCATATTCTACAATATGCTGTTGAGAATCATCAACATACAACTCGCAATAAGTAAAAAGTTGCGGCGGAGGAGTAGGATAAAAAATGGGGTCAGCAGGTTGAGGTGGGGGAGTGGGAGATACTGGCGGAGGTGGAGGATAAATAATGGGGTCTGCAGTGGGAGGTGGAGGAGTGGGAGTTGTAGTCTGAAATTTTCTTTTCATGTCTGCAAACATAGACTGCACCGACGCTCTAATATTATCCTCCATCGTTGCATTAATATTATGAATTTCATACTCCAAGGAATCAGTTTTTTTCTATAAACCCCCTCAATTTTTGAAGTTGAAGAACGTGGAAACACTTTTCTTATCGATACACCTTCCGGATATCCTCTTACATGACCAGGATGTTCGGGCTTTCCCAATGATACAGATAAAATATCATCCCTCCTAGTAGCTGTAAATGTCCCCTGTGAACTCTTCTCCTCAAGAGAGTCCTGTATTAATTAACTGAAAATTTCTGTAATGATTGAAATTATATGAAGAAAATGGTTAACTTAATTAAATAAAATATATATCTTACAATCCACTTAGATAAGATTCTCGATTCATCCGAAAGATATTACCCTTTTTTCCCTTCTGATCTCTCTTCCATTTTTCATGTCTTGATGGAGGGTATGGAGGGGCCACCTCTCCAGAACTTGAAGACTCATCTCTTAGTTGTTGAAATGTTTCCGCCATCATTTGTTCTTCCAATAATGCATACCCTCCCTGAGATAAACTATGAGGGTATACATTTTTAGATTGGATCTTCTGATGATCTTTCCTTGTTTTCTGTAAATTAAGAATAAGAAATCATTAACAAAACGTTAATAAGATCATTTATATAAGAAATATTATAAAATTTTACACTGCCCTTACCAAAAATGACTATTTTCTTCTAATTTCAAAAAACTGTCTCTATGTGTCTTCATCTATAAAGGGATATATACGACATGGATTGTCATGACTCCTATGACTATAAATTAAATCAGATGAGAGGGTTGATTTGAAATCCCTCCATCTCTTTGGAAGCCAACGATAAGCATTTCTTCCTAACTCCTCCAGTGTCAAGAATATCAAATTTCATCTGATAAAGAAGAGCTTAAACATATTATATATACTAGAAACATTTAATGAATATTCAAACAATAGCAAAAGATCTTACCAAAATCTTCTCCCATAACTGAGATATTATCGCTTTATCCACACTTCTCCAGTTATCATACAGAATGATTACTTTTCTCTTAGCCTGAGTGGCTACAAAACTCTTAAAATCTATTGCATTTGGACCTCTAGGAATATCATCATCATCAAACTCAACGACTATCCTCTGATCCTGCGTACGGGCAACTGATAATTTTGGTAAATATGTGCACCCACGTTTACCAACCTTTGAACTCTTTGTTCTAATAGTAGCATGTGAATGTTCCTCCCCAGAGGTATGGCCAATATTCTCATCTCCAGAATCATGTGGTTGATCAACTGAATGATCTGTCATTATCCTTCAAATCAAAAAAACAAATGTTAGTTAAAAAATATACAAATTCAAATATTTTAACACTGCTGTAATCAGAAAATAGAAAAGTGTACTAAGTTATGTAATAGTAAACATTGGTCATATGGTAATCATGTTAAACAATGGTAATGATGGTAAAGATGGTAAAGATGGTCAAGATGGTAAACATGGTAAACATCGTAAACCTGGTAAACATGGTAAAGTAATTTTCACTGAACAAAAATAATGGATATATAATTCATGTAATGGAAAACATGATAAAGTAAACTAAACAAACTTAAAACAAACAAAAACATATACTTATTTTGTTTTAAAACATGTTTTAATCAATAAAAAACTTACAACATCTAAAATTTATGAAAAAAATAAATGTAAACAAGAAATAAACATATGTTACCTATAATTTTAGCAATATACAAATGGATTGTTATCCCACATTCCTTCGTCGTGATCGTTCCTTATGGCACAAACCATGTCTTCAACATGATCATCATTATGTTCTGTTAATCTTTCCATGGAATTATGGATCTCACATAAATTAGCATCTTCATCAACTTCATCCTCACCAACATATTGTTTTTTCCCTTGTAAAACAACAGCCCACTGCATATCTGATTGATCTACTACATAGAAAATTTGTTTTTCATGTGTTTCCATTATAAAAGAATCAGCTATGTCTTCCAATCTATTTAGATTAACAAGCGTCGTTCCAAATTCATTGTGTCTGACACTGTTGTTACCGATAAACCATTTACAGTTAAAATCATGAACTTTAATTTTAAAGTAATCAACCTCCCATATGTCTTCAATCACTCCATAATATGCACTTGATGCAGAAATTGGGTTTTTGTCCTTAGCACTCGAAAAATGCATTGCTTCTGCAAACACCAATACACCACTATTCTGAACTACACTTCTGTTGTCCTGAGCTTTCGTATGAAATGTATATCCATTAATGTCATAACCGGACCATGTTATCACATTTAAACATGGAACACCCACTATTCATTTTCATGTCTCTGATACATCTAATCTACCAAGCAAAGTCTTTTTAATCCCTGACAAAAAAGTTTTGTTGTGCTCATTCAAAATACACATTTCTTTCTTCTTTGGATGACATTGTTTCAACTCATTAATATGCAATGTGATAAACGGTTGAGCATCAGCTATGTTATTCAAGATGTATGATTATAACTTCTTCATCTGTTCAGCTGACAATGATTTGAATTTCAAGCCACGAATCCACTTTCCCTCATTATTAACTCGTTCATGGCGAGATGGAGGCAAACCTATGTGTTGTGCCACAGCCAAGTAGCTCGTACAAAACTCTGGTACCTCCTCAGAAATATACTTTTCAATAATGGAGGCTTCAGGTCGATATGGATTTTTAACATACCCCTTTAATATTTTCATATACCTTTCAAAAGGATACATCCAACAAAGATATACAGGTCCACAAAGATTTATTTCTCGAACCAGATGAATCATTAAATTCACCATTATATCAAAAAAAGTTGGAGGAAAATACATTTCCAATTGACAAAGTATAAAAATTGCATCCTTTTCCAAAATGTTCAAAGCATTCACATCAATCGCCTTATTACAAATTGAATTGAAAAAATAACACAACTTCATCATAGTCATTATGACACGAATGGGAAATATTCCACGCAATGAAACTGGTAGAATTTGTTGCATCATGACGTGACAATCATGTGATTTCATACCTATCAACTTCAAGTCCTTCAATGAGACAAAAAAATTTACATTTGAAGAATAACCTTGAGGCACTTTGATATCATGAAGACATTGACAAAAGCTAATTTTCTCCCTATTTGATAATGTATGAAAAGCCAGGGGAAGAAATGTTCGTCTTCCTTTAGGAGTGGGAGATAACTCCAAACGTATTCCCATTGATAGTAACTCTAATCTTGCATTCAACCCATCTTTAGTCTTTCCTTTAATATCTAACAATGTTCTAATCAAACAATCACATATATTCTTCTCCACGTGCATGACATCAATATTATGTTTAACTTCATGATACCTCCAATATAGTAGCTCAAAAAATATTGACCTTTTCTTCCAAATATGTCTATCATTACCAGATTTCTGTGTATTTACCAATGTCACATCAAGGTTTTTCACCCTCTCAAAATACAGATCCAGTGATAAAGGTTTTGGAGGAGTATAAAATTCTTATGATCCATTGAATTCCTTTTTTAGTCTTCTATAAGGGTGATCCATAGGCAAAAACTTTCGATGACCCATGTACACTGTTTTCCTCCCATGATGCAATTGACAATATGATGTCTGTTGTTCGCAAATTGGACATGCTTTATTCCCTTTAACACTGTATCCAGAAAAATTTCCATACGCTGGGAAGTCATTTATAGTGAACAGAAGCACTACATGCAGTTGAAAATATTCCATTTTATAAGAATCATACACCCTAATACCATCATCCCATAACAGTTTCAAATCATCAATCAACGGTGACAAGTAAACATCAATATCATTGCCGGGTTTATTTGGACGAGAGATCATTATACTCAACATGACATATTTGCGCTTCATACAAACTTCAGGAGAGTGGTTGTAAATTACCAATAAAATAGGCCATGACCTATGTGTACTACTAAGGGTTTGGTATGGATTCATTCCATCTGTGCACAACCCTAATCTGAGATTTCTTATTTCATTTCCAAATGTAGAATACTACACATCAATTTTCTTCCATTGTGGACAATCAACTGGATGAAGGATTTTTCCATCACATACCCGCTCATCAGCATGCCATCTTAACCTTTTTGCATTATGGGAATTAGAAAATAAACGTTTGAAACGATGAATTATAGGAAGATACCAAAATACCTTTGCAGGGAGCTTTGTAATCTCTACATCAGCCTGTGATTTCTCTTTCACCATATACAGTGATGTCCCACATTTAGGACACTCTGACAGAAATTCATATTCCTTCCTATATAAAATGCAGTCATTCGGACAGGCATGCATTTTCTTGTATCCCAATCCCATCGGGCATAATATTTTCTTGGCCTTGTAATGTGAATCTGGAATATCGTTATCTTTTGGATGAATGTATTTCATCAATTGTAGCAACTCTGTAAAACTTTTGTCACTCCATCCATGTTTCGCCTTCAGGTTAATCAATCTTAACACCGTCGACAAAACCGTAAAATCTATACAACCAAGATATAATGGTTTTTCAGCATCACCATATAGACGCACAACTGTCAGTTCTATCTCAATTTATTTTTCTACAATATCGCGAATCATTTCTTCAATTCAATCGGAGTGACCATCTTGTGAATCATCATCATCAGTGACATTTCGTCCAGTTTCACCATGCCAAATCCAAGGTCTATAACTCGGATTAAAACCATGACATATCAGATGATCTTTTATCTCTCTACTTTTCAACTTCTTCATATTAAAACATTTCATACATGGACATAAAAAAATGTCACTACTTGGAACATTTCATTTAGCAAATTCCAAAAAGGCATCAACACCTTCCTCGTATTCATTGCTCATTCGATGTGCCGTAATCCAACTTCGACTAATTATTACCTATAACAAATATCAAAAATATATATATTTTTAAGATAAGACAAATATAAGTTTATATAGAAAAAATCAAAATTTGAATGTAAAACAATTTTGAAATATAAAACAAATCTATGCGTATTTAAAAAAAACATGCTTGAATATTATTATTAAAAGAAAATATAGTTAGATATAACAGTTTTAAATTCCATTGAATAAAATAAAACCATGGCGCCTACATGGTTGATATAAAATTGGAGAGAATGGAGTAAACCTGAGAATCAAATCAAATTTAAAATAAAAACTCAAATGGAGAAAATCACAATGTAAATCCAAACACCCCTGGACACCCCCAACCCTCTGGACCGCCCCCCACCCCCAAGACAACTCCCAAAACCCTCTGGATAGGCCTCCACCCCCTTGGACAACCCCCCACACCAACCCACCCCCAAGGACATCCCCCAACCCTCTGGACAGCCCCCAACCCCCTGGATAGCCCCCCACCCCTCTAGACAACACCCCCACCCCTCCTGGACACCACCCCCACCCCCTACCCACTTGGACATCCCGCTGGACACCCCCAACCCTTTGGACAACCCCCTTACCCCCTGGACAGCACCCCCACCCCTCCAGATAGCACCCCCACCCCTCCTGGACACCACCTCCACCCCGACCCCCTTGGACACTCCCTGGACACCCCCAACCCTCTGGACAGCCCCCTACCCCCCGGATAACCCTCAAAACCCTCTGGATAGGCCTCCACCCCCTTGGACAGCCCCCCACACCCACCCACCCCCTTGGACACCCCCAACCCTCTGGACAGCCCCCCACCCCCGTACAACCCCCCAAACAATGGTTTACATATAAAACTAGGGATGGTGAACAATGAAAAACACATGCATTTAATATATACTTCAGCATGAAATAGATGGAATTAAATATTATTAAATATGGATACTTAAATGATCATATGATAATTAAAAATAATCATTGATATTCAACTAGTCAAATTATCACAAGTTTCTCGATAACTAATATCATAATTTATTTTATCAAAAAAGTCACAAAAATAGTCCACAAACATGTTTCGCACCAACATCACAATTTAATAAAATAATTCCTCAATTTATAAAATACTATGAAAATTTTTGACATCTTAAATCACCTCTTTACCTTTCAAAAACCCTTATTAGGTGAATAACATCGCCAAAATATTGCATTTACACCATTTTATCACTTTTTTTAACTCACTAAATCATTTTCAATTTTCATAAAACAATCCCAAGAGGAACAACCATGTTTTGCACACAAAAGACATTCCAAAACACCCATTCAAGAAAAAAATCATACCAATACAAATCCAAAATATAAATTTCAGCTCAATACAAATTTATTAAACCACCCACATATTTTAATAATTTACCTCAAATAATGTCACAAACAATACACATGAAAAACAAACTTTTTCATAAAACACCTTCAAGAAGTGTGATAAGGTTTTACACATAACACCCATTCAAAACCCCCCTTTTGAGGCCCACACGACATCAAAGAATTAAAAAACCATAATTGGATTCCCCTTTCAAAATTAATAAATCACTTTCATAGGTTATAAAATACACCCAAATATTAACCTAAGAGTCACACATTAAAAGCACCCAATTTCAAGATATAAATGAATATATAAAATTAAAGACATATCCAAATCCATCAAAAAAAATTGGGACCACAAAAAATTTATGATGTAGGCAAAACGAATGAAAAAAAGCACACAAAAATATAGTGTTGCAAGTTGAAGGCTTACATGAAATGGGGGTTTTGGAATGCCTTTTGTGTTGTGAGTTGAAAGCACACAAAATGAGTTGAGATGATAGATCCGGGAAAAAAAGCACACAAAAATCAAACGAGTTGAAAGCACACAAAACAAACGAAAAAAAGCACACAAAAATCGCAAAACATAAATATAGACTATCCGAAAAAAAACGAACAAAATAAATTCGTGGAAGGCTTACTTGAGTGTTGCGAGTTGAGATGATAGATCCGAGGAGAGTAAAGATGATAAACGTTGTAGGCAAAATGAGTTTAACGCAATGAGATCAATGACCCGATTAGGATTTATCGCGCGAGAGAGACGAGCCGCTGGACTGTCGAACGAAAATTCGTAAAGGACAAACCTCAGGGGTTGTTAATTTTTTAAATGTTTTTACAATGTAGGTTATTTAATAACCGATGTTGTAAACTATTTTTTTACAATTATAATTTCGGTTATTATAATAACCGACGTTATAAATGTATCAGATATGACTTTTTTTACGTCGGTTATTCTATAACCGATGTAAAAAAGACATCAAAAATCATAGTTTGTTACATCGGATATTTTATAACCGACGTAAAAAAATCATAGATATCTCGTTTTTTACGTCGGCTATAAAATAACTGACATAAAAAACCAAAGCGCATGGGGTTTTTTACATCAGTTATTTTATAACCGACGTAAAAAACTCATAGATATCTCGTTTTTTACGTCAGTTATCAAATAACCGACGTAAAACACCCCCACTCGGTTTGGTTTTTTACGTCTGTTATTTTATAACGGACATAAAAAATGAGATATCTACGAGTTTTTTACGTCAGTTATAAAATAACCAACTTAAAAAACCCCTCGCGCTTTGGTTTTTTACATCGGTTATTTGATAACCGACCTAAAAACCGAACACGAGCGATTTTTAACATCGGTTATTAAAATAACCGATGTTAAAAATCTAATCACCGCATTTGTTACATCGGTTATTTTATAACTTACATAAAAAACCACATTTCACAGATTATCATGTCAGTTATATATAACCTACGTAAAAAATGGTTACGTAAATAATGTTTTCTGCACTAGTGCTGGAATATTTACCTGGACATCCTCCAGAACAAGAAGTTGAGTTTTCCAATGATTTAATTCCTGGATCAAGGCCTATATTGAAGACCCCTTATAGAATGGCCACTATGGAATTAGTTTAACTAAAGAAACAAATAGAGTAATTGAGTAATAAGGGATTTATTCACCCTAGTGTTTCTCCATGGGGAGCTCATGTTCTTTTTGTTAAAAAGAAAGATGGATCTATGAGGTTATGTATCGACTACAGGGAGATCAATGCTATATCAATAAAGAACAAGTATCCCCTACCTCGCATTGATGATTTATTTGACCAACTGCATGGAGCTCAATACTTTTCAAAGATTGACCTTCGATATAGATACCATCAGTTGTGTGTGAATAAGGGAGACATTCCGAAGATAGCATTTCGAACCAGGTACGGGCATTACGAGTTTACAGTAATTCCTTTTGGATTGACCAATGCACCCTCTGTATTCATGGATCTAATGAATAGAGTTTTCAAGGAATATCTCGATTAATTTGTGGTGGTATTTATTTATGATATCTTGGAATACTCCAAAAGCTACGAAGATCATTAAAATAACTTGCGCATTATCCTTAAGACTCTGAGAAGACATGAATTATATGGGAAGTTTAGCAAGTGTGAATTCTGGCTTCAAGATATTTCTTTTCATGGCCATATTATCTCTAATGATGGAACCTCTATTGATCCTTCTATGACCAAGGCAATCCAAGAATGGCCAGCATCGACGAGTATAACATAGGTATGCAGTTTTATTGGTTTGGCAGGTTATTATCGACATTTCATCCATAATTTTTCCCGGTTGTCTAACCCATTAACAAAGCTCACATGTAAAGGGGTTAAATTTTTTTGGAAAAAAGAGTGTGAAGAATGTTTCTAAGAACTAAAGAGAAGATTATTCAATGATTCTATACAGAGTCTACCATCGGGAAATGATGGATTTGTTATTTATAGTGATGCGTCGAAGAAATGACTCGGTTGTGTCCTTATGCAGAATGATAGGGTTATTGGCTATGCATCATGACAGTTGAAAATTCATGAGAAAAACTATCCTACTCATGATCTCGAGTTAGCAGTTGTGATCATTGCTTTGAAGATATTGAGGCACTACCTCTATGGTGAAAAAATGTGAGATTTATACTGATCACAAGAGTTTGAAGTATATTATCTCACAAGAAGAACTCAACATGAGGCAAAGGCGATGGATTGAATTAATCAAGGATTATGATTGCACGATACACTACCACCCGGGGAAGGCAAACAGGGTGGCAGATGCTTTGAGAAGAAAAGATCATGGAGTTTTGAACAATATTAGAATTTAAAGGGATCCAATTTTCATGGATCTAGTGAAGATGGACATGGGAATAACCAGGGAAGGTGAAACATCTAAGCTTTTTCAAATGGTTTCCAAACCATCATTACTAGAAAAGATTAAGAGTTCTCATACCAATGATGAAGAATTTCAAAAGAAGATTAAAGCTGCGTATGATGGAAGATTGAGAGACTTTGTGTATGAAGAAGGAATTTTGAAATTCGGAAAGAGACATTGTGTTCCTGATATACCTGATCTAAAAAGGGAATTATTGGATGATTCTCATAGTTCCAATTTCTCTATATACCATGGGAGCACCAAAATTTATAGAGATATAGAGGATCATTTTTGGTGGGACAAAATGAAGAAGGAGATTGCTGATTTTGTGTCAAGATGTATGGTTTGTCAACAAGTGAAAACTGGAAGGCAACAGCCTAGTGGAGTATTGCAACCACTTCCTATACCTGAATGGAAATGGGATAATATTACGATGGAATTCGTCATGGGGCTACCAAAGACTCCTAGAAGGAATGATTCAATATGGGTTATTGTTGACCGTCTTACCAAGTCAGCACATTTTCTTGATATAATGGAAGATTTACCACTTGAACGTCTAGCAAGACTATATATTGATGAAGTTGTGAGACTTCATGGAGTACCACTATCGATTGTTTCTGATCGTGATCCCCGTTTTACTTCAAGATTCTGGAAAAGTCTTTAGAAATCCTTGGATACTAAACTTCATTTGAGCACTACCTTCCACCCTCAAATAGATGGACAATCAGAAAGAACTATTCAATCCTTAGAAGACATGTTGTGATCCTGCTCACTTGACTTTCAGGGTATGTGGGATCAATATTTACCTCTGGTAGAATTTTCATATAACAATAGCTTCCATTTGAGTATTCAAATGGCACCATATGAAGCGTTATACGGAAATAGAAGTCGCACACTAACCTGTTGGGATGACGTTGGTGAATGAAAACTTGTAGGCACAGAACTGGTGGAGGAAACAATGGAAAATGTAAAGGTAATCCCAAAACACATCAAAGCAGCTCAATGTAGGCAGAAGAGCTATGCCGATAACCGAAGGAAGGATTTGGAATTTTAGGTAGGAGATCATGTTTTCTTGAAGGTATCTCCATGGAAGGGAGTTATAAGTTTCGGTAAGAAGGGTAAATTGAGTCCCAGGTAGATCGGACCTTTTGAAATTCTAGGAAGAATTGGGGTTGTAGCTTACCATTTGGAAATGTTGCCAAGTCTCTCCAATGATCACGATGTATTCCACGTATCATTGTTGAGGAAATACATGCCTGACCCAACGCATGTACTCACCTATGAGGAATTAGAACTGGAACCTAATCTGTCTTATTGAGAAGAGCCCGTAAAGATTATTGATACGAGAGAACAAGTACTGAGAAACTGGACGACTCGTCTAGTAAAAGTCTTCTGGAGAAACCATAAGATGGAAGAGGCAACGTGGGAACCCAAGGAACATATGATGAAGAACCACCCGAGTCTTTTCTTGAGGTAGTATTCTAGAAATTTCAAGGACGAAATTATTTGAAGGAGGGGAGAATGTAACACCCCAAGCTTCTATGGTATGCTTCTCTTTGAATAATGCAATAGCGTGTGTTGTACGCAACATCGAGTTCTAACACACCACAACCAATCAAACGAGCCGTTATGGATAGTAATACCCAATTTTTGAAATTTATAAATTTTATTTTTCAAAATGGACTTCATTTTTGGATTAGGAGTATCAAAATTATCCCAGGGTGAATTTTTGGTATTTTTCTGAAAAACTTTATTTTTTGATGAATAGTGAAACCACTAAGTGGTAGTTAAAAAACTGAATTTTTCATAAAACATAATTTTACTGCTTCTGTGATTGGAATTTCAAAAATCCGAGAGACACAGTTAATATCAAGGAGTAAAATTTGTTTTAATGAGATTAAAATAATTTTTAGTGAATAATAACTTTTTACTTTTATTTACCACGGTTAAAAGTAAATAGGGTAATTAAGGGTAAAAATGATATTAATATTACCCTAACACATGTCCTAATTCTATTGGACAAGTTTATCTTGACCAAAACAACCTTAGGAATAAAATTTTATCATTTAGGTCCACTTGGATTAGATTAGGACATTTATTATTATTTAATTCAAAGAAAATTTAAAAGAGTTAAAAACAAAGTTTATTTACTAAAACATTTTTAATATAGTCTTATACATATGATAAATTCGATTTTAAATATTAATTAGAAATATAAAAATATTTCATACATAATAGTATTTTATTTATAATTTTTATACATTAACTAATTTAATTTATTTATGATACAATGGTGATGAGTAATTACCTAATTAATGAAATATTAAAATAATTGATATTCTAAATATCAAAATATATGTAATTTGGGACTTTTTATTAATTCCACTAATTTTCTAGGTTAATATGACATATTAGGACTGATTATATAAATTTTTTTCTAAGTAATAATTCTATTATGAATTTATCAAAAACCAAATACCCAATAGTGTCAAAATTGACATAAAAGAGTTTTTAAAACAAATATTATATTATTAATTTATATTCAATTCCTAAAAATATAAGGTTCAGCCAAGAGACTTATATCAGGATATATGTATCATTAATGGTCCTATTTGTGGTCGCTTGAAGGGATATAGTAAGTTTATTTACTATATAATATAAAAATACAAAGTGACATGGTAAGTGTCAAACTAATTAACTAAGAGTTAAAACTAAAAGATAAGGTTAATATAATGACCCAAATCTGTATAAAATCTATTAGTTGAGTGGTTTTAGACCCATACCCACCTTAAACTTTAAATAATCCACTTTTTATCCATTATAAACTGAATATGAATTTATTATAAAATAATATTTCTAGCTTTTCCAAAGGTGCCCCTCACCCCTCTTATAAAAGGGAACTCCACCTTCTCTCTAATTCACACATTCAAAGCCTTTTGTCTTGGCCAACCCCTGACCAAATACTCTCTCAACTTCCCTCACTTCACCCTAGAGTCCTTAGTTTGATCATAAATCCAACCTAAGTAGACCTTTTGATCAAATCAAAAGGAAGAACCCGAAGAAGAGGTAATGTTTTCACCACCCTCTTTCTAGTTCCTTTCATCTTCAACTTCTTATTTCTTTTTTATTCCCATTATAAAATAATAACTCCAGTATCTTATATATACTATGATGTTATTATAAGTATGGTAAAAAAATATCCATTATTCTATCCATCCTTTGAATGACAAGTCACCATACGTGCGTACGTACGACTTACCGTCTCCATGGCATGGTGTAATTATTACTCAATAAATTATTATTTAGATGGGTATAATAATGATGTTTAATTCAATTAAATATTAAATATAACATGAAAATTATTCTTTATATATGATATACCACCCAATTATATATTATTTTAATATCAAAAGAAGGATATTGTCGCTTGTGCGTACGTACAGACTACAGTCTCCACGAACGCGATGAGATTCATTCTCTATCATATCCATTCAAGTATAATTCTCATTTGATGATTAAAAAATTTTTTAAGGACATGATATAATTCTGGATATGAATAAGATACAACCTAGCCATAACAAACACGACTTATGTAACAATACATATAAAAGAAAATGAGTAAGTTATCACCCAAAACGACGATAATTCTAAGATATTATTAACAAAGCAATGTTAAAAGATCATATATGATATCATATTAATGTATATGATTATTTTATAATTTAATATCAATTATTTCATCATTATATAGGAGGTTAACCTACCCTCAACCAAGGAAAAGTACAAGGTAAGGGTTTATTTCGCAATCTCTTCATTATCTGAGGTTGTTTATACGTAATAATCTACTAGGATTTCTTTATCATCCACATCCATGTTTCTTCAAAATGTATTCCAAAACATTTTTACTATTTACAAGAATATGGATTAAAGTCATTTATACCCTCGTTTTACTTTTTATAATAGGTTTATAAAGGAATCCTTCCATCGTTTTCCAAACAAGGTGATGTTTAACCTTTTCGACAGAATTAAGGTAAGAATGTTTTTTAACTTAAACGGCGGGTGCGGCTATTTTCTGCTGTTATAAAATCTACGAAGCTTCCCTTACAAGATTATAAGAAAATTTTCAAATTAAATGTTTTATTTTATTATTATGTGACTCTTAAATGATTTCAAAATAGGAAGAGATATTTCTCTAAAAAGAGTTTTGATTTCATCTATGTCAACATCCTTTGATGGATTCTAAATTTATTTGGAGTTGATTTATTATGATACAAAACTTCCATATTGTATTGATGGTTTTGTGATATGTTTTACTATGGATGTGTTATTTTTATACCATTCATGGTTAATGAAGAATGTATTGACATTTCGTATGCTAGTTTTAATATGAATGTTTATGTTATGTTTAAAGCAGTTCATAGGAGGAATGCATTGGACAAAATAAGTGACGGGTGGAGCCCTCTATAGCTCCTCGATGCATCGGTAGGTCTCATGAGACAAACTAGTGTCTTGGCACATTTCCTTGACAAAATCTTATTTGTAGTCTTGGCACGAGGCCTTGGCTATGTGGTTATGATAGTATGGCATTATTTATTCCATCATTATGAAAGTTGTTATTGATATTTCATGTGATTATTCGATTAGTAGAATATCAATGTGAATAAGTAAATGGAATTATTTCATTTTATTTTTGCCATAATATGTTGAATATCAAGTTTAAAAGGCTTTTGTTTTAGTTATACATTGCCTTAAATGGTTATTCTTATTTATGAAAGTTTCCACTATATTGTTATCCTTATTGGGAATTTGAGCTCACCCCTTTTCTATGTTTTATTTTTTCTAGGATGTGAAGACGTAATTTTTGAATGACCTTCAGGGATAGTATGAGGGGATAAGAGTGTGGACTATGGAGACTATATTGTTGTAGTTTTCATTTTATGATGTAATGTAATCTTTATTAATGTATCTAGTTATTCCAAGGCTACTAATCTAATCGGTATTTCGAGACTTGATCTTTCTTGTGATCATGCCAATATTATGTAATAATGCACCGACTCTGGGTATCTAGGTTCGGGGTGTTACATTGTACATCCATTCTTTTGTTGGACCTCCAAAGATAATGGGAATTCACTCCATTTGATTTAATCTTTCGAAACTATCCTATGCTTGAAGGGGATGCATACAACCCAAAACACATTTAAATGATTATATGCGTTTTCACCTTCTAAAAAATTCAAGTTTAATTAGTAGTTGGATTATTCCATTCTTTAACTCATAGTCTGATTAATTATTTAGAAATACCAATTGACTATTCTGATATTTAAATATTTTGTGCAAAAATCTCTATGTTTTAGATTTATTTAAGCAATATTTTATTCCATATTATCTGTAATTACTATAAAACTATAATAAGTAGATAAATATTGAGAATATATTTGTGGGATAGTAAAAAACTCTATATAAAAAAATAATACTTAAATTTATAGACATTTCTATGTGATTTTACTCCACTTATAGATCAAAAAATAAATATTTTCTTGCCTCCTTATCGATGATGCCAAATTCCTGGCACAACATTCCTATGTCGGTCAATAAATATAAATTTGAACCCCAACTAAAATGTTGTATTGTAGTGTGACTTTCATTACATTACAGAGATTTAGGAATACTTAGTGTTTCTTTATGTGTGTTTAGGTTCATATTTTTTTTGGAAAATAGAGAACCAAGAGTTTTGTGTGTTTATATGAAAGTTAAATAGTGTTTGGAATCAATTTTGAGATAGTGGACTCACCTAAGATATTCCCTTAATATTTCCTACTAAATCATAATTTATTTAATAAAAATTTTCATTCTATCTCCCCAATTAGATAAGACCTCAATCGTTTACACTCAATTAGTGTGTTTGGATTAAACAAAGATGGTAAATAATCACTACACTATATTCTCTTACCTAACCAAGTGATCAAATACCTTCGATCAATCCCGAACTGATCCTCACACCCCTTAAACATATGGGAAATAAATAATATTAAGGGTATTGTGTATGTAAACTAGGAAAAGGTAAAGTAGTTGAATTGAAATGAAATATAAAAATTAAGTCTCTTACCTTCTACGGGAAACTAAAAATCCTAATAATATTGAATAAGATATAATTCAAAAATAAATATAATAATTCATTAATAGGTGGTGGGATTAATTTTTATTCACTCAACCATAAGTGTCCTAGTGTTTCATCCCAATAGATATTACAATAGTAAATAAGAATAATGAAAAAACACATATGGTGAACTCCAATCCCCTTTATAAGGGGACGATGAATTTTTAGGAACCTCTCTTGAAGCTAGGATAGTATCCTCACAATATGAAAAGTTAAATCTCCCAAAAATAGATGGTACTAACTTCCTTTGAAATATTGAGTGAATGATGAATTCTCTTGATCATAATTGAATCCTTCTCCCCCTCTTAGATCATTCTACATCTGTGGTTCTGAAATTTTTCTTGTCCAATTTATCTAAGAAATGAGACTGGAATATTCTTATAGAACCTCATGCCTCAAATGAGATACATGTGGATTCCTATTTGATCTATGGTTTCAAGATGAATTTATGATATAGGGGGATTTTTTCTTCTAGATTAATCTAAAAAATCCCTCAGATAAAAATGTTCAAGATTTCTCTAATTATAAAAACATTACATGTTCCTCTATATTTGAGAATATCATGATTTGAAAAAGGGATAAACCTTTACCTATCCAACATAGATTTTAATAACTCTTACATATCAAGAAACTAAATCTTATGAATTATGTGATCATTCTGGTTGAAAAGTTTTGAACCCTTTCATATCACTTGGACACATGGTTATCTTACATATAGGAAACCATAACCCTACAAAAAAGGAATTACCATTACATATCACTTGGTCCACAGGGTTTGTTTTACATATTTCCCAACTTCACCCCTTAGGCATGGGGAGATAACCCTTCAGTGACAAATGAAAGTACCATTACATATTCAATGCATCCATGGGGTGACCCTTATGTATCAATTTAGGGAACTATTATGTATCATCAAAAAATAATCTTGTATAAAACCTTCATAGTTTAATATTTATATTGAACCCACGTAGTATTTTGTTTTATTTATTTCAATAAGGTTAAATGGATATGAAGGTAAATATACATAATTTCAATATGTGTTGGATAAGAATAACATGGAATAGTTATTAAGATCAGAATATTTTTAACAACATGAAGAGTTCATAAAGGATGGATACATGTTGTTTCCATCATTATTTAAATGTAAAATAAATGGAAAATTAGTTTCTAGCAATATTTATATGAAAAAAGATCTAAGGAAACTTCTTGAGGGGTATGTATAGAATATTACGTAACAAATTTTACCAATTGAATCATGTTTTTAAAATGAATAATCTCTTGAATATCCATTCAAATGGAACTGATATTTATATAATATGCTTCCAACATTTATATTTCATAGAGATTTTTATTTGGTTGGAAAATATTGATATAAAATTTATTTTACTAGTTAAATAATGTCAACAATATATATGATTTTAAAACATAATTTTTATAGTAGGTTTCTACATTCATTGGTTTGATAAAATCATGCACTGGTATATGGTTCCAAAGAGTTTGGTGATTGGAGAATCTTATATATCTATGAATAAGAAAAAAATTATTTATGAAGGGTCATCCTTGTTATTACTATAAATACTAATTATTATTTTGATGAAAGTATATTAGTTTGAAGTTGGAGAAGTTGTGTTGAGGCATTTGATTTTCAATAAAATGTTATAAGGAATATTCATGTGCTAAAATTGATTTATAATTATTATTTATATTTATTAAAGTTGATTTGATGTTTTCTTAATGTAATTTTAAGCATTTGAGAAGAGTTTTTTTTACATTTTTTCAAAAAAATAATTTTAAAAATATCACCAGGATTAAAATATTAATTTTTTTACATCTTAAAGGTGGAACATGGAGTGTCGCCTTCTGTTCAGTTTTCGTCAGGCCAAAGGTGGTTCACCAGAAACCGCCATGCGCCTTTGGGTAAACGAAAGGCGGCCCACCAGTGCCCGCCTTTAGAATTGTTTTCTGTGAAAGGTGGATTAGGAAGAGCCGCCTTTCGTGTTTCAAATGGCCGAAGGCGGCTGCCCAGGTGCCTCCTTCGCCAAAAAAAATCCCTATAAAAGGGAGTCGCCCCACCCATCCTCCCTCACTCACAAATCCCTCTTCTCTCTAAAATTTTGAGAGCTCCTCTCTCTACATTGAGTTTTCCTTCGTGGTGCTTCCAGAGATGCAAGGAGTACAATATTTTTGTGTAAAACCTAATTTAGAGGTATTTATTTTTAAAGTTATTTATTTATTTAATTTTAATAGTTAATTTTAAATATTTAAGTATGTAGTGGTAGTTATTTAAAGAAAAGAAATATATAGTTATATTATTAATGTTTTAATTAGTTAATAGTTAATGTTAGATTAAGGTATATGTAATTTAATATTATTAATGAATGATGATTAGGGATAATTTATTTAGTGTTAGATTAAATTATGTATAATATAATATTATTAATGAATAATAATTAGGGATAATAATAATTTATTAATATTTTAGAGATAATTATAGAATAATTAAATGATGATTAAGGAATAATTAAGTCGTGATTAAAGGGGTAATTAACTATGGATAATTATTGGGTGATTAAGGGGTAATTAAGGAATGTTTAAGGGGTGATTAAGTGATGATTAAGGGATGATTAAGGGGTCATTAAGGTAATTAAGGAATGATTAAGTGGCGATTAAGGGGTAATTAAGGAGTGATTAAGGGGTGATTAACTAATGATTAAGGGGATGATTAAGGGGTAATTAAGGAATGATTAAGTGGTGATTAAGGGGTAATTAAGGAGTGATTAAGGGGTGATTAAGGGGTAATTAAGTAATTTTTAAGGGGTGATTAACTAACGATTAAGGAGTGATTAACTAACGATTATGGGGTGATTAAGGGGTCATTAACTAATGATTAAGGAATGATTAGGGGATGGTTAAGGGGTAATTAAGGAATGTTTAAGTGATGATTAAGGGGTAAGGGGTGATTAACTAACGATTTAGGGGGTGATTAAGGGGTCATTAACTAATTAAGGGGTAATTAAGGAATGATGGGGTAATTAAGGAGTGATTAAGGGGTTAAGGGGATGATTAAGGGGTAATTAAGGAATGATTAAGTGATGATTAAGGGGTAATTAAGGAATGTTTAAGGGGTGATTAACTAATGATTAAGGGGTGATTAACTAACGATTAAGGGGTGATTAAGGGGTCATTAACTAATGATTAAGGAATGATTATGGGATGGGTAAGGGGTAATTAAGGAATGTTTAAGTGATTATTAAGGGGGTAATTAAGGAATGTTTAAGGGGTGATTAACTAATGATTAAGGGGTGCTTAAGTAACGATTAATGGGTGATTAAGGGGTAATTAACTAACGATTAAAGAATGATTAGGGGTGATTAAGTGGTAATTAAGGAATGTTTAAGGGGTGGTTAACTAACGATTAAGGGGTGATTAACTAATGATTAAGGGGTGATTAAGGGGTCATTAACTATGGATGATCAGGGGATGATTAAGGGGTGATTAAGGGTTCATTAAGTAATGATTAAGGGGTCATTAAATAATAATTAAGGTATGATTAAGGGGTCATTAAGTAACGATTAAGGGATAATTAAGTGGTCATTAAGTAAATATTAAGGGATGATTAAGTGGTGAATGACCAACTCCTAACTGATTAACCAGCACTTAAGTAGGGATTAACCATCACTTAAGTAGTGATTAACCAGCACTTAAGTAGTGACCGACACTTAAGTAGTGATTAACCAGCACTGTAATGAATCTTATTTTTTAGAGATCATTGAACATATATTTAAGAAAGTTAAAAATTGTTCTAGAAAACATTACTGGATTAATTTAGGAAGGTTTTAAAAATTTTGGTTTCATGAAATTTTATGTCGTTATCTAAGAAATTAAATCCATGTCTGGATACTACAAGTGGATGTGGATCTGGGACAGATGTACCTAGGGGTGAAAGCCCTGACAAAGAGTTTCTGGCCTGACCCGGGGTATCCTGGTACACGACAACGGTCCTTGCTGCACTATTGGATTGACACTCCTGGGGGATATGTTTTAGATGATTGATATTTACTTCATGAAGTACTAAAATACCTTTAAGAAGATAAAAAATGTTATTTAACATGTAACAAAACATTATTGACATATTCAGTGATTAGTAAAAAAAATTCATTTAGAGAGACATGTTTTCTTGTGTTTACTAGTATGGAAAGGTTATTCAAACTGAGCAAGGAGATTCTTATAGTATATAACCAACATCCATGGTTAACACATCTGATTGTGTAACCATAACTGATCTTCAAGATAGAATTTGGGGTTGCATAAATCTCGGTCCTCATCAAGAGAGAAAGTCTATTAGTTATAGACATTTTCAATTCCCTGCCACGTTATGGCATCTTGCTTGTCCATTGGTTGCTGATGAGCACTGGGTCCTAGGGGGAACTTTATTTTGCCAACAGTCTGATGGTGCAATGACGGAGTTATATGGTGAAGTTTCTAATGTACAACAAAATCAAAATGTTCGAAGTCGTAGACATGCACAAATAGATGTTGAAGAAGCTTTATCCCAAGAAATTGAGGATGTTTGACTTGTTACAGAGGAGGAAAACTTAGATGATCTGCCAGATTTACATATAAATCATTCTTCAGATGAGGAATTTAATAATGATGGAACAGACAGAGAAGACAATGATGACGGGGAGGGAGCTGGAGATGAGGAGGGAGATGGAGATGATAGGGTATTAGTTTCTCGAAATAGAGTAGTTCAATAACATTCTTGACCAAAAATAAATCATCCACCAACCTTTGAATCTTGGTCCGAAGCAATAGAACGTGTAACTGAATTCGACAAAAATGTTCTGACAACTACAACAGAGTTTCCTGGAGTTATAGTGGACAGGTTTAGTGAGTTGGACAAAACATTATATAATGGAATGGATTTTCCAAGTAAGGATGCGTTGAAGAGCTTCTTAAAAAGATTTCATATTGAGAGGCACTGTAGATATGTAGTTGAGGCATCATGTAGAAAAAAATACGTCATACGGTGTGATAAATTTGATGAAGACTGTAGATTCCGGTTGAGGGCGATTCCAGACATTGAATTTGGTGGATGGAGAATTTCAAAGATTGAGGCTGCTCATTCCTATGTTCATCCAAACTTGACACAAGATCACACTGCTTTGGATTCCGAATATTTGTCAACTGTTATCGTTGAGATGATTAGGACCTGTCAAGATGTTCCTATAGCCCTTGTGTAAGAGAGGATACTTCAAACTTTCATTTATAAGATCTCTTATAACAAGGCATGGATGGTGAAACAGAAGGAAATTGTGAAGGTCTACAGTGATTGGGATGACTCATATCAGGTGTTGCCGCAATTATTAGCCATACTGAGCCACAACAAAAAAGTTGTCTACTATATAAATATGAAGGAAAATGTGTTTAAAGATAATTGATTGGATCAATCTCGTGTTCAATTTCATCGATTATTCTGGGCATTCCTCCCATGTATTTTCGCATTTCATTTCAATAAACAGTTCATACAAAATTGATGGAAAATTTCTATCGGGAAAGTATAAGGGCATATTGTTTATTACGACAACCCAAGATGGGAACCGTTCAACACTTCCGCTTTCATTTGCAATAGTGGGGAAGGAAAACTATGAATCTTGGAGCTGGTTTTTGGCATGCATCAGCAACCATTTCACACACATTCGAGGTGTCTGTTTGATATCTGATCATCATAGGGAAATAAATGAGGCAATCAATGCGGATCCTGATTCATGGAGGCCCCCAAATGCACATCATCGATAATGCATTAGACAAATTGCTAGAAACCTGCGCAAAACCTTCCATAAAGAGGATATGAAGAATGAAATCATGAGGCTTGGTAGGCAATGTCGTCATTGATGTTTACTATTTTAATGTAAATAAAAATATAATTTCTATGACCTGTGATCATATTTATGTAGAATATGAGCTAGATCAACGAAGGTTTGAGGCGCGTTACGAAGAAATCTACAAGGCTAACCAAGAAGTGTATGATTATATGATGAAGATTCCAAAAGAGAAATGGACACTAGCTTATGACGGGGGGAAGAGGTACGAACACATGAACACAAACATTGTGGATTGTATAAATGGAGTCTTCAAGGGGCTTCACAAGTTACCAATTACTGCCCTAGTTCCTGAGACATTTTATCGTTGTGTCAAGTAATTCATTGATAGAAAAAAACTAGCCTCAGATGGGATTCAATAGGGGCTAAGATTTGGAAAATACTTTCAACGAGATATAGACAAGAACATTGAAGAAGCTTCCGATTATCGAGTGTGTCTATTCTATCAAGAAGACTCGCGATTTGAATTTCAAGAGTGTTTTAACCCCATCACAGGTAACATCGGTGAAAAATTAGTGGTACTTCTAGAAGAAAAACAATGTCAGTGTGGAATGTTTCAGGCATTAAGGTTTCCATGCGCACATGCCATCGCAGAATGTGCATCAGTGAATGTATCATGGGAAGCTTATGTTGATCCAGTATACCGATTGGAGTCCATTGTTAACTGTTATGTTGCTCCATGGATGCATGTTGGGGAGTTTCGATATTTCCCAATGCCTGAAGACCAGCCCATACTGATTCCTCACATTATTAGATTACGACCACGGGGAAGACCGAAGACCAACAGGATACGAAATGAGATGGATTAGCCTCAAGAACAAGGGAAAAGGTTGAGATGCCATCTATGTCATCAAGAAAGGCATAACCGGAAACGATGTCCTAACATTGCTGGATTGAGTTCACACACTCGACCACAATGATGTGTTGTATCCAACATTATCTTTTCATGTAGTCAGTTATATGTTGTTAATATCAGAGATGACCTTTTTAAGAATTTTTTCACATTTCCAATAAGAAACTTCTCTCCTTCCAATAACGAACCTATGTATTCAATACTTTTAAATCCACTAATATGAATGTATTCTTAGAAAACAAAAACATTATTAAAAAAGGTTAGTTGTCACCAATGAAAAAAAATTATTAAAACAGTTATCATAAAGGATCTTTAGAAATCATACATAACGAAGATAAAATGTTTATATATATAAATTTATTACACCATATCTTAAAAAAGATAATTTTCATGGTAAAACATATCTAAAGACATGATAGATAAATGTTCTCCAAAATATGACGACAATCCCTTAACTTTTTCTTAAAAAAAATCACATATCGTTCATTATACCAATCATAACATTATATTAAATTTAACATTATATTTACATTTTATAGTGAAGACTAATTTCCTTTTCTGGATTCCAGATGGATGATATTCCACTCCTCACTGAGAAGCATAGGCATGTTTCCCGTGATGTGATAGAGGGTCGGGATGTTCAACGGATTAGGGTGCGGCGAGCACACCATTTTCAAAACATGGAACCTCGAGCTGCTATTATACCATACATACGTCATGCTGGCTTCTACGGCATTGCCGTTTCTGATTTCACTTACATTGATCATCCCCTTCTTGCTGCCTTAGTCGAGAGATGGAGACCAGAGACTCACACATTCCACTTGCCAGAGGGAGAGATGACTATCACCTTAGAGGATGTGGCAATGCTACTTGGTCTTCCTATTCAGGGAGATGCAGTTATTGGACCCACTAGTGGGGATTGGGCTGAACTGGCACATAGATTATTAGGTGTTGATATTTTGGCTGATCATACTACTACGGATGGTGGGTCCATATCTATGCCTTGGCTTGCTTTGCAGTTTTCACATTTACCTGCTGATGCTGATGAGCAGACCATCATGTGTTATGCCCGGGCATATATCTTACGACTTGTTGGAGGTAAATTATGTTCGGATCACTCGGGTGTGCATGTGCACATGATGTATCTTACTTTACTGGAGGAATTTGATCGGATCGGGAGATACAGTTGGGGATCTGCATGTTTGGCCTACACTTATAGAGCATTATGTACGACATGCCGCTCATATCACACAGATCTTGGAGGATGTGTTGTCCTTATACAGTTGTGGGCATGGGAGCGCATCCCTATCCTCTCCCCTGTTACTGTTGGTCAGAACCTTCCTATAGATGTGCTACAGGATGCTCCATGTGGACGATGATATGATCAGTCATATTTATATGTTTCTGATTGTATTATGATTTATTATATTTAATTTCTGATTATTTATCACTTTCAATGTTGTATTTTATTGGTGGAGTTAGGCACATCACTTTGTTGATGCTCCGACCCACAATTTGGCTACATATCGTATCATGTTGGACAATTTACTACCCGACAGCGTAAGTATATATCATCATTTTTGTTTTTTTTAACAAATTTATCTGATGAAATGTCACGTGTCATTACAGATTCATTGAATTCCATACTAGAGTATGGTTCATGACTTACCTAAAAACTGTAATGTTGGACTTCATGAGGTTATGGCTATAGTGCCACTCATTCACTTTCATATATTGAGTGGCACCAGCTCGATAGAGTTATGCGTCAGTTTTGCTGTGTTCAGCTGATTCCACCTACACCATGACAGTTACCAGAGCTTCATGGCTTGAATATCACTGGGAGACAGCATGTCGATTGGCGATGACCACATGCCCAGTATGTCACCATTTGGGACAGTTGAGCAGATCATCGTATCACAGGTGTACGTAAGATGCGATTGTACCTATCAGACCAAGTAGAGTATGAGCCATGGTATAGAATGAAATCTATATTGTATCTGACTCAACACGGGAGAGGGATTCGGGATCTGGTAAGTCAATAAATTTCACATAATATATTTATTACTCTATTTTATAATTCATTTTGAATCTCTATAAAACATACCCGACTATGAAGACTATTTCGCATGACTGATATAGAGGAGGAGGAGGTTGCTAGTTTACCAATGATCCATGCTGCTTTGGAGGAGACGATGCCGATTTTTCAATCTATTCGAGACAGTTTAATCCATCCTGGACCCCAGAGACATGATGTTACTACTCAGGAACATGATGGTCCTATCCCAGGAGATGAGGGTCCTGCTCAGGAACCTGCAGCAGCAGCTAGTGTTGTTCCCCAGCGACGACAACGGCGACAGAGACCGCGTCCTGCTGCACGTGAGCCCTCACCTGTTCCAAAGGCACAGGTCGGTGCTCTATCAGTCCATCCTAACCCTTCTGGGTTTGTGCAGTAGGATGCAGCATGGGATCCATCTGTTTTGACCGGATATCCACTGTATTCGCCAGATATTTATTTTCCAGGGATTTATCAGGGGTCATCTCCCATGCCACCATCTTTCATACCAGATCCTTCACAGCCTATATGGTTTCCCGAGGGTATGATGATAGCCCCTTCTACTTACTTAGTGGGAGAAGGATCTCGTGCACATGATGACATCCCTTCGACACCTCCTTCCATGCAGACTATGACAGAGGATCCCGTGATTTATGTTCCAGTGCCCGAAGATCATCCCTCTCCAAGTCATCATACTCCATACTAGCATAGAGCGCGTCGCTCTCGATATGAACGTACCATTCGCACACCACCTTGTGGGACAGATCCTCACCATAGACACTGACATTACATCTTCATGTATATGTTTTCTATTTATTAAAAAGAGTGCATTACTTTTACTCGAAATGAATTTCTTAAAAATTATCGATTACACATAATTTACAATTTTGTCATGCCCTTGAGTATAAATCAACATCAAAATCCCTAGATAATTTTTCGTGGTAAGGTGATATGAGAAGGGAGGTATTATACCATCAGGAAGAGAGATTCTAGGAATGTGAAATTCTATGACAAACTTTTTGATGAAATGTGTCAGTTCCCCCACTAGATGTTCATGTTCCTCCAAAATTTTCAGGCTGGAGATAATCCACCTTAAGTTCCACATAGCCTTATGCCTTCCAGGGATTAATGTCAAAAACTTAATCTCATTTTTTTACTTTATGGGGAAGTACAACCTCATTCCTTTGAATATGCACATTACCATGGACATATACAATCGGTATTTTGCAAGAAAACTACTAATCTCATGTTCACTAAAATACCCCTTAACATAAGAATGATACAAATAGTGTAAGTAACCAATAGAAAGCTTCCAATCCATTTTGACTAGGCTATGCATAATCGTTGGTTTTTTTCATCTGATTAATAATTTAAAAGGATTCAAAACCACCTTCCTGAAACTCAAAAATTTTCAAGTAAGTGACTTTGAAGGAATATAAAATATAAACTATATGGTCTATTGAAATGAAACATAAAACATGGATTAATCATAGAATAAGTAATTGAAAATAAAAACCATTTCTTAAATTTTTTTTATGAAATACAATTATAAGCTTTCAAAAACACTTCTTGCAACTCAAAAATATTTCAGATATGAGACTTTGAAATCCTATAAAATATAAACTTAAAGACTCATATAAATGAATCATAGAACATAGATTAAACATATAAGAAGTAGTAGAAAAGTAATTAGTTAATTCTGGTGAGGGGGAAAACTGTTCGACTATGGAATTGAAGGATAATGATGATGAAAAGGAAACATCAACCCCCACACCCACCCCTTCCACCCATTCAACCAACTTCGGTAACTCATATAGAATTATCTTTTCAAAAAAATGAAATGTCACACCACCACAGCTTCCTACATCCATATTAACCCCCCATTTCAGTTTCATTAAATTTGGACAGCCCCCATTTTTACCAAAGTCAAATATTCTCTATTAAACCATCACTTTTCAACCCCCACCTCAATAATACAAAATTCATTGAGGGATGGGAAACTATTCAACGCATTTTAAAACATTGAAAATCATTCAATAAGGAGCTCCTCAATGAAACTGAATTACGGGTTGAAAGGCACCCAATGTTATAAGGAGATCATTTTTGAAAGGTACCCAATGTTTTAAAATGCGCCAAATCATTTCTCATCCCTTAAATGATTTTTTATTTTTGAGGTGGGGTTGAAAGGGGTGGTTTAATAGTGCATATTTGACTTTGGTAAAAATGGGGGCTGTCCAAATTTAATGAAACTGAATTGGGGTGTTAATATGGATGTAGGAAGCTATGGTGTTGTGACATTTCATTTTTTTGAAAAGCTGCTTCTATTTGAGTTATCGAAGTTGGTTGAATGGGTGGAAGGGGTGGGCGTGGGGGTTGATGTTTCCTTGTCATCATCATTATCCTTAAATTCCAGGGTCTAACAGTTTTCCCCCTCACCAGAATTAACTAATTACATATCTACTACTTCTTATATGTTTAATCTATGTTCTAAGTTTCATTTATATGAGTCTTTAAGTTTATATTTTATAGGATTTCAAAGTCTCATATCTGAAATATTTTTTAGTTGCAAGATGTGCTTTTGAAAGAATATAATTGTATTTTATTAACAATTTTTAAGAAATGGGTTTTATTTTAAATTACTTATTATATGTTTAATCCATGTTTTATGTTTCATTTCAATAGATCTTATAGTTTATATTTTATAGGCTTTCAAAGTCACTTACTTGAAAATTTTTGAGTTTCAGGAAGGTGGTTTTGAAACCTTTTAAATTATTAATTAGATGAAAATACCAATGATTCCAAATAGCCCTATAAAAATGGATTGGAAGATTACTATTGGGTACTTACACTATTTGTATCATTCGTACGTTAAGGGGTATTTCAGTGAACATGAGATTATTAGTATTTCTTGCAAAATTCTGATTGTATATGTCCATGGTAATGTGAATATTCAAAGGAATGAGGTTCTACTTCCCCATAAAGTAAAAAATGGTATGAAGTGTTAGAAATTGATCCATGGAAAGCATAAGGCTATGTGGAACTTAAGGTGGATTATCTCCAGCCTGAAAAGTTTGGAGGAACATGCACATCTAGTGGGGAACTAAAACATTTCATCTAAAGGTTTGTCATAGCATTGCACATTCCTAGAATCTCTCTTCCTGATGGTATAATACCTCAATTATCATCTAACCTTACTAAGAATAATTATTTAGAGTTTTTGAGCATGATTTATACTCAGGGGCATGACAGAATTGCAAATAAATTTCTATTGTGTGTAAAGCACAAATGCTGGTTGAGGTTTTCATTACTGGAATACATCTGAATGCTATGACAAAGTTAGAAGGACTATTTCTTGGATTGAGACTGAACCTCTTGTTTTTAATTAGTTGTTCTTTAATAATTTGATATTTTTTATTTGAGGAGTGTGGAGTATATTGGAATGGAATATTATAGCTTAGATTGTACAAGTGTGTTTCCTCCTCTTAGAAATATTTCTATAAGAAATCCACCGAAGCTACAATAATGGGTGGAAGTAGCCGAAAATAACGATTTGAATATTTTACCTTTTCTTGAGGAGCTTCTTATTGAATGGATTACAATGTTTAAAAATGCGGCGAATCATTTTCCATCCCTTAAATAATTTGTTGTTTTGGACGCGGGGGTTCAAAAGCGTGGGTTTAATAATGTATCTTTAACTTCGGTAAAAATGAGGGGCTGTCCAGATTTTATGAAAATGGATTGGGAGGTTAATATGGATGTAGGAAGTTGTGGTGATGTGCTATTTTGTTTTGAGGGGCACACCACCAGAGCTTCCTACGTCCATATTAATCCCCCAATTGAGTTTCATTAAATATGGAAATCCCCTCATTTTGACTGAAATATCACTCACATATCCAGATCAACCCTCTAATTCTGGTGCCCCTAGGTTTAGACCATTCGATGGAGGAGAGGTGACAATGGTAAACCTATGAGTAAGAGTGAATGAGGACATGCTTAGTGTTTTAGATAAAATTTTGCTATTGAAAGGACATTTAATCATGAACTCACATTTCTAATGTCATTGATATTTTTTATCTATTAAAACATGTTTTATTTAGTTATTTGATATTTATTTTATACCATATCCTTTGAGTTAAGACTATTGTTTATATCATATAGTATGTGATATTTGTACTTTATTTAACATATGTTATGTGTTTATGTAGACAAAAAAACATTAGTAAACAAAAAGAAAACACAAATCATGCACTAACATACAAAAAAAACAAATTGATAATAAAACCATGTTTGATATGTGATTTCTAATTCATTAAAAATGCGGGGTTGTCCATATTTTAGTTTTCATTTAGATTTCTCTAATAGTTTATGTCTTATAGTCATTCAAATATGCATACTTGAAACATTTTTAAGTTTCTAGTATGTGGTTTTAAATGCTTATAAATTAGTCATGATCAAAAATTTTGATGAAATTATTTTTTTCAACTATTTCTTATATGTTTAATCAATGTTTAAAGTTTCATTTATATTGGTCTTATAGTTTATGTTTTATATTCTTTCAAAGATGCATACTTGAAACATTTTTATGTTTCAAGTTAGCGGTTTTGAAAGCTTATAAATTAGTTTTCATCAAAAATTATGATAAAATTCCATTTTTTCAACTATTTATTATATTTTTCATCAAATTTTCAAGTTTCATTTAGATTGCTCTTATAATTTATGTTTTATATTCTTTCAAAGATGCGTTCTTGAAACATTTTTATGTTTTTAGTATGTGGTTTTAAAAGCTTATAAATTATTCATCATCAAAATTTTTGATGAATTTTTTTTTCAACTATTTCTTATATTATTAATCAATTTTAAAAGTTTCATTTAGATTGGTCTTATAGTTTATGTTTTACAGTCTTTCAAAGATGTGTAGTTGAAACACTTTTAAGTTTCATGTAGGTGGTTTTGAAAGCATATAAATTAGTTGTCATCAACATTTTTCATGAAATTTCTTTTGTTTTCAACTATTTCATATATTTTTAATCAATGATTAATGTTTCATTTAGATTGGTCTTATAGTTTATTTTTTATAGTCTTTCAATGATGCGTACTTGAAACATTTTTAAGTTTCAAGTTAGTGGTTTTGAAAGCTTATAAATTAGTTGTCATAAACATTTTCTATGAAATTCCTTTTGTTTTCAACTATTTATTATATTTTTAATCAATGTTTGATGTTTCATTTATATTGTTCTTATAGTTTATGTTTTATAGTCTGTTAATGTCTCATAATTGAAATATTTTTATGTTTCTGGTTGGCGGTTTTAAAATCTTATAAATTATTTTTCATCAAAAATTTTCTTGAAATTCCTTTTGTTTTCAACTATTTCTTATATGTTTAATCAATTTTTAAAGATTCATTTCTATTTGTGTTACAGGTTATGTTTTATAGTCATTTAAATATTTATAATTGAAACATTTTTACGTTTCAAGTTAGCGGCTTTGAAAGCTTATAAATTAGTTGTCATCAATATTTTTGATGAAATTCCTTTTGTTTTCAAATTCACGTACATGAAACATTTTTATGTTTCAAATAGTTGGTTTTTAAAGCTTATAAATTATTTTTCATTGATATTTTTTATGAAATTTCTTATCTTTTCAAATATTTATTATATGTTTAATCAATGTTTAATGTTTCATTTTTATTGGTGTTATAGTTTATCTATTAGAGTCTTTCAAAGTCACGTATTTGAAAAAATTTGAAGTTTCAAATAGGTTGTTTTGAAATATTATATTTATTATATTTATAATTATAAATTTATTATAATTATAAAATTCTATTTATGAAAATTATAATATTATAATGAATATATAATTATAAATATAATAATTATAATAAATATAAAAAAATTATAATAAATGTATAATTATAAATATAGTAAATATAATAAATATATAAAAAAACCAAATCCCTACTTGAAGTGGCGCTAACCGGATCTACGCTATTATAATAAAAATAAGAACACCCCGTCCGCTAAAATTTTGTTTATATATATGTATAAACAAAAAAAAATAATAACAATTTTAAATATAAACAAAAGAAAACAAAAGAAAACAAAAAAAAACCTATATATATCTAAATAAAACAAAACAAAAAAAAAATTTTAAGGAAAACAAAAAATAAAAACAATTTAAATTTTCAAAAAATATATAAACAAAATAAAAATTTAAAATTAAAATTTTTACTAAAGTGCCGCCTTTGTTCTTTAATTAAGGGAAATGGCAGTACACCAGGTGCCGCCATTCTACAGAGATGAAATTCCCCAAAGGCGGCACATGGTGTGCCACCTTTGAGATGTAAAAAAAATATTTTTAACCTAGTCGTATTTTTAAAATTATTTTTTTGAAAAAATGAAAAAAAACTCTGTTTCAGAATGATTAAATATGTTTTTGAGTTCATTTTAAGTGCTTGATAAGGTTTTATGCTTGTTTGATATACTAGGGATATTTTGAGTATAATTTTCCCAAGTTAGTGATTATATATATGATAATTTTTCATAAATGAGATATTGTGTAGATCCAAAATGAAAATTTTGAAATTAAACTAGCATGAATGATACTTGATTTTATATGTAACATATTTTTTTAAGAGAGCTCTAAAAATTTTACAAAGGAAATCATATGTAACATATTTATATAATATATGATAAATTTTTGTCAAAAAAATAAAAGTTGAAAATGAATGTGGCGGTGTGAAAATATAAGACAGTTGAGTGTACATAACATATTTTTCTATAAGATTTTGATATGTAATATTTTTGAAGAAGTAATGTGTATGTTTTTTAGGTATTCAGAAAAGGAATGCATAATATATTTTAAGTACAGATGTAATGTTTTTATTTCTATGTAACATATTTAATGGTTCAAAATATTTTACATATTGATCATCAGTTTGAAAAATATACAAAGTCATGAGGAGAATTCTACATAGTATATTTATTATATTATGTGTAATCTAGCAGTTTGTAGAAATTTTAAGCGAGGAATTCATAAGATTCTTGATTTGTTACAAAGTTATTCAAATATCATGTTAATTGATATAATAACGATTCTTTATAATTTTTTTAGTGAAATAATAAGAATAAATTTTGATGTGACGTGAATAAAATGAACATACCACAAAGCTTACTATGAAGAAATTACATATGAAGTTGGTTTTATAATTCAAAAGATAGTTGCTTCATGATGAGTGGACCATGCCACATTTCATGATGAAGGAAGAGGTCATATGAGGGCTTTTCATCATAACATGGGGGACCATGTTGTGAATGTAACATTTTATCATTCTCATGTGTATATGGATTCTCTATTATTTGAATTTTTTGGAAGTAGTAAATGAGATAGAACGTGGTGATAATTTTAATATCATGATGGGGGTTTAAATATCGAGCCTTCAATCATTTTAAAAGGTAAATTTTTTGATTTCAAGGCATAATATTTTGAGTTTTAATGGAGGTATTCCAAGAATTTGAATTTTTATGATTGATAAAGACTCAAAATTTGAATATTATGAGAATGATATAAACATGATGAAAAATATATATTGTATGAGAAGTTGAAAAAAGTTAGGATTCAACCATGATATTACTAAAAATTATAAAATTAAAAAAATATAGGTTGAATGAGAGACAACTAATATTGTATTTTCATTACAGGCCTAAAGTATTGAAGGGATATGACCCTATATTCCTATTATACTTTCTGAGTGTCAAATAAAAATAGATAACTGACACTGATAAGAATAATAATATCCCTATCCATTAAATAAGAAGATAAAAAGTGAGATGATAATTCAATGCCTTTTATATTGATCAACCTTTTCATTAAATAAGAATTGTGAAAGAGATTGACTATAGTATTTATATACTATAAAATTTTGAAGGATATTGAGATAGACCATCAGAGTACTATGGTTTTAGGATAAAGGAAAGATCTTTTTGAAGTCCAGAAGAGACTTGTATTGTCATTTTTGACCATTATTCATAGGGTGTAAGATTTATCTTGTATCTATATAAAGAGAGTTGAAATTTGGTTCTTCCAATATATTATAGTTGGTTATAGAATTTTATGAGTCCAAATACATACCATTTCATGATCTTTTTTTGATAATAATATGGTAGTTGTGTGTGGGGGATAAAAACCACAACACATCAGGTATGTAGTAATCCTAAATGGAGGATATCCTCATTAAAAAATATTGGTGTTCTTTTTTTGTTGTCATATTGCTTAAGTACATGAATACCAATCAATAGAGAGAGAGAGAGAGAAAAATAAAAAGATATCCACTCACTGAACAAGTGAGGTGGTGAAAAGGGATAAATGATTAAATTGGTTAAAATAGTACCAATAATGATTAATCCCCACATCTTAATGTTGTTCATATTACATAATGATCCTAGAAATTGGTATTTGATCCCTAGGTCACACCCCTAATTGGATTCTCAATAATCTCAAGTTTTAAGTTTTATTTACATATTTGAATGTATCTTTCCAATGTAATTATAAATTGAGGATTTAGAGAATCATGTGAGATCCCTATGAAAGTGAACATGTAATAGACTTTTACTATGACACTGATGGATATGAAGAATAGAAATTAAAATAAATTATGAAAATACTTATCAAAGAAAGAGGAATCTCTAGTATTTGATGGTAATCAAAGTGGTAAAATTTATTTTATATATGTTAATAATTTTTATCTTAAATATGTTGATGATGAAAACACTACCCTCATGTTCATATAAAGTGAAAATATTTTTTCCTTATCCTGAAATCATAATGATGATGTATATTTCCTTGGAGAGGAAGATCTTGTTTTTGAATAAACTACAAAATAGATTGAAGAAATACAATGGTCTTTCATTGATGTCAATAATTATCAATTGGAGATCATGGTAATCAAAATTAAAGAGCTTGTAAATTTTCTATAAAAGGGTAAACTTTTAAGAGATTCATGATGACAAGATTAAAAAGGATTGTAAAGATAAACTATGGTCAACAAGAGATAATTCAAATATCATTACTATGTAGAGTCTTGGACTAATAATTAAACTTACAAATCAAGATGGGGTACAAGCTTTGAAAAGAGATCATATCAAGAACAACTCTAAGGAGGATATATATTTTGTTAAGAAAACCTTGATATCATCCAAAAAATAAATATCATGTAGGTTCTAAACAAAAGTCACCATCCACATAAACAAAATCATGTTTTTACTAATTTTAGTTTTAATTATAGTGAAAATTTCAATTCAAAGTATGTAAAAAAGAGGATGGAAAAATAGTGATTATCTCACCACTACACCTATGGTGGAGAGAAGAAATAGGCCCATATAATGGATAAAAATATACAAAAATAGTATGCAATAAAATCTAGATAGAATGTTGTGTAAAATAAAATATTGTTAATTTTTGGACATTTCGTAGGTTGTGGTAGATTTGGATACAAGAAAACTATACTTTGGCATGATATAACCACTTATATAAATCAAATAAAGTTTATATCAAGGTGATAAAGTATTAAAAGATAAAAATTCTATATATTAAATGTAATAATCCATCTATTATAAACATTTTTTAATGATTGAAGAATATCTTTGGAGCTTGCAATCAGAATAGTCACAATAAAGAAACATGTTGGTATAAATCCACAAAGCATGAGTCTATGATGCTAAAAATATAAGACCATGGAAGTTAAAGGTATATTAACCTTAATTAGGAAATAAGTAAAAGAAACATTTTAAATAAATCATTCCAAATAATTCATAAAATAAGGAAGGTTATACTTCCATGGGTTATAAATAAAATAATAAATCTGTTGAGAGAAGAATACTAAAGGTGTCCAAGAATAATTATTCACTAAAGATAAATACGTAATTATAATGTGGTAGTAGATGAAACATCATGTAATTTTACAAAAAATCCATGAGTATAAGTATTAATGGAGGAAATAAAATGAAAAATGTAAAATCAATCCAAGAAAAAAAAGAATGATTTGGTGAAGAGTGTAAGAATCCATGTGGAGAATCCAAGAATGTTGATAAAATTCCCAAATGATGTCATTTGAACAATATATTTATAAAAATTTATAAAATGGAAGGAAAAGATCATGTTTTTTTGTTAATTTAAATAAATATTACAACATGGAGAATCCAAATTTCATAAGAGGTTTCCAGGAGATGAGAACTCACAGTCTGTTGAGGTATTGTGTGGAAAGTGTAAGAAGGATGGACATATCTTCAATTATTTCAACCTGAGACACCTTGAATGTGGATAGATGACTCAAGGTGTACAATTTTATATTGTTTTTATAATCTTTTCCCCACAATGGTAGGATCTTGTTAAACCCATACAAGTTATTCACACATCCACCATAATGACAAACGCAGAAATTAAAACATGAGAAAAAAATTTAATTGGTTCAACACTAAGGTATAATCCAAGGAGTATATAATGATTATCTGTCAGAATATCATAATACACTATGATTTAATAGTTTTTTGGATTAAAATATTGTCCATAGACACTTCATTCCCAGTGCTATAACTTTACAAATAATTACAGGGATTAGTATACTACTTCCCTTTATTCACTTTCATTGAATCATCATTTCTCATTGTTCTAGATGATGTCTTATTTAGTTTGATGACTTAAGGGTTACCTGTAAATTATTATTAATTATTATTTATAATTACATCATAAATGTATGTGTATTATGCTCCAATGAATTCATCAAATTCTTCCTACATGGTTCACCAAAGTCCCTAGATTTTCCTAGGTATGTTTCAGTGAAGTCCCTAGATTCTCCTAGGTTTTATTTGACCAAGAACCAAGATTTTCCCAAGTATGTTTTGACTAATAATTTCACCTAGGACCCTTTTCCCCGCTATTTTGATCTAGGTTCATTAAAAAAAATTGGTGCACCTAAGTCTATTCAAATAATTTATCTTCGTGCAACTCCCTTCGCCTAGGTGAATTTTCTTGAGTAGGGTCACCCTACTAATTTTTCTCTTAACTATTAATGAAATCTGGTTTCCATGAGTACATTCTTAGGCATCCTTCTCTGTACCATTTTTTCACTTATATCTTTACACCAATCCTTAGTCTATACACTTTACTCAAGTATTATTCTCTTATGTGAGACATACATGATGAGAGATCCTTTTAATATTTCTCCCAATTTAAATTATCCTCCAAGGATGGGATTATCCTGCTTTTTATAGGAAAAAATCCTATCTTTTTCACAAGACTTATCTTCATAAAACCTAGTATATCATTTTCCTAACTCCACTTGTGCGGTTCCCCTCCTTTCATGAAGTTCCTAGACTAGACCTTAACAACCAGTGTGACCAGACACAAATGAAACCTCACTAGAATAATGTGAAATTTTAATTGAAACCATATCTAATAGCATAAATGAATTCCATGTGGTTCATATCCCTTTATTCGGCAAAACATTAAATTTTATTTATATTTTGGACCCAAAAAATTACAAATACTGGAATACATATCCAATTTAAATTGTCTCCGTAGGTCGTCAAACAGCTTCATCAACTCAAAAATGGATCGAAAAAATACACAATAAGAATATCCAACAAGTATCACCTTGGTTCCAATAAAAATGATTTCTTATTCATATTTCCATTATAAGAAGAAAATATAAATAGGAAATAGAAATAATTGGTAAATACATGTGACCTGATGACTAAAGCATAAAATAATGTTCCACACTAAGAAGTTTTTAATAAAGGAATGAAGACCATGAATCCAAATGGAAATAAAATCTAGGAAATCAGAATTCCAAACACAAATAGATCTCCTAGATATGAATATAGAAATAAATTAGAATCATGGTTGAGAATAAACTTTCAACCTTACTTCTCTCATTGATGAGAAAATTAATTCCACTTTATTCCATGTCTCTTGTGTTTTATTTCTGTCATATATTTGTAATAAATTTATGGTGATGAATGTTATCATGGGGGAACTCCAAATATGATAAATATGGATTAATTTATCCAAAATTGATGAAAATAACCATCTTTTAATGATCTAATAATCAATAACTAGAAGTTTAGTATTTATAAAAGGCCATCCATGATTGTAATGAAAGAGCTATCAATATTGGATAGTAGATTGGAAGTCATCATCGTGATGTAATCTCAATAAAAAGTGTCATAAATATTATCTGATGAAGATATCACTCTTGATGAAATGAAGATAATGTAATCCCTTAAGAGGTAGAAGATTCATAATCTACCAAAATTATATATACATGCTAGTATGGAATCTATAGAAGTTGCTCAAAAATCATTCATTAAAAGGTATGCATTGATATTATCACAATAATGTTTATGGAAGAATAAAATTATAATGTTAAGAATAACAATTTAATTTATTCAATGATATGAAGTTTAATTTTTTAGAGATGTTCCAGGACTAATTTTGGAAACATAATACCCTCCAATCATACTTTAATATTTTTAATGTTTGTTTTAAGATGGATTCATGAATTTCAGGTTAATAAATTTATTTAGAATACTTTTAATAATTAGTATCATAAAATTACAACCATTTTTTAATAATTGGTACGATCAAAACACTATCTAAACAACTATTGAGGAATGTAATAAGTTCTTTTTCATATAAATTTTTATTATATTTAGATTTAATAATGGATACCCTTGTTTACTAAATTTTAATGTCCTATTTTATACATTTAGAATAGATCATGTAGAATTAGAGTGGGAGAATTAATAACACATCATTAAGAGTGAATTGATACCATTCTCTTTCAATAAAATTCTATTTATTATTAATAATGGGTAGAGAAGTAAATAATAAAGCGGTGGAGAAGAAATGTAAGAACATGTTGACATGCATTTTCTAGCATTGGTATCATCAAAAAATACAAAGGGGGAGATTATTGATTCCACATTGTGTTGTATTGTATTTATTGTCAATAATATTAAATGGGAATGAAGGTAAATTTTCATAATGTCAATATGCATTAGATAATATAAACTTGGAAGATATATGGATTTCCTAAGATTTTTGAAAATAAAAAGTGTTCATAGAACTTGGATGTAAGTTGTTGCTATTAATGTTTATATGGAAAAGGAATAGAATGATTGGTTGTATCTATTATTTATATGGTTTAGGATCTAGGAAAATTGATGAAGGTAAATGTGAAGAATATGATGTAACATATATGATAAGTTAAAGAAATTATTAATATTTATTAGCCTCTTAAATATTCATTCACATTGGAAAAATATTTGGGTAATATTATACCAATATCTATATCTCATGGATGTTTTTATTTGGTTGGAAAATGTCACAACCCATCCCAGAGGGGACCGTCTTGTGACTACCCCAAGCTCACCTCCAATAGGCTAGAGGGTGGAGACTAGCACCGAGTAGGCATATCCCACAAATGGAAGGCATTTTCCTATGTACCTGTACACACGCACAGATCACCAAGACCAAAATTATGAAATTAAAAACACCAAGTAAACAATCATACATACTATTAAGATACCAAAAAATAGTACGATAGTAGAAAACTAGAAAGTAAAATGGGCTAGAATAAAAGACCACCAAATAAAGAGTCTGTAAAAGTGAACACACAAGTTCCTAAAACTCAACTATAGAAAACTATACCTGAAGGGTAGGTACAGGGACAACTATCTGAAGTCACAGGATCCCACCTCGACTGTTTGATCTCTTTAAGCACCACCTGGTCTTGGTCCACTTAGGAATCTGTCGAATTCTTGATCATCTGCACAATACACGACACATATGGGAAAATCCTATACAGGGCGAGTAAAATAATACTTAGTTGGAAACCCTAAAACCACAAAAGAATACCACTAAGAAATAAATGAAGTATATCATAAATAATAGTACAGTCATATCCATAGACACACACACACATATTTATAAAACACATATATCAATGAAATCTATATATACTCGTTTCTGACACTATGTATCATAAGGTTCCGAACTCATAGATAGTTATAGGAATCTCATCATAGGCTCACATCATAACACAAAAATAGGGAGTACACACTCCATGAGCTAATATATCTCAGATGGAACGAATCTGAAAGATTATCTCCAACGAGAACAACTCAACCATTCCTAATGGTATGTTCGAGAGAACGTACTCCATCGGGAACAAGTTACTAGATTTATCTCTAGTGCCCAGCACCATAGGTCCTATCATCATTTCCTTATGCCCAACACAAGCTAAGAAACCCATGTGAAGAGGCTCACCCCTCACCACTACTAATGGTTGAGAGAGAACTACTCCAAACTATGTACCACATGCATTTTCACTAGAAAGAGAGAGTATAGGGACTCACACCTCGCCGCTTCCCTATCGTAAAGGGATTACTTCCACTCACTAATCCATGAAAATTTTTTCACTCCTGAACAATGTAGACCACTCTTTAGTCTATCGAGAGAGAACTAACTCCTATCTTGGTATCAGTCACACCAAGTGAATGGGATTTATCCACGAAACTGTATCCAAAAGATGAGGGAGAACCATCTTTGAGGGAGGACCTGATCCCCGGATGATAAGACACACATTCTTGATAAGACACTCAGTCTTGATAAGACACACAGTCTCGATAAGACACTTAGGCTCGAGGAGCCATACCCTAAATCGATAGGTAAGATCTAATCAATGACTAGATGACCCACACCCTTGTAGGACAGGGGAGTACCAACTCCTTCACTATAAGACACCAAGTCTTGATAAGAAACATAGTCTCTATAAGACACATAGTCTCAACAAGACACATATTCTATGTAGGACACACGGTCTCTATCACTCATGTAGTCTCAAAGTCACACCCACCCACAAGATTCCGCTTGTAGCACGCTCGTTTCGAAAGAACCTACACATCGATCCATTATTTTATATGCCAAATTCTAGAAAAAAAATAACTTTGAGTATCTCAAACAGATCATATAATCATAGTGACACAATGTTGTAAATGGCTCATCAAATAGACACATGGTTTGAATGTTATGTTTGTTTCCATAAACAAAGTTTGACTTGGGTCCGGACCTACCTGACATGGTCTGGCTGACTCGACCCGACCCGTTAGACCAACCCAACCCGACTCGGTCTGGCCAACCCAACTCAACCAGGTCCGGTTGGGCCCGAACCGGGTTGGCCCACTGGGATGCTCGGTCCCGCCCACCGGGACACTTATCACGACCCGTCCTAGTGGGGCCCAAACCGCAACTCCCCACGCCCGCCTCCAATAGGCCAGGGGCTGGTGAATAGCACCGAGTAGGCATGCTACTAACATGGGAGGAATTTCCTATAAAACTGTACACACGCACACACATCTCCAAGCCCACAAAGCTAAAAAGTAAAAACTACTAAAAATGGAAAATATGCATGCATACACTAAAACCCAACCACAGAGTACGACAGGAATGTAAAGTGCAAGAAAGTAAATCCCTGGGCCAAAAGTACAGGCCCACCAGAAAGAAAGACTATAGAAAAGTCCAACCTGTAAAGAAAGGTGCTGGAACTGGAGCCTATAGCCGTAGGAACACACCTCGACCTGCCTGATCTCAGTGAGTACCGTCTGGTCCCGGTCTTCCTAGAATCCTGTCAATGGCTCGCTCGTCTGCACAAGACACGACACGTGCAGGCAAAGCCCGTGTATGGGTGAGTATAATAATACCCAGTAGGAAACCCTGAAACCACAAAGGAAAAACAAAAAGGGGAATACCAAAAAGGAATGATACAGTCAGCTCCATACAGTATATGTCTACATAATATACAAAAAAATATCCAGATATACTCATACACAAACGACCATCGCGATACTGCCCCTAGGATTCAGCTCGAAGATTCCACTAAGAAAGAAACCGGGAGACCACACTCCTAGGTATGAAGAGATAGATACAAAGTACTCATTCCCGGAGAACACACTCCACATGTACTTTGTGAACATGATTCTCAGATGAAGATCATATCCAAGTCATGGGGTGATTTCAACAACTCAGTCTGAGCTAATCCGTTAAGATGAGGATCGACGCCCGGGTAAAGTTGGTCACGTCGATACCAAGAACTCTACCAAGGGTTCCAGGAATGAATAGAGGATACAACACTAAGTCTCACAGAGGGGATTCCAATAACTCTATTTAGGAAGTCCTGCCGAAGGGATCACACTCCTGTATAGAGAAAATGATACCAGAACCTTCAGGGAAAAGACCAAGGGTACGAACCCTAAGGAAACTAGTCCAAGTCAAATAAGTCAAGTGGATCAAGCCATTTAAGATAGGTTACACAGTGTGTAGTATGGTTTCATGCTGTGTTCCTTGACCTCGGGTACTGCCCATGCAAACGACCCGTGTCATTCGTTCAAGCAGTGTAAAACCAAAATACACGGTGTGTATAAAAAGTACACACCGGGTTCCTTGACCTGGGTACTTCCCATGTAAACGGCCCGTGTCATTTAGCTTGTTGAATTGAAAGAAACTACATGGAGTTTAGAAGAGTCACTCTCCATTTCCGAGCACCTGGGGCTCGATCCGTGTATGCTGGCCATGTGCCCATACACGGTCCATGTCCGCGTCGCATGCCCGTGTACCAGTACACGGTGTATCCCGTGTATCTGGCCGGGTCTGGCCGGGGAAGGGTATACACGTTATGTCCTTGTCCGTGTACCGAAACTGTGTCCGTGTACTCCCGGAGTACATGCCAGGGGGCCCGCCGACGAACACATGCAGTGTAGCCCATACTACACGACGTGTAGTCAGGAAATTTCCAGAAACGATGTCTTCTTCTTCGCACTTTTGCCGATATTCCGGATCGCGTTTCTCTGGTATGTTTTCCGCGAAACTTAAGATCAAGGGTCGTCTCGATGTCACAATTCTGAATCTGTGGGTTTTGGGCCTTCGATCGGCTCTGAAATCCGATTCCGGTCACCCATGCGGAAATCGTTTGAAGCACAATTTCTCCCAATCCGCATCGATCTGTCCATCTCCACTGCAGCCACACCTCCGTAGGGTTGTACTGATGCCATATCATCAATTTGGAAATGTTGCATCACACAACGGGTACGTAACGATCCATCATTCATATCCCCGCGAAGAACGCGTAGAACACAGTGAAGAACACGAGAATTTGGGGACTAAGAACACAACAAAATGGGAGGGACGAACCTCGATCGATGTTCGTGTCGATATTGGTCTGTCACCATTAGGAGGTTGAATGAAACCAAAACAATTTCAAGAATCAAATACCCATGATTCCCACAAAATCCCATCCTGCAAGAACGATCGATTCATGGGATAATCTTTTTGTGGATTAGACCGGGTTCGTCGTGGAAATAAAAAACGGGGATGAAAATCATAATTTAAAACATCCTAGCTGGATTCTGTAGCATTCGTCGGTGATGATCTGATCACTACGTCATCATCGCCGCATTGGAAGGTTTTCTCCAGAGCCTCCAGAGCCGCCAAGGGTTTCAGGGTTATGAGGTTTCTAACCCTGGACACTTGAGACAACCTTTAATTAAAAAGGTAAGGGATATCTGTTGCAGCAGATTTGAAAGATTTTGCTGCAGAATAAAATATTTTTATTTAAAATATTTTATTACTCATACGTCCCAAAAACTGGATTCCACCACCGACCTGCACTGGCCGATGTTAGGCCTTGCATATGGTAAAATCGTTGTTCCGAACGTAATGGCACCCTTGGATTTCTGATCCGAGCACCCGTTCGGAAGTTATACCAATTTTTTTTCAGGAAAACTGCACGCACGTGTTATTTAATTATTGAATTAAATTGAAAAATTTGTTCTGGTCTCACCAGGCCTCGGAACTGCACGTCGTCTCAGAGCCTGGTCCCAAATTAATTCCCATAAAATATTAAAATAATACTTGAAAAAATCTGGGACATTACATCATACCCACCTTAAGGATTTTACGTCCCCGAAAAGCCAAAACAAGGGCTACTCAAAAATATGTGGGTACTGCACGTGAATCTGAGCCTCTCGCTCCCACGTGCTCTCCTGGAGATTCACGTGCTACCACCGAACATGAACCAAGGGAATAGATCATCCATGAATGATCTTCTCCTATCGATCCTCGATCTCTACTGGGTACTCTGGAAAGGTCGCCCCATCGTTGATGTCCAGCTCGCCCCAGTCGATAACGTGTGATGCATCGTACACGTACCTTCATATCTGCGACACATGGAAGACGTTGTGTACCCGGTCCATCTGAGGAGGTAGAGCCAAGCGATACGCCACCTCACCAACTCTAATCAGAATCTGAAAAGGGCCAACGAACCTCAGAGATAGCTTGTCGCCCCAGCCAAATATTTGCAATCCCCGTCGAGGTGAGACCCGAAAGAACACATGGTCTCCCTCCGTGAACTCCAAGGGCCTCCACCTCCTGTCGGCATAAGAATTTTTCCGACTCTGTGCAGTCTTCATCCATTCCTGGATGACCTACACCTTCTCTGTAGTAGCTCTCACCATCTCTGGGCCCATGAGTTCTTACTCTCCTGGGTCAGTCAAGAAAAGTGGTGACCTACAAGGTCGCCCGTCCATAGCCTCGAATGGTTCCATACCAATAGTGTAATGATAACTGTTGTTGTAAGAAAATTCCACCAGTGGTAGGTGATCCTCCCAGCTATGACCGAAGTCAATAATGCAAGCTCGAAGCATATCCTCCAGGACCTGGATGGTCTACTCTGTCTGACCATCAGTCTTAGGATGAAACACTGTGCTCGAGCGTAACTGATTCCCAAAAGGTTCATGCAATCCCTTCCACAACCGGGATGTGAAAAGAGCATAACGATCTGAAACGATTGTGGATGGAACTCCATGAAGTCGAACATTCTTCTACAGGTAGAGGTGTCCCAAACTCTCTACCAAACACTGCTCCCGTATGGCAAGGAAGTGGGCCGACTTGGTGAGTCGATCGATGATCACCCAGATAGAATTGTGTCCCCTGGACGTATGTGGTAAACCCGTCATGAAGTCCATGGATATCCCATCCCAATTCCACTCTGGCACCTCAAGGGGCTAAGTCAAACATACTGGCACATGGTGCTCAATCTTTACTTGTTAACAAGTAAGTCAACGAGAGACAAACTCTGCCACACCCTTCTTAATTCCTGGCCATGAGAACTAACGTCGGAGGTCCTAATACATCTTTTCTACGCCCCGGATGCACCGCCAAATAGGATCTATGGAACTACATCAGTACCTCCTCCCGCAATGTTGCTGGTACTACCGTGCGCCCTCTTAAAAGAACAACGTGCTCCCCACCTTCTAAATGTCCATCTACAGCATCGCATGTGGATATCTGAGCACATAGAGTCTCACAGCTAGTATCCTCGTGTTGTGCTTCCCTAACTCACTGTAAGAGTGGAGGGGTCACAACCATCAACTGAAGTTAGGCTCCCTCGTCTCTATCCATGAAGGATAACTGTAAGGAGGACAACTTCCTCGTCACCTCATCCAGCAACCGCAAACTGGATTTCCTACTGAGAGCATCTACCATTACGTTCCCCTTCCCAGGAGTATAAACGATCTCAAAGTCTTAATCCTGGAGGAACTCAAGCCATTGACTCTGTCTCAAATTCAGATCCTTCTGAGAAAAGATATATATGAGACACTTGTGATCAGAGTAGATGGTAAACCACTCACCCATCAGGTAGTGCCGCCACATCTTCAATGTGAAGACTACTACTTCCAAATCAAGATAATTGGTTGCATAGTTCTTCTCATGTGGCCTCAATTGACGTGATCCATAGGCAATCACTGCTTTCCTCTGCATCAGGACACAACCATGCCCGATTCCTGATGTGTCACAGAATACTACGTACTCGACACCCTCCTCTGATAATCTCAAGATTGGGGAACTCGTCAAAATCTGTCTCAACTGCTGGAAAGCCTGTTGGCATCTCTCGGTCCACACGAAAGGCTACCTCTTTCGGGTCAAAGCTGTCATGGGTGCTGCAATCCTGGAGAAATCAAGGATGAATCTCCGATAGTAGCCTGCCAACCCAAGGAAACTCCGCACCTCCGTCACGCTCTCGGGTGGCTCCAATGCTAGCACTACCTCCACCTTGGCTGGGTCCATTGCTACACCATCTTCCGAGATAAAGTGTCCTAGAAAGTGGACATCCTGTAACCAGAACTGACACTTCGAGAGTTTCCCATACAATTGGTGCTCTCAGAGTGTGTCCAAAACCATCCATAGGTGTCTCGCGTGCTCCTCCTCAGATGCAGAGTACACAAGTATATCATAAATGAAGACTACTACAAACCGGTCTAGGTAGGGCTGAAAGATCCGGTTCATGAGTCCCATGAACACTGTCGAGGCATTCGTTACGCAGAAGGGCATCACCAAGTACTCATAGTGACTGTAGCAACATCGGAATGTCGTCTTCAGTATATCCGCATCCCGTACTCACAACTGGTGATAACCTGATCGTAGATCAACCTTCTATAACCATCGTGCCCCTCTCAACTGGTCGAAAAGGTAATCGATCCTCGGTAGTGGATACCAGTTATTTACGGTAACCTAATTCAAGTGCTGGTAATCCACACATAGCCAAAAGCTCCCGTCTGCATTCTTGGAAAACAACAATGGGGCCGCCCAGGGTGAAACGATGGGTCTCACAAATCCCTTCTTCTGCAAGTCGTCCAGCTGCACCCTCAGCTCACGAAGCTCTGTAGGAGCCATCCGATATTCTAATGCTGATATCGGTGTCGTCCCGGGTTAGAAATCAATGCAGAAATCTATCTTCCGATGGGGAGGTAGCCCGTGGACATACTCTGGAAAGATGTCCTCGTACTCAGACACTAATGCTGGAAACTGGAAACTTGTAACATCTGCTATGCCAAGGGCTAGGCTAGCTAACTGATGTGAAATTGGTTGTTCCCTCCTATGCACGAGTCTATTCTGATCTGCCTGGGTTTCTCTTTCACCGACAAAAGAGAACCTTGTTCCATCACTGCGGACACAGCACACCCTTCTCCTAAAACAGTCGAACTGGGAATGAACTGTGGATATCCAATCCATACCAAGAATTTCATCGTAAGGCCTCAACGCTGCCACTAAGAGGTTCCAACCGAAACTCTCGCCTCCAAGGTTCAGGTCACAATGTCTACATAGGTGTGTGATATATGAATCTTCTCCAGTCAGTGTTTCTAAGAGTAAGGGTCGAGTCAATAGCTCAACTGGAATATCAACGTCTCGAACAAGATAAGCAGCCAGAAAGGAATGACTGGAACCTATGTCTATCAATACGGTAGCCAAAGTAGAAAAGACATAGATAGTACCTCTAATCATTCCGGGAGTACTTGGGTCATAAGCCTCTGTGGCCTGCAGCTGCCCCTGCCTCTGTCCACCAGCTCCCTGGGCCTGGGGTGGACCTCCTGGCGGTGGTGGTGGCAAAGGGTCAAAATGCTGACCACCTCCAGCTGCTCTCCCAACTCCCCTACCACATCCGTCACCCCATGGATCTGTCTGCTCCACACGTTTCCTCTGCCTTGGTGGTCCATACACTGCTCCTATGTCAGTAGTATGGCGGGTTGGACAATCCTGAGCGAGATGTCCTCTGCCATCACATGAGTAGCCTCGCCTCTCTCGAGGCTGGATGGATGCACCCTGCGAACCCTATACAGCAGATCCCCTATCCTGAGATCTCCTCTGAAAATGTCTCCCATGCCTGGGTCCCTGATGTCGGATCCCTGCTGCCGAGGTCTCTGCTCCATATCACCCACTACTGACATCTTCCAGCTCTCACTGCTCTTCCAAGAAGCTCTCGACCACCAGAGCCCGCTCGAGCACCCCAGCATAAGTAGGAATGCTCATAGGGATGATTCTTACTCGGATATCTCTGCGCAAGCCCCACTCAAAATTAGGAGCTCTGAAGTACTGATCTCTGACCATATTCATTAAGTATTGCAAGAAGTCCATAAACCTCGATGAATAGTCAGCCACCATCATGGTTCCCTACGGGAGCTGAAGAAGCTCCTGTATGCGTACTGCTCTCAGGGTAACTAGTGAAAAATCATCTCTGAAGAGACGCCCAAACTCCGACCATGCACGTGTCGCATCATTGTGGGTATGGATAACCAAACTCCACCATTGTCCTGCCAATCCCTACAAAAGACTCGCTGAAAGGATCACCATATGGTCTGTTGGTGTCCTGACCAAATGGAAGACTATGGCCGCTGCCTCAAGCCAGTCCTCTACTACCTGAGGTTCAGGCTCGCCTCGAAACCTGGGGGGTCTCTGTCTCTGAAACTCATGGAGAGGGCTCAACATGTGCTCCTCCTCCACTGGTACAGTAGGAACTAAACACTGCTCCACAGGTGGCGGGATAACTAGCACACCACCAAGTGGTAAAATTGGGGGATCTGTTCCCTGTATCGAGGCTTCATCACTGAGGGGGTCATCCTCATGATCGAGCTGTTGGATCCTAGTAGGTACGCGTCGTGGAGGCATACTGTTAAAGAAACAATATGTATCTCAGTCAGTGAGTATATCTGGAGAGGTGAATCAAAAAGGACATGGAAACCACAACCCATTCCTATATGATGCATGTACCATTATTTTCCCCTAAAACTAGAGTTCTCATGTTCCACATTGGAAAGCAAGTTATCAGAGTCCTGGTGTATGGATACGTCGGCCACCCGCACTAACACTGGGGTCCCTGGCCTGAAAGCCGAACTCAAAACACTTAACATTGTTACCCCAAAACAACTCACAGACACTCGGTCCTATGGTAGAACCTACCGCCTCTGATACCGCTCTGTCACGACCCATCCTAGTGGGGCCCGAGCCGCAACATCCCAAGCCTGCCTCTAATAGGTCAAGGGCTGGTGACTAGCACCGAGTATGCATGCTACTAACATGGGAGGCATTTCCTATAAACCAGTAAGCACACACACACATCTCCAATCCCACAAAGTTGATATGTAAAAACTACTAAAAATGTAAAAGATGCATGCATACACTAAAACCCATCCACAGAGTACGACAAGAAAGTAAAGTGCAAGAAAGTAAATCCATGGGCCAAAAGTACAAGCCCACGAGAAAGAAAGTCTGTAACAAAATACAACCTGTAAAGAAAGTTGTTGGAACTGTAGTCTATAGCCATAGGAACACACCTCGGCCTGCCTGATCTCACTGAGTACCGTCCGGTCCTGGTCCGCCTAGAATCCTGTCAAAGGCACGCTTGTCTGAACAAGACATGACACGTGCAGGCAAAGCCTGTGCAGGGGTGAGTATAACAATACCCAGTAGGACACCCTCAAACCACAAAGGAAAAACAACAAGGGAAATACCACAAAGGAAAGATACAGTCATCTCCACACAGTATATGTCTACAGAACATATAACAATAATATTCAGATATACTCATACACAAACGACCATCGCGATACTGCCCCAAGGATCCAGCTCAAAGATTCCACTAAGCATGCAACCAGGAGAATACACTCCTAGGTCTGAAGAGAGAGATACGAAGTACTCATTCCGGGATAACACACTCCACAATTACTTTGTGAAAATGATGCTCAGATGAGGATCACAACCAAGTCATGGGGTGATTCCGACAAATCAGTCTGAGCTAATCCGCTAAGCAGAGGATCGGTGCCCGGGTAATGTTGGTCACATCGATACCAAGAACTCTACCTAGGGTTCCAGGAATGAAAAGAGGATCCGACTCTAAGTCTCACAGATGGGATTCCACCAACTCTATTCAGGAATTCATGTTGAAGGGATCATACTTATGTATAGAGGAAATGATACCAAAACCTTCCGGGAAAAGTCCAAGGGTACGAACCCTAAGGAAACTAGTCCAAGTCACAGAAGACAAGTGGCTCAATCCATTTAAGACAGGTTACACAGCGTGTAGTATGGTTACATGCCTTGTTCCTTGACCCAGGGTACTGCCCGTGCAAATGGCCTATGTCATTTGTTCAGGCTGTGTAAAACCAAAATACACGGCGTGTATAAAAAGTACACGCCGTGTTCCTTGGCCTGGGTGCTGCCCGTGTAAACGGCCCGTGTCATTCATCTTGTCGAATAGAAAGCAACTACATGGCATGAAGAAGAGTCACACCTTGTGTCCAAGAACCTGGGGCTCACTTCGTGTACGCTGGCCATGTGCCCGTACACGGTCCTAGTCCGTGTCGCCTGCCTATGTACCAGTACATGGGGTATCCCGTGTATCTAGCCAGGTCTGGCCTGGGAAGGGTATACACACAGTGTCCTTAGCCATGTACCGACCCCATGTCCTTGTACCCAACCCGTGTCCCTATAATCCTAGAGTACACTCCAGGGGGACCACTGACAAACACACGTCGTGTAGCCCATACTACACTGCATGTAGTCGGGAAATTTCTAGAAACGTCGTCTTCTTCCTCGTGCTTCGGCGAATCTTCCTGATCGTGTTTCTCCGGTCCGTTTGCCGCGAAACTCAAGATCAAGGGTCGCCTCGACGTCACGATGCCGAATACATGGGGTTTGGGCCTTTGATTGGCTCCGAAATCTGATTCCAGTCACCCATGCGGAAATCGTTCAAAGCACGATTTCTTCCAATCCACTTTGATCCGTCCGTCACCACCGCAGCCGCACCTCTTTAGGCTTGTACCGATGCCAGATCTTCAATTTGGGACCATTTCATCACACAACATGTGTGCAATGATCCGTCGTTCATATCCCCACGAAGAACGCGTAGAACGCAGCGAAGAACGTGAGAATTTGGGGAAGAATAACACAAAAAAACGAGAGGGATGAACCTCGATCGATGTTCATATAGATCTTGGTCCATCACCGTTAGGAGGTTGAACGAAACCAAAAAAATTTCAAGAATCAAATCCCCACAATTCTCGCAAAATCCCATCCCGTAAGAACGATTGATCCACGGGCTAATCTGTTCACGGATTAGTCCACGTTCGTCATGGAAATCAAAAATGGGGAAGAAAATCATAATTTAAAACATCCTACCTGGATTCCGCGGCATTCGTCGGCGATGATCCGGTCACTGCATCGTCGTCGCCACGTTGGGAGGTTTTCTCTAGAGTCTCCAGAGCCGCCAAGGGTTTCAGGGTTATGAGGTTTGTAACCCTGGACCCTTACTCTAACCTTCAATTAGAAAGGTAAGGGATATCTGTTGCAGAAGATTTAAAAGATTTTTTTGCAGAATAAAATATTTTTATTTAAATATTTTATTACTCTTACGTCCAAAAAATTGGATTCCACCACCGACCTGCGCCGGCCGATGTTAGGCATCGCATATGGTAAAATCGTTGTTCCGAACGCAATGGTGCCCTCATATTTCTAATCTGATCACCCGTTCGGATGTTATTCCCCTTTTTTTAGGAAAACCACATGCGCACATTATTTAATTATTAAATTAAATTCAAACATTTGTTCCGGGCTCACCGGGCCTCAGAATTGCACGCCGTCTCTAATCCTGGTCTCGAATTAATTCATATATAATATTAAAATAATACATTGAAAAATCTGGGACATTACAATACTGGAGTGGCCTGACTCCCATCTAGTTCAGCCCATATGTACACAGGTCAGCCTACTGCACCGCATGCGGTCCGTCCCAACCACGTGCCTCTCGACTCCACGTGGTGCTGCACAAAGTCGCATACGTTCAGCCTACCTTCCACCTACCTCATGATCTCACCACCCTAATGGGCTCTATGTGGCCACCCTGTCATGTACACAGCCTCCTATACATATCTCCCTTGTGGACTCACTGCCGCTATGACCTGCTTCTGTGGCCACCACCATGGCCACCCTGCTGCTGGCCTGGACCATCCCCCTAGACCCGAGCTTCTACATTCCTAGACTGACCTGAGCTCCCACCTCTGTCCACCACTAACCACCACTGTCATAAAATTCCACATCTCCACCGCTGTACCTCACTAGACTGCTACGCTGGTGGTCCCTTCCGCAGACCACCAGGCCTCCTCCAGCATCCGGATTTCGAAATAGTTGTAGATATAGGCTCTACAGGTCCCCATCTACACTAAACCGACCTTTTGTGTCAAATCTCCTTTATTCTAAGGGTCTGATCAAACTTGGAACCACCCGGCAGTGTCGAGCGATGTCCATAGGGGTCCAACGGTGATGAACGTGAAGAAAGGAGGGATAAAAACACCGAAACTAAGGGTTTAACATCATTTTCCATGAGTTCCTGGACAACGATTAATATTGGGAAGTTCGTGTTATAAAACTAAGACAAAACTCCCAATAACCAGCAATATAATCCCTCCCACAATATATGATCGATCTGTAGGCTAGGGAGTTCATGGATTATCCCACGTTCATCGTAGAATCTAAGAATAGTGAAAATAAATCACAATTAAATCAAACACCCTACCTCATTGGGTTCAAAATCCATTTATGAATGAAGTTGTGTCATGATCATTGGCGAGATCCTTTGATTTCATCGCGAGCCGATCGTTGATCCATGATCTGGTCATCATTCTCTAAGGGAAAATCCTCCATGATATCTCTTGTGATTCTATGGAGTTCCCAAGGGTATGAGGTTAACCCTGGGTTTTTTTTCATAAGTATTATTTTAAAGGAAATATTTGTTGTGTCAACAAAATAATTTATCTTCAAATTATTTTATGATGATTACATCCTTTTCAGGTTTTTCCACAAAAGACCCGCATTGAGTAATGTTAAGTCGCACCTAAGGAAAAAATACATTATGAACTCAATGGTGGTCTTGGATTTTCAATATGAGTCTTCGTTCATGAGTTATTAGGATTTGAGAATAAAATAATTTTTATTTAATTATTTTATTTAAGGTTACGTACAAAAATTATCTTTCAAAGTCGACCCACATCGGATGATGTTAGGCCCCACCTAATGTAATTCCTATACACTAAAAACAATTGTGACATCATATTTCTGATATGGGCATCCATTTAAGTGTTATTCCACTTTTTTAGGAAAACTGCATTTGCATGCTATTAAAAACATAACATTTTTCAACAAACTATTCCGGGAACACCGGAAATTGGAATCACATGCCATCTCAGCGCCTGGTCATGGAATTTTCCCTAAAAATTCTAGAAAAGAATTCATTAAAATACAATTCATTAAATTCTCCCCATATTATGGATTTATGTCCCCAAAAGACAAAACAAGGATTACCCGAATAGATGAGGGTACTGATCATGAATATGAGTTTCCTACTCCCATGTGTTATCCTAGAGATTCTTGTGCCACCACTGAACACACACTCAAGGTATCAATCACCCATGAAGAATCCTCATAACTGCAGGCAAACATTTAACATGTAATCTCGTAGAATTCCCTCCAAAACATAAATGGTCACTCAGTCTGGTCTTCCTTATATGGGTGAAATGTTGTGCTCAAGTGTAACTTAGTCGCAAATGCCTCATACAATCCCTTCCAAAAACGGGATGTAAGGCGAGCATCACGATCTGAAACTATCGTCAAAGGGATTCACTAGAGTTGAACTATGTCTTGCATGTAGAGTCGTCTCATGTTCTCTACTAAAGTCTTATTTTTCATAGATAGGTGGAGGGATGACTTGGTGGGTCATTCAATGATCACCCAGATAGTATCGTGTCCCCTGGATATACGTGGTAAACCTGGCACAAGTCCATCAATATCCTTTCCCACATCCTTCCATTCACCCCATGAAAGAAAAAGAAATATACTTTCCAATCCCAACTGGCTCGAAATGGTGATTTTATAAACCAAGAATTGATTCAAACAAGAACCCTTCTTTTATATAAATAGGTAAGCCCAGATTCAAACCAGTTCCATCACCCCCGATGTCCTCCCTAACACCCAAATTCATATCCCTATGCATCTCACCACTCTATGTGTCCACTACTTCCACAAAAACTGGGCCTCTATTCCCCGCATATAATAATATACCTCTAGTATTAGGCACCATAGTCATTCATTACATCACATGAAGTTGAAAAATTCATAGAAACTGGGGTCTCAGCCCTAAATCAAGGCATTCAGCCTTGCCACACAATGTGCACTCATAGTTCTAAAGGGGATTTACTGCCCAAAGTGGAAGTATGAAACTTTCTTAGAACCTACCCTATAAACATCATTAGTACTACGGTGTGTTCCCTGAAAATAATGAAATGATCCCCACCTTTTTAATGTCTATCCGAGGTATTCCCTATAGACATTTGGGCACGTAGGGTCTCAGATTTGGTGTCCTCAAGATGTGCCTCCTTGACTCACTATAAGAGTGGAGGGGTGTAAACCATTGACTAGAGATAATATAATCCATATCCATCCACAAATGATAACTAAAATGAGTCCAAATTCTTTGGATCCTCATTCAGCAATTGAAAAATAGATCTCATGTTGATAGCATCTATCACCATGTTCCCCTTTATAGGAGTATAGATAATGTCAAAGTCATTGTAATGACCCAGGTATTAATAGAGAAACACATTTTCATATATATTAATATTTATGAATAAGATATTAATTATATTTTAAATAGTACTCTTTATCCAATATCTTACTCAACACGCAACAACAAGTTTCTTTGAAATATTACATTGCACACAAATTCGAGTTATACCAAAAAAATAATATATTATTAATATTAATTTAAATGGTAGTTAACGCCTAGACATTATATTGGTGGGAATGAACATAAATAACATTAATATGATCATTAAATTCCTTTACATTTATTCAATTAATTTTTTGAGGCTTAAAATAAGAATGAATCTGATTTTAAGCATTAAATACTCTAATATTTTTAAAAGGTCATTTTACCTCCTTTTGATGTAGAACCCTTTTAAAATTTATTTTTTGTCACTTTAAAATGTTTTATTTGACAAAATTAACTTATTATGTATAATCGGGACATCAAAATTTACATTGGCTAAATTTTTGGAAATTTTTTGATAAAGATCATTTTTTAATGAATAGTGAATAATACCGCATTTTTTAGTCAAAACTTCCTTTTCATATAATTTATTTAAATTGTTATATTTTAATTTTAATTGGTTTTAAAGTATATTTGGATTATATTTTTATCATTGAATCCAATTATAGTAATTTTAAGTAATTTCACATTTTAATTGGACATAAACACATATCAATGTTTTGATATTTATTACTTCTTCAAAACCTAATTTTGGTTTTGACAACGAGAATTAATTTTAAATTAATTACTATAACTTCTCTATTTTGAATTTGGTGAAATGGATTCCATATTTGGAATCAAGAGGTCCAAATTCTGTAAGTACGTAAATTTTATTTTTAGACATTATGAATAATACCTTGAGTAATTATTTTATTTACAATGACTAAAGGGTAAATCTGGTAAATAAGGGTAAAAATAATATTATAATAATATTAAACTTCCCTAACACATGTCCTAATACTATTTTATGAGATATTTCTTACAATGGGCATCCTTGTTTCAATTTTGGGACCCCATGGATCCACTTTGATGTGAAAAATGACATTTTATAAGAATTAAATTAAAATAAAGAAAAATATAACATAAACATGTCCTTTTTAATAAAACAATTTTTATATGGGATTATATAATGGATTTATTCAACTATAAATAGTAATTAGAAAGATAAAACAATTTCCTACATAATGGTATTATATTTATTTTTGTTAGACATCAAATAAATAAATTTATTTATGACACAATTATGATGTAGTGATTCCCTTATTAAAGAATTATTTAAATAAATAAGAGTATAAATATTAAAATAAATTTATTTTAAAAAATTTAATGACATCCACGAATTTCAGGTATGATTATGACTTTTTATATTTTAGTTATTGAAGTTTTTCAAAATAATCAAGTTGTTATGGATTTTTAAAAAGTCAGGATATGAATAGTATAAAAATTGACATAAATGAGTTTTTAAAACAAATACTATTTTATTAAATTATATAATAGTTTTAAAAATCGAATTTTAGGCTTAATAACTTATATAATGTTGAAAATGTCATTAATGAACCAATTAAGGTTCGATTAAAATTTTATAGTAACTATATTAACCATATAATATGAATATACAAGATGACATGGTAAGAGTTAAATTAGTTAACTAAGGGTTAAAGCTAAAAGATAAGGTTAATTTTGTGACCTATACTTATATAAAACCTATTGGTTTAGATTTTTTCAACCCAAAAACATCTTATCTTATAAATAAATTACTTTGGGACCTTTTGAAATCGAAAATCATTTTATAATAAAATAATACTTCAAAACATTCCTAAAGTGCCCCTCCTCCCTCTTATAAAAGAGCATCACCCATACCCATTTAATCACACCATTCAAGACACATGGATCATCCAAACTCTTCCCATATAAGATACCAATATCCCTATATTACTACTAGAAGTATTACCTTGGGCATAAGGCAGTTCAAGAAAGCCTTTTGGCTTAAATCAAAGGGAGTTACACGTTTTAGAGGTAGCGTCTTCTCTAATGTTCCTTTCCATTATTTACTTCTTCACTATCTATTCTATTCTTATTATTTGAATACATAATAACAAGAGTATCCTCAATGGATATGAACATACTGTTTTTGTGGATGGAAAACTACTGCCTCACGAAACGATGATTGTTCAATTTTCCCCTACCACCTCTAATGGTGTCCATTATGATAGAATTATATTATTATATGATATATATTATATTTATATTGTCTCTATGCTTCTATTATTTTATTTAAATCAAACATGTATGCTTTTCATAATGTGTAAATATGATAATTTCATTTGAAGATATGCGGACTACTGCCCCCTCAAGGTAATATGACTCGTTCATGACATACATGGAATGTATGAAGGATGAAATTAATAAAGTTATGAAATGTATATAAAATATGATATTATATTGTAATTATAATATACCTATGTATCATTTAGTTTTGATTCCGTTAAATATGAAAAAGAAATTAAAGTAACGTTCATTTGTATGTATGACTTACCGTCTCCATGAACGGTGAATTTCATTTATTATCTATAAATGTTATGGAATATTATAAATAAATATATATATTGGACATATATGATATTTAAATAATGAATACTATTCTTGAGATAAAGAAATTTTGACCACATGGACAATTTGTAATTATATCAAGTTTATTTTTGAATCGTGTACCAAATATCGACTAAACGACCCATATGAACTTAAATAATTATGTAATTTTTATAACATGATGATAAGTATTATAAAATTAATAATAAACTTGAAAATTGTTCTGAAGAAAGTATAAATTAACATAATTTTATTATTCAGGAATATAAAGAACGAACGAGACAAGTCAGAGTCATGGTAAGGGAACCTTTCACCCTCCTCTTTTAGTCAAAGACTTATTTTATGTTATGTATTTTAATTTCTATATTATTATGTTGGGATATGTTCCTATATATATTTATTCCTGTAAATTTTATGTCCAAGTGATGAGAGACCCTTTTATATTTCATCAACTCATTTTCTGAATTTTTATGTGACGCCGTTAGGCTACTGAATTTTTGTAAAAAAACTTCTAAAATCAATTTCCACTCATTAGGTTTAATGCATACTTCATTGATTATATTATGACAAGATTATTTGTGGAATAATTTTTTATTTACTTATTTTGTAATTTTAACTTCCCTTAGGGTGTATATACTTTCACAACACATAATCACCCCATTGATAAATTCTTACGACATTTATACAAACTTTGTAAGGGAAATCATAGCTCAATATCGATTCATTGAGTTAAATATCAATGTAATTGGTTTTGTTTTTCCAAGAATATGTGTGAATGGCCTATGAATTTGTTACAATTAATTTCTACTTATATTGGGTTTATTTATATTTTTCACACATAATTATATCATTGATTTATCCTTAATCTAATGATACGATCTCTATAACGGACTGCATCCCAATCTTCTTTCACTGAGGCATATCTCAATATTTTTCACCTTTAATATCCTATAAGGTGTATATAAAACCATTTTGACATTTTATATAATGTATTTCTATATTCTTATGATAATTAATGTTTGTTTTGAAGTTATTCTTTAATTGTTTTTATTCAAGTGTTTGTCATGTGTTACGAGACTCTTTAACTGAAACATCGTTTTAAATGTTTTAAATATTTATTCTTCTAAATCTTTCTCATTAATGTCCATGTTTTCAAAATGGTTTTAAGGATTTATTTATATGGGCATATGTGTTTTAAAATTATAACTCTCAAATTTCATTTAAAAGTTTTACAGTTGTATGGGACACTTTGATTCAAAAATCTCTTTATTAAAGGTTTTAAATGGTTTTTGGAAATGTATTGAATATTTAAATATATTGAATTGATTTATTATGATTGAAATGTGAAAATGTTGTCTTTGCATTATGCTTGTTTTATGTGTTATGAATGTGTTTTGGTTTTTGGGCATTTTTTACGTATACGGATGGTTCTGTGATAAACCAAGGCGGGTGAGCCCGAGATAGCTCTCCAATGCATTGGGTAACATGAAAGAGGTAAACATTAATGTTTATCCTAAGAGATTTAGGGAATATACTATGATGGGTATTCTGAAAGTAAATCTATATGTAGCTATGAATGCTACAATGTATGTATGTTATGGATGCCACAATTTACCTTTATTATTTATGATTTCTATGTGTTGTTCATAAATCTTATAATTTCATGGCGTATGTTAAAGAGATTATGTTTTATGATTGAAAAGTACAGTTTCATTTATTTGTCTGTATTGATGGACTAACTTTTTCTTTCCTTATTTTATATCCCTTACTGATCTTTTTAAGAACATCCCATGTTTTTGAAATGTTTTTCATCGGGTATAAGGAAGTTTAAGAGAAAGGAATAATTCAACAATATTTATATCAAGAAAAGAATTATTGTTTTGTTTAAGGAGTTTTATTATTGTGAAGAAAATTGGATAGAGTAGAAGTGTATACTTTGTAATTTTTGAGATGTAATGTAAAATTTATGTTATAATTCTCTAAAACTCAAAACCTGAAAAGATATTCAATGTGAATTATTGAGTTAACTCAAGATTATGTAATGTTTAATGATGGGGCCTTATTGCCATACTCTTAGAGGAACTCTATAAAATGATTCTGTCTCAACCTTTTCTAGATCCATTAAAACTCTGCCACCACTTTAGGAAATTGAGGACTCATAACACCCACTACATTGAGAGTTAGTCCAGCCAATTGATGAGAAATCTACTGCACCCTTCATTGTCTGAGTCCATTCTGTTCTGCCTAGGTTTCCTTTTCACCAACAAGGAAAACCTCATTCCACCACCGCATACACACCACATTGTTCGCCTAAAATAGTCAATCAGATCATGAATTATGGATAACCAGTACATACCAAGAATGAAGTTGTATGTACTTGATGTCGCTACCAAGATATCCCAACCAAAACATTCACCTCTAAGAGTTAGGTCACACTATCGGCACCAGTGTGTGATAATTGGGTCTCCTCTAGTAGGAGTCTCCAAGAGTGGGGATCGATTCAACGGTTCAACCAGATACTCCAAGTCTCAAATAATATTTGTGTAAAGAAAATAATGATTATCACCTATGTCTACAAAAATGGAAACTCAGGTAGAACAGGCACCGAACATACCTCAAAACATTTCTGTATCCCTTGGGTCATATGCCTCGGCCGCATGCAGATATTCCTTCCCTATCCTCCAACTCTGTGAGCCTAGTGTGGATCACTAAGGGGTGGTAGTCGTAATAGGTCTAATTTTCTATCACCTCCTACTACTCTCCTTGACCCTCTTCCATGTCCACCACCCTATGGATATATCTATTCCTATCACACTGCTAATAATTACTGGATGAGTTTTCTCATCCATGGGACTCTCAACCACAACTGTTTTCTATAGAACCCTATCACAAATAGTAATTCATAGAGGGATAATTTTTACTTCGAAATCCATAAGCACACCTTGATTGAAGGTCTGAGCCCTAAAGTACTGGTCACGTGTCATATCCGTCGAGTACCTGGAAAGGTCAGTATGCCTTGATGAAAACTTAAATGCCAACACATATTCCTACTGAAATTGTTGAATATTTTGGACATGAATACATCTTAGCTTATAAGGTTATAAATCCTCTATGAAAATGTTCTCAAACTATATACATGGAAGAGTTACCTCATCTTAAGATCGAGTAACAAAACTCCACTATCGCCCTACTAAGCCATGTACAAAGCTCACTGCTATGACCACAATCTGATCGGTTGGTGTCCAGACTAGATGGAAAACTCGGGTCACCAACTTAAGCCAGTTCTCAGCAACCTGAGTGTTAGCCTTGCCTTGGGACCTAATGTGTATCTACTGCTGAAACTCACGAAGCATGCTTAGCATGTTCATCTCATCCGCTAGTACTGTGGGGACCATGTGATACTCTATAGGTGGTGGTATAGCTGGTACACCACCCGAAGGTGCTACCTCTAGAAAAAATCAATGTACACATATCTCTTCTCATAAAAGATAATCCTCATGATCACACAATGGAATATTGGAAGGCTGTCTACATGTAATAATCTTTAAGTAAAACAAGATGTACCGTGGTCAATAGAGTATATTTGGAGAGCTGACTCAAGAAATAAATGGAACACCAACCCATTCCTACATGATTCATGTCCATTTATTTTCCCTAAAACCAGTGTTTTCATGTACATAGTCAAAAAGCAGGTGTCTAGAGTCCGGGTATATGGATACGTCGGCCGTTGTACCAACACTGGAATCCGTGGCCTGAAATCAAAACTTGAAACACTTTACACTATTACCCCAAACCAACATCACAGACTCTTAGTCCTTATGTATAACTAACCCCCTCTGATATAACTCTATCACGAACCTTCCTATAGGGTCCCTTGTCATGACTACCCTAATCCCACTGGCAATAGGTCAAGGGATGGAACTAGCACCGAGTAGGCATATCCCACAAATGGGATGAATTTTCCTTAGTACTTGTACACCTGAACACATCACCAATCGCAAAATTATAAAATTAAAAAAACTAATTAAACAAGAATTCATACCACTAAGATACAAATAATAGAGTATGATAGTAGAAAATGGGAACATACATAGTTCTAGAATACAACCACAATAAAGAAAGATTCTGTAAAAGTCAACACACAAGTTCCTAAAACTCATCAATAGAAATACCTACATGAAGGGTAGGTACGGGGAAAACTATCTGAAGTCATAAGACCACACCTCAACTGTCTGATATCTCTAAGAACCACCTTGTCCTGGTCTACCTAGGACTCCGTCAAAGCATCGATCATCTTCACAAAACATGACATGTGTGAGAAAATCCCAGGCGGGGGTGAGTAAAACAATACTCAGTATGATACCTTGAAACCAAAAATGAATATAGTTAAAAAATAAACAAATTATACCACAAATAATAGTATAGTCAACTCAACATAGATATGTTTCAACAACACATATATCAATAACATCCAGATATACTCATTTCTAACATTAAGTATCATAAGGTTCCAACCTCATATCCAACAACATGATGCTCATTATAGGATCGAATTGTAACAAGAAAAATAGGAGGACACACTCCATGAGCTCAGCCAACTCAGATGGAAACTTTTTTATAGATTCACTCCATCAAGAAAAAATCTACCATTCCTAATGGTACGTCTGAGAGAACATACTCCATTGAAAACATGTTACTAGGTCCAGCTCTAGTGCCCGGCACCAGAGATCCTGTTATCGCTGCCTTGTACCCAGTGCAAGCTGAGAAACCCATGGGAAGAGGCCCACACATCACCATTACACACGGTTGAGGGATAAATTCTACAAACTATGAACCACATTCACACTCTCTATAAAGATAGAGAAGAGTGAATCACACCTCTCCACTGCCCTGCAGTCGAGGGAGTACTACACCTAACTATCCCACAAAACTTTTGTCGCTCTTGAATGAAGTATCTCACTCCTCAGTCTGTTGAGGAGCACTAAATCGTATCTAGATATCATTCACAATAAGTTAATGGGTCCTCTCCTCGTTACTGTATCTGATAGATGAGATAGATCTATATCCAATGGAGGACCCACTCCATGCATGAGAAGACAGACAGTCTCGATAAGACATTCAGTCTCCAAAAGACACACAGTCTCAATAAGACACTCAGTCTTGAGGACCCTCACCCTAACTCAATAGGGGAGAGTTAATCAGTGACTAGAGAAAACCCACTTTGGAAGGACATGGGAGTAACGACTCAGGAATGATAATACAACTAGTCTCGACAAGACACACAATCTCAATAAGACACACAATCTCTGTAAGACAGATAGTCCCTATAAGTCATGTAGTCTCAAGGTCAAATCCAGCCACATGATTCCGCTAATAGCACGCTCGTTCCTAGAGAACCTACTCCTCAAGATGTTATTTCATGTTCCAACTTCCACAAAAACACACTTAGAGTATCTCAAAAGGATTTTCTTATCACAAGGGTCCCAACTCTACAAATGACATGTCAAATAGACTCATAGTTTGAAAGTTATGGTTGTGTCTGTAAAAAAAGTTCCACCCGGTTTGGGTCTTGGTATGACCCAACCCAACCCAGTCTGGTCTGGCTAGAACCATCCTGGACCATTGGGCTTGGCCGACTAGTCCTGTTTGACTGTAACCCAACTCCCCTCTAGTTTGGACTGCATGTTTTTGAGCCGGAATGTTGTTCCCCAAGCGGTCCACCCCAATCACATGCCTCCCAACTCCACATAGTGCCGCACCACATATCATGTGGTTATACCTCCATCCACCTACCCCACGACCTCACCGTTATCGTGGCGGCCACGTACGCGGCCTCATCACCACATCCCCGTCACGAAATCAATTCCATCGTCACTTACTCCCACGGATGTTGTCGTGGTCGGTACCAGCCACACCACCATTGGCATGAATCGACCCCCTTGGACCTGAGCTGCCAGTCACCTTGACTAACCAAAGCTTCCGCCTCCATCTGCCACTAGTCGCCTCCACCGTACACCACTGCACCTCCACTTTCATTCCTTTATGGACTGTTGGGCCAGACTCATGCTATTGGTCCCTTCCACGGACCACCGAGTCACCCACGACATCCACATTATGAAACAGTTGTAGATACAGGCTTTGCGGGTCCCGATCTACACTAATTCGGCCTTTGGTGTCAAATCACCCCAAGTCTAGGGGCCTAATCATATTTAGAACCACCTAGAAACGTTTTTCCATGTCTGCGGGGGTATGACAGTGATGAATTTGGATAAAAAAGGGATAAAAACATATAAATGAAGGGTTTAGCATCTTTGGCCATGAGTTCTTGGGCAATGATTAAGATTGGGAAGTTCAGGTTAGAAAACCAATACAAAACCCCAAATAACCCGCAATATAATACCTCCCGCAATATATGACCGATATGTGGGCTAATATATTCGAGGATTAGCCCATGTTCATTGTAGAATCTATGAATGGGGAAAATAAATCCCAAATAAATCAAATGACCTGCCTTATTGGGTTTAAATTCCGATGAAGAACGAAGTTGTTCCTTGATCATTGGTGATATCCTTTGATTTTGTCATGTGTCGATCATCGATCCACGATCTGGTCATCGTTGTCCAAGGAAAAATCCTCCAATCTCTCCCTATAGATTCTTCAGAATTCCTAGAGTTATGCGGATAACCCTAGGATTTCTTGATGAGGATTATTTTAAAGGAAATCTTTATTGAATCAAAAAAATAATAAAATCATTAAATTCTCTAATGATCATTACATCCTTTTCGGGTTCCTCCACAAAATACCTGCATTGACAAATGATAAGTCCTGAATAGGGAATAAACCATATTAGGAACTCAACAGTGGTATCATATTTTCAATCCAAGTCTCTGTTCATGAGTTATTATGATTTTAGAATAAAATAATTTTTATATAAATATTTTATTTACTTTTATTTCCAAAAACTATCTTTCACAGCCGACCCGTACCGGCCGATGTTAGGCATTTCCTAAGGTAAAACCACTACTCTGAACACAATGGTACCCTTAGATTTCTGATTCAGCAACCCATTTAAGAGTTATTTTATTTTTTAGGGAAAGCACACATGCCTGTTATTAAAAACATAACATTTTCAACGAACCGTTATAGGCACACCAAGCCTTAGAATCGCACGCGGTGTCAGCACCTGGTCTCATAATTTTTCAAAAAAAATATAAAAATAAATTCAGGAAAATCTGATTCATTATATAAAATATAATGAATAAGTGGATTCTTTTGGTTAAGTCATGTCATCTATACCAATAAAATATAATTTGTATAACAAGTTGTTGCATTCAATGGTTTGAGAAAATCACAAGCTGGAATAGATTTCCATGTAATTTTGTTATTTAAGATTCATATATCTATGTAAATAAGTAGTAAATTCGATTTCAAGATATATCCATGAGATTGATATAAATATTGATTATTATTTAGATAAAATTATTCTTGGATGAAGTTAGAGATGTTGTATTGAGGTAGTGGATTCTCACTAATGTATTTTAAGGAATATTCATGATCTGCAATTGATTTTGAAATTATCATTAATATTGATTAATGTTAATCAGATGTTGTTCCAAAGTAATTTAAAGTGGTTGAAAATGATTGAGAATGTTTTTTAGTTTATTTGAAGTTCTTAAAAAGGTTTTCATCTTGTTTGATGTACTAATGATATTTTGAGTAGAATTTTCTAAGTTTAGTGATAATACATATGATGATTGTTCATGCATGATATATTTTATGTCTAAAAGATACAAATTTGGTAATAAAATTAGTGTGTATGATAAATGATTTCTTAAGTAACATATTTTATTGAGAGAGACCTAAAAATTTGACAAATTCAATGGTACATAACATATTTATATGATAAGAAATATATTTTCTACAGAATAGAATATATTTGGAAAAAGAAAGTGGTAACATGAAAAATCAATATAATTAGGTGTACAGAATAAATTTTTACAGAATTTTTTTATGTAATATTTTTTATGAAGAAATCCATATTTTTATTGGATATAAAAATCTTTTGGTGAATAGTGAAGAAAATGAACACACTAAAAAGTTTACTATGAAGAAATAAACACTAAAGTTGGTTCTGAAATTCAAGAGACATTTACACCATGATGAGAGGACCACGTTGAAGTGCAATGAAAATGTTAATGATTCTATGTTTGAATGGTGATATTTTGGGAGCTTGAAATATAATGATTTATAAAGACTCAAAATTCAAATATTATAAGAATGATATTCACAAGGTGAAAAATATATATAGGATGATCTAAAAAAAAGAGGTAGTATTTGATTCTAATATTACTGTACATTCTATATGTTTCAGAAAAAAACCATATGGTAAAGAAGAGAGTACCAACACTGTATTTTTGTTACAAACCTATAGTATCAAAGAGAGACAACCCCATATTCAAATTATATATTCTGAGTGTCAAAAAACTAGAGAGAACTAAAACTGTAAATAACAATAAAATCCTTGTGTATTAGAGAAGAAGAATAATAGGGGAAGATGAATCATAAGTTAATGAATTTTATATTGATCAAACTAATAATCAAAGAAGAAATGTGGAAGAGGAAACCTACGATATTCATATATTATATATTTCTGAAGGAGATCAAGGTAATCCATTATATTACTACAATATTAGGGAGAAGATTAGATCATGATAAATACTAGAAGCAGCTTTTATTATCACCACTAACCATTATTCATAAGTTGTGGGGTGTATATTTTATCTCTATAAATTGAGTTGTAAGGTGGTACTTGTAAGAAAGTATGGTTGGTTTAATATTTTGTATGTGTCTAAGGCCATACCCTTCCCCATATTTCTTTTGATTATAAGGAGGGAGTTGTATTTGTGGAATAATAACCATGACACCCTATGGATATAGTTATCCTAAACAGAGGAAAATATTTTTAATAAATTTAGGTGTTCCTTTATATTTTTTTACTTCATAAGTACTTGTATAATTTCCAAGAGATATATAGAAGAAAATAATAAGTGATATATTCATTGAACAAGTGAGGACGTAAAAAGGGATAAAATTTAAAATTGGTTAAAAGGTACCAACATTGATTATTTCACCACTCTCAGTGTTAGTTATATCCCATAGGTATATTAATAGTTTCTTCTAAGTAGTTAATTGAAAAACCATTACACATCAGCCTATAACTCTTACATATGGGTTAACCTATACATAAGGATCTTCCTTTAACATGAAAATTATGAAAAACATAAATTAATTTTAGGATTAGTCCAAATTTAATCTATGATGATAAAAACAATTAAAAACATTAATATTAATCCTATTTTTAGAAAATTTAAAAAAAATGAAGATTAAATCCATTTATTTGGAATTAATGTAAAATAAGGGTAAAAACACCATAAAATCCTTAAATTAATTTTTTTTCTTGATCAGATACCATGTAATTTTTGATGTATTCTATTTATATCAATTTTAGAGATATCGCCCAAATCCTTATCATATGATCAACATTGATGATATTAAGATGGAGGTGGATGAATTATTCAAGGAATTACCAATTTTTGTAGTTTAACAAAGAGATAAAATTGGTAATGGGAATATAGTTTATATGAAATATTTATAGTGTCAAAATGGGTGTATGCATGAGGATATGTGGGAGTGAGGGATAGACATGTCAGTAGAGTTTTTAGATATTTTCACCAATGTTTCTTGACAATGTGTCTTGATGATGATCTTATATATAGTGGTGAATTTTTAATGGCCTACATGTTTGAAAGTATGTTTTTTATTTAGATTTTGGTTGAACATTGTGTATTTTTTTCCTATTTTGGTTGTAAAAGGTGTTTTAAGAGGCATGGTATGAAAATCCACATAATTAGTCTGGATGGTGGAAATATTCCCTAGATAAAAATTTCCATAGGAGTCCTAGTGGGAAGCCATTAAAATTCAGGTAGCCCAAGACAGAGTGAAAAGATAATACCCACCCGAATGGAGTTTTAGTGGGGTGTATATTGAAGTTTTAATGAGGATATTATATCAATTTTTTAAAGGATAATTTTTGTAATTTTGGTAGCTTGGATTTTATTTAAATCTCCCCATCTTCATCTCCCTAGGATACATAAACTACAAGAACCCCCTCATCTCTTTTGACATTTTGGCTATATCTCCCTCATCTATTTCCTTATTTGAGTTTCGTCTATTGTGACAGATTTATAAAGGTCAGAAAAAACTCATGAAACCCTAAATACATCATCCCAATTCATGTTTATTTTTATTTCATTTCCAATATCTAATTTTTAGATTTGTTTGGATTTTGTTATTTCTTCCAAACAAGATCAATTCATCCAAAATATTTTGATTTATGGGTTTCTAATAATACTATGTAAGTGATATCTAATATTTTCTATCAATTCATAAGGGTTTAAACGTTATTTGTGATTTTCTAATTATGAAGGTGTTTGTGTTATTACCTAGAATAGAACCAAATTAGGTTCCCTTATTTAATAAGAAATGAGTGTGAAAAATTTAGCTCATGGTAGATCCTCTATGTCTTATACTTTGAGTATATAGTCACTGATGTCCATTTCACTTTGGGAAAATGGTGAGATTCCTAGAGAATGAAAATAGAGAGTGGTGTCTTTTCTTATGATATAATTTAAGGATCCTTGTGGGGTATCTTGGGGAATTAAATGTTTATTTGAGGCTAGCAGATAAGTTATTATAGTGGGTAATTGAAATTATTTTTGAACTTTTGAAATGATTAGTGGACCACTTTGGTATAACCCCAGTGAGATAAGTAGTTTCACGGAATCTTAAGCCTTGGAAGTGAGGTGATATATATTTCACCATAATTTTAAATTTTATATGGTGTATTATTCACTTTATTTATTAATTTATTGATATATTTCTCACTCTTACTTGTTTTATATTGGTGGAACATCAGCTACCCTTATTTATGATTTGAACAGTACATCACACACCCTTGTTCATAAGTTTGATGGTATGAATTCCAACATTTTTATTAGTTTAATGGAGTATCATCAACCTTTACTGATGAGTTTGGTGGTATGTCATCCACCCTTTTTGATGAGCTTGATGGTACATAATATATCCTTATTTATGATTTTATTGGTATTTCTCCCACCCTTGTTATTGGTTTAGGGGTATATCAACCACCCTTATCGATGAGTATGGTGATACATCATTTTTCTTATGAGTGGTTAGGTTGTACATCATCCACCTTTCATTTTTAAACATGATGATGCATCATTCACCTTGGATGAAAATAGCAGTGATATATTTTTTACCTTTGATAGGAGTTAGTGATACATAATTGACCTAGGATAATGATATCAAGGATATTATATTCACCTTAACTAATGTATTAGTGATTTATCTTTTCCCCTAGAATTTTGATATAGTGATTCATCATTCATCTTAAATAATTATATGGTGAGATATTATTATCCTTTTGTGGGATTATTATGATGAATCATTCACCTTAAATAAGTACATGGTGGTATCTAGTTCACCAATACTAAGTGGTTATTGATCATTACTTTCCACATTTTCATTAAAATATGGGTATATTGTTTCATTTTTTTTCTTTTTGAAAAAATTATGATCGCTAAATTGGAATAAACCTATATTGGGTTTTTGAATGAAAATATTAATATAAGGTTTTAATATAGTATATTAGTGACCTCAGATTGTATCCAGAGGGGTGAAAATTCACTATATGTCATTATGTTAAGGTATTTTCTATATATATTATTGTTAATCAGTAACTATGGCGGGTTATGATGGTTTAAAAAAAATGTGATAAAATTAGAGTAAAAAGTAGGTATATTTTCAGGGAAACTAATAAATGATTAATCTAAGGGTATGAGTTTCAATGTGATGTTATCATAATTCCCAAGTGTTGAACTCTCCTTATTCCTATTGATCAATGAGAAGGTCTATGATCATGAACCTCTAGCCTATTGTTTATAGTTGGGTAAATTTTAGTATCATAATAATCAATATAATATTATCCTCTTTAATATGATCATAGTAGAATATTTATAAATCTAGGAGTCTTCCAATATAGGTCCCAGGTTAGTTTCTTAGGGAACTCTTGATTAGGGTATAGTGGTCTAAAGAAGTTGAGAGTGAGATTCTACCTTACACACTTGTGAAAATGATCACCATTAAATCTCCATTATTCAATAATATACAGGGATGTATTAATAGAGGTAAATAATGGATTAATAACCAAAGTAGTAACAAATTGGTGAAAATAGGTTCAACACTACGACACTCAATAATAAATCATCATTGAAAATTTAAATTAATGGGTAAAAGAAAAATAAAATAAGTATATTAGAACCTAAGATTAACAATTCTATCCTTTGATAAACCAATCATTGACAAGAGTTTTATCCGTCCAGGTATAGGATAAAATCCATAGGATTTAATCTTAACATAATAAAAGTAATGAAAAAATAAACAAAAATTTACAAACTTCCCAAATGAAAATGAACAACTTTATTTTTAGCATTATTTCTCCTATTTTGTGTCTCCAAATGTTAATAATATACCTTTTATTCCTTCTACATGGTGTGTAAAATTTCTCCATGAAATTTTTGGTTAATTTAACACCCCCAGAATCTCAACTAAATGCTTCTCTCTAGGATTGGGTTCCAACTATCCTATTTGTTACTATATTTCCTAATTTTGTTAGATGTTATGTAAGTATATTATTTTAGTCACTATAAACCTTAAATACATTCAACGTATTATTCCCACTTGATTGATGGATCTTTTGTGATTATGAGTTTTTTCCTCTTGGTTCATGGTTATGATGGTGGTATGTGGAGAATGTTGTTTGTGTTTGGTGTTGGGATTGCATTAACAAGATGATAAATGTTGTATTGGAGTTTAATATAGAATTAGAATGAAATAAAGGATTGATAATTAATTATCTTGAACTCTAGAATAGGGTTTTATAAGTCTCAATAAATTTTTGGAGTTAACCTTATGCATTGATTCCTAATATTCCATTGAATGAGATGTAGTGATGAAAAGTAGATATAGACTCCATTCACAATATACTTAGTCATTGGTTTTGTCCTTGAGTATCTGTTAGATTGGAATAAATGTGAGGATATAATGTTAGATACCATTGATAGGCTAATTTTATCTTATGTTCCATAATATTCAAATTAATAAAAATTATAGATCGTAACACTTGTTACATACTCTCTTGAATATAGAATTTTGTGTTTCTTTCATGACATGATGGCATGATTTACTAGTCTTAAGTGGTAGTATGATATTTCATTGAGTGAAACTAATATTCCATTGTCCTTATTTCACTCAAATTCATATAGTGTTGGTAGCCAACATAACCTTAAGTAACAATTCCATAATACATTATTAATAGCGCAACATCATAAAGTCAACACACATTATGTCCATGTCCTGATGTATCCTCAAGTGAAAAATAAATGTAGTATTGGATGAGAATTTATCATTTAGTTCTATTTTGGTCATATATTATCCTCTTTAAATATTCTTATACCTTTATGCACACAACATTTTCTTGTCAATGCAACATGCATTACCTAGCTTGATTTCAGATTCCACATGCTTTTTGTGACTTTATCTATCTCTAAATTACTTGGATGGATAGATGAATTTTTTAATATCACTAAATTAAAGGATTCTATACAATTATATATTCATTCTATTCCCCAAAACTGATTGATCAATAATGTTAACAATTGGGCCAATTTAATTCATATTCACATAATATAATTATATGAGTTTCTATTTTAAAAAAATCATGGAATGATTATGAAATATAGCTATGATGGAATAAAAGGAATGAATTATTATAAAAATATAAACAATGATTTTCATATTATAATCAATTTTTTTTCTATTATCCATTCAATGAATTAATGGGAATATTTTTATTTTTATTTGGTTAATATATCATTTTATGAATTCACTTATATATTTTTCTTTTGTTTAGTGATATATTTGGTAGTTATTTACTAAGATAAACACACACCATACATGGGAATAATGGTTCATGTGAATATTTCTTGATCGATGATACAGGTAATGGAAAGGAACCTATAATTAATTCAAGATCTGGATGAATAGTTGGGGTACTGGTTAGTACTGGGTGGGTACTAGGTTCCAGATTTTATTATGTGTCTCCATTATTATTTTTTTCTTTTTGGTAATCTTGGTATATTATTTTCCTCTATGTTGATAATATTTTATATATATGACTCAAGATACATTGTTTTGGGTTATTATTTTGATGTATCATGTGGCATTATATTTGTATGGTTCGCTTATAATTGTAACGTTCATATTATGTATTTAATGGTTTATAATTATTTTTTCTATTACTTATGATTATATGGTATTTAAGTAATAGTATATCTACTTTATCAATATACCCTTACTACTTTTTGGAAGTATCCTATATACATAGAGGTGTGCTTGAGGTCACATAGCACCATTAGATCAATCATTGTTTATTTGAGTCAACCAAGGGTGTTATAAGCTGCATTTCCCCTTTTTATAGAGTTGTATCAAGACATACCTCCTGAATACTTTTAGGGGTTTCCACCTAAGTGGGAGGTTTAGTTTTCAATTTATCGAGTTTTGGGTATGGAGTTCATCTTCATTCCAATATAAGGGATACATTTAGAAAAGTTGTGATAGATGAAGGTCCAGCAGAGGACCTAGTGGAAAAAGGGTTTATCCGTCTAAGAAGTTTTCCTTTGGGTTCTCCCATTATGTTCAAAAATAAGGGAATTAGAATTTATAAATTTTATATGGATCACCAAAGGTTTAATTATTTTATGATAAATAATTGGTATCATAATCATATTATTGATTTCATATTTGATTAGTTGTGGTTGTTGAATATTTTTCCTAAAATTACATATTTTTAATCCTGGTTTTAAAAAATCACTATACACTATGTTTTATTAATATTTACTTGGATATTTTTTAAGATTTTTTATAAGAATTTTTCATGCATAATTTTTACTTTCTTATAAATTATTGTCATTTATAATAATAGTTATACTGGAACATATAGAAATTTCACCTTATTTAGGTACAAATGGAAGATAATTATTGAGGTACATTCAAATGCATTAGAATGATATTTGAAATCCTAGAGATCTTGGAATGTTAGTTACAAGTAAAGCCTATAAGTAGAGGACCGAGACTCAAGGAAAATGTGATAATGATTGAATATAACTCATGATCTTTGTGATTAGGGGTGCCTTTTTTACTTATATTTGTTAGTTTTTTCATTGTCATCTTAGTGATTCCACTTCGATGAGTATTATTGTAAATTCACTAAAATATATCTTTTTAAATTGTTTTCCTTTTGATATTTTCGATCAAATAATTCCTAGGGAATGTAATTGGGATACTAATTTATATGTATAGAATAATTTCTTGGGTAAAGACTTTTTATTATTATTTGTTTCAAGAAGATCTAGGGTAATAGATCTTCCTTATAGTCCATTTATTAAAGAGGTTTTATCTTAGAACATGATACTTCTAGATTAGGGTTTTGATCATCCTAGTACTTTAAGATAGATGTAATGAAATTATGAGGATAGGAACTTTTATATAATCCATTAATAAAACATTTTATGGTATTTACATATTTTAATCCATAACCCCATTACATTTTTTTTATTAAATTATATTTTCTACTTTGTTATATTTTCTCATTCGGTTTTATTTACAATAAATGGAGTTGTTTGTTTACATTTAAAATTATCTAATGTTCCATTATGAAACTAAATTTAGTTATTTGTTTATATCATTACATTATTATCTTCTAAATTGATTAATTTTATTTTTTAGCTTTCATTTTATATAGTTTAGAGTAACACGATCTAAGTCCTTCTGAACTATCATTGATTTAATAAGAAATATTTTTGTAAGATATTAAATTTTTAATTAACACCCTATAGAAACTTCTTATTTGGTATAAAATTATATATTATAGTAACTATGTATATTATTTTTCCTTATAATAACATAAACTAAATAAAATATATTATTAAGTAAGCTAATCAATTAGTTGGAACTTTGGATAATCTTAATGTAAATCGTCCACCAATATTTGATAGTGAAAATTGTAAATATTGGTGAGGAAGAATAAATATTTTTGTTATTAATATTGTATTTTATGATTATCAAATGATGTTTAGTATATATAATACTCCAAATAAATCAATTTAAAATTTCACCCATAAAGAGGAAGAAAAATATCATTCAAAATATAGAGATTGGAACACCCATTTATTTTTCATGATTAGAAACATCTATGGTCAGACTTACTCATGTGAAACTAAAAAAAAAATTTATAAGAAGCTAAAGGTCACTCGTTTTTTAAATTTATAAAGTAATATAAAATAAAATATATATACTTCAAGTTTTCTATCAATATTTTTATTTCTTATACATAGATTATTTTTTATAAATCATCAAAGGATTATGAATACAATGAATATCCTACATTCTGTTAGAGAATCTAATATTACTGATAAATAGAATGTTGATAAGATCATTGATATCTTTCTAAAAGGATGGGAATCTAAGAGACATTATTTAAAATATACTAAATATTTTACAGGTATGATTCTAGATAAACTTATTTGAACATTAATTTAATAAGATATTTTATTAAAGATAGATGTTGAGAAATAGAAAAGGAATAATGGTGTTATTCTTGCTACTATAACTATAATTATTACTTCAAAACTTACTATAAAGCCTAATTCCAAAACTACATCAAAAAATCATTAAAATAAAATTAATATTGAGTTTAGTGAGAATGAATTTTCTTACTTAGTGACACATATGGGAAGAATTTCATAGTAGATAAATTTTTGTAAAAATAGTAACTTGAAATAAAAAAGTGATTGGTATGAAAATTTTAAAAGGAGTGAAGATAAGAAAGAATATATTGAAGTTATATACTATGAATATAATAAACTAATCTAGATAAAACCAGATTTTACATGGTTGAAAAGAAAATAAAAATATTCCATAAGGTCAAATAATTATAGAGGAAATAAATTTTTGAAATCTACTGATACTTGGAGTGTAAGTAAAGTCTCTTTTTCTATAATTACTTTTGAAATTGATATCAATAGAAATATTTTCAGATTCATATCCACTATTCAAATAAAAAAACATTCTTAATGTAACTTTTTAGTGAATCTATAACTACTAACTCTTTAGAATTGAGTAATTATTTAGATAATTAAAAGGATAATTATCTAATAGTTGAATAAATTGATGAATATGTGACTTAATTAGAGAGACAAATATATAATTTTCTTGAATGAATATAATATTGGTAAGAAAAATCATGTTCAAAAAAATAGGATATTTAAAAACATTATTTCTAACTAAATTCTAAACCTATTTATATTTTATTAACTAATGAATATTATAATTAAGTTGTAAAACTAAAATTTTAAATTCAAATTCTTAATAACTTTTTATCTAACTTTACCATCAAAAGTTAAATTTTTATAAAATTATAAACCTAATAAAACCCTTTAAAGATTCATCCAAAATTTGTTTTTCTTCTTCAAGACAGTCATATTTTCATTCAAATTAATTTGTTCTCTAAAGTGAATCCTTTTTTGTGAAATATTAAATTAGAGTACATTAGAAGAAAAAATTCTCCCACTATTGGAAAAATTGAAATTCAAGGTGGGTTTTTATTGGAGGTTTTAAAAACCGTTGCTAAATATTCCATCAATATTTTTTAGTGGTAGTTTTTAAAAACGATTGCTAAATATGGTTTTAAAAATACTTAATTTTTTTAAATTTACTCCTAATGATGGGTTTTTATGAAACTTCACTAAAAATAAATTAAAAAATCATATTTCATCATAACATTACCATAACTTTTGATTTGGGTGTTCATTTTAGCTCAACAACTAGTAAAATAGAATATTATGAAATAAAATACAATCAAATTAGATAATAATTTGGTAATATGTAATAGAATAAAATTTATTACTATTATAAGTAAAGTTGAAAATCGAACATGAAATTCAAATGACCATCAATTTTGATCTGGATTTCCATTTGGGCTCTAACATATATCAAATTGAAGCCTGTTAAGATCTCCACACTGTGTTGACTAAAGGGGTCTAGTCACATTTTTTTAAGGTAAAAGGCCCAAAATGGCTCAAAATTTGAGTTTTTTGCTTGAATATCATGATTTTTAAACATTCAATTTAATTTCATCTTCATTTAAGAGTGTCTTAATATGATTTATGGTTCATATATGATTTTATTCCATGGATTTACGTTCATATTGATTTTTTTGTGTTTTGATTGTTGTGTTTTACCTCATGGGGATTTATAATCTATTATATATATATATATATGTTTGTATTTCTATACATTTATGTATATATATTTATAATTTATGTATATTAATCAATATTTATTTAAAAATTATATATAATTGAATCTATACATAGATATTTATATGTATTTATGCATATTAGTCTATATTTATATATATTTTTATCCATTTATGTATATTTATGTACATTAATGTATATTTATGTATATGATGCTGGCATAAATATTTTTATGTATTCTTTTAGTTGATGTGTGTATATATTTTTTCTTGTTTTTATAAATATTTATGTAAATTTATTTATATTTCTAATATATATATATATATACAGCTCTATTTAAATAAATTTATATCTAGTTATATATCATTATTTACTACTTATTATTTATTATTTATGACTTATCATTTTTTATTTCCTATTTCTTATATATTCATTTATTATTAATTATTAATTTATTACTTATTTGTTATATAGTGATTTATTATTTATTAATAAATTGTTAAATTATTTATTTATTTATTATTTATTTAATTATTATTTATTATATACTACTTATTTCATATTTATTAATTATTTACTATTTACTATTTACTATTTACTTATTTATTATTAATGGTTTATTATTTATTATTTATTATTTATTATTTATTATTTATTATTTATTATTTATTTTTTATTATTTATTTTTTACTATTTTCTTTTTATTAATCATTTGCCTGTTATTTATTATTTATTTCTTATTATCATTATTATTTAATATTATAATTTACATACATGTGTATATATATAAGAATATTAAATTTTTTTTGTTCGCCATATGAAGAGCTTGCTGGAGTGGCAAAGTCTTTGTAGAATAACTAAATGGTAAGGGGTTCAAATTTCACCCAATGCATATATAGGCTTAATTTATGTGTTTCATGCATGAAATATGCATGTATGGTAGGATAAATAAATAATAAATAAATAGTAAATAATAGATAATTAATTAAAAATCAATAATATGAAAATATTTAAATAATAAAATATAAATAAAATAAATGACCATCCCAAAAAATTTAGTGGTGGGTTTAAAAACTATCGTTAAATCATTTCATTGCGCTTTTTGGAAAACGACGCCAATAGTTTCACAACACTTCTTTTCATATAATTTTTTCAGAACCACCATGAAACAATTTAGCGATGGTTTAAACCACCACTGACCCCCCAAAAACCCTGATAAATACAATTTTTTCTAGTGTTCTTGATATTGAAATAATTTTTTAAAAATACCATGTATTATATTTACCAGGAACATATAAATATTCAAAATAGAAGATGTGGTAAGATGTGGGTACCTAAGGTTTTTTATGATATTTATGGACCCAAACATATTTATTTACCTGAATTTTAGTTCCATACATTTTAGGATAAATTTTCAGGTACCAATGGCTAAAATATTCATTACAAGGATAGTAGTTTCTCTCAGCACATTACCTAAAATAATTCTAACTTCTGAAACATACAAAAAGTAAAAGGTGGACATGTTAATTCTGGATATAATTCATGAGGTAAAATTATTGATAAATGTGTGTATCCATCCTTGGTGAGGTCATAATTTCAAATTTTCTTAGTCAATTATATGATAAATGTTACTTTTTAAACATTGGGAATAATAAATATATCATCAAAATATTAAAAGGAGATCACATCTTATGTTCTAATAAATATGATAATGTTTACACAATTGACCTAGAAGACCTAACCTACCTAAACTGTCCTTACCTTAGTGAAATTGAGGATAATACATGGATTTTCCATAGGAGATAAGGATACATCAATTTTAATAAATTGGATAAACATTATAGGAAGAAACTTATTAAGGATATTCCAAAACTTATGTTTACTTCCTTTAAAATTTATAACTACAATAAATATAAAAAAAATAAAATTAGATTTTTAAATCAACATGTGAAATATCTACTTCCTTCTTGCTACTATTAGTGCATATGGATATTTTTAGACCCACAAAAACTATTAGTATTGGATAAAAACACTTTATGAAAGTATTAGATGATGAATACACAAAATTTACATGGGTTTTATTCCTCTTACATAAATTAAATATGTTCAATTTATTTGAAAAAAATTCTATATAGTTTAAAATGAGAAAATCCATTATTTAACCACAATCTAGATTGATCATGGAGGAGAATTTAAAAATATTTCTTTCAAAAAAAAATTAGTGAGAATTTTGAAAAATGTAATTTTTATCCACATAAAATCCATATAAGAACAGGTTAGTTGAAAGGATAAATAGGTTTCTTCAAGAAATTTCTCAGTTCATGTTCTGTCATTATCAAGTTATTAAAATTTTTTTGTTTAACCCCATAAATACTACCTACTATACTATGAATCATATTTTTCATTATATCTTTTAAAGAAAAAACCTTATGAATTAAGGAATGAAAGGTAACCAAAATTTTCTTGATTTTTATATTAAATATATTTATTTTGAATATAAAGATAATATTTATAAATTCTATCCAAAATTCAATGGAGGAATTTTTCTTGGTTACTCCACCATAAATAAGGCATATCTGGTATATAAACAATTGTCACATATTATTGAAGAAATGGAACATGTGATGTTTGCTGAAATTGGCCGAGTGATTCATATTGTGATTTTAAAACTCTGTTCATCTCAACTCCAATAATTGAACCTCAAACAATAAATTTTAAAAATAAAAAAGTAAATATTTCATAAGGTAATAAACAAGTGAATGTGAAACAACCTATCTTTTTAACGACTAACTAGATAATATTGAAAGACCATCCAATTAAAAATATTATTGGTGAGGTTGATCAACTAATCCAAACCTAGTGTTCTTTATAAAATGAATATGAACATGTTATATTATAATCATAATTTAAACCAAAAATAGGGGTAGATTCCATGGGTAATGAAATTTAGATAATGGTAATGCAAGTGGAAGTTAATCAATTTTCAATATAATGAAATTCATAGTTTAGTTAGATGTATTAAAAAAATTATGGGAACTAAATTTTCTAGAATATGTTTGGAATTTTTTTGAAAGGATATAATCATATAAAGTCAAAGGATTAGGAAAATATTACACTGGTATATAGATTAAATTCTATCTATATTATATTATCCTCTATTTCTCGTCAAAAGTTTACTTTTTTCATAACAGATGTAAATAGAACCATTATTAATGAATATAATTACAAGAGATTTTATTTTTAAAAACCTCTTGATTTTAAAAATCTATCTTTTTTTAAACATGTTTTTAAACATACTTAGGTACATTACACTAAAATAAGCTTTTAGGTCCTGGAATGATCATTTATTCATATTTATATAAAAAATGATTTTTTTAAGGAATGGTAGATCCTTCTATTTTTATCAATAAATTATCTAAGAACATAATTATCATGAAAATATATGTTGATGATATAATTTTTAAATCCACTAAAAATCACTTGATGAAAGTTGCTCAAAACTCATGCAAAGTGAATTTGAGATGTGTACAATAGGTGAATTACATTATTTTTTGTCTTCCAAATTTTTCAAAAACTATAAGGAATTATCTTATCTCAACATAATTATATCATATTTTTGCTTAGATATTTTGGTTTTGATAATGCTTAAAGTATTAGTACCGCACTAGGAACCTATTACAAACATTATTTTGATGACTCTAGTAAACTGGTTGATCCAGAAATTTATTTAGGGATTATTTTAAGTTTAATTTACATGACTATGATTTAAATAAAATATAAAATAAACCTATATAAACTACTTAAAAATCATCCATTATTTAATGGGAACTTTGGAACATAAAATTTTCTTTATTTATGGATCTAAATTTATTTTAAAGAGTTATTCAGATGCTGACTTCAGTGGATATTAAATGCACAGAAAAATCATGTAATGATCCAACTTGGATATACTCAACCCATCACCCAAGCTAGCCCATCACACGACCTAAAGCGTGTTCCTGATCGCCATGGGTTGGCAAAAAGAACTGGGAATAACAAACAATCTATTGGGTACGGTTTCACCCTTGGTAAACCAGCACGACCCATCCATGAAATATGATTCCCACACCAATATCATCATAGTCAACAATACATAATATAACATCATGAGTATGAATATAAGACAAGAAAATTCCATAAACAGAAATAAACATAAAAAACAAACAAGCCATAATAGAACATATATATATATATATGGTATCTCAAGTATACCCCAAAACTCACAAGAATAAGAATAGTACCAAACAAGGACCAATAATAAAGATACATATATCCCAATGGGTAAAAATTTCCAAAATATATCCACATGAGCCAACTCCATGAGATCAAGTCTCCTCCACAAAACATTAGATAATGGTAATCAAGAAGAGCCACCCAAGTACATGGTTCCCTTTTCTTTACCTGTGTCATGTAAAATTAAGTCTACATACAACCAAAGGAATATGTTGGGTGTGATTTACAAACCCCAGTAGGATACCACTATGAATATATTTATGTATTTTACCCATGTAAACTAATAAATTTTTTTGAAAACACTTTTCAAAACTAAACCATTTTGAAAACATTTCACTTTTACACATTCCTTTGAAATAACTTTTGTTTTGAATTTCAAATAAAACATGTTTTCCAAAAAAATCCCACATGGATCAAATAAATAAGCAGGGCCCAAGGATTTAAATGCTCAACATATTAAAAAAATCAAGATAAAAGTGTGCATAAACATCATCATCATCATATAACCCAATAAATAGAAATGGGAATAACATATCTGACCACATCAAACATAGAAATAATAAAATAAAAAAATCATATAAACAAACTTGACATGAGTAAGTGAACTTAGGGATCCAACCATAAGGGTCTAATGTGAGTGAGTCTACACAAAGTATGTTAGATGGATAAATAATGTGAAGGCTCTCACAATTTTGTTCGGTCCAGACCCGAAGATCAGTCACCGTCTCTCTACAACCAAATTGAATATATCATATTATTTATACCCAAAGGCTCTCATGGTCCCTTAAAAAAAGGATTCTCTCATCATATTTCTATTTTAAGTCTCCCACTATCACTCAAACAACCACTAACTAAAACCTTGGTTTAACCCATGTGCTACTCCATGACAATATAATCACAAACTATTTCCAATCGTTGAAAATCAATTACATAATCAAATTTCATTAAAAGATATTCACACTTTAATTAAAACACCTTAAACAAGGAAAAATCATTTCTAAAATCATTTCATAAATCCATTCAAATCTATAAAATCCTTTTGATACATTTAATCAAACACTTGGGGTGTACACATGCCACCCCCATATGTAAAACCCTCTTTAAATGCCCTATTTACAAACCAATTTTTATAACACCTAAAACATGGGATATACATCAACCATAAATCATTTATCTATAAATTAAAAAACAAACAAACAAAATTTGATTCAAAATTTAAAGTTAATCCATGTAAATACACTTAAATTGAGACACTTTCCTTAGAAATAGTTTTATCCTCATCTCCTTTAATGAAAACCGCCTGAAATTGGTAGGAGAATCCATCAAACACCTAAAACACATGAAAATAAACCAAATAACTCTATTAAACCCTATTTTCAGCCGAAACAACCAACTAGGTTTCCACACTTCGAGGAAAATGGATGAAAAATCATGAGAAGGGGGAAATAAATATAAAGAATCAAAGAAAATGATTTACCTCAATTAAAACCAAAAAGATCCCAATGAGAAATCACCAATAAGGAAGATGGAATTATTTCACACCAAGTATGAGGGGATGAACATAATGGGAGGATAAAATGAGGGCTAAAGGTTATAAAAATTGATAGAGGAAAATGGTAAGAGACTACTTCTGAATTAAGAATGACAAGTTGCACAGTTTGGCTGCAAAGTTAGGAGAAATTTCATATTTGGGAAAAATTATAACCAACCATGAAGAAGATACTATATCCAAAAAATCTGAGATACATGGTTACTCTTGGGTGTTTTAAGGTTTGGAAAACCATTCTCAAACCATGAAAACCCCCACTTCCTCGACTTGAAGCATCCTCACATGGTTAAACACATTGTAAAAAAACCATGAAATAACTGTGTTCCTGGTCTGTTTTTCCAAAAACTTCCATTTCTAAACCCCAACACCTTGGAACTCCATGAAAAAATAAAAATTTAAAATAAAACTCAAAATTAGATGTAACATTGACCTAATGGGTGTCAAAAAATCTCCACCATGCTACTTATTCCTCTAGAAAGTCATCAGGAATCCTAAAAAGAAAGTAGGTGAAGCCACTTCTACCTCACCAAGCATCCTTCACCCATGTCTCATGGTTATCTCCACATCATTTCTATAAAACTTGGGACAACGAGATTGATTTTCCATGGAATACCTTGTTTTGATAATCAAAAACCAGAATAGTTTTCTCCACTATGGTTGTATCAGGCTCAAAATCCAAATATTACCACTCTAACACTTGTGATGGGTCCCACTGATATCTCTTCAATCGAGAAATGTGAAAGAATCCATGGATCAAGGTATGTCATGGTGGAAACTCTAATTGATAGGCCACCATCTTGAGATTCTACGCACTATGAAATGGTCTAATATAATATGGGACCAGCTTTCCCTACTTACCCAAGCAATGAAATCCCATTCAAACTGATACACTCAGAAACACCTGATCACCAACTTAGAACTCCAACAATCAATTATGAAAGTTTACATGTGACTTATGGTGACTCTGTGTTATCGCTATCCTTTTTTTAATTAGTCAAATTATCTTATTCATCTCTAGGATGAGACTCAGTCAGACCAAAAAATTATAACCCACATCATCCCAACATAATGAGGATTGGCATGGATACTCATACAATGCTTCAAAAAAGTCCATCCTAATCATATCCTGATAACTGTTATTATAATAAAACTCAGCCAATGGAAGGTTCCTTTTCCATGAAACTCTTAATTCAAGCACACATGATCATAAAAATTCTTTAAGATATCGGATTGTCTGTTTAGACCTACCATCCATCTATGGGTGGTATGTGGTGCTCAATATCAACTGGGTTCCCAAAGCCTCTAGGATTCCCTTCTAAAATTGATAAATGAAATAGGTTCCCCAATATGACATTATTTATTAGGTTACTCCATGAATCCAAAAAAATCTAAAACATAAAAGAGTTTGAGGTTCTCTAACATCATTGACTCTCTCATGAGATGAAAATGGGTTTATTTTATCAAATTATTAACAATCACCCATATGGCATCTTTCCTACTCAGAGTACGAGGTAACCCGATCATGAGATCTATAGATATTTAATCCCACTTCCACAATGGAATGGTATGTGGATTCAATAACTCAATTTTCATATTATTTTCTTCTTTGATACTTTGGTAGGTCAAGCATCTAGAAATGAAATATGTCACTATGTATCTCATCCTGGGCCCCTAATACTGGTCTCTCAAGGTGTAAAAAATCGTGGTTGTTCTGGGGTGCACAGTTTAACTAGAATGATGCACATCATGAATCGTCTATTAACCAATGATCAAACGAAGAGACAGACACTTCCTAAAGAGTTGATAATCATCATGATACCAATAATAATCACCTAAGGTCTTCCCGCTATTTAAATCACTACTAATCTGTAAGCACCCATGGTCGGATACCTGATCACTTCTTACGTAATCAATGAGATCAGGTTTGAAACATACACTAGTCAAGAACACATAATCTCTATCCAGGTACTCATATATATTCAAATTAGAAAAAAAATCATCATAACCAACTCATTCATAGATTCTTGAACTACTTGCACTTGAAGCTTCCTACTCAACACATCAATGAACACATTCCTTTTATAGTGTGTATAATAAATATTGAAATCGAAAGTTTGAAGATACTCCAACCAAATTATCTATATAAGGTTCAAGTCCCTTTGGGTAAAAGATACCTTAGGATATTATAATTTTAACACACGATAAAATTATCATTGAAGTGATAATGTATCCATATCTTCAGTGTGTGCATGACAGCTTCCAATTCTAGGTCATGGTTGGGATAATTCTGCTCATATGGGCACAACCACCATGATTCATATGCCAACATACAGTAATAATGTAATATCAAACATCCCAAACCCACATGTAAAGCATTAAAATACACTAAATAATCTCTCCCATGCTCATAAAGAATAAAAACTAGTGTAGTTTTCAAATGGGGCAACAACTTATCAAAAGCACATTGATACTTCTCATCCCACTAAACCTTCACCGATTTTATTTTCAAATAAATCATGGGATAAGCAATAATAGAGAAGACCCAAATGAAATTTCTATAATAACCATCCACACCAAAAATTCTACATATATAAAACATATTTTTAGGCTTCTTAGAAGATATGACTGCTTAAACGTCTTCTAGATCCATTGAAACTCTGACCTAAGAAATCACATGCCCTAAAACCATAAATTCCTAAATACAAAACTAGAATTTGGATATCCTTTTTGATATAATTTTCTCTCTCAAGACACACAAGACAACCCCTATATGGTCATCATTATCCTCTTATGTCTTAGTATATTCCATGGTTTTTTCCACAAACAAAAACATAATGGAGTCTAAAAAGTGGTGGAATATCTGGTTCATTAATTCCATGAAAACTATAGAAGTATTTTTAAGCCCCAATTTCATAACAAAACAATAAATGTTCATACTATCTTATAAATATTTAGATCACAATTTGATATTTGAAAACCAATGGCCTCCCCTAAGCTGATCAAAAAGAACATCAATTATGGGAAATAAGTATTTATTTTTTACGATCACCTAGTAAATATTATGATATTCTATGAAAAATTGGAGGCTTTCATTTTCCTAATTTGTAGGTAGAACATGTAAATCCCATGGTGATATTTGGTATGAATAAATCCATTTTCCTCTAGGTCCTCTAGTTATACTTTCAACTCTTTTAACTCGGTCGGAGAAATACAGAGATACATACACCAATTTGTAAATACGATGTCATAATCAATCAATGAATAATACCCTTTCTCCAACTTCAAGAACTTATGGGCCTCAACCATACTCAATGTATTAAGGTAGAACTTCTAGTTGAAAGACCCCTTGAAATTGTTCCACGAGAGATCTTCATGCCTCCTTGAAATCACCATTCAATCCCACCACTTCCAACTGAATACTTATAGCATGTACATGTAAAATCCCACTTTGGAAGTCTTAGGGGTCTTTAAGAACTCAAAAAATATTATAGATATAATCAAACCATTTCTTGGGTTCATTGGGTCCCTTATCTCTATGAAACACCAGTATATTTTGTATTATAAACTCCTAAGAATAATCCACCATCCATGCCTACTCTAGACCATCCAATTAACCTAAGGATTTAATGATATGAATCACTAAGTCAACCAAAGCTATATCACAAGTAGGGTTCTCCTGTGGGGTATTCTTAATGGCACCATCTCTACGTATAGACAAGGTTTTTCTAGGAGGCATTGTCTATAATATAGAACAAAATTCATTATAAATCATAATTACATCTCAAATCACATCAAAGAACCAAAATAAACCCTTATTAGGGGTACCAACAAGCAACACTAGAATCAATAGAAAATCCTAAAAAAATCACAAAAACACAAAAAATATCATGTATTTCCCACTATGAATGGTTTGGATGCATGGTTAGACTAAATGTGTTCCAACCATATAGGTTTCACTGGAGTTCGAAATCCAGACCATGCAAGTTGTGTATAGTTACTACTAACCATGTGCCTTAACAATGTGCCTCCTCCAGATCTCCTCATTTCACCCCCCAAATCAAAATAAACACGTGGATAACCTTAGGACTCAACAATAATGAGTAAATACCTCAAAAAAACAATCAAAATGTAAAAACAGTCCCATACCACTCATGGAATTTAAAGGTTTAACACAAAGAACAACTAGCCATGAACTCCTCTATTTCTACCAATCGATTCCTGATGGTCCTATCTCTAATATAACACTAACTCCCAAATAATAACATAGATCAAATACCATTTTTTAATGAACTAATCCTATTTTACCCAACCTGTTACCTGAGTTAGCTCTCCACATGGAATGAGGTGCATTCCCAAGTTCCATGGGCTAACGATAAGAACTGGGCATAACTAACAATATCTTGGGAATGGTTTCACCCAAGGTAAATCGACATAACCCATATATGAAATAGTATGGCCGCACCAATATAATTAGAGTAATAAATACATAATATAACATCTAGAGTACGCATATAATACAAGAATATAAAATAAGGTTAAATACACATCACAAAAAGAAACATTCCATAACAGGACATATATCCATGGTATCTCAAGTCATAACCCAAAACTCAAAAGAATGGGAAAATTTACAAATAGGGACCAACAATACCAATACATACATCCCAATATGTAAAAATTCCAAAAACTATTCCACATGATCCAACTCCATGAGACCATGTCTCCTCCAAAAAACAATAGATAGTGAAAATCAAGAAGAGCCACCCAAGTACATGGTTCCATTGACATTACCTGTGACCTACAAGAACAATGTCTACATATGACCAAAGTAATATGTAGGGTGTGAGGAACCAATCCCAATAGGGTACCACCAAGAATCTATTTAATATTTTTATCTGTGATAATCAATAATGTAGTCTGAAAACACTTTTCTAAACTAAACCACATTGAAAAAAATTCACTTTCAAATAAGCCTTTGATATCCCATTTTTTACCATTTCAAATAAAACATGTTTTCCAAACAATTCCCATATGTATTAAATAAATAAATGGGGCCCCATGAATGAAATTCACAATATATACAATATGGAATGATAAAAGTGATCATAAACACTATCAATATCATATAACAGAATAAAAAAACGAACACAACATATCTCATCACATCAAACAAGGAACTAATAAAATACACAAATAATATAAACTAAACTATCATAAGAAAGTGAACCTATGGATCCAACCATAAGGTTCTAATGAGAGTTAATCTAAATAAAGTATTCTAGCCAGCTAAACAAAGTTAAAGATCTCACAGTCCTCTCCAAGACCAACTCTAATAGATCACACAGTATATCATCAACAAAATGGAATCCACAATGATCTTCCTACCCAAAGGCTCTTATAGCCCCTTGGAAATAAAAAGTGAATCTCTAATATTCTTCCTCAACTACTACACCAAGGAACTATAATAGTGATAGAATATAGCTTTGTCAACACAAAAAATCATTGATTACCAGAGCACCATTAAAATCCTCACACCATTATCAGTTCTAGAAAAGAAATAATAAAGGACCCCTTTATCGACACTAAAAAAATCACTGATAAAGGAGGACTTTAGTGAAACATATTTTAGCACTGATAAATGTCCCTTTTTATCTTTTTTTTCACTGATAAAGTTTACCTTTATCATCACTTTTTCTAGCATTGATAAAAGTGAATACTGTTGTAGTGTGTTATAAATATAACAGTGCACTATAGTAGAAAATATAGGTGGAAAATATAGAGAGAAAATACATATTGTAATTGAAATAATATTTACAACAAATATAAAATAGAAAACACTATATTATAGACATTTCAAATATTGGTTTTTACAATTACATCAGTAAGAAAAATTTATCAAATACATTCAAAAATATCATTGTTCCTCTAACTTTGGCATCCAACCCATGGTCATGCTTTTATTTCTCCAAAAGACCACCCTAGATAGATAAAAATAAAGGCCCATTATATGAAAAAACATCACATGTTAGTAATACTATAAAGATATAAATTAAACACAAAGTGTCAATTTTAAACAAAAAACATTTAATCTGAGTCATACTGTGTACATCGTGTATTATATTGAGTTGAAGTTGATTCTTACACAACAAACCATTTACTTTTGTTCTCAAAAGTAGGTTCTTTTGAATTGGATTACATCTGTAGTGACAAAAACTCTCAATATGGATGTGATCCAATTTAAGATCACATGATTTTGAGAGTAATCCTTCACTTGTCACATCATTTATTTTTCATATTCAAAACTTTTCCCAATAAAAATTAACTAAAAAAGTATTTGATAAAAATGATAAGGAAATTAATTAATAAATAGATAATAAAATGATGAGAAAACAAACCAATCTTGTTTTCTCAGTTTTGGCTATATGATGCATGTTTTAAACTAAAATGGAACTTGTATATTGAAAAAATGCACTTAAAGTCATACTGACTAGATCATTTATTAGATAAACATGAAGTCCATTTATATATGTCACAAATGAATTATGGATAAGTTTCCTAAAGTTTTAAAATAATCCGAGGTCATTTTCTTTGTTTTGTCTAGTGACATGCGTTTTAAAATAAAATGAAACATTTATATTGAAAAAAACATTTTGAGTCATATCGGTCACACAATGTGTCAGATTTATGTTAAGTAAATTCTTAAATGACACAAATTAATTATGGACCATTTTTATATTGTTTGAAATCAATCCGAGATAATTTTAACATCTTTGGAAATTTGATGTGTGTTTTAAACTAAAATATAACTTTTGTATTGAAAACATGAACATTGAGTCATATAGACCACATCATTTGTCATATTGATGTGTGGTTGATTCATACACATAAAAAATTAATTATATATTGTATTCCTAATTTTTGAAAACAATTTGATCTTTTTTTCTTGGTTTTTCTGATGTGACACACATTTTAAACTAAAATGGCACTTTTATATTGATTACATGAACTTTGAGTCATACTGACTGAATGCGCTATCATGAAACGACAAATTGATTATGACTTTAAGTTTTATTTATAATATAAGGAAGACCCTAGGTCATCTCTCAAGGAGCTTTGGTGGGTTTAGAGTGTGCGTTTTTAATAATATGTACTAAAATAGGGGGTGGCTTTGAAAGTAGTTTTTGGATCAAATGACTTAATTGAAAGTTTAAATGTTGATAAACCAAATGGATTTTGAAAAATATGAGATAAAAGGGTTCATTTTCATTTCACTACACATATTTCATGTTCATTTTTCATATATATTCATTTAGGTTTGGGGTAATTCCTTGGTTGAAATTAATTGGAATCTCGATTAATTCCTACACTTCTATTTCAATGCTTAAAGAACCAAACCTTGATGTAAAAATCGTATTGTCAAGGTCCAGAACTTATGCATGGAATAAGATATTCAAAATCAGATTTAAATCTCAATAATGTGTGTATGAAAAGGATTCTTGTGTTGTCTAATCGGAACAACACAAGTCACACACTCAAAACCTCACACCGATCTATATGAAATTAAGAGTATCTCAATCACATGCTTAAAAATAAGAATTCAAATATGGAATTATGTAAGGTACATGGAAATAAATTTTTTCACACCCAAATTACTCCAAACCAGTAGCTAAAATAAGAATCTGAACTCCCTTAACATGTGTGTGCCTCCCTCACAACGAACACCCACCGTTTAGCTTGACATCGGGAGGATGAGGAAGCTTGGGTAGAACTCCTTCTTCATTATTGATCCCCCTATGAGGAGAGGGGCCTCCAGAAAATGAAGGATTATGAAGATACTCTTCTAGGACTTCAAAATTTGTGATCTTCACTTCTTGTCCGAACCTACAAATGAGGTGCCCATGGTGCCTTTTTATACCCAAAATGGGACATGGTTTTGGGCACCCTGTTTTTGAGATACCACTTTTGTCTTAGTTTTGGAATAGTATAAAGCCATATAAAGAATTTAAAGAAAGAGAAGATTTGTTGGAAGGCCTCTTTAATGTCTCCCTGTCAAATGTTTCGGCCATTATACTACTTTATTGTGAGATATAGTCAATGAACCGAAACAAAATTTTGAATTCATGAAGATTCTGTCCCCTGGACAGAATGGTTTGGATGGGCCACCAGATTGATGAATTAGGATTTTTTTTTCTATAATAAGAGTTGTAGAAAATGATGTTTTGGAGAGGAAAACCAAGTTTCATCCAATTTGGATGCACTTAATTCTCGTACTATTCAAAATAGTGGAACAATTTCCATTGGATTCCATGTAATTTGGCTATATTTCTTCTAAATGATCTTCGAGGCTCCAAATCCCCTCCACCTTTAATGAAAATATCAAAACAAGTATAATTGACTTTTTTAAAAGTTATAAAAATTATTTCATTGAATAAAACATTAAGTTAACTTTACTCTTATATTTTTAATGTTCATTACAATACTAGTTTAAAACTGCGGTGTAAGGTTGGAATTGAATAGTGAATCGCTATGCGATCACACCCCCACACCTAAACATTTGAACTCCTGGGAAAAGTCCCATATCCAAAAAAATGATGCATGTGTATATTCCCAAAATCATGAAGATTTAACATTAGAGTAAATTTTAATTCATTAAATTAATGCGATCAATGCACGAACCACACCAAGGAGTTTTTCTGAGTGAAAATGGAAAAAGGATGTCTCATAAATCATATCACAATTAAATTCAAAGAAATTCATGACACCAAATTGAGAAAGTAATTTAAAATTCAACCATTCCACTAACTCTCCATGTGTGGGTGTGAAAACCATTCCTTTCTATTCTTTCCACTTTCTATCCAATAAATATAGTTTATTTTAAAATTATTCATCTTTAAATGAATTTTTTCACCGAACCTGCCCTACATCCTTTGCAATCATATTTCAAGACCCACCCACATAAGCATTCCTAGATGTCAAACCATATGCTCCTGAACTAGATATCCCCATATGTTTCACATTTCATCACTCCCCTCATTTATTATTTTTGTTTTTTAGAATTTTCATTGGGAAAAAATATCACACTCATCTCTCAACCATTGTTTGATCTCCTCACAACACTAATTGTAACAGTTATAACAAGATCAAAGGTTGAGTAGGAGTGGGTTTTTTCCTACCCAAGACACAGCCCAATTTTTTTTGAGGGCATACAATAGTCGTACATTAGGTACACACGCATAAGTCAATATGGTACAGTAATGAAACAGATTGGATGAGGAACTAATGTATGGAAATATCATTTAAAGCTGAAAAATATTAACCTAACATATATTTACCTTATATTATGTTATAAATATTCACACTTTGTGGTTTGGTGAAAACATGTGTGGAGATATTGGTGACAAAGTTTTACCAAAAACTACTCACACAAGGGGCATCAATCATCTCAAATGTTTCAAAGTGATAAAAAATTCATATCATTGATAGAAAACCAATTCACTAAAAATAACTCCATGATATTAAATTCATACAAAAATTAAATCCAAAACATAGACATGTTTATTTATACAATGTTAAATCAACATGGAATCAAAAATTTCAACATGAATTTCAGTAAGTTCCATGATTTGGTGACCATAATGGGAAGGATTAAAAATTCCATAAAGAAGGTGGAAAAGATAAAAAAGAAGAAAGACAATGAAAGTCATAATGAACCCAGAAAGATGGAGATAAGTGAAAATACCATAAATAAGGAGAAAAAGAGATGAAAGAAAAAAGACAATGAAAATTCCTAACAAACCAATGAATGTACCCATCCCCCACTCCTAGAATGTGTAATGTCCTCACTATAATAATTGAGTATGTGAGAAGGATGGATAAAACCTGGTGTGTTTCATTGGTATGTTGCTTCTTGAACATGGAGTTCCTCCATCGGGAACTCTAGAACAGCTTCGTGGAAGTGGTTCAGCCACTGCCCATTAACAGTGAAGGCTTGCTTGGTTTCTTCATTTTGAACCTGAACAACACCAAATAAAGATACATTAATAACAGTGTATGGGCCAAACCAGTGGGAACAAAGCTTACCTGGATGCAACATTAGCCATTCATTATAAAGGAGGACCTTCTTCCCAATGTGGAACTGATGATGAAGTATAAGACGGTCATGGGTAGCCTTGGTTTGCTCCTTATAAATCCTAGATATTTCATATGCATCTCTTCTCATTTCCTCCAACTCCTAAATCTATAACTTCCTTTCCGAACCTGCACTAGAATGATTAGAATTTCATTGTTTGATGGCCCGATAGGCCCGATGATCAATCTCAATAGACATGTGACAAATCTTTCCAAACACAAGACGATAGTGTGACATTACAATGGGAGTTTTTAAAGCAGTACGGCAGGCCCATAATGAATCATCAATTTGAAGACTCCAATATTTTCTATTGCGTTGAACCTTTTTTTCAAGAATCTGTTTTACCTCCCTATTTGACACCTCATCTTGAACATTGGTTGGTGGGTGATATGTAGTAGATACTCTATGACCGAACCCATACCGACACAAAAGTGATATCATTGTTCAGTAGTAGAAATGATAACCCCGGTCATTGATGATGAACCTAGTTAATCCAAACCTACAATATATTTGGGTTCTAAAAAATTCTATAACTACCTTAGAATCATCAGTCCTTGTAGCTCATGCCTCTACCCATTTTAAAACCTAATCCACTGCCAGATGGATGTACAAGTTTTCAAGGGAATTAAGAAATGGACCCATAAATTCAATACCTCAAACATCAAAAATTTCATGAAAGAGCAATGGTTGTTGTGGAATTTCATTTCTTTTAAATACATTACCCATTCTTTGATAATGAGGACAATATTTACAAAAAAACATGGGCATCTCAAAAAAGTGTTGGCCAAAATAATCCAGAATCAAGGACATTGCGAGAAGTCTGATGGGGACCAAAGTGGCCCCCACAAGTAAGAGTGTGATGGAATCTAAGGACAGATTGAAACTCGCTATCAATAACACAACACCTAAGGACATGATCACTACATGTGCGCCAGAGGTAGGGTTCATCTCAAATGTACCAATGAGACTCATGTTCTAGATGAATGTCTTGGTTTTTATTGAAATCAGTAGGAATGCAAGATGCTACCAAATAATTTACAATTTCAGCATACAAAGGAAAAAAATCTTTCACTAGGTACAATTTCTAACAGGGAAACATATCATTTATAGGAATACAGGGGGATGAGTAAATGTTTGAGGATGGGGGAATCCTGCTGATATGGTTAGCCACTATATTCTTTGCTCCTTTTTATCTCTAATTTCTAGATTAAATTCTTGAAGGAGGAGCATCCAGAGAATGAGACGTGGCTTGGATTTCGATTTCTTAATGAGTTACCGGAGGGCTGTATGGTCTGTGAACACAATGAATTTGGACCCCAAAAGGTATGACCTGAATTTTTCCAAGGAAAACACAATGGAAAGGAATTATTTTTCATTTGTGGTGTAGTTTTCTTGGGTAGGGTCCAAATTTTCTGAGGCATAGGCAATGACATGTGGAGCTCAATTGACCCTTTGTGAAAAGACTTCCCCAACTGCATAGTTAGAGGCATCACACCTGAGATCAAATGGTAAGTCCCACCAAGGTGGTTGGATTACTGGGGTTGACGTGAGACTCCATTTTAACTTAATTAAAATATTCCTCACATTATTTATGAAAAACAAACTCTTTTTCTTTTTGGAGTAATCGGGAGAGGGGGAGTGCGATTTTACAAAAGTCACAAATGAAACGACGGTAAAATCTAGAATGACCAAAGAAATACCACACATCTCATAAATTTTTTTGGGAATGATAAGGAATAAATGAAATCCAATTTTGATTTATTTACTTGGATACCATCCCCAGAAATGACATTCCCCAAAACTATACCTTGTCACACCATGAAATGGAATTTCTCATAATTTAATAAATGATTACTTTTAATACAGCGACGTAGGATAGAACCAAGACTACATAAACATTCATCAGAAGATGATCCATAAACATTGAAATCATTCAGGAAAACTTCCATGCAATTCCCCAGGTAATCTGAAAAAATACTAACCATGCATCGTTGTAATGTACCCGGAGCATTGCATAGACCAATTGGAAACCTCCTACATGAAAATGTGCCAAAGGGGAAAGTGAAGGATGTCTTTTCCTAATCATTGGGGGAAATATGGATATGAAAGTATCTAGAATACCCATCAAGGAAATAGTAGTGGGACTTACCCACTAGCCTCTCTAGCATTTGTTCAGTGAATAGAAAGGGGAAATGGTCCTTCCTAGTGTGTTGGTTTAGTCAGCGATAGTCTATAAAGACACACCAACTATTATGCACATGAGTTTGAACCAATTAATTGTTTTCATTTTTGATTACTATAAGGCCAGTTATTTAGGAACTAATTGAATGGGACTAACCCATTGGCTATCATAGATGGGGTAAATTATTCTAACACCCAATAATTTTGTTACCTTATTTTTCACAACTTCTAGGAGGTTTGGGTTCAGTCGACATTGTGTATGCCTCCCTGGTTTGGCCTCATCATTTAATAAAATATGATGTGTGAAAATTGATGGGATAATACCAGGAACGTCAGCATGTGTCCATCCCAAAACTTGTTTATACTCCCTAAATAGATCAAGTATCCACAATTCATGCTCATGAGGGAGTGAACTAGCAATGATGATAGGAAACTTATTTGCATTCTCAAGATATGAATATTTTAAATCTTGAGATAGTTGTTTCAGTTCCAATTCAGGTGAATTTTGGATTGATGGGAGTGTGTGAGAATGTGAGAGGTCCCTGATCTCATCAAACTTCTCAATGATATCATCCTTAGATGAGGAATGAGCTTTTACAAGATTATCAATATCATCGATGGTCATTGGATTCTCAGTGTTCAATAAATCATCAATTGATAAACTTGCATGATATTTTTCTAGACCACTACAACAATCAATGAATGATTCATTACCAATAATTTCAATCAAGGATAAAAACGCATAAAGGGGATTGGGGGAATGGAAAGAAGTGTTTTCAGGGGAAGGGAGTATATCAATTGAATTTGATGAGAGAGAGGAATGTTCTTCTGAGGGGTGGTTGATGGCATCATGGATGTTGAAATGGACTATGTCACTACCAAATTCCATAGATAGTGTACCATTATATACATTAATTATGGTTTTGTTAGATTTCAAGAAAGGTGTCCTCAATATAATTGGGTTGTTTCAATTCATCCTATCATCTTCAATTTTAAACACATACAAATCATCTGGAAAAATTAAAATTTTAACCCTCACTAGAACATACTCTAACACACCATAGGGGTGTGTGGTACTCCAGTTAGCCATTTGAACAACAATTCCAGTGGGCTTTGGTTCCCTAAACATCAATGTAGAGTAAATGGAGAGAGTCATCACATTTATAGAAGCACCTAAATCAAGAATATAATTAGAAAAAGAATAATCCCCTATGGTGCACGGAATTTAGAATGTTCCAGTATCATTTCACTTGGTGGGAAGTGATGGCTCTATCAATTCTGAAACATTACTCCCCAAACTCACTTTCTCATCACCTAGAAGTTACCTTCGGTGTGTACACATCTCCTTTATAAACATGGCGTATCGTGGAATTTGCTTCATGGCATCAATCAAGGGTATGTTAACCAATAATTTTTGGAATGTCTCTAGAATTTACTTATCTAGTTCATTTTCCTTTTATTTTTTAGGTTGGGTGGTCCTTTTGGGAAATGGAAGAGGAATGGTTGGGAAAAGTGACTCATCAAAAGACACACTCTTTCCTTTGGAAGGGCTTTTTTCTCAGGGAAGGATTTTCAACATTTGGAAAATTTATAATGGTTGGGATGGAGGTTTCCCCAAGAGGGGATGACTATAATGGAGTACTCATCTATTTTCTAATCCTAAGGGTGATGGCACTAACATTTCCTTTATCTCTAGGGTTGACTACTGGTTGAGATGGTAGTTTACCCGACCCACAACTTTTAATTTCACCCACTGAGTTAGTTGGTTGGCCTATTTGTGTTTTTAGGTCTTATATGGCTACTTGGGTGGTTTTTGGGAATTGGAGATTGTTGGAAGCCATTTGTTTCAGCATATCTTAAAGGCTAGGCTCGGGTTTTAGATGGGGTGGTTGGAAAGACCTTTGTTGTGGATGAGGATTTCTGGTTGGTGGTGGTTGAATACTCTGCCCCGGTTGGTTCAATGGTTGTTGAGGTTGGGTTGAATACCCCTTTCCCTCTAGTATTGGTTGTATTTCCACCCAGGATTGGTTGGATAGTATGGTTCTTGCCTAAAGGGTTTGTTATAGGGGCGCCCGGGAAGGATTGCGTCACAACTCTCAGAAGTTTCTCTCAGTTGGGGAAATTGGTCAAAATAATGGGTTTCATAAGATCATATTCCACAATGTATGGGAGGAGGAGATTGAGGTTTACCTTGGGAGAGAGAGAGTTGTCGTAAAAGTTTACTTACCTCTTCAATCATTGTGTCCACCTTCTTCTCAAATTCAGTACTTTGCATGTCATGGACACGTCGAATGGGTACGTCAGACCTTGTACCGAATTGTTGAGTGTTGTGTTCCATGTTCTCAATCAGGGTCCTTGCAGTGATTGGGGTTTTATACACTAGTGCACCACCTGAAGCATCATCAATAATGTTACGATCAATTGGAATTAAACCTTCATAAAAACACTGAATTAAATGTTGATCACTTATTTGGTGGTGTGCACAACTTGAACATAATATTTTAAATCATTCCCAATATTCATGAAGTGTTTCCCATTTATATTCTCTTATACCAAATATTTATTTCCTTATTGTTTATGTTCAAGAGGTTGGGGAATATGTTTCAAGAAAAAGGTGTTTCATGTCTGCCTGACCTCTTATTGGTGAATTAATATAATAATTCCAGTCTTTCGTAGTGTATTTTAATGAAAATGGAAATTCCAAAAGCTTTACTTGTTATTATCCACATTTGCAGGTTTTAATGTTGAACACACAGTATGAAATTTTTTTAAATGTTTATGTGGGTTTTCTCCTATGATTCTATGAAATCTAGTCAACAAGTGAATTAGACCATATTGTAATTCAAAATTGGGTTCCTCGCCTTGCATTTGAATATATGTGGGTTGGATATCGACATCAGGTGAGGTTAGTTATTTTAGAGTTATATTGTTTTCATCCATGTTATACAATTTTATTTCAGTTTTGATGTTGGTTCCATAAGAATTTGTTGAAGGATCAAGAAGAATGTTGTTGTCTTGTGTGTACTCCTTCAAAGGGTTATCTTGGGAATCTTGGGGTCGCTGATGTAAGATCCTCTCCGGTTCAGGTTTGAAAGGTGGTAAAACTCATGGATTAGAATGCTTCATATAGAAAACCTACAAATGAAATAAATCATAACACAAAAATATAGGTAATGGTATAAGATAAAAACAATATTCACAAAATTTACCAAAATATTATCAAAAACACGCACTTAAAAACCAAAGAGATCCCCGGAAACAACACCAAAATTTGAACGTGATTTCATGACAAGTCAAATTGATTATGATTTTAGTGTTGATTTAAAGTCTAGGTAAGAACCTAGGTCATCTCTCAATGAGAATTGGTGGGTTTAGAGTGTGTGTTTTTAATAAGAAGTACTAAAATAGGGGTGTTTTTTAAAGTAGTTTTAGGATGAAATGACTTAATTGAAAGTTTAAAAGTTGAGAAACCATATGGATTTTAAAAAATATGAGATAAAATGGTTCATTGTGATTTCACTACACACATTTCAAGTTAATTTTACATAGAAATTAATTTAGTTTTGGAGTAATTCCTTGGTTGAAATTAATTGGAATCCTAGTTAATTCCAAAGATTCTATTTCAATGATTAAAGAACCAAACCTTGACGTAACAATCGTATTGTGAGGGTCTAGACCTTATCCATGGAATAAGAGCTTCAAAATTAGATTTAAATATCAATAATTTGGGTATGAAAAGGATTCATGTGTTTTCCAATAGGAACAACACAAGTCACGCACTAAAAACCTCGCACTGGTCAGTTAGAAATTAAGAGTATCTCAATCACATGCATTAAAACAAGAATTAAAATAGGGAATTATGTAAGATAAATGGAAATAAATTTTCTCAGACCCAAATTAATCCAAACTAGTAGATAATATAATAATCAGAACTCCCTTGAAATGTGTGTGTCTCCTTCACAATGAGCACCCACCGTTTAGCTCGACATCGGGAGGAGGAGGAAGCTCGGGTAGAACTCCTTCTTCATTATTGATCCCCTTATGAGGATATAGGCCTCCATAAATTAAATGATGAGGAGGATACTTCTATTGGACTTCAAAATGGAATAGCTTCACTTCTTGGCCGAACTTACAAATGAGGTGCCCATGGTGCTTTTTTATAGCCAAAATGGGACAGGGTTTTGGACACCCTATTTTTGAGATACCACTTGTGTCTCGATTTTGGAATAGTATAAAGACGTATAACGACTTGATAAAAAGATAAAAGTTGTTGGAAGGAATCTTTACGGTCTCCCTATATAATTTTGAGGCCATTTGACAAATGTATTGGTATATATGGTCAAAATACTAAAACAAACTTTTGAATATGGGTAGATTTTGTCCCCTGGACAGAATGGTTCCTATGGGCCTTCAGATGGACATATTCGGCTTTGGTTCCTTAATAGGAATTATATACCGTAATGTTTTGGAGAGGACCACCAGGTTTCAGACCATTTGGATGCATGGAATCTACATGCTATTCAAAACAGTGGACAGATGTCCATGGGATGCCCTGCAGTTTGGCCCATTTTTCTTCTGGATGATCTCCGGGCCTCCAAATCACCTCCACCTTCAATGAAAATATCAAAAAAAGTATAATTTACCTTTATAACAGTGATAAAAATTAATTCATTGAATAAATCATGAAGTTAAATTTATTATTATATTTTTAATATTCATTACAAAACTAGTTTAAAACAACGGTGTAAGGGTGGAATTGAATAGTGAATCACTATGCGATCACCGACCACGTTGGGGGTCAAAATAATGCGTGGTAAATTATTACATGTTAAAAATTAGTTATGGGATTTTATCCTAAATTTTGAAAAAAAAAATTGAGCCCATTTTTTCATTTTTGGCTAGTGGCACACATTTTAAACTAAAATGACACCTTTATATTTAAAACATGAACATTGAGTCGTATCGGTCATATCATGTATCGAATTAATGTGTGGTCAATTATAATGCATCATAAATTAATTATGGATCATTTTCATAATGTTTTAAAATAATGTGAGATTGTTTCCCTAGTTTTTTCTATTTGATAAAATTAGTTTATTATGTTGAAAAATAATAATTTGAGTCATACCGACCACATCATGTTTCTGATTTATGTGTGGTCCATTACTACACATAAATAATGAATTATGAATAATTTTAATAATGTTTTAAAACAATACAAGCTCGTTTTCTTGGTTTTGGTGATGTGACATTCATTTTAAACTAAAATGAAACTTTTATATTGAAAACATGCATTTCAAGGCATACCGACCACATAGAGCATCGAATTGAGTTTTGGAAAATTACTACGTGTCAAAAATGAATTATGTATAATTTTACTAATTTTTAAGACAATATGATCTAATTTTCTCAGTTTTTATATTTTTTTGTGTGTTTAAAACTAAATTGTTACTTTTTATTAAAACTTGCACTTTGAGTCATAAAAACCACATCGTGTGTCAGATTGATATGAGGAAAATTCCTACAAATAAATAATGAATTATATATAATTTTATAAAATTTTAAAACAATTTGATCTATTTTTCTAAATTTTGATGACACAATAAGAATTTTAAAGTAAAATTGCACTTTTATATTGAAAAAACATACTACGATTAATACTAACAAAAACATGTGTCAGATTGATGTGCAGTCAATTCCTACATATCAAAAATGAATTATGGATAATTTTTAAAAAAATTTATTATGATACAATCTTATTTCCTTGGTTTGGAGATTTGATGCATGTTTTAAACTAAAATGACACTTTGGTATTGAAAATATTTACTAGGAGTCATACTGACCGCATCGTGTGTCCAATTGATGTGAGGTCAATTCCTACATGTCAAAATTTAATTATGGATCATTTTCATAATTTTTAAAAACAATACAAGATTTTATGATCGATTTTGGGTATGTGACATGCATTTTAAACTAAAATGATTCTTTTATATTGAAAACACTCATTTTGAGCCATACTGACAACATCGGGGGTCAAATTGAAGTGTGGTAAATTCTTACACATAAAAAATAATATATCTATTATTTTACTAATGTTTGAAAATAATCCAAACTCTTTTTCACATTTTTGGCTATGTGATGTGTTTTAAAACTAAATTGACACTTTTATATTGAAAAAACATACTTTGAGTCATACCGACCACATCATGTGTTAGTTTGGAGTGTTGTAAATTCCTACATCTGAAAAATGAATTATGGATCATTTTCCTAATGTTTTAAAATAATCTGAGCTTTTTTGCAAAATTTTGGCTATGTGACATGGATTTTCAACTAAATTGACACTTTTATATTGAAAACATGTACTTAGAGTCATATAGACCACATAAATTTTTATATTTATGCATGATTGATTCCTAAACATAAAAGATAAATTTCATATTTTTTTCCTAATGTTTGAAAAAAAATATAATCTAATTTTCTTGGTTTTGTCTATTTGATGTGTGTTTTAAACCAAAATGATTTTTTTGTATGGAAAGCATGCACTTCGAGTCATACAAACCCTATCATGTTTCAGATTGATATGAAAAAAATTCCAACACATCAAAAATGAATTATGGATCATTTTCTTAATGTTTTAAAATAATATGATCTCATTTTATTTGTTTTGGAAATGTGAGAAGCATTTTAAACTAAAATGAAATTTTTTATATTAAAAACATGCATTTCAAGTCATACCGACCACATCTAGTGTCATATTGATGTTTGGTCGATTCCTACACATCAAAAATGATTTATGGATCATTTTCCTAATGTTTAAAAACAATCCCAGAACATTAGCTTGGTTTTTTATATTTGGTGTGTTTTTTAAACTAAAATTGATCTTTGGTATTAAAAACACACACTTCGAGTCATAATAACCACATCATGTGTGGGATTGACATGAGGTTGACTCCTACACATCATAAATGAATTGTTAATCATTTAACTAATGTTTGAAAATAATCCAATCTTGTTTGCCCAGTTTTGGTGATGTGATATGTGTTTTAAAGTAAAATGGTGCTTTTATATTAGAAACATGCATTTCGAGTCATATCAGCCACATCATGTGTCAGATTTACATGCAATAAATTCCTATATAAAAAAAAGGATTATAGATAGTTTTCCTAAATTTGGAAAATAATCTGATATTTTTTTGTCGATTTTGACTGGTGACATGCATTTTAAACTAAATTGACACTTTTATATTGAAAACATGTATTTCAAGTCATAACAACCACATCGGGTGTCATATTGACATATAGTTGATTAATTCATGTCACAAATTAAATATGGATCATTTTATAAAGTATGAAAATAATCATATCACATTTTCTTAGTTTTGTCAATGTGATGCATTTTAAACTAAATTGACACTTTTATATTTAAGGATGTACTTCAAGTCATACCGACCACATCGTGTGTTGGATTGGTATGTTGTAAATTCCTACAAATGATTAATAAATTATGGATTTTTATTAAACTTTGAAAACAATACGATATCTTTTTTATCAATTTTAGCTATGTGACATGAATTTTAAACTAAATGCACTTTTATATTAAAAACACATACATAGAGTCATACTGACCAAATCGGGCGTTAGATTGATGCATTGTTAGTTCCTCCACATCAAAAATGAATTAAGGATCACTTTTACAATGTTTGAAAACAATATGATCTCTTTTTATTGATTCTGTCTTTTTAATACATGTTGCAAACTAAAATGACACTTTTATATTAAAAACATATAGTTCGAGTCATACAAGTCACACCGTGCATCGAATTAACATGAGGTTGATTCCTACATATAATATTAATTAAGGATTTATTTCCTAATATATCAATATAATTAGATAAATTTTATAGGTTTGTATTGAGTGAGACATGTTTTTAACTAAAATTTTATTTTTAAAATGAAAACACACACTTTGAGTCATATCAGTCACACCATGTGTCGAATTGAGGTGTGAGTGATCCTTATATGTTAAAAATGACTTATAGATCATTTTACTAAAGTATCAAAACAATATGAATTTTTTTATTGGTTTTGAGAATTTGATGTGTTATTTTAAATAATGTGTAAATTTAAACTAAAAACATACACTTCGAGTCATATCGGGCACACTGTGTATTGGATTGAGGTGAAAATGATTCTTGTACATCAAACATGACATATGAATCATTTTCCTAAAGTATAAAAATAATATTAGTGTGTTTTATTGTTTTTGATTATGTTATTTTTTTTAAACTAAAATATCTATTTTAAATAATAACATAAACTTTGGGTCATATAGGGAATACCATGTATTAGATTGAGGAGTGACTGATTCCTATTCATCACACCATGTATTTTAATTCTACAATTAATTCAATATTTGGGTTTATCTAACAATATTATTGTTTGATAACTAGGAATGTTGAATTCATTGCATATTAAAAAGAAAAAGTTCATCATAGAACATAATACATAAGTGCATCATCCTTGTTGATGAAAAAATATATATATTAATTAATTTATTCATGATCATTGTGAAATTTTAGAAAAATAACTATGATATAAAAATGATAAGGAAATGAACTAATAAAAGAAGATAGAATAATGAGAACATTAACTAAATAATTAGTAGGAATTCATCACTTCATGATGCATGTATACATTCTGACACCATGTATTCTACCCTTTCATTTCTAAAAAATAAATTTCCTCTATTATAATTCTCCTTGATAAATAGATAAAATATAATATATAATCATTTAGATACTAATTCTTCACATCCTGAATGTATCTCTAAGGCCATATCTTGTACTAGATCACAAACATAATAAGTAATCACCTAAATATAATGTCGACAAATATCCTGACACCATATACTCTACCCACTCATCTATAAACAAATTTACTTTTTTTGAGTATGTAGATTATTAGAAATATTGGTAACACTAATAAAATATATTCAAACGAACGATTGAGACATATTTTTAATGAAATTGTAATTACCTTCATAAATTACCAATTTTGGTATTCTAGTATTTTGATGGTATATGATATCTTTCATAAATTTGAAAACATAATATCAATAATCATTTTATTTATCTTGATTTATACATTGAAAATACATTGACCAGAATATGTAAATTGTTTTGAAATATGTTTTTATAATTAAATCTTTCTATATATACCTTAATCTATTTCCATTTGAATAAATCCATAGGATTCTTATATTTAGTGACCGACCTCATTCCAGATTTACCCTATATTTATATATTAACCTATTATAACAAAATTCTCATTAAAACAAAAATGAAACATATAATTTGATTTTACCTATAAAATTTTTATTTCAGTACATTAAAAATTCACAATACACATCATGTGTGGTCAGTTTGATGGAAATCCATGCATTGGATCCAAAAAATAAATATTTGTGGTATCCAAATTGATTATTATCATCATCTGATGCTTCCTAGAAAAAATACATAATAATAAATAAAAATATATTTAATATGGATATATTGTAGTGTTTTACCCCTACATTATAGGTATCAAGAAGAATCCATCTTCTATTAATTACTTCTTAAATTTCTTTCTTAGTTTATATTTTTTTCTTATAAATTTCTTTCAATTAAAAATAATCTTCTTGAATATAAATTATACAGGGGTAAATGAGTCCAAATCATGCTTCGTAGGGGTTTCCCTTTATATAGTAGTAATATAAATTCCTATAGAAAGTATTAGTAGTTATTAAATTTGATGATCATAGTAGATCAATTTTTCAAAAGATAGATTATGAAAATCTACCCCAAATATGTATTTTCAATTGAGAATCCCAACCATTTAAACTTGAGAATATCATTTATACTCTACAAAGAAACCACATTTGTAATGACATTTCAAATATTTCTTCTTCATATTGAATATAAGATATACCTCTATTTTTTAGTGTGGTGTCTTCATGAACTTGTAATGTTAATACATGTTGAAGTGGAACTGGTGGGGTAAAGGTAAACCTTTAAGGTCCTTTTGTTTTCTTGGTCGATTCACTAGATTTTCTGGATCCAAACATTTATTCCACGTCATTTTATCTATCTGTTATACCGTACCTCATTTGAGAAATTTTTTCATCAATTGTTAATGGGTTTTCATTTGAAAAAAAAATTAATAACAACATACCTCATGTATATTTAAAAGATTATATATCCATGATATGGATGTTCCAATAGAATCATTGACCTCTATAATATCATTTAACATTAAGTGGAAAAAGAAACTCAGTGCTCAAATTTTGATCTAATTCAATCCCCACTCTCATGTAATATTTTTGGAGTTCTTTATTTTGTATCATGTCTCCTGGGATATTATACATTATTCCCCAAAAAACATGCCATTTTATAGTTATTGATAGATAGAAATAACATAAAAATTCAATCTACATAATTTTAGTAATATATTGTTATAAGATGTTCTTTGATTCACTTTTAGGAGAAAGGGTAATGAAAAAATTGATTACCTCAGGTAAGGTATTTGTTTGATATGATTAAATAGCCTCAAATCTAGTAGGGTTATCTGTCTCTTAATGCACTGATATTTTTTCCACTTCTAGTTTTCTTTGATCATTTTTCATATATTGGTCTTCCAAACTAGAGAAGCCAATAATATCATCCAAATAATTTATTTTCACTTTCTTCCCTTTCATCATCTGATATGTATCTTCATGTGGGTTTTTCTTCTCAAAATATGCTTGAGGTGACACTCCAAAACCAGCACTTATAATGATTCCATATTGTTCTGGATGCTTTAAATCCACTAAATGTAGTTTTTATTTAGGTACGGTCACTACCGATTCTTGTTTATAAACCTTATAAAAAAACATATGAATATAAATAGATATTTTTATGTAATGTAGTTATAAAGCATAATAAATGACTATCAAACCATAATTACACATGCTTCCCATAATTCTTGTGTGTTTTCATCTACTAGTTTACCCTCTTTATTTATGTGGGCCTCTATCCATATAACATGGAATGAGATAGAAGTGACTTTAGATTTTAGTTAATCAATATACTTATAAAAAATGAAAATATGTTGTTTCATATCATATATCATATAAAACTTTAATTATATATTTAAAATACATACCATTTTCTTATCTAGTGAATTATACCTCATCCTTGATTTACGATAGGAGTACATTGGTTTTGATGCACATTGTATATTTTCAGCACTCCATTTTTGTTTAATAAATTAACAATTTAAAATAAAATTGCATAAAATAAATAGTTTCATATAATATATTATCAACTAAAATGAACCTAAAATTGTTTATCATCATGTAAATAGATGAAATAATTCCATTTTTCCTTATTTATAATGTGTGGATGCATTACTGGTGGGTGGATATTTACTTTCCCCTCAGCATCCTTGAGCAGAAGCTTGTTAAAAAGTGTCTAGAAGAATGTATGGGATTTTCTAGTATCCATTAAGAAATATTTATTACAAAAACTTCTGAAATAAATGAATTCTGCAAGGAATACTGAAAATTAAATCAATCTTACATTATATAATTTTTCAGTAAAATAGAGAAATTATATCATAACATTACCTTAATATCTCCGCAAAGGGTTTCCTTTATTATAGGTTGTACATAGCACCATTAATCTTTTTTAATTGGAAACCTCAGTATCATTATTACCCCAATATAATTAATGAACATTGACTTGTGGGAGTCAACATGTTCATCATGTTGATTCCAAGAAATATTATATTTTATAACCTTACTTCTTTCCTCGATAATTTTGGTCAACATAGTGACGCTACATCATTCTGGTTTTTTTCATCATGTTGTTGATCCCCTAATAATTATATAGTTTCATCATCAAATGTCTATTATTCCATGATATTGGTAACATCATCATGTTCATAATTCATTTTTTCCATGAGTAATCAAACATTTAATTTAGATTACATAAATAAAGTAGATAACAAATAATATTATGAGGAAAAGAATAATATATTATAAAACACTTTAAAATTCTCAATGAAATATCATTATTTTTCTTTAAAGGTTGAAGGGATTTGGCTCCTCTATCAACTATCCAAATACCCTCTTTTTGTTCCCCTCTAATGTACATGAAATGTTCTATATTGGGACCTCTATAAAATGATTACAATCATCCGGTAAAAGGGTCATCTTAATTGAATTTTCATCTGACCCTACAATTTTTTTAGTCACCAGTAGGAAAATTGATCAAATCTATTATGTTTTATCTAAGATATAAAATGCATTCACTACTTTTGATGCCATTATGAATAGCTCATAATTATACCCTTCCACATTGAAATTCACTGGCATGAAGCCCATTTTATCAACATTCACTGATCTCCTATTATCAATCCATTTTTGATGGAAAATATACACATGAAATGTTATATAATCCAACTCGTATATTTGTTTGATGATTTTGAAATATGAAATATTCACATAAATTGGATTTTTATCATTGGAACCAAATATATTCATCACTTCCACCACAAGCATAAATCCATTGTTTTTCATCATACTTCATTAATCATGTTCCTTTCAATAAAATTTATAACCATTAATAATAAAACTAGTGTAATATACAACATTTACATTTGGTCCCCTAGCTATTCATTGAAGTCATTCGGAAATTAAATTCATATTTATAAACAACTCCTTATAAATATGATCTTAGAACTATCCTATAAATTATTTATATATCCATTATTTCTACCTTGATAGATTCGAATATCTAATGATTTCATTGTGGGATTCAATGTATTAATCAACATCATTACTATTATGTAAAATGTAAAGGTGATCTTACTCCCTCTATGTGATGATAATTTTAACAACATATCTTTTATAAATCCCATCACCCATAAGGCATCCACTATGATGAGACATCAGGAGCTTGATGCTATTAACATTTGATAGGTAATCAGTATATAATTCAATAGTTTCTTCAACAATATATCATTCTACAATACAACCTTCTGGAAAAATTTGATCCTTGACATACCCTTTCAAAATATTTATATACCATTAAATGAGTTACATCAATCTATAATGGATAGGACCACATAGTTAAACAAATCTAATGAATTGAACCATCAGGTGGAACATTATATCAAATAATGATATTGGTAAGAATATATCTAATTTACATAATATGACTACAACCTACATATTCATGATTTCAAACTTATTATACTCTATAAATTTACTATAAATGACATTGACAAAGAAGTAGAGTCTTTTTAATGTAAGTCTTTCATTTTTAGGCAGAATGCAGTGTAAGGCGATGAGCATCAACTCTGAATAAAAACATGATAATCATGTTATTTTAGTCCATATAAATTCAAATTACTGATTAACATGACATTTTAGATATTTTATGAATACACATTTAGAACTTTTACAATATTAGGTAAATTTTATTTTTTAAAATTTTATTATTTGGATAGTGTGTAAGCTACTAGAGGAATAAAATACCACCCTTTACCCTTAACTGGTGAAAACTCTTCCCCTGTCCTCATGTTGATATTAAATAACCTAGACATGATGCCATTTTTTTTCCTAAAAACATTTAGTAATATTCCTTTCCTGAAAATTACCTTTTTATTATTTTTAAACACTTTTAATGAAAAAGTGAGAATCCACACAAGTCTAACCACAGAAAATAATTTACCAAAAGAAATATTTGAACCATTAAAATCTAGTATAATCATATTTTAAGCATAGTATTTATAAAGGTTACATTAAAGACCACTATGTTTTATTTCCATGACATCCTAGATTAGATTTTTGAACCAATATTCTATCTTGCACAACGTTTGAATGAGATATTCTACAAACATCTTAGTTTCATTGAATCTTATGAACCAAATAAGGTCTTTCTTGTTGATCTAGTCGTATTGATCCTTATATGTGTCTATGAGTATTAATACTTCATCAATTCATTCAGAAACCTCCTTAGTTTCTTTAATCAGAAGTTACACCTCTATCATTTATTCCTATAAGAACTCAAGTTGACCCTTTATGTTCTCCCTCATTATCTACCTCTGTGCTAAAAAGAGACTCACTAAAAGTTTACCCTTACGGTTGCCCGAAGTCCTTGATAATGAACTGGCCCGAAGGCATTCGGGACACATGAATGCAGGCCCCAGACATACTACAAAAAAGGAGCAGCCCCAGAAGAGAGTTCTGAGCTGGTGCACTCACCAGAGCAGAGCCAAATGGATTGTTAGAATGAGAGGGTATGGATATGCCATCGGTACCGGCCTGTTCTTTCATGGGAAGCCTAGCCAGACAGTCATGAAAAGGTGGGGAGATAATATCAAGATGCAGATGCTGGGGAGGGGCAGTTCCTTGTAGATAGTCTGTTTGAATTCCATAAGACCTTCAGGTCATGTAATCTCCTAAGCCTACGGTCCATGTAATCTCTGAGCCTACGGGCCTTGTAAGGTTTCCCCCTCATCCCTTGAAAGGGGGGTTATCAAAATATATAAAAAATGAAGGCCTTAGGGCCATTCAGGAAGGTAGAACTTGTCAACATGGGTTAGGGAAGGTAAGAATAATCCTTCCTCCCTTTTGACTTCTTCCCCTTAGAAAGAATGCAACTCCAAGAATCCTTGTTTCCCTTCCTCCCATTCTACTTTCTTATGTTATGAAGTCATCTACTGGTATAATCCTCCACACTATATCTAGATAGATGATCAGAATCACCATCACTTGATTCTACTCTAGAACATTCTTGCCTGCCCTTAATGGTAGCCTCATGCACACCTTGGTCCTGAACACACTCTATAGAACCTAAGCCATCAAAACGATTACATTGAATTATACTTGGAAGGTCCTTCTTGGGATGGAACCTTTCTTGACATTAACCCATCCATTAAAAACTTAAATTTAGTTCTCCCTGGTATTACATGCCACTGAGCCACCCTCACTTGAAACCTGATTCACCATTTCAAGGGGAGTTCCACTACCATACCGAACAACCCTAACATAGGATCCCAAAATCAGATTAATGGTTTGATCTATAGTAGCAATGTCATTATCCTATTATGTTTCCAATGGAACCAATGGATATTTTTCAATTGGATATGGACCAACAAGATCATTCCTTAAGCACATGAAATTTCATCCACCATCGGTTCATCAACTATGGGTTTCAGATCCCTCTAAGATGGATGATCCAAGATAGAGCCATAAGGACCAGCATTGTTCGTAATTGGGAAATAGGTATTCCCCTTGTTGATTGGTTGCTGAATCATTAAATTGGGAACCAAAAACCCCTACCACCTTCCTCGATCACAATATGAAATAAGGTGACCCATAGGCTTATTGGAAAGAAATTAATCTGACAAGGATTAAAAAACCACAGGTTTCTTGCATCTGAACCACTCACCAACTTCGATCGTGATCCAATCTACTGGTGGGTTTGAAACATTGAACCCAACATATAAGCTAGGGGAGATCGGATGGGAGATTGAATTCATTCTTCTATCTGTACACATGAAATGTCTGATCAGTTTTCCAAGAACACGAATGATTGCTAGATTTTAGAAGGGGAGAGGAAGATTGATAATACATACCCACAAAGCCATTGTTGGAGCATCACATTTTATATGGAAGTCATAATACCCCTAGAATAGGAAGAATTGGATCCTATTATAGATGTTTAGAACACTAGACCATGGTCAAATTAAATCCTTTTATGAATCAAACCGGATCATGAAGTTCCTCTTATCCATAAGGTCGACGACCGCACAACCCTGTAAAACCCAGGAGTTAGAGAATAAATTATAGAAATTGGAAAACAATGGCCAAGGATATTGAAATGGAGCCATCATATTCAGATCTAGAATACTCAATGGTTCATTGAATTCTTAAAATGATACTGAGATTAGAGGCACTACCTAAAAGAGTGAGGAAACCATTGGGAAAAGGGATATTGTTAGAAAGGATGGAATTGAATCAGGAAGAGAGAGATGGGAAGGGGGTTCTATCATTATGTTAAGATTAAGGAGATACTACCCCCACACCCTCTAAGGATGAGGGGACCATAACCACTACCATCAAACCTAGGGAATCAATGAAGAAAATTTCTGAAATATAAACATTTATAGTGTGGTAATTCAATGAAGAATGATGTATTTTTAAAACATGATTTTGTAAGGTTTTTTGAAAATGGTTTACTAAAAATAGTGTCAATATATTTTACTTTATAAAACAGTTGGTCACCCATTGGTGGATACAGTGTTGTACCTTGTTCGATATTCCCCTTGAATACTTTAACATAGGATCAGTATTTATGTCATCGAGGAAAATAATTATGATGTCCTAAAAACACGATCTTCAGGTAATGTCTCAACCAAAGTGAATCAATTTATTCATCACAAATGAGATATACCGACATTACTTTAAAGTTATAGCCTGAAAAATTACCAAACTGAGTATGTGTATTCTTCATAAATGGGACACCCCAACATTCCTGTAGTGTTATAGCTTGAAAATTTTCCATAAGTAGGAAAGTCATTTATCATCCTGTAAAACATGGAACTCAATGTGGATTCTTCACTTCAATGAGAACCATAGATTGTGACACATGTATCCCCCATAAATTTCATATATTTGTTCATTGGATCCAAATAGATATTAATATCCTTATCGGATTGTTTTGGTGTAGATATAAATTGAGATAACATATTGTATTTTTACAAACATAACTATCCATGGAATGTGAGTACTAGTATGCACACCAATAGGATTTATACCAAATGTAGATAATACAATATGGAATTTCCTCAGCTCATTTACAAATTTAGGATACTCATAATCAATTATATTACACCGATAAAAGTATATTGGATGATGTAGTTTCTCATCTTCAATTCTTTTTTATGTGTTCAATTTCAATTTTATCATGTTTTCCCAAAATCCATATACTCATCCAAGCCATAGAATGATAGGAAAATACCATACTTATTTTAATGGACTTGTTTCATCATTGTTGTATCAATCTATACCACACTAAGTAAATTTTATGATTGATTCATGGTCCTTGTGAAAAAATATGAAATCATTTTGATAAACATGTATTTTTATAGAGATCATTCTCATTGAACATAGCATTCATTTAGTGTCATTTTTTATAGGAAAGTTTTATTTATTCTAATAGAATATCCTTTGAGAGACCAAGTTGTTCTGTAAAGCAGGTGTTTCTCCATCCACTACCATCTTTCAGATTATATAACATCAATACAACTTATTTTTTTATTTAGTACAACTTCTATAAAATGGTCTCTTAGAAAAAATATTTGACTTCTCAAACAACTTTGGAAAATCATGAAGTTAATCATCAATTTCCATTTTCAATTATTCCTTAAGATATCCGTAATCACCTACACTGGTATTTATATCAAATGATCGATAAAATGTAGTATCATCCCAATTAGTGTGAATATTTAGTTTTTCCCTTTTTTAGTCCAACATTGATATCTCTTATCTATCCTATGAAAAATAAAATATTCTTCCAAATCTTCCATACTATTTTTTCATGAATAAAAACAATTTAAACATGTTAAAAGTATTTAAGAAGGGTTATATTCATACTCTATTGAAAACATTATGAACTATTTAATTCCATATTCATAATATTGTGTCATACAATTAGCGTGCATCAATTTTAAATTCATTTCCATTTTATTGGGTATATAAATTATTTATTTTTTATAAATAGATAAATAAATAGACATAATATATTCATTATAAAAGGAGAAATTAATAGATAATTTTAATAATTAGATCCCAACTTTTTAAATTTATCAGTTATGATTCCTGAAAAGTTAACCGTGTTGAAATAGTGGGTGCCCTAGAACCAACTATGAAGTACTTTTGAATACCATATCATGTGTACAATTAGTTATACAAGATAACATCTTACCAATATAGTGTATAATTTTCTGTATCCACTATAATAATGGTAATTTCAAAAGGTTAATTGTCGTGTCGATAGGTTATAGCAGATCCCAGGCTATAATGAGAACATTAAGATACTATGACATTAATCTTAAATATATATTATATAGTCTAGACACATCTCACTGACTAGACATAGTAGATGTATGACTATCAGGTGTTGAGGGTTCATAAGCATTGAGAATTCTTCTCATGATGTTCTCACTTGGGGAACTCTAGTAGTGAGATCATGAGGACAAACCCACCAATATGAACACCACATGTTTTGGGTGTCATTGGTTGTTCCTATCTACGGACATGTGTATTGGTCTCCTGACTTGAGACCATTACCAATTCATACTATTCGATTACATACTTTGATGCAAGACAAAAACCAAGGCAATGAAGTCATGAAAAGGTAGTTTGTGTAGGATGCGTTGTTGGTGGTGTGACATTGGTTGAATGGTCATGAAAGGATTTGTCGCTTCCAAGTTAAGGAATTTTTATATCTCAGGCCTGGTTGATCAGGGTGGTTCTGCCTTCTTAAGTATTTGTCCAAAGCAGTAAAAAGGTAAATCCATCCAGTAATGTCAACAAATAATAAATAAAGGAATGGACAATGACACAAGTGTGTGTCCTGCTTTATGAGATATTTAATGATAAATAGATTATAGTACACAATCAGTGTTCGTAGGATTGTAGTCATTGCTTTGAATATCCTTATCTCTTTAGGGGATGTGATGGGTTTCTAGACTCTGCTCTTGGTCTGTGGATTTTATGTACTTCTATTTAGATAAGGTCCAAGAGGGTCACACATAATAGCGTATTCAAGAATCCTCCATATTGAGTTGAATAAGTATATGGAAAGTGTGGGCCCCACCACAAGGTCCAAGTGTTTTCCAATTTATTGATCGCTGATGAATTAAATAAATTCATTATTATTCAAGTTATGAATAATTGGGATGGAATTTATTTAATGTATTTACATGTTTAGTAAATATGAGAAAAATATTAATCGAAAAAATATTATTTTAATATTCAAGGTTCGTTTAATATTAAGCAGGATAGTGAGTCGAGTAAAATGACTCGATTTTATCATGTAATATATTATATATATATTTTTTACAAGTATTTGATAAAATAATAAATAATATTGGCATAGTTAAGTTCGTCAAAATTATTTATTTTATGGACATTGAAATAGACGGGGGCCGGGGAACCCAATCAGGTATTTTGGAATTCCATAATAAATAAGGGAGGGGGCTCTCTCCCTTGGTGTGAAATTCACTATTGAGTCATTTCATGGAGTGAAATCCAGAGCCTTTCTCACCACCCGCTCTTCAGAGAGAGAATATCTTGATCCAAGAAGCTCGGATCAAGATCTCTCTTTAGCATCGAATGCATCTCGATGCGATGATCGTCGGGACATCCAAAGTGTTGTCGGATCTCCATGCTAGCACCCGGAATTCGACGATCAACGCTCCCGTGAGTTTTTGAAGCACATATGGATGATCTAGAGGGTTCCTTCTTTGGATATTTCAAGCAACGATCTCCATCGACTAGTTGCAGTCGACCGCAGCCTCAGATTTGAAAAGGGTACATTTTCATTTTAATTTTGTTCTCTTTACAATTTACGCGAGATCCCCGGGCCTTACAAAGGCTCAGATCATTGGCGACGACAAGACCTGTCGTCCATCCGACTAATTTTTTAAAAATTCCTGGCCCATCGGCTTCCGCTGCAGGCCCCAGAACCTAGAAATACTTTTACTCAAGGGTGAAATAAAAAAGAAACCTCATAGGTTAAACATGTGGTTGTTGGTTCAGGTTCTCAATATGATGTTGTGTGGGACAAAAAGGCAGTAATTATATAATGGTTTATGTAACCTTACTAGGTGGTATTCCAATAAAAGGTAGGAGTTTATTTTTATTCATTTATTCACATGCTACATGGTGGTTCAGGTGGTGTTTCATTGATTGGATGCTTAGAAACTAGAGTTTATGATCTTTTATAAAATGATAAAATAATAAACTTCAACACAAGTTGAAGAAGTGTCCTTGTGGGACCAGTAGAAATCCTCATCCCAAACTAATGATTGGAGTATAATCCCAACTAATTGGGATTGCCTAAAAATAAAACTCATCCTAAATGGATCCAATAAATAGAATCAACTCTGGAAAAATGTTAGAGTTGAAACTGAGAGTGAGGTTTAAACAAGATAGAATTAGATATTTATGTTTTAAATGGTGGTAATGATACCAATTTAAAGACTGCAAGACAGTCTTAGGGGATCATTAAATAGATTTATGGGGGTCCCCATCTCAAACTAATGTTGGTCATGAATCCAATTTTTTTCTACAAATGTATGTATTCCCGCAACTCAATCATATCAAAGTTATCTCAATAATCTTACCATTTATGATTCAATATCTCTCAAATGGTTTATGTAACTTTTCAAGGTGGGAGTACAATAAGAGGGAGGATTTTATTATAAGGTATCCTTAAGGATCCTTTAAATTTTTTACTTTCACCTTTTCATTGGATAACATTATAATTTTTTTGAAATTTTATATATGTCATAAGAGTAGTGGAGACACTTAATTGATAATCAAGTTTCTTTATTTTCATATTGTCATACCCTAGAACTTATTTCCACTTGATCTTTTTTTCACTATCGATTTCAATACATCAAAGATTCTATAATAATCTTGTATTTTTAATATTAATTTGATAAATTTCTCTAGATTTTTATATTTTCATGTTTTTAGTCTTTTGACCTTTTATCTTAATATATCAATCTCGTCCTTTTTTTATTTCATTTATGATTTTCAATATGTAAAATCGAAATTTTACTTCGTCTCATGATTTTTTTGTATACAAATATCTTCCAAGTCTACTAATAATACAATCAGAGTGAGAAATTTACAATGGTGGTTAGAATGAATGCAAGTGGGGAAAAATGAAAGAATGCACTAAAAATAAAGACCCACTTTTTAATTGGAACCAATGTTGAAATGAGATTTTAAGGAATCCTCAATGGATTTATCATGGGGATGCAACTAATATGAGTGAAAATTTATAGATATGGGGCACTAAGAATGAAAAAGAAAGTGAATTAACCTACATAATAATATTAAAAAAATATGAAATTAGTCAACATGATTTAAAAAAAATAATTCTCCTTAAATGTTCACTCTATATAAATTGGAAAAATACAAATTTGAAACATTTTTTATAATCTTTGATGGGGTAATTAATTAATATTTTTAGTAGTATAAATAAAATTAATATGATAAGTTTAATAGTTGGAAACATTTACAAACATGATTAATAATATATATGTTCTTATAGGAATTTGTAAATAAAATCTAAATATATCAATAGTTAAAGTACATAGTAACAGATTAGAGAAACTAAAATGAATCAAATCGTTTTCTTAATCTCCTTATAATAATTTTTTTTTTGTTTTTGAAATTACTACCCAATTTTAAGGGTAAATTGGAGTCATACAGAGTAGTAGATCTGGGATGGAGGGTATGAAGGATTTTAGAGAAATGATTTAGTATATATGAACCTCTAAGAAGGGGAGTGTTTTTTATGTTTAAATGGAATAAAATATATACATTCAAATTTGATTTATTTTGTAGAAAAAAAATTAGAAAATATAAAATGAAAATATATATTTGATGTAGGGGTAAGAAATAGAATAAATCTGGAAAAGGAAACTGCACAAGAGAGGTTAGTGTAGGCTGAGTAAATAGAGGAGAAAAGCCAAAGCATGGATCAACACTAGAGAAGAAGAAGATAACTAGGCACATGGAAGGACTAGTAGAAAAAAAGATAGTGGGATCGTGTGTGTTGGCTTATCAATTGGTGGTCATACATTGAAAAATGTTGACAATGGATTGCAGAATAAGAAGGTAGATCGAGGCAAAATCTATGCGATGGGGAGGGAGAGGGTGGAGAAACAATAGATCATGGTGTTCTAACCCTTTGTAAAAATTAAAAAAACAAAGAACAGCTAAAAATAATGAAATAATGTAAGAGTTTGAATGATACATCACAAGTTTCATACCTTAGGTTTTGAAAGTGAGGATTCGTCTGAGATGTTCAATGGGAAGCAATGATATAGATTCTATTCTTTGAGAGCTTGAATGGCGTGAGAGATAGAAACCCTTTTAGGGTTATATTTAAAAGATCGTAAAGTTTTTAATATCACTTTCTAGAAAGCATCGATAAATATATTTTTTGTCCGGGCTAAAATAAATATTGCTGACAAAGCTTATTTTTATCAATTATTTTTTAGCGCTGATAAAAATGGTATTTATCAGCATTTTTAGCACTGATAATGATATATCTTTATCAATTCTAAAAAATCATTGATAAAGACCTATATAATTTTTTTTTAAAAATTTAACTATTATAATTAAAATTTTGAAATTTATATAATAATAAATAAATATAAATGTATATAATTTAAAATATATTTAAATAATTGTAAATATGTATTTATAAATAAATAATTATTTATATAATTCTAAATATATTAAAAGAATTGTAAATATGTATTTAAAATTATAATTATAGATATAAATTTATAATTATTATTATAAATAAATATATTTTTAAATATATTTATAGATGTATTCATATATTAATAAATATATTTACATAATTATAATGATATTTATATAATTATATATATTTATATAATTATATATAATTATATAATTATATATGTGTTTATTAATATATAAATATAATAAATGTATTTATTATAATTTGTTAACTATTTAAATATATAATTATTTATTCATAATTATATAAATACTTTTTAAAAAATAAGTGAAATTGAATAATTAAAAATGAACAAACTTTAAAAATATATTTAAAAAATGGATAGATTTTAGTAATTATAAAATTATTAAGAAAAGAAAATATGGGTATATATAAGTGCTAGAAAAACCTATATTTATCATCTCTCTTTGGAAATCACTAATAAAAACTATCTAAAATATATTAAAAAATTAAAAAAATAAATATTATCATCGAATATATAATTAAAAAGGTAAAAATTAATTAACATTATTATCAAATAGATAATCCTAAATTTATGAATGTTATAAATGAGTGAAATTTTATAATTAAAAATGAATAGACTTCAAAAATATTTAAAAAATGGATGAGTTTTATAAATTATGTAAATAATTAAAAAATAAAAATAGATATATTTTATAAACTGAAATGAATACATATTAAATATGTACATTATAACCATAATGAAAACATTAAATTTTAATGAATAAATATTAATAGGAGGGGCTTCCTTCCTAATTGTTAAAAAATATTAAAAATGAATAAATTACAAATATATTAAAAGAATAAATATTAAAACTAATTAAATTATAAATAAAATTTAAAAATAATTGAAATTATTAGTGATTAAAAAATACTAAGTGATAATAAATGAATGAATGTTAAAAATAGTGAAATTTAATTGTTAAAAAGTTAGTAGACTGTAAAACTATTATAAAAATGAACAAAGGTTATTTTTTTAAAGTTATGGTCAAAGCCTCTTTTTATTGTGAAATCCAAGACTTCATTAAATCTGGGTAGAGGGAGACTCATTACATAGGTTATAGGCCTGAGGCCATGTGGCCCATGAACATGGCCTGAAGGCCTAGTGCAGCGTCATGCCTGCATCACCCAGTCAGCATCACCAAGCATGCACCATGACTACGTCACTATCTACGTGCATCATGCTTGCATCATACATCCCCTAAGGGGATTTAGAGGATTCGAACTATGATCTTTTAGATATAGGATTATTGGTTTTACCACTCAGGCATCACCCCAACTACAAATGAACGAGTGTTATTAATTATATAGATTATTAAGAAAAATAAAAAATGAATATATGTTAAAATGTAAATGAATACACACACAAACACATATATAGATAAATAACAACCATATTAAAAATAATAAATTCTAATGAATAAAAATGTACAAATAAATAATAAAAATGAAAAATTACTAATATATTGAACAATGAAAATTTTAAAATGAATAAATTGAAAAAAATATTTAAAAAAAATCAAGATTATTAATCAATAGATAATATTAAAAATGAATAAATTAAAAAAATATATAAAAAAGTAATCGGTACAATATATTGAATAAAAATATAAAAAAATAAATAAAATTAACCAATTAGAAACATATTAAATGTTAATAAATAAATTTAAATAAATATGAAAAATAAATAAATCTAAAAATATATATATATTAAAAAAATAAAACTAAAAAAATTAATATATATGAATCAATTATAAATAAATAAATAGCATGTGTATGTGTCAATATATATTTCTACATAGGAAATAAGAATTTAATTATCAATAAATATTAAAAAAGAATAAAATTAAAAAAATATTAAACATATACAAACTAATATATATATATAGATATTAAATTTAAAAGAAATAAATAGTATGTGTGTGTATTAAATTTATTCATTTTTATTCATAATAGTTTAATTAATATGTTTTCTGTTATTTTTGTAATTTTTTTATTTTTATTTTTTATTTTTTAAATTATTTTATTTTATTCATATAGTATATTTATTTTAAATATATATTATTTATTACTGTTTATATTTAATATAAATATATATATTAGATTCATTCATTTTTATTAATAATTATTTCATTAATAAAGTTTTAAATATTTTTGAAATTTATCCATTTTTAATTTTTATTTGATTTAATATTAAATTTTATTCATTTTATATATTTATATTTAATATATACTATTTATTACTATTTATAATTAATATATATGTATATTAAATTTATTTATTTTTATTAATAATTATATAATTAATAATTTTTTTAATATTCTTCAAATTTATTCATTTTTAATTTTTATCTATTTAATTATTACATTTAATTAATTTTATATATTTATATTTAATATGTAATATTTATTACTATTTATAATATATATATATATATATATATATATAATTTATTCATTTTATTAATAATTTTTTAATTGATGATTTCTTTATTTATATATATATTTTTTTATATATATTTTTGTTTAATTATTTAAATTTTTTATATTTTTACTATTTATATTTTTTAGTTATATTTTTTATTGAAGTATATAAAAAAATTTGGGGTGGCTGGGTCAGTGGGTTGTGTAAAGGCATGCACGTGCGAGGCCTGTTGTATATGTGCTATGTATGCAGGTTAAGAAGGTGGACTGACACATGTAGGGGCTATCCTGTTAGGCCCATGTGTGATAGAGTGCATGTGGGTGTTGATCCTCTCAATCCGTTGAAGATGTGATGGTGGAATACCCAGGATTATAAAGCGCTAACCAGATAAAGAAAAAGTTTAATGTGGGATGAATTCGTACAGGTCAGCAATTTATTAGTGCTAAATAAAAACATTGATAAAGGGTTACCTTTATCAGTACTTAAAAAATCACTAATAATGGGTGTTCTTTAACAATGTTTTTTTAAGCATAGATTAACACCACACTTTATCAAGGTTTTTGTTGAGCATTGATAAAGGGGACCTTTACCAGCACTTTTATCTAACGTTGATAAAGGTCACTGCTATTTATTACAGGTTTTGTAGTGGTTCTCCTTGAAGGATCTCATGGTCCCTTAGAAAACTCCTCACTCACATACCAGTTAACCCATTTGTTACTCCATACCAATATAATCACAAACAAGTTCCAATCCATGAAAACCCATTTCATAATAAAGTTTTAGAAACATACATGTCAAAATTCATTAAAACACTATTCAAATGGTAAAACCATTTCTAAAATCATTCTAGAAATCCATTTGAAGTCATAGAATCCCTTTGAGACATTTTATCAAACACTTGGGGTGCACAGATGACACCCCCATTTGGAAAACCCTCTTTAAACACCCAATTGCTGAACAAAGTAATGATCCCATAAAACATGGGATATAAACCATCGAAAAATTATTTATTTTGAAATTATGTAAACACAAACAGAATGAAATTCATAATTTAAAGGTAAGCCATAGAAAACGCCTTTAAATAGAGACACCTACCTTGCAAATTGTTCTAACATCGTCACCATTAACAACAACCACCCAAAATGGGTTGGATAATCCCTCACACACCAAAACCACTGGAAAAAAACATATCCCCCATTAAACCCTATGTTTGACCACCCCTAGAAAACACGGTTCCACACATCCTTGAAAATGGATGAACAAGAATGAGAAGGGGGAAAAGGAAAATGAAGACACAGTGAAAATGACTTACCTCAAGTCAAACCACAAAGATCCCAAAGATAAATCACCAAGAAGGAAGAGGTAAACCACCCACACTAAGGACAATTTATTCTGTACATTAGGAGGATAAGATGAGTTCAAATCGGTATAAATATTAATAGTAAAAAATGGTAAAATACCACTTTTTAAGTGATCTGGATAGGCTGAACAGTTTGGTTAGATGGTTAGTAAAATCATGAACCAACCATCTAGGAGATACTATCTCCTAAAAATATGAGCCACATGATTACTCATGGATGTTACAAAGTTTAACAAACCATTATAAAATTTTGAAAAACCCCACTTCTCCATCCCACGACACCCTCAAATGGTTAGCCACACAGTTAAAAATCATGCACAAACCATGCTCCTAGTTTGTATCTCCCCAAAACTTCCATGTCCAAACCCTGGAACCCAAGAACTCCAAGAACAAAAAAGGAAAAAAACTAAAAAATAAGTGTACCAGTGACCTGGCAGGTGTTATAAATTACTTCAATAATTGGAGATTCTTTAGTTTTCTAGTCTATCAATAAGAAATATTTGGTAACTCTTTCCACTAATAAAGCGAAATATGTCGCAACAGGAAGTTTTGGTGCCGAATTTTTGTTGATGCATCACACACTCATTGAATTTAGACTAATTCTTTACTCATGATCCAAACACATAGATGAAATAATATGACACAACACTCATGATCCAAAACAAATAGATGTAATACACCAATTTTTCTGGTATCATGTATAAAAAAGAGATGTTATTATTTAATTTATTGGAACTAAAAATCACATTAATGGTATTTTTTCCAAACCATTAGATATTAAAATATTTGAATATATAATTCAAATTATGGGTTAGGTAAGTTTTAAATGATAAACTTCCATTTTATTCTTCCATACTCCTAATATTGAAAAAATTCTCAGAATAGGGGTAGGAAATTAGTTGTATTGTTTTTCTCTAACCTTTATTATAGGCTTAATATATTCTAAAAGAACAAAAAATATAAGGAAGAAATTTAGATCTTAAAAAATTAATTTTTAGATAAACTTCATAAATATATAAAATAGAACTTAAAATTCTTTTACGATATAAATTTTTTGAATGTATTATTACTTTTTAACATAATAGAAGTATCATTCCATAATATATTCTTCTTGATTATTTTTCATGAAATGAAATATCAGTAACAACTCTATTTTTAATTCAATTTTTAATATTTTGATTTTAATTTGAAACATTAAAAATAACTATATTATCTTGAAATTTTTTATTTATATTTTAAATGAAATTTTACAATCTATATTCTTAAGAAGGAACAAGATTAGAAAATTTAGGACTTTTTAGAACAATGGATTAAAATCATCATGTCTTTCTTTATAAGGAGTATCGGTATCCAAAAATGTGACACCCAAAGGTCATTGAGGTGTATTATTTTTTATTATTATTGGTTCATTTAAATTTTGTGGACTTTCAATCTTTTAATCATTAATTTTTAATTATTTTCATCTGTAATGAGATTGGTGAATGGTTTGGGAATCTATGTGACTAGACATTGTATAGTATTGTGGTTTATAGTAGTGGAGTTTGGCATGGATGGAACACGATTTATCACACCATATTGGATGCTGAGATAAAAATGAATTTTAGTTTATATATGGGGGTGACCCACATGATTTTCACATGGTTAGAAGAAATCATATAGCCATACCGTGCAAGGTATGGGGATTCCATTCAGTGGATCTCTCATGGTTCGCACACAATTTTCCTAACCATATAGCCTAACTGTGCATCTTTCCTAGTTTTCTAAAAACATGATGTTATAAGTTTAACCTTGATCAATTTTGATACCATTAGCATCCCCATTTTCTCTATCTCATTTTATTAAGCTATAGATAACATGTAGGGATCTATCCCTCTTTTCTATTTATATTTTTGGTCTTTCCTTTGATCCAACAGGCTTGTTGAGGCAATATCTTATCTTCCATCCTCTTTTCCTTCCTCTCTTCTCCTGTATCCCACAATCATGGATTTTGTTGCTCCTATAAACCCTAATATCAATTGGGATAAAAATTAGGATTAGGGTGGACCTAATAAGGGTGGATATTTGTGTAGGAGCTGTATATACTATTTCCTTACTTGGTTGAGCTTTCTCCATTGAAGGCGATGTGTTGCAATGAGTTTATGCTTAAATGAGGTAGGTTTTTCTAGGAAATCTCCCTCACAATTCATGCCATGAAATTTTTGGGTTTTTTAATATCATTTCTTAAGAAATTATATTGATATATTATATACATGAATGTAGTTAAATAATTTTAATTTGTTTTTAATACTTGGAATATAGGGCATTTTATGGTTTTCATGTATAAATTTATGAACTGAACATTTATGCATGCCAAGTGTATTTTAAAATTACCTAGGTGAATTTCAACGAGAATTTGGGTGGTTTAAAAGGGGTTTTTGACAGATATGAAATTTTAAATAGGGTTATTCATGGATTAAAAGAACTATTTGAAAGAGGCATGTTTTTTACCATGTTAAATTATTTTAAGATTTGTTAGATTTATGATTGTTTAGAAATGATCTCAAAGGGGAATGGTTGATTTATAAATGTATTACACTATTTTTCTTCATGATATGGTTTTAAAGGTTGATAATGTGTCTTGGTCATCCAATAATGTTTTCAAAAACATGTTTGGAACTTTGCTAAAAAGTGGTTGATTTTAAATTGTGATTCCCTAAATTTTTGAGCCTTAATATTTTTTTCATGTATTGTATAGACTTGTTCCCAATGCATAAATTATTTTATTTTTATTTATTCTCAAGAAAGAATAAGAAAGTGGTTGTTCTATGTGAGGGTGTAAGAGGTGAGAAAGGTTTATTGAAATGTTTTTATGTTTATATTTTTTTTATCATGAGATTTATTGTTTTTCCACATCCCTTGAGTTTTTCATGGGAATCCTATTAGATTAGTAAATGACCCAGATGGGTGAATTACTTAGTGTATACTATACACTAACAAGGTAATGTGACCCAATTATACTAAGTGAGATAATGATATGGTTTTTAAACTATGGTAGTTGAGCTCTTTTGGGAATTTTTATATGGAATAGATAGTTAGACAGGACTAATAATTTTGTGAAGAAGTTCTTTTAGGCCAACCTAGGGTTCTCACTTCGCGTTTAGGATCCTGTTACTTGAGTCCTAGGGATTTTTCCATTATGCTTAGTTCCCATTGTGGATTGTTTTTGGGATCTCATTTGACTTATTTTTATCCCTTAGTTTTTATTTTATCACATTGAATCATGGGTTGGTTATTTAACTTTTACTACACCTTGTTGATGTTTAGGTAACTATAGTGATTTTATTTTGTTATGTTTTCTTTAAATTGGGATTCTATAATGATTTTGAAAGCATGATTTCAAATGTGAAATGATGTTATATTATAAATGTAATGTGTAAAATGTTTGGTGGTAAAGATTAATAAAAGGATTAGGTTTTGGTTATGAATTTGAATGTCCTATTTTCTTAGTGTGAAAGAAATTACAATGTAAATCCTCAGTTATTTCTTAGGTTTAAAATTAATTATTTTAAATTGGATATGTATTTTTTTTCTAAAAATACTTTACCTTATGGTTTTGGTAAAATAAAGTGATAAAGTGTGATAGTTGTTTCTTTTATGATTTACCACATGGAAACATATTTTATTTATTATTCTAAAACAATATTTTATGAATTTTTTTAACGGAATTGCATAGACTCAAAGGTGAGATCTTACTGGACACATTTTGTTGACACCCTACATATGAACCATTGTGTGGGTGTGTATTCATCTTCCATGTTTCCAGTATGGTACCCGAGTTGTGATCATGTATCATTGAGATTCATCTTGGTCTATTGGTGGATGTGTTGGTATGTGGTGAGTGGCCTTGGATGATGTTGGAGATATTTGGGTTCCATTTTATTATTAGGATGTCATATTGACCAATTATGACCAGTTTATTTTGTATTCTGTAATTGGGTATCTAAAATTACTATATCTTATTCATTTGAACATTTTGGATGGTTTTTTATTTCTATTTTTCCCAATTATTTTTGTAAGATATTTTTATATATTTATTTTTCTATTCATGGATGTCTAATATAAAAATAGGTCATATAGGATTCTTGGTAGTTCCCACTGGTGCTTATATTATTATTCCACGAGTGAAACCATTCCCAAGTTCTTAATACCTAGGAACTAGTTGCCAAACTATGGGGATTGGGAGTGCACTTTAGGACTAGTTGTGGATCGACCTGAGTGTTGTGGAAGGTCATATTGAATTGGTTTTTTAAAAAAGGTATCAAGTCTATGTTCCATCTAGAAGTGAAATAACACTTATTGGGTCTATTGTATAGGGTCTAAAATGAGGGTGTTTTTATTTAACTAGGGGAGTGTAACACCTCCGGAAAAGTGATACTTAAAATTATAAATGTTATTAATCATGTCAATAAGTTGTACCTTTCTTTTTAGGAGGGTATTTGATAAGAAATCCACAATTAAGCACACTTTGCTCGGAGTGTTGTTAGGATGGGTGACCTCCTAGTTAGTTTCTCAGGGTGTGTGTGAGTGGGGAGAAAACGCACATGAAATAACATGTGTCAGAATGTGGGATAGTCATTAGTCTGATAAGTGACCCTAATGGGTAATTGTATTTGGTGTACTAGGAAGGAAACTAAGGTATTACAAGAGAGATTTGGATTTAGATAACCAATTCATGGCTCAAGGAGTTCAGGTCATTACCAATGGTATCAAAGACTAGGTTCTTAAGATGGATTAGGTTCATGAAGCACCATCTTTTTTTTGGTAATTTGGGTTGCATGGAGATATGATTGTTAGGTATTGAGAGGTAGGTGTGGGGAGAGTCCATCTAGAACTATATCATTATGGGCCTATATTTTTCAGGGTTTATTAGGATTTTGTTTTTTATTTTATTATTCTTATTAGATCTAGGTTTGAGATAGTGCTATTTTGGGTCCTCATTGGAATTGTATTAATTTACCTGAGGGTTTCTCCTAGATTTTTGGGATGAAAATGGAAAAGGATCATAAATATAACATTGGATAGCATGGATTGACAGACCATGAAATGATTAAGTGCTTGATCATGGTTTTTTTGGAACTATTTCATTATTTTTTCATGTCCCATCAAAACATAAGGCAAATTCAAGCATACTTCAACATTTAGTTTGGTTTTTTTATTTAGACCCCTTGATTATTGGATTTTTTTAGTGATTCTCAATATCAATAAATGAATCAAGGTGGTACTTGTGATATATTGATGTGGATGGATTAGATTTCAGTTGAGGTTATAGTGTTATTTTCTTATGTTATTATTGTGAAATTTATTTTGTGTGTGACAAAATATATTTCCTGAAAAAATAATTTGGTTTTAAATGAGGGAATATGGACTGTTTTTAAATTGAATTTGGTATTCATGATTTTTTTTATAAGTGGTTGATTTAATTTTGAAATCTTGAAAGTGTTTTGGCTTTAAAACTGGTGATTCTTTTTTAAAGTATTTTAACTCTATTGGAAGGCGATTTCATGAAGGGTTGGGTTTTAAATGAAATATTAAATTTAGAAAGTGTCGATTTTTACTTTAAATTGAAATAGTGAAGTGGAATTTGTTCAGTTTTCTAAAAGAAGGTGTAAAATTTAAGAATGTTTTATTTATTTTAATATTTTGAATGTTTTTAAAAATGTGATATTGAAATTTATTTTATTTATGGAAAATTGTGCATTTGTATTTGTCCTTTTATTTAGATTAGGGTGGTTTGATATGATTTAGGAGAAATGGTTGGGTTGGGTTCATGTTTTAAATTGTTAAAGTAAGACTTCTAGAAAGTTCTTATGAAAAGGTAATATGTTTACCTCTAAGGGTAGTATCTTTATTTTTATTGTCTCTTACTAGACTCTAAATAGAATGGAATTTTTTTAATGGAATGGTGGCGATCCATTTTTGGTGATGTGTGGGTCATCCCAAGTCATTCCAGGTGAGTGATATTTTAATTATAAATTGGGATCCATATGGGTTGGTTTGGGTATTCTAGACCAGGTGAGCCTCTGTTTTTTAGTTGGGTTTATAAGGACCAATTTTCTATAATTTCATGTGATTATCTATTTTGGGTTTTTTTCTTATTTAGTTTATAGGAGTTGTGGTTTTGAGGTGTCTTTTTTTGTGTGATATGCAAATTCTTTTTTGGTTCCTCCCTAGTGAGTGATAGTTATTTTTGGATGTGCATGCCTCATGTTTGTTGTCTTTATGTGGTTTTCCTATGAGGATATATTGTTGGTATAATTTATTCCTTGAAATTTGGTTGGAAAATTGAACATGGGGAACCTTGGGTATGTTCATAGGTAACATGGGTGTATAGTTGATTTTGGTTAAGTCGTGGCTACCACTGGGATAAGATTTCTTCCATCAAGATAACTATGAACTAGTGTGTCATGAGATTGACCCTTAGTGACCCTCTGATAAAATTTCATGACCCAAGGTTTAAACCATGTTTTTTCTTATAGGGTAATGTTTTCAATTGTTATATTCCTTGGTCATTTTGGGATGTGATGGATTTGGTGACCCGGTCTTGTGATCTTAGGATATTATTTGATGAATTTCCTCCAATATGTATTTGATTTAGTTTCTTTATGGTTGGTTGATATTGATGTAATTTTATGATTCCCTTAGGTTTATTTTGGAATTATTATTTTTATTTAACTTTATCTCTATATGAGACAATGCGTTGGTTATTTCACCACTTTATATTAATTATAAATAGTGGGGAGACCTATGAAAAGTTTTTATATTCCTAGATGATTGTGTGAAAAGGTTGTGGTATTTTTTTTCTTGAGGTAATTTTATGTTGTTTGAGGATTCATCAATTTTTTAGGAATTGTTTTGGTATTGGGATATTCCTTTCATCGTAGTCTTTCTTAAAATCCATTATTTTCATCCTTGAGCTTCATCTTCCTATGGACTTCTAATTTGAACTAAAACTTTCTAGGTGTATAAATTGTCATGGTGGGGAGAAAAGTGACACTCTCATGTCATTATGTTGTATTATTTTTTATTATTTTTGGGTAATTAAAATTTTGTGTATTTTTAGGTTTAAAATATTTATTTTTAAAATTATTCCTCTAGCACACAGTTTACACAAAGTTAGGGATACCATGTGACTAAATCATATATAGTGGTTTAATTTTTTGAAGTGGATCTTTTCATGGTATACACATGGTTTATCAAACCATTTTGGGTGTAATGAGAAACTATATAGCTTAGTTTTTATGTGGGGGTGACCCACAAGGTTGGTGAATGGTTAAGGGAAACCATACAACTAAACTATTCCATTTTTTGTGGTTCCATTCGGTAGATATTTCATGATTGGTGCATAGTTTTCCAAACTATATAGCCTAACCATGTATCTTTACAAGTTTCTTAAAAACCTAAAATTCAAATATTTCTACTACTTGATTTTTATACCCTTGGCCTCCCCCTTTTAACTCTCTAATTCGGTTGAGCCAGGGTGTACACATATATAGATATTCATCCCTTATATTTTTTATTTTTGGGATATTCTCCTTTGATTCATGTGGTCTGTTTATGTAATCTCCACTCTTTCTCCCTCTTTCTCCTTTTCTATTCTCTCATCCTTACACCCTATTGGATTATGTATCCCCCATGAAAACTAAGGGAAATAGAGATCTAAATTACGTTTTGGGTGGACCTAATAATGGGGGTTTTGTTATGTATGATCTATAGATGGGGTTTCCTTTCTTGGTTGATTAATCAACATTGAAGGTGATGTGTTTTGAAGAGTTTATTCTTTAATGAAACAATTATTTCTATGTAATCTCACTTATAATTCAAGTCATTAAATGATGGGGTGTTTTAAAATAATTTCTTATGAAGAAATATTTATATATAATGTCCATGATGTTTGTTAAATTATTTTCATTGGGTTTTCATACTTATCATAAAGGGGATTTGTGTTTTTATCTTATAAATTTATAAATTAAATATTTCTACATTCCAAGTGTCTGTTAAAATTACCAATAGGCATTTCAAAGATAATTTATCTTGTTTTAATTGGGTTCTTGGCATAGGTGTATTTTTAAAGAATGATTTTCATCGTTTTAAATAACTATTTAAAAGTGGGGTGTGTTTGGACTGTGTTAAATAATTTTAATATTGTTTAGAATTGAATTTTTTTTAAATGATTTCAATGGGTAATGTGTGATTTAAAAATATATTTCAATTTTTTTATTGGATGGTTTTAGATTTTAATAAAGTGTCTTGGTATTATAAGCATGTTTCCAAATTAATTTTTGGAATTTAATTAAATATGGGTTTATTTGAAATTGTGATACCCTTATTTTTTAATCCCCCATATATTGTTATTCCATTTATAGAATTCGGCCTACTATGGAAACTATTGTATTATTATTGATACTTATGCATGAATGTGAAAGGGGAAGTTTTGTACGAGGGTGAAGGAGGTGAGAAGATGTTTTCTGAAATGTTTTAATTCCATTTTTAATTGATCATATGATTTATTGTTTTCCTGCCTCTCTTGATTTTATCATGTGAATCCTAGGAAATTAGTAGATGGAATGGATGAGTGAAATTCGGAGTTCAGATTGTGTGTTGACTAGGGAATGTGTCATGGTTAGACTGAGTGAGATAATGAGATGGATTATTCCCTACCGTAGCTGAGCATTCCACGGATAGGTTATGTGTCCTAGATAGTTTTAAGGGACTGTAGGGATTATATATGGGGTTTTAAAGTTAATCCTTGGGTTCCAATATCTAGTTCAGTTTCTTCTTACTTGAGTCTTAGTGAGTTTCCTCTGACTCTTATTTCCCATTAGGGATTGTTTAGAGGATCCCATTTGACTTTTTGTTCCCCTAGTTTTAATTTAACCACATGGAACTATGGGTTGGTTATTGCACTTTTAATATGCGTCATTTATGTCTAGGTTCTTCTGGTACTTGTATTTGGTTTTGGCTTTTATTTTTGTATTCTTTTAAATATTTTTTTAAAATGTTCTTGAAATAATCATTTTAAAATTGAAGTGTTATTATTTTATAAATTAAATTGTTTAAATGTTTGGGGTGAATAAGAAGCAAATGATTTGGGTTTGGTTATGAATTTAAATTCCTTTTTCCATGGTGTGAAATAAATTCTAAATTAAATCCTTGATTATTAATTCAGTTTAAAATTCATGATTTTAAACTAGATATTCCTTTTTTGTAAAAATAATTTACCACATGGGTTTTCAAAAATAAATGAATAAAATATGATAGGTGTTTCATTTATTCTTTACCACATAGAAAACATATTTTCTATATTATTTTCAAACTAGATTTTATAAATTTTACCATGAAGGGAATGCCAAAGAATAATTTTTTATATCCTACTGGGTGTGTTTCACTGACACCCTATATATGTACCATTATTTGGGTGTGTATGTTACTTTCATGTTTCCTCTTGGAAGTTTACACCAAGATTCATGGGTTTGTTTGATATCATAGATAAGATAGATACATTGGAATACCAAATAGTGATTTCCCAAATATATAGTATAATGGATAATGTATTCTATATTCCCATCTTTAGATATTTCATCCTAACCTCTCTCATGTGATCAACATCATTAATGTTTAGTTGGAGGTCGATGCATCATTCGAGGAGTGATCTATATACATAGTGTATTAGAGAAAAAGGATCTACATATGATTATGGAACCCTTAGTGTTTGTGCAGTGGAAACATATACATATAAAGAAGATGACTTAGGATAAATAGATAGATATACAAGCTCAGTGGTTATAGATTTTCAATGAAAAAGGCTTGGTGATGCATCTTAATTATGTGATGTTTTATGGTGGAGTGTTTTTAATTACCAACATACATCAAGGTACAAATTAAAATTAAATCCAATCAATTCATCTATATTTTTACCCATTATAAAATTAGAGTCGAATGGTGGAGGTTTGGGATCAAAATATGAGCAAGGAGTGTTATAAATCTACTCGAGGAGAATATTCCCACTAGAAACTCAGTGGAAGGCCATTTGATTTTTGGTGTCCCTAGAAGGGGCTACTAACCCCGCCACTAGGGGGATGGTGCTTAACAGTAGGACCCCGATGGCCCATAAAAAGTTTGATGGGTGGAAATAGAGTTCTTTTGGAACCCCTATCCTTTATTTAAATGGGTTATTTGGTATTTTCCCTACCAATTATATTAAAATACCATTATTTTTATAAATTTTTTTGGAAGGCCATCAATACCTCCCTCTATTGATCACCCCTTTGATTTGGAACCTTTTTCCTTAATTCTCGATGGATTCAACTGTCATCGATTTCATTAGTAATTTATTAATAATATTAATCCCATGTGACCTCTTATTATTGGTATATACTTTATAAAAATTCTAACCTATCTGGGGGATCAACCACTTTCACCAACCCCCCATAAGGCCTCAGACCCAATAGTTTTCATAAGACCCTTATGTTAGGACCCAATAAAGTGTGGTATTTCTTAAAGTATCACACCCCCTTTAGTAGGAATAAGGATCGAAAGATGGTAAATCTTTTTATCTTGGAATACTATAAATCCCTCTGTTTTAAATCCATAATTTGGGGGTTTTTATACCTTAGGAAGTCCCTTAAATTAAGGCCAAATCACTCAATGATCTCAGATAGGAATAATCCTACAACTAATAGGTAGGTATTCCTTAAACCTTTAACAAATTTTATATGAGTTTCATGAACTGTATGATATATAAGTGTAACGAACCAAAAATTTGGTAATGAAAATCCCTCTTGATCCAATTAAATGTCCAAATATGTGAAACGGTTATACAACATATTCACTTATTTTGTTTTATGTTTTTGGATTTTAATATTATTTTAAGAATTGTGACCACTGATAATATAACCATTGAATAATGATCACATGATTAGTTTAAATATAGGCCATTAACAAATCCAATTTACTAAGAAAAAGGAAGTGATGGCCTCGTTTAGTAGACTTGCCCCATATGAAGCCCATTTATCAGAGCTCAGAAAGGAGGTTTCATCTTTGGGCATCTCTCTTGAACAAGATCAAGCCTAGAGTGAATACGTTAAGCTCGAGAGGAACCGCCTACGAGAGAAGTGGAAGTTGATAGAGATTACCACTCGAGCGATGTTATCCAAGCCACCCCAAGATTCTATCACCATCGCGTGCCTTACCCTAAGGTCTTATGCGGGTGTTTTAAGGGGTTATGTAACAAGAACTTATCACTATGAATATGTTCCTTATTTTTGTATATAATAAAGAATATACATTCATTTTATTATTGTTACTATGTAAATTGTTTTTAAAGTGCAAATAGTATTTTCAGTTAATATTCAACTAAGAAATATATTTTGATGAATTAATGGATTTATGAATTAAATAATATTTTAATAAAATATTATTATTATTATTATTAAATTACTTTTTATTAATTATAAATTATCCTATAATTTTATGAAATTGTAATTTTTATTACGGTTTGAATGATGTTTTTGTCAAAACCCATGAATTTTTTATAAATATCGGTTTTATTTTAAAAGTGAAAATTCAAATATTTAAAAAATTATTTAGATAAAATGAATATTATTTTTAGAATCAGGACTTAGAAATTCTCCAATAGTGAATTTTTCATAATAATCTAAGACAGTTAAATTTTTGGGTAAAAAATAAATACAGTATAAATATATAATGTGTTTAATGACATCATAATGACCCAATAGTGATGTTATAAAATACTATAAAAATTATGTTCGACCAATATATATTTTAACATTAAAATAATTTTATGTTGGGTTCGTATGATTTATTTTACAAAGCTTTAGTGGAACCTCCACGACTTATAAAACATTTTTTCTTTTTAATTTGTTTTTCTTGAGAGTGTGACTCACCTCCACATAAGCAACCCTATCATTTTAAGAAATTCGGCCATTTTCATTATTAAATATTGTTTTCCACTCCCCTTTGGAAAAAACCATGGGCAAAGACCATGGGCTGGTTTGTGGTTTTGATTAGTTTAATGTGAGGTGTCCCAAACCTAAATAATAAAGAACACCTTCTCCTTTCCAATATAAACCCACCAAAGATCCCACATCCTCTTCATTAAAATACTTTGGATTTCATAAAACCAATTCCCTACTCTCTCTATAATCCTCCTAAGGTGCCCCAATCTCCCAATAAGACGCTCTCAATCCTTTGGAAGAACACTTCCAAGTAAGGGATTTCTTTCATTCTCATTTTTGTACAATTTTCTTAATGTTGTTATGCCATTTAAATTTAAATTATAAATGTTGGGGTATGATTTCACACTTCTCTCATACTTCCCCTTTTATGTTTGAATGATCAGATACCCCTTTATCTCTCATTAATGCCTCCCATTTACACCTGTTACCATGCCGAAATTCCGTAAGGAATTTCTCTCTCCTCATTTACATTCAAACAATTATTTTTTCTTATGAATACAAATTTCATTATTTATCTTGGGAAATGTATCTATATGACCCCATTACTCTCCATTCCATGAACATATGATGATATACCCATTTCTATCTCATAAATTATTTTTATGAATTCTTATGTCACGCCGTTATTCTGCCGAAATTGCACCATGCTTTTCCAAGCCAAGATCTTTGTGTTGTGAATACCATACCCTTGTCTCTAACAAGGTTATTCACCTTTATACGCATAAACATATTGAATGGTACTTTAATTTATTTATTCCACATTCCTTAATTGTGTAATAACTTATTATGTTGATTGATTCCATGTTATATGATCCATGTGGCACACTTATGCATGAAATGAAATGTTTAAGAAGGGTGCGCCCTGATAGCGATCCAATGCATTGGGTAACATATAGTATAATGATAAATCATCTTAAATGAGTGTTGAATCATTCTAATTAAATTAAAATTAGGTTTTACTCGTTCTTCATGTGCAATGAGGTTTTTACTAATGCTCCATGTGCAATGAGCCTTGGCTTATGCTAATTCCATGTTAACTGTTGTTTCCAAATCTCCATGTTATGATTATCATGCTTTATCATGACTTTATGTTCATGTTTATCTTGTTCTATATTGATATTCCTATTGTATAACATTTATCGTTTTCCTCATGTTATTCCATGTTTATTCCCTTATTGGACTTTATAGCTCACCCTTTTCTTATGCATGTCCTCAGGTTATCCTATGCAATGCTAAGTATGAGGGAATGTAGTGGTCATTTAAGGAAGTTTTCAATAAATATGTTTCATTTTTTATATTTTACGTTGTTAGGTAATGATCCTAATCCCCAAAGACTCTAGAACTATCGATCTTCTATTTTGTATCATGTGAATTTTATGTAATAAATCATGTTTAGGTGTCTAATAAAGAGTAGGGTTGTCATAGTTGGTATCAGAGGGTAGGTTTAGTTATTTTTGGGATTAGGATTAGAAAACCCTAGTGAAGACATAGAGACAAGAATAAGTATAATAAAAACGTCCATATGTTTTGGTGAGTATTGATTAATTTTTTTTATCAAGAAAATACATCCATGTCTGGATACGAGTAGGTAGAGGCGGCTCTGGCATAGATGTATCCCAGTGGTAAAACATGAAAACACCGCTTTGAACTAGACTTGAATGAGAATTGTTGCATGAAAACAATACTTTCTGAACTCTTGGTTACTACACTCCCAGGGGATATGATTTGGTAAATTCAAAATCTTAGTATGAACCATTTTTAAGTGACAAAAAAATTACCTAAGAATATATGTTAGAAAGTAGATCATGGATAACATAGAATGAATCCAATAGATTCATATGTTAAGGAAATAATTATAAGTCATCCATTTTTTCCTTGGATTACCCTTTATGTGTTACCCCTAACTTTCCTTTTATTTTAGCCAATGGACGGTAATAGGAGGAATCAGGCTAACAACCGATGTAAAGATCAATGTGATGATTGTACTAATGAGATGCCCAATCCAATGGGAGCGGGAATTGTGAAATTTATCATGATTCTCTCTCAGATAACTCAAGATTTGAATATAAATATTCTTCAAGAGGAACTTTAAACCCCCCCCCCCCAAGAAAGAACAATTCTCTATCGAGAGCTTCATGAGACAAAGGCCTACTACTTTTAACGGATCATTTGATCCCTCAATCATCAAATGATGGATAAAATCCATTGAAAATATCTTGTCTATCCTTCAATGTTATGAAAAATAGAATTTTCTCCTTTCTTCTTATCATATTGAGGGTGAAGACGATCGATGGTGGACATTGATTAAAGATACAAAGCTTGAGGAGGAGATCGAGGCGTCGGAATGGAAGGATTTCCGAAAAATGTTTTTCGATAAATATTTTCCGCGCACCCTCCGGCTTAAGATGGAAAGGGACTTCCTTGACCACAAGAAAAAATACGACGAATCTGTCAGAGAGAATGAGGAAAACATCAAATGTCTTGCATGATACGCTTTTGGCTTTGTCGTTACCCCCGAATGAAAGGTTGACCGCTTCTTTGGTGGACTGAAACCTAGCCTACAAAAAGCGCTGGAGATCCGTGACTTCGACAGCTATGAGGAAATTGTCTGATGTGCCCTCAAGGTTGAAATGGAGATCAAATATTCTTAGGGGTATCATGGGGATAATAAGTTTAAGGTGGACTTCATTTCTGGCAGTCCGATGGTTAAATCCAATGGTGCTAAGAAGATCCAGCACCCCACTTTCCAAATGTGTGGAAAGAAGCACCCTGGAAATTACCTTAAGGGGATGAGGAAATGCTTTAGGTGTGGAAGAGAAGGGCACCTAGCTATTAACTATCAGCCCGAAAAACCTACAGTTGCGACAGAGGATAGGAACACTCCGTTCGAACCTCAACGTGTTTTTCATTGCTACAACTACAAATAACCAAGGCATCTTGCAAATCAGTTCCCTAATCCAAGGGTTGTTGGAGGCAACCAATAACCTCCAAGGTGGAAAGGGTGAGCTTTTTCCATCACTACTATTGATGTGAACCACGAAAACGAAGTGGTGAAAGGTACACCAGTTATTCATTCATGAATAGTGAACATAATTTTTGATTATGGTTCTACGCATTATTTTATATCCTGAAATTTTAGTAGAATAATCCCAGCACCACCATGAATCATGGAAGTAAAGATGTTGGTGAGTACGAAAATGGGGAAATCATTGAATCCCATGAATATAACTCCTCCCCTGTCATAATATGTGGATTGAACTTTCCAGCGAACCTCATCATACTCCCTCTGGTGTAATTTTATGCATTTCTTGGAATGGATTTTCTTTCCTTATATAGAGCCAACATAAATTGTCGTGAGAGGGAAATCACTCTCCATGTGGATAATTAACCCCGGATTCTATAAAAGTGAAAGGATGAGGATGAATCTTCTTTAGCTATATCATCTCAAGAGTGGATATTGCTGCCCTATGAGCATGCGTATCTGGCTCAGATGATTGAGTCCAAGGAAGAAACCATCCTTGAATACATGCCTATTGTGAGAGAATTCGCTAAAGTGTTTCCCAAGGAATTTTCTTGTCTCCCTCCAAGAAGAGATGTTGAATTATTAATTGATCTTATACCTGGGTTGTTGCCAATATCCAATACACTGTAAAGAATGGCTATTGTGGAGCTCGAGTAGTTGAAGAAACAACTATAGGATAATCTGGATAACGTTTTTATACGCCCAAGTACTTCACCATGTGGTGCACCAGTTCTCTTCATCAAGAAGAAGGATGGGTCAATGCGCCTTTGCATTGATTATCATGAGCTTAACAAAATAACCATAAAGAAAAAGTATCCTCTCCCACAAATTGATGACTTGTTCGATCAACTGTGTGGAGAACAATACTTCTCCAAGGTAGACTTGCGCTCATTATATTATCAAGTATGGGTGAAGAAGGAAGATATCTCCAAGACTGCTTTTCATACAAGATACATGCACTATGAATTCATAGTAATACCTTTTGGACTCACTGATCCTCCAGAAATATTCATGGACTTGATTAATAGAGTCTTTAGAGATTACCTTGACTAATTTGTGGTAGTATCTATAGATGATATTATGATATACTTCAAAACCATGGATGATCATGAAGAGCATCTAAGAAATATACTAGAGACCTTGCGGAAGGAGAAGATCTATGAAATGTACAAAAAGTGTGAGTTTTGGTTGAAGGAGGACTCATTCTAGGGACATATCATCACATGCAATGGGATATCTGTGGATACTTCAAAGATAGCTGCAATAGAGGGATAGCCGATGCCAACATCGGTAACAGATATTTGTAGCTTCTTGGGGTTATCTGTATATTATCGATGGTTTGTGAGAAATTTATCCTGATTGTATAACCCTCTTACCAAGCTTATTCAGAAGGGAGTAAAGTTTTCTTGGAGTGATGAATGCGAGGAAATCTTCAAGGAGTATAAAAGGATGCTTATCACTATGCTCGTGCTTACTTTACCCACAAGTGGAGAAATTTTTGTGGTATTTAGTGATTCTTTGAAGAAGGTCCTGGGATGTGTGTTGATGAAAAATGACAAGGTCATTGCCTGTGCTTCAAGGAAATATAAAGTTCATTAGATGAATTATCCAACACATGACCTTGAGTTGGCTGCAGTTATCTTCGCTTTGAAAATTTGGTGGCATTATCTCTTTGGGGAGAAGTGTCAAATAAATATGGACCACAAAAGCCTCAATTATATATTCACACAGAAATATTTGAAGATTCACCAATGAAGATAGTTAGAGCTGATCAAAGACTATGAATGCTCAATCCATTACCACCCTGGGAATGCAAATAAGGTGGAAGATTCTCTAAGTAGAAAGGACCCATCGATTATATCCTTGATGAGAATTGAGGAGGACCAAATCTTCTTAGATTTGATGAAGATGGACATGGGAATCATAAAGAAGGGAACATCAGCAATCCTTTCACAAATGATTTCTCAACTGTATCTTTTGGAAAGGTTAAAGGATGATAAAAAGGATGATGTGGGAATTCAGAAAAAAGTGAAAGCTATCAGAAATGGGAAATCCTCAGAGTTAAATGTTAATGAATAAGGAATTGTGAGATTTCAGAAAAGACTATATGTTCCATCATATTCGGAGTTTAAGAAGGAACTTTTGGATGATGCACGTAGTTCAAATTTATTTATTCACCCAGGAAACAAAAAATATGTATCGAGATATTCGAGAGAATTATTGGTCGTATAATATGAAGAAGGAGATATCTGAGTATACATCAAAGTGCTGGGTGTTTCTGCAAGTGAAGGAAGAGAGGCTGAATTATAAGGGGATGATGCAACCATTACCCATGCTAGTATGGAAATGGGATAACATCACCATTGACCTTGTCACCAGATTTCTGAAGACAACCAAAGGCAACAATGCAATCTGGGTTATTGTGGATTGTCATAAAAAGTCTTCACATGTCATTGAAATTCGGGAGGATTTCTCATTGGATCAACTGGCATGGATATATATCATGTAATTGGTAAGGTTGCATGGAGTACCACTATCTATTGTGTCCGATTGAAATCCAAGATTCACCTCTATGTTTTGGAAGAGTATTCAACATGCTCTAGATACTGAGCTGAACTTCAGTACATCTTATCATCCTCAAACTGATGGCCAATTCGAGCGGACTATCCAAACACTTGAGGATATGTTGAGAGTGTTCTTAATGGACTTCAAAGGCGTATGGGATTAACATCTTCCTCTGGTTGAGTTATCTTATAACAACAATTTCCACTCAAGAATCCAAATGGAACCATAAAAATCCCTGTATGGGAAGAGGTGCAGAACACTGGCATGTTGGGATGAATTTGGTGAGTGTAACCTGCTAGGACCCGAAATGGTGGAGAAGGTGAAAATCGTTCAGGAATATACCGAGGTATCCCAGAGTCGACAGAAGAGTTAGGAAAATAACCTTTGACAAGACCTTCAGTTTAATGTTGGATACATGGTATTTCCATGCATATCTCCATGAAATAAGGTCATGAGGTTTGGAAAGAAAGGGATGTTAAGTCCTAGGTACATCGGCCCCTTCGAGATTCCTGATCATGTCAGGGTTGTGGCCTATCGACTAGAAATTCCACCAACCTTGGCCAAAGTACATGATGCCTTTCATGTATCCCTCTTAAGGAAGTACATACCAGACCCTTCACATGTACTATATTCATAGGTGATATAGCTATAGGATGATCTTTCTTATGAGGAGAAACCATTGAAGATCTTAGATCATAGAGAAAAAGTTCTACAAAATTAGATAATGCCCATTGTGAATGTATTGTGGAGAAACCAAAATTTTGAAAAAGCAACGTGGGAATCAGAGGAATTGATGAAGAAAAGTTACCCACATCTGTTTTAGTGTGGGAAAAGGAAATTTCAAGGGAGAAATTTCTTAAGGGGGAAGATTGTAATGACCCAAACATTTGTTAATGAAAATCCCACTTGATCCAATTAAATGTCTTAATATGTGAAATGGTTATACAACATACACACTTATTTTGTTTTATGTTTTTGGATTTTAAAATACCATTAATAGTTGTAACTGTTTCTTTTATAGGCATTTAACAGTGATCAAACAATTATTATAAATATATAGATTTAACAAATCCAATTTACTCAGACAAAGGAAGTGATGGCCTCATTTAGTAGATGTTCCCCATAAGAAGCCCATTTTTCAGAGCTCGGAAAGGAGGTGTCATATTTGGGATTCTCTCATGACCAAGCCCAAGTTGATCTTGAATACATTAAGCTTGAGTGGAAACACCTATGAGAGAAGTGGATGTTGATAGAGATTACCACTTGAGCAGTGTTATCAAAGCCACCCCAAGAGTCGGTCACCATCACGCACCTTAACCTAAGTTCTTATGCGGGTGTTTTAAGGGGTTATGTAACAAGACCTTAGCACTATGAATATGTTCATTATTTTTTCATATAATAAAGAATATACATTCATTTTATTATTGTTACTTTTTAAATTGTTTGTAAATCACAAATAGTATTTTTAGTTAATATTCAACTAAGAAATCTATTTTGATGAATTAATGGATTTTTTAATTAAATAATATTTTAATAAAATGTTATAATTATTATTATTAAGTTAATTTTTATTAAAAATAAATGATCTTATAATTTTATGAAATTGTAATTTTTATTAAGGTTTGAAAGCTGTTTTTGTCAAACCCATGAATTTTCGATAAATGTCAATTTTATTTTAAAATTAAAAATTAACATATTTAGAAAATTATTTAGATAAAATGAATATTATTTTTGGAATCAAGACATCCAAATTAACCAATGGTGAATTTTTCATAATTTTTTGAGACATTCAAATGTTTTGGTAAATATTAAATACCGTTTAAATATATAATGTGTTTTATGACATCATAATGAACCAATAGTGATGTAATAAAATAATATAATAATTATTTTAGGCCAATATATGTTTTACCATTAAAATAATGTGATTTTGGGTTTGTATGATTTATTTTACAAAGTTTTAGTGGACCCTCCAAGACTTATAAAACTTTTTTTCTTTTTAAATTGTTTTTCTTGAGAGTGTGACTCACATCCACATAAGCAACCCTATTATTTTAAGATGTTCATCCATTGGACTTATAAAATATTTTTTTCCAATCCCCTTTGGTAAAAACCATGGTCTGGTTTGTGGTTTTTATTAGTTTAATGTGAGGTGTCCTAAACATAAATAATAAAGAGCTCCTTCTCCTTTCCTATATAAACCCACCCAAGCTCCCACATCCTCTTTATTAAAATCATTTGAAGTTAGTCCAGCCTATTCCATCCTCTCTCTAGAATCCTCCCAAGTCTCCCTAATCTCACAATAATCCTCTCTCAAGCTTCTCCCAAGCCTTTTTAATAACACTTCCAATTAAGGGATTTCTTTCTTTCCCATTTTTGTCCAATTTTATTAATGTTGTTATGCCCTTTAAATGTCAATTATAAATGTTTGGGTATGATTTCACACCTCCCCCATACATACCTCTTTATGTTTGAATCATGATAGACCCCTTTCTCTCTCATTAATTCCTCCCATTTACACACGTTACCATGCCGAAATTCCGTAAGGAATTTCTCTCTCCTCATTTACATTCAAGCAATTCTTTTGTATTATGAATCCAAATTCCATTATTTATCTTGGTACATGTATCTATACGACCCCCTTACTATACATTCCATTTACATATGATGAGAACCCATTTATCTTTCAACAATTATTTTTATTAATTCTTATGTCATGTTGTTATGCTGCCGAAATTTCACCACCCTTTTCCAAGCCAAGATCGTTGTGTAGTGAATGCCCTACCCATGTCTCTATCAAGGGTATTCAACATTATGCACATAAACATATTGAATGGTACTTTCATGTAATAATTCCACATTACTTAATCATGGAATAACTTATTATGTTGATTGATTCCATGTTATATGATCCGTGTGGCACACTTATGCATGAAATGAAATGTTTAAGAAGGGTGCACCCTGATAGCGATCCAATGCATTGGGTAAAGTATATTATCATTATAAATCAGGTCTAAAGAGTGTTGACTCATTCTAATTCTATTTAAATGATGTTTTACTCATTCTTCATGTTAAATGAGGGTTTTACTCATGCTCCATGTGCAATGATCCTTGGCTCATGCTAATTCCATGTTAACTGTTATTGCCACATATCCATGTTATGATTATCATTTTTTATCATGAATTTATGTTCATATTTATCTTGTGATCTATTGACATTCCTACTATCTAAAATTTATTTTTTTCCTCGTTTTATACCATGTTTATTCCCTTACTGGGCTTTATAGCTCACCATTTTCTTATGAATGTCCTCAGGTTATCCTATTCAATGCTAAGTATGAGGGAATGTAGTGGTCATGTAAATAATGTTTTCAATAAATATGTTGCGTGTTTTATATTCTAAGTTGTTATGTAATGATCCTAATCCCCAAAGACACTATACCTCTCGATCTTATATTTTTTATCAAGTGAAGTTTATGTAATAAATCATGTTTAGGTGTGTAATAAAGTGTAGGGTTGTGATAAGAAGTGTAGGAAGGTGATAATGGAACTGAATTTGGTTTCATTGCTTATCGAGTGGGGATTATAGAATATCTTCTCTGTGATAGGTCCTCTAAAAATTATTAAGGCATGAAGGGGGGATCCGGTTAGCTTGTGGAATTTGAACCTATACTCCAATAGACCTTGGAATTATCTACCCATGATCTTATAATATTTGATCCGAGTTCATGGTGATAATAACTTAGCACTATAATTATTTCCTTAATTTTTTTGATCTGTTATACTCATGTATAGTTCTCGTTAGATCTATTTCATGGTCCTCGATTTCCTTGAGTATTCACTTCTAGTATTCCATTGATTTCTTATATTGTGGAACCTCAGTTCCCATGTACTGTGCACATTGACCAATTGGAAAAATGTATAAAATAACTATGTTTATTTACTACTTTTTGGTTTTTTCTTTATCAATATTTATAAATATTGAATGATTCCTTCTTGAATTTATTGATTTTTTTTGAGATTTTTTCTTTCTCGGTTTTTATTTATTCTACTACTATTATTCATTCTTTCATTATATTTTGATTATTTTTTTTTCAAATATGGTTTTTGGTTCTGTAAATACATATTAGTGAATCTGTATTTTGTATTATCATCTTGTGATTCTATTTTTATTAGAGCATCATGTATAGATTTTGTTTCTATGTTTTGATAATATTATAAGCAGTTAGAATTTCTTTTTTTGGATCATGTAATTACCACTGTCATGTATTTACATGGGTTATAAATCATTTGAAATTATTTTTTATTATAGTTTTGATAGGAATTTGTTCTTAAATATTGGATTATGTGTTTATAGGACCAAAATATCGACAACTTTGTCTGACTTTTTTTTGTTTTCTAAACCAAAATTATACCCATGGGATCCTTATTTCGTCATTGAATGGGGATTTCTCCATAACTCATCCCCCAAAAATTGGCATCAAATCTGGATTGGTCATAATTGTGGGTTTCCAAAATTCAAAATCAATTTATTTCTCTCTTTAAATTATTTTTACATGGCTTTTACATTGAAGAATGTTTTTACGTTAGTCTAGCTAGGTCAATTATGATTTTGGATGTAAATATTCATCTTCCATAATTTATGTTTACATTCTAGTTTTTCCTAGGTTGTATGCATATTTGGGCCTATAGATACCTTTGGTAGGTGCTACCTATATGAATCTATGGTTCTAGTTAGGAAGGGGTTAGTGTGAGGTCATCCTGAGTGGGAGTGTTAGTTGGTAGTAAGGTGTATAGCAGGGTATTTCTAATTGTTTTTATCTTTGGTGTCTATGTCTAGTGTTCTTGCGGGGGAGGGGGTTGTGGGTTCAACTTTGGGTGTTGTTTATTTGTGTCCTACCCGGATTGGTATTCTCATCAGGTAACCACGTGTGAGAATAGTGATGTTTTGGGATGTTTTTGGAGATGTTGGTTCATGGGTAGATGCTTGGTTGGCCACCAGGATTCATGATGGTGGTACTGAGATCTTATTAATGGTGTTGTATGGGTACCTAAAAATTTGAAACCTGATGTCATTGATTATCTAGATTTAATGGAATTTTCTTTAGGTCGGTAAAAGGTTTCTCCTGATTACTCTTTTTTTATCACATGGTTATGAGATTAACTTTAGGATTGGGGATATATGGGTTTTACAGTGGTACCAATTTTGAATGTGGGTCACCCTATTTCATGGTTTTAGGCAATTTAGTCCCTTTATGTAGATTATTTTCTAGGTCTATGTATGTTTTAGGTTGAGGATTGGTTTTTTACTCGGAGCATTGTGGATCATGTTGTGTTTGGTTATTTTCATTATTTTAATGATAGGTTTCTTTTATACTATTATTTATATATGAACTGTTTCTCTTTGAGTTTTTATTCATACCTTTATATTGTTGTCTTTCCATATTATTGTTTGAGGATGGGTATTATTTGGTTTTTTTGGTGTTCTATAGGAATTGGATCTATCTGAGGACCTCTAGTTGGTATGTGATCAACAAGGAGTTGATTTATGGGAAGTGGGAAACTCAGGTATGTAGAGGTTATTTCATTTTATTAATTTATGTTTAATTTATTTAATCTTGATTATGTGTAACCGAAGATTATATTTCATCGACACAGGTGGGTGTGTATCACTTGGATACACATAGAGGGAAATGACTATTATGCTCTTAGTTTGGGTTAGGATTGCATGATTTCCCAAATCATGGGATTCGTTAGGTGGTGTAGGGATATCAGGTGTCTAGGATTGTGGTTTTATTTTACCAGGTGGAGATTTATGAATTTCAATTCACTTTTTCATTGTAAAATAAAAGTTTTTTTATTCAATTATTTATATGGGGATCATTTTTTGAGTGGTTTTGTGTAGCTGAGAAACTCTATTTTTCATGTTTCCCCCTTTGTCTATATGTGTTTCTCAAATATAAACATAGTATTTGATTACCTTCTGATCTTATGGATATCACTTTCCCTGCATTTTGGATTATTCTGTTTCATTCTGGCCATCTATGTGTGTGATGGGGGTGAGTTTGTTGTAACTCCCTTCTTTGACTTGATTTACACCTGTAGGCTCCTCGGTTTGGGACTATCATTCATTGAGTACGATGATTCATGATTCGAAGAGAGTAGAAGGATGGGATAGATCCAAAGGGATATTTCTTGGCTAACTAAATGAGAAAAAAAGCATGAGATTCAACTAAATGAGGGGGTTTCTATGATTTTATTCCAATAGTGAGAGACAGGAGAGGTTTTTTTCATTTTTGGTTACCCTAGAGGAGATCAATGAGAGTTTTAATGAAAAGAAGGTACAATTATTCAATATGGTGTAGTGATGGTTTGTGTTTGAGCTTAATCATAGAGTGTTGAAGGCCTGAAGGGATGATATTGTTGGTTTGGGTCTTGTGAATCCAAACACCAACAGACCTTTTCACTATCTTCCTATGATCTTAGAGGATTGGATCTCAGTTCTTGGTAATAATAACTTAGTATTTTAAGTGTTTCCTTCATTTTTATTTTTTATTTCTATTCTCCTTTATAGTATTGGTTGGGGATGTTATGCGTTCCTTGGTTTTATTTAGTTTGTACTTGTAATCTTCCCTTGATATCTTATTTAGTGGAACCTTGACACCCCTACCCCCTTCACATAGGCCAATTGTCCAAAACATGTAAAATCACTATGTTCACACAACTATAAAAATGCGATATTACCACGATTCAAAACCATTGCAATAGGGCCCAAAACTGTGGTCGTAGGCTACCACCATAGTTTTTCCCAACCGTGGGCGTTATCGCCATGGTAGTAGCTTCTAACATATGGCCATGGTTTTAACCGTGGCAATAGGTGGACTATCACCACTGTTTTGAAAAATATGGCAATAGGTGTCTCTATTGTCAACTGTGGCAGTCGACCTATGGCCACAGTTTTAACCGTGGAAATAGGTGTGCTATTTCCACAGTTTTAATCATGGATATAGCCCTAGAAAACCGTGGAAATAGCCTAAAAATAACGTGTGCCTAGCTAGATTTGATCACAACACCTTTCCTTCATGTTTCGGTGCCCTGACCACTTCACCACCAAGGATTTTCTGTATATATGTGTATAACATGTTATATATATTATTAAAAACTGTGACAACATCCTTAAAACCATGGAAATAGTTCTTCCCACCATTTTTTGTGGGAAATACTTTCTCCCACGCAAGGGCGGGAGACTTATAGCCACAATTTTTAAAACCATTTCTACATACCTTCGAAAAAAAGGCTTATAGCCATGGTTTTCAAAACTATGTCCATAGGCCAAATAAACGTGGTTGTAGGTGTGGGCTATAGCCATAGTTTTGAAAAATGTGGCTATAGCCCAAGAAAAAAATACATATAACCACAGTTTTAAAACCGTGGCTATAGGACACATAACCATGGTCGTGGCCACATATAGCCACAGTTTTAAAACTATGGCTATAGGTCTGTGGCCATAGCCTATTTCTCTTGTAGTTTCATTTACTACTTTCTAGTTTTTTCTTTGTTGATCTTACTATATACTAAATTCTTGGTTCTTGAATTTATTGAAGTAGTTTGATCTTTTTTCTTGATCAGTATTCATTATCACTATTTCCATTCTTATTTCTTTCTCACTAATTTAATTATTTATGTGGTCGAATCTAGTTTTTTATTCTGAAAATAAATATTAGTGAATCTGGATTTTGTATTCTCATCTTGTGATTCTTTTTTTAGAACATCATGTACAATTTTTTGTGTTTTCATAATATTTTAAGCATTTATAATTCATTTTTGGTACATGTAATTTCCATTTTCATGTGTTGTTCACTAGTGTTAAATCCGTTGAAATTCCGAGTTATTTGAATTTTGATATAAATTTTTTCTTCTTTTTGGATTATGATTTTATAAAACCAGAATATAGAAAGCCTCATTTTATATTTATTTTATAAGTTTTTTCAAACCAAAATTATACTCATTAGATCCTAGTTTTTCAGTTTAATGGGGACTTCCCCACAATGAATCCCTTAATATATAGTGAAGATGATCTACTATTGGTGGTAATATTGGATGGACATTGATATTGGTCATTCAAAGGAAAATAACTGAGGATAAATGAAGTATGGAGATTGAGCCAATGATCAGTGGATGGAAAACATGGCTGACCTTGAAAATGATTCATTGACAATAATCACTGCAAAACAAAAGGATGATAAATCCTTGGTCACTAATTTCCTATTGATTATTTCTATGTTCAATGAAAGAAAATTGATGTATCAAATATTCAATTATCTTTGTGATTAATATTTCAAAAGGGTGCCTACAATGTGGTTGATAATACAACTATGTCGTTGAGGAAATGATGATAAAAGAACATTCAATGTTTTTCAAGAGGTACTCTGGGATGAGGTTGGCTTGGAATGATCCTTGATGAACTTGAGTTGGAGTCTACTTTTAAGAATATGTTCCTGAGGTTTACAAAGGGGGAAAGAAAGGTGGATATCTGATCTCGAATAGAAGAATTGATTGAACCTAACAACAAGAACCACTATTGAAGAATCTTAAATTGGGTGAGTGGTTAAAGAAGAATTGTGGATATGATTGTACACTGTTCAAGCTACTAATTGGATGATGTGGAGATGAATTTGAATGCTGGTTTTGGGTCAAAAATGGAACACATAGGAAAGAGAATTTGTGTTATTAATGGAAATATAAATATTGAAATGTACAAATTTCATTATTGTTAGGGAAATTCATGTTTATTGTGGAATTTTATGCTAATGGAGGCTTTTAGAATATATAGATGTAGAATTAATTGGATTAGATCATAGTTATGAGTGTTCATAGTAGAGGACATTAATGAATATGAGATTCCAATTGTGGAAATTAAATCCAAATACACGGACTGAAGTACTAGTTTTAATCCATGTATGCTTGAGGATTTAGACCATTAAAGATTAATCTATTTCCATGGGTAATGGAAGTGGAGTAAAGGAAGAGTACTAGTAAAATATTAATAATTTTAGAAATAGGTCAATTGGAGAGACATGTGGGGACTGGATCAATCATCACATAAGACAATAAATTGTCCTGGAAGTGATAATTAATTCATTAAAATAATGGAATTTCATAAACAAGGTAGTAGTGAATTTCAATGGAATTAGAACCCATAAAGATAAGGATGCTTGAATATTATTCTAAAAAATATTCAAGACTTGGGAATTGATTTATCTTGGAAAAGGTGTATCAAAAATGAACAGAAGTTGTTGCTACTATATGAACTAATCCATGAACATGTTCATATTATGATAAATTGAAGCTGAAATAAAATCAAATGCATAAAATTATTTATTTAAGGGTTTTAGATTGAATAACTATGTGGGAGAATATGAATAGTGATAGATTCCATGTGTCTAATTCTAGTGAGGATTTTAGAGGTGGTAACTTTGATGAAACTCTTCGTGGGGTCTTTAAAAATATTTTCAACCACATTATACAAAACAATAACTTATATTGAAGGTCTTATGAATGAGAGAGAACTCAAGAGTAGTGAGTAGATAATATGGATGTTCTAACATTTTGGACAAGTTAGGATAATCTTATTGTTATTATGAGATAGTGGAGGCCAACAATGACTTCTTCTGAGTTAACTATTTTTTAATTCTGGTTTAGAATTTCTTCTTGTGTTATATCTTCTGAATAATGTTGGTTATATTATTATTTGATGATACTTTCTATTGGTTCTAATTAATTATTTTCTTCTTCAATTATTTTATAAGTGTGGTTCCTTTTTTAAATCATTAATGTTGATGTGTGATCTATTCTTTAGTTTCTAATCTCATCTAGCTATTTATAGTTATTAATCTTGGTTAAACATTAACATTACAATGGAATTGATTATTTCTAATTTTCCAGTAGTTTCTTTATTAGATTAGTTTATTTTTTAAAAGATCAAACACATACTGAGGTTTCAGTGTTATCAATTCAAAGTAGAATCAAATGTACCTTTAAATGGTTATAAATTGTACAATGAAGAATTATAAACAAGAGCACATTTGGGAAACGAAGAAGAAAAAAACCAATGGTTAAAGATAATACATAACCACTGCTCATAACTTGTTCACACTCTTTCATCTTTTTTCTATTGTATTTTTTATAGCATAATTTTCTAACAAAATTCTCTATTCAATTTCAAAAACATAAAAATAAGATTTTTTTTTTGACAAACGAGCTTATACCACAACCAACACACTAGGAAACCTAAGGAGATAAAACTGCTATAATTTTTAGGAGATAAATTTAAGTAAAGAGATCTATAAAATCAATTTTTCTCTCCAGTTGGAATTATTATTAGGGATTTTGACAAAAATCATTTTGTTTTTAAATTTTTTTTGTTCTTCATTAAAATATGTCTCTATTATTGTGACATCCTAGAACCAGGGTCCACTCAGAGGTTCTCCAAGATTAGTTGGACACATGGACTAAAGTGAGTATTCTTGAATGGAAGGGGATTATGGATAGAAGTGGGATCCTTGGGTGTGTTTATGGGGAGACTATTCCCTCATTACCAGAGTATAATCGTAGTACAATCAACAAATAAATAAAAGAAGAAGTATAATAGTGAATAAAAAGTGGGATCATACATGAATAACCAACAACTAAATAATAATACAATGTGGTAAACAGAATCATATAAATAAGGATGATAATGTATGTCATGTATTTATAAAGAAATAAAACATGGATACAAATAGCAGACATCAGTACTATACAAAAAGGTACAAAAAGTAAAAAGTATATCCCAGCATCCCGAACTCTAGATCAATCATTTACTAGAAATATATGTCCTAATACATTCTAGAATGTCACACATACATAAGAGGACGCTTCCCATTATCTATACCTACAAGCATACAGTATACCTAGGTTCTATAGGTGGTCCAGATAGGGTGTGAGATAAAATCAGTAGGCCACCACCAACAACATCTATAAATATCTAGTTTTTGGTTATAAAATGGCAGTGTGCAGATATAATAAGTAAAGTAGTAATAAAAATTGTAAATGGGGCATCTCTGGTTCCTTAAAGGAAACCAACCTGACACTACCAACTTCGTCCCATGTCGGAAAAACTCTGAACATGTATCACAAGTTGCAATTCCCAGAATCACCAGAGTACTTAGGGATTCCTTTACCAGTATCACTATAATAAAGAGGAGGCCATTCCAAATATCACAGAATAGGGATTTCATTCCTAGTATCATATAATAGGGATGAAATACCCAATATCACATATTAGGTATGACATGCCCAGAATCACATATAGGGACTCCATTCCCAGTATAACAAGGGACGTCATGACCTAATAGTATCACAATGTATTTCATGCACATATACTATCACATTTATATAAGCATCATAATTCCCATTTAGATATAACTAGGGTCTCCATTCCCATTTAGTTTATGTATGAAGGGATTTCATGACCATTAGGTATAATACATGCATCATGGTTTTCATGCTCTTTCATTGTACTTCACAAGTTTTATCATTCCAATTCATTATAATTATTAAGGATTATATTCCATTATGTCCTATCATCATTAAATAAACATTGTCTTTAATAAATTCCAAGGAATAATCCATTTCTCATTTATATTTAATAATGACATGGGCATAACCATTTTCCATTTAATTAGGTGATTCGGGCTTACCCATCACCTCTAATCAATTAAATTCATTACATGTCATTTGTTTTAGCCAATATAAAAAACAACATTGATCCATTAAAAATTTATGATATCTTCATTTATAATTAAAACCACAAACTTCAATAGGTTCTTTGTGTACATACTCGTGAAGGCCAATTAGGAATAAGGATGGCACATCCAAAAGGAATGGACCACTCAATGGTTGAAATTTTTTTATGTGATATGGGTTATAACAATTCCTTAGGTTCCAAGAAAGGAAATCAATTTAAGATAGATTCAATTAGGGGCGTGTGTAGTGAAAATGGTGTGTGGAACAATGACACATATTATAAAACATCAAAACATTATGGATAATTAATAGACCACCTACCACTTACTCATAAAACTCTCATAGTCCAGTATTGGCATTTAGTTTGGCATGGATTGGAATAAATCTAATAAATGTATCAATGCCCTGAAAATAGGTCATATGACCCTGTAATTTGACAACTTCTTCCAGTGTAAGAAAAATATAGAATGTGGAAAAATGAATGAAGATCTTACATGGAGGAATCCAAATATATGATAGATGCTTCAATCGGACACACAATGAATATTCGGGATAAAAATTTATGAAAAGGGTAGTTTCGGAGATCAAATGTGAAGAAGAGAGATCCCACTGTCTGATGGAGAAGAAATATGATGAGGGGTATGTTTAATATTTCATTAAGGGAACGTTGGTATTTTAATGAAAAAATATATGGGGTGCATGGTTTGGCCGCATGATTGACCAAACCGTGTGCCAACCATGTGAGGCTAACTGCATTGAAAGGGAACCCACATAGTTATGCCGCATAGTTAGGGAAACTGTGCACCAACCATGAAAATATTATCTATTAAAAACTGCAGACATTACGCACATGCATGTAGCCCCTGGTGTATAGTTATGAAAAATCGTGTTTCCTGCTTCACCACACTATCTAGACCTACACTTTTAGGAGAGACCATTTGGGCTGGGCTACACAGTTTCTACTAACCTTGTAGCCTAGTGTTTTTCTCCACCTGTTGGGGTTTCAAGCTCCGAAAAAATCCTAGACACCCCCGTAACATTTGTAAACTCACCAATAATCGATATTAGGTCAATAATAAATAATTATATTGAATTTAAAAGGACCCATGCATGAGATGAAATTTGGGTTCTTATATTCTTCGCCCTTAAAGGAACCTATCCTTGATTTCACTGTCCATGGGTGGAAAAACTTCATCTGAGAATAATTATGTCCACTGAGCATGAACAGTGTCATATCGCTCTCAAGTTTCATCATGTACCCAACCATGTTTCCGTACCATCCATACAAAAGGTAAAACTGGACTTGGAGAGGTTATGTGCTCCGATCAATGATGTGTATCAGATACTCTTCAAAATAAGCATCATAATCTTTCCCAAAATCCTCGAGATCAAAAGTATGAGACAGGTCATAATGATATTAGTGAAGTTGTGAAACGTGGAATATTTCATGCATGACATGATACCTCTAAGTTAATAGAAACTGATAGTCTACTGACTTGACTCTCTTCATAATCTCAAATGTCCCAAAAAAGCATAGTTATAGATACCCTTGCCTTTGTATCCATCCATTCCAATGTGTGGGTGATACCTATAAGAATACATGATCCCTGACCTCGAACTCTAGAGATCATCTATAGTGATCAACAAAATATTTATATCAAGATTGATAAGTAGAAATCGTCTTCCTATTTAGGTAAACCTGCTCAAAATTCACCTCAACAATATGAGGACCCAGTAGCACTGCCTCTCCTGCCTCTAACCAAAACAGGGGTGAATGACACAACCTACCATATAGGGCCTCATAAGTATCCATATAAATTGTCACCTGATAACTGTTATTGTATGAGAACTCAAAGAAAGAGATATTCTTCCTCCAAGAACCCCCTAAATAAAGGACACATGCTTGGATCATTTACTCTAGAACTTATATAGTCCATTTTGACTAGCCATCGATTTGAGGGTGAATGGATGTGCTCAGAAGAACATGTGTACCCATAGCTGTCTACAACCCCTACCAAAACCTCTATGTGAAATGAGCATCCCTACCTGAAATGGAACTACGAGGGACCCCCTATAGACATACGATCTCACAAAAATACAATATTCCTAGCTCATCAATTGAAAAATTCCCTCAGATAAGAAGGAAGTTGGATACCTTCATTAGTTGATCCAGGACTACACAAACTACATTGCTACCATGAGGCCTTGGTAAGTCAATGAAAAAATCCAACGCAACATCCTCCTATTTCCATTCTAGGACCAGTAATGGCTGTAATAAGATGATAGGTCACTAATGTTCTACCTTCACCTATGGAAAGGTGGAACACCTAGTAATAAATCTTTTTATCTGATGCTTCTTCCTTTTCCACCATTACAGTCATCACATATCAAGAAACATCTTGGAAATACCCAGGTTAACTTCCCATTGAGAAGCATGTGAATCTCATATAATCCCCTCTCTAATTTTTGTGGGAACCTATTTTCACCCATGTATATGCAAGATTTTGTCATCATCAGTAGAAAAATTCATAGGCGTGTCCTCACCAGCAATGCTCTCTCATAGGACCAAGCCCTCTGGATCTAAAAACTACCTAATCTTCACCATCTTCAAAAGTCAAGAGGTCATTGATTGAGATTCTATTACAGAATATCCATTATGTTCATGAAACTCTATGTTCATATTAGAAAATAGGACCATAATCTATCATTCGATACTCGCCTCTTGAACTACTTGAGTCTGAGTCCTCCTTCTTAGAGCATTAGTAACAGCATTGAAATTCCCAAGCATATAGGAAAGCTCAAAGTTAAAGTACCTTAGATACTCAACTCATCTTTGCTTCCTAATATTTAAGTCTCATTGTGTAAAAATATACCCAGGGATCTTTTGTTTATAAACACCACAAAATTCTCTCATAGTATGTAACTCCTCCAACATCCCAAGGAATGTGCAAAGAAAGTAAATCAAGATTGTGCATCGAGTAATTTCACACATGAGTCCTCAACTACTCCATCACGTACATAATGACTCTATATTACTATATCAAAACTGCTCCAAGCCCGATACCTGATGTGTCACAATAGACATTATAGCTCTTACCTGGATCTGGCTGAATCAGGATCGGCATTGAAGTCAATCTCCCTTTCAACACCTGAAAGAAATTCTCGCATGATTAATACCATATAAACTTCTCACCCTTCTTATTAAAGTCTATAAGAGGCATTGATAAGTGTGAGAAGTCCTATAAAAACACCTATAGTAACCATCTATCCCCAAGAAACTCTATATTTCAAAGATGTTATTGGGTTTCTCCCAAGTAACTACTACTCTCACATTCCTTTTTTTAACTGAAAATCCTACCTCTGAGATAACATGACTGAGAAGTGAACCTTTTTAATCCTAAAATGGCATTTTTTGAGCTTAGCATACAGCTGGTGCTCTCTCAATGTATTCAAAATGATCTAAAGATGAGTGGAAGTTTCGATTCAAGTACAATAATACACCATGATTTCATCTATGAATACCATGTAAAAGTAATATATACAGGGATGGAAAACCTTATTCATCAAACCATGTATATTGAATGTTCATTCATAAGACTGAACGACATCATGAGATACATGTATAAGTCATACCAACTATGGAAATATATATGTGGAATATCTGAAGGTATGACATGAACCTACTGATAGCCTGATCTTAGTTCTATATTCAAGAATACCCTAGCTCCTTTGAACTAGTCAAAAAGATCATCAATGTGAGGTAAATGATACTGGTATTTCACTATAAGATGATTCAACTTATGATGATCCATGAAAAGCCCGATGGTTTCATCTGCGTTCTTGGTGAAAAGGACTGGCGAACCCCCAGGGGAAGTACTGAGCTATATAAAACCTTTTGCCTCTATGTCTTCCAACTACGTCATGAGCTCTTGAAACTCGATAGTATCCATCCTTTAAGGATGAATGGATACTAGTGTAGATCCAGGCACTAGATCAATAGTAAACTCTACCTCTCTCTCATGTGGTAGTCCAGAAAAGTCATCAGGGAAAATATCCTTGAATTGATTGACTACAGGAGGGAACATAGTATGATGTTGTCCCTAATCATCCACGTAAAGGATGGAACTCTGGTTGATCACTCCACCTAGCCTAAAATGAACTGGTCTATCTCTACCCTCCTAGACATCCCACTAACCTTTGTGAATATATTTAGAACCCTCTCATTATGTAAATGAGACCCTCTGGTGATAAAAAATCACATAAGCATAATAGATAACCAACTATTCTATCCTAATAATGACATAAAATCATATCATCAAGAGGACAAAGTGGTTCTATAAAAAATGATGGATGACAACCTCAAGAGGATAGTATCTTCATTGGTGTATTCTCTCTGATCGTATACTCAATGGTATATTTAAAATCATAATGACCCAACAGTACTCAACATAAAATATGGGACTCCCCACAAAAAACACATATATAAAAGAATGTGATTAACTTGTATCAAATAAATAAGAAATGATAGTGGGGGATACTAGGATAGTACCTCGAACAGTATATGGATTAGTTAACTACTCCTCTATTAGAGGTTTCACTGAATATATATTGCATGATCGATGACCCTATGTTGCAACCTAACTACCCAGAGAAAGTCCGCACCTTTAGCACAAAAAATCTAAAGTATGTCTACCACAAACCATGTCCCCATCCTCTGCATGCATGACTAGATGTACTCCAACTACTTGTATGGTTAGGTGCTACTGAACCTTATCTGAAAGGTGTATATAGCATAGATCCTCTCACACTCGAAGTAGATGATAAGGTCTTGCAGAATTGTTGAAGATGAACCAATCTTATGTAGCCTCATCACTCCAAAGGGTCTCTAGGACACTAGGGCCTCTTATTCCCAGGCTTCCCACACTGGCGACATACCACATAACTATTTATGAGTGTCAAATGGATTCCTTTTCTTAATGGTGTAGTCCCAATGTGTCTCTTTCAACCGCTAGTAGAACCACTACTATGTATTAGTTCTAAACTTCCCTAACTCACACCATTTTCTTCCCTTAGGCTCCACTTGATTAGGAGGTCCTAAGTCACTATTTTCAATATGGAAGTTAACAAGAAAAATTTTATTGGATAAAAAATAGGATTCCTCAAACCATCCCCAAATTGTCTCACTTTTTCTGGCTAATCAGCAGTATAGATAGGTGCGAAGTGCTGAAGCTCTGTAAAATGAGATTAATAGTTCATAACTATCATTAAACCCTTCTACTGGTTCTTTGACTCCCTGTAATGATCATCCATTAGAGTCTCAAGGAAGAAACAATCAATGAATCTTAGATGGAAGTCCTTCCACATGACTTCTCAATACTGACAAGTCTGATTTAGAATATTCCAGTAGCATTTTAAGGATCTTAAAAGGATGAAAGTATCGAGTTTCACTATCCTCCCATGGGGTGTATCCAAATGCTCTAATAAATTAATAACAGTTTCCAGCCATAACTCTTTAGTTTGTGGTCCTCCATCCCCCAAAAAAGTTGGCAGATGTTATACTTGGAACCCCCGAGTCAACTCTCCCTTGGAAGTGGTAGAGTGTGAAGCTCCCTATAAGTCCTGAATAATCCACATGAAATCTCCTTGAAATTAGTAATAATCACCTTCATAGTGAATCGTAAGAGGTTCCACTACTTGAGTTATAACTGGAGGCTCAGGTCCCACCACCTCCAAGGCATGGTCATCAATACCCTCTTGGTGTACGACCAGAGTATGATGTGGTGTAATTTCTCTACAATTTACAAACAAACTTCTCAGATAGGATTTGATAATTGAATAAACCATAAATAAAGAACTAGAATATGTACAAGGAATTTATATTTAATATTCACACCCCTCTGCCAACTCAAGGAGTTAGGTTTGGGTGATGAAAATATTTATATAGAATAATAGAGATCCATTCTAGTAACCACTACTAAAGGTAGGACTAGGTCGAGCTCTGTGTTTTGAAATTTCAATTTGATTTTAAATTCATATGTTTGAACCAAATGGTTCACCGCTTCCAATCCATAAGGGCCCATACACCTTATGAACCGAAATGTGGCATCTAGTCAATCCATACCATAACCTGTTCCATTCCATGCACAAAATGGTTGAGGACTCAATGTGCCATATATTCCTGCTCAGGGTGTCTATTATAGCCTATGCAGGAAAACACTATTAGGTTATGGAATAGACTTAAGTTACAACTATTTTTTTCTTAATTCCCTACAATAATCGTTTTCTAATAACAATTCTATTTATTTCAATCAAAGAAGTCATGGAAATCATAGGTGATGAAAACAACACAATTCTCTTATATGGAATGACATAAGCATAACAAGTGAATTTCCTACAAGGTACCTAATATGATGAATTATTAATTCTTTCTTTCCCTTGGCTCATCAGTCCAAGGATAAATGATAAACCTCAAATATCAATAGTAATATAACAATTGTAGAGAATTAACCAACAACAAAATAATATCAACCATAATAAATAAAAATCAGTAAATAGACATTTCTATTCAAGGCAGTTTGGATTTTCTCTGTACATTGGTTAACTAATACTAGGCACAACTTATTACCAAACCATAGTTCCATCCAAATCACTTGACTATTGTATCAAAAAATTAAAGCCAAAAAATAAATCCCTTTGATACCACTTTGTAGATTCCTGGACCCGAGTGTCACTTAGAGGTTCCCTGAGCTCAATTGGCCACATGGCCTCAAAAACATTTCCCCAAATGATAGAGGCTTCCGACTAGCAATGAGGGCATTGGTTTTGTTTATGGAGAGACTATTACCCCATTAGTATAGTAGCATAGCATTACTATCAATAGATAAATATCATAAGCAGTATAATAGGGAATAATTAGTGGAAACAGAAATGAATAACGAAGCACTGAATAATAATCAAATGCATTAAATTGAGTCATATACAGAAGGATGATAATGTATGTGATGTATATATAAATTGGAAAAAACATAGATAAAAATAGTAGGAAACCATAATCTACAAAAAGGTACAAAAGGGGGAAAATTGATCCTAGAATCTTGAGCTCCAGCCCAGTCATCTTCTACCAATATCCATCCTAATACAATCTACAAGGTCACACATTTGTAAGAGGATGCTTCCCCTTATTTATACTTTCAATCATATAGTCTGCCATGGTGCCATAGGTGGCCCATATTGGGTGTGAGGTAAAATTAGTATGTCACCACCAATGATGTCTATAAAAATCTAGTTTATGTATATAACATGGCAGTGTGAAGATATAATCAGTAAAAAATTAATAAAAACTATAAATGGGTCATCTCTAGTTCCTGAATGGAAACCAGATTCACACTACCTGATTTTGAACCTATCAGAATAACTCTGAACACGTATCACAGGTCACAATTCCCAATATCACAAGAATAGGAAGGGACTCTATGCCTAGTATCACAGTAGTTGAGGGGAATCCAAGCCTAGTATCACAGATTAGGGATACCATTCCATGTATCACAAAATGTGGATGGTATTCCCAATATCAAATATTAGGGATTCCATTCCCAATATCACATATAGAGACGCCATGCCTGGTATCAAATATAAAGGGACGCCACGAATGGTATCACAAGGGATGCCATGCCCATATAGTATCACAAGGAATTCCATACCCATATATTATCACATTTATATAATGTTCATCATTCCCATTTAGATATAACTAAGGTATTCATGCCCATTTAGTTTATTTATAAAGGATTTTCGTGCCCATTTGGTATAATACATGCATAAGGTTTGTCATGACCATTCATTTTAATTCACAAGGGTCTTCATGGCCATTCATTATAATTATTATGGTTTTTCATTCCCTTATGTCCTATCATTGGTAAATAAAAATTTTCATTAATACAAGACATGGTATAATCCATTTATCCTTTACATTTAATATTGATAAGGGTGTAACCATTTTCCATTTACTGAGGTGACATCGACTTACCACTTAACTCAAGTAAATTCAATTAATTATATGTCAAGGGTGTTAACTATTCCATGAAACTACATTGATCTATTAAATATTTATGATATTTTCATTTAGAATTAAAACTACACACTTCAATGTGTTCTTTGGCTACATACTCATGAAGGCCAATCAGGCACATGGAGGGAACACCCAAAAGGAATGGATCACTCCATGGTTGAAAATTATTGAAATGAAATGGGTTCTAATAATTCATTAGGTTCTAAGAAATAAACCCAATTTAAGATAGAGTCAATTTAGGGGCATGCATGGTGAAACCGGTGTGTGGAATAATGACACATATTATTAATCATCAAAACTTGATGCATAATTAATAGACCACTAACCTCATACTCTTACAACTATCTCCATATAGTATTGGCCTTTAGTTCAGAATGAATTGGAATAAATCTAAATAATAGATAAATTCCCTAAAAAATAGGGCATATGAACTTGCACCTCAATAACTCCAGTGATTAGAAGAAAAAGAAATAATAGTGTAATATGAATTTAGATATTACCTAGAGGAATCCAAAGAGATGAATGATACTTCAATAAAACACCATATGATGATTCGGGATGAAAATCTATGAAAAGGGTAGATTAAAATCTCAAACATGAAGAAGAGAGATCCTACTATCCATTTGAGAAGAAATGAGAGTAGGGGTATGTTTAACATTTCATTAAGGGAGATTTGGTCTTTTACGCAAAAAAAATATATGGTTGGACGGTTGGCCAAACCATGCACTAACCATGCAAGGATCACTACCATGGAAGGGAACCTACACAATTAGGATACACAGTTAGGGAAACCATGCACCAACCATATGAATCACCTCTTATAAAAAATGAAGAAATTCTACATGGGCATGTGGCCACTAGTACATGGTTAGGTAAAACCCTACACCCTGCTTCACCCTACCGTCCAGCCCCACACAATTTGGAGAGACCATGCAAGATAGGTCTCACGGATTTTACTAACCGTGCGACCTTGTGTTTTTTTCCATTTTTTTGGGTTTCAAGCTCCGAACATTCCCCATACACCCTCGTAACCTCTGTAAACTCATTGGGAATCCATATTTTTTACATAATAAATAATTAGACTGAATTTTAAAGTATCTTTATTGGAGATGAAAATTGGGTTCTTACAGTCTCCCCCCTTAAAGGAACTCATCCCCGAGTTCACCTTAAATGGGTGGAAAAACATCATCTAAGAATAATTCCATCCAAAGAGCACATACATCAGCCTCCCACTCCCATGTTTCATCCCGTAAACAGCCATTTTTCCATAGCATCCATACAAAAGGGACAAACCATCCTCGAAGAGCCTTCATTCTTTGATCAATTATTCTTATAGGATACTCCTAAAATGAACCATCAAAATCTAGCTCAAAATCCTTTGGATCAAAAGTTTTAGAAGGGTCGATATGATATCATCAAATCTATAAAATGTGGAATACATCATGCATGTAACAATACCTCTGAGGTAATAGAAACTGATAGGCTACCAGACCAAATCTCTCTATAATCTCAAATGGACTGACAAAGCACGGTGATAGCTTCTCTTTCCCCTGTATCCATCAATGGACAAGTCCAGGTGATACCAATAAGAATATTTGATCCTTGAACTCAAACTCTAAAGGTAGTTAATCCCGGTTTAAATATGATTTCTATCTAGACTAATAAGTAGACATCTACTTTCTAATTAGATAAACCTATTCATAAGTGACCTGAATGAGATGAACACCAACTAGCTATACCTCTCAATCCTCTAACCAGCATAAGGTTGGATGACAAGACCTATAATATAGGTCCTCATAAGGATACATCTGAATCATGTTCTAATAACTATTTTTTTAGGTGAACTTGATGAGAGGGATATGCTTCTCCCAAGAACCACTGAAATCAAGGATGCATGCTCTGATCATGTCCTCTAGAACATGTATTGTTTATTCCGAATGACTATTGGTCTAAGGGTGAAGGGTTGTGCTCAGAAGCCCATGTTTTCCCATAGAATTATGAAACCCCTTCAAGAACCTTTGTGTGAAATTAGCATCCCTATCTGAAATGATAGTACGAGGGACCCTGTGTAGCTGTATAATCTCATGGAAATACAATCATCACAACTCATCAATTGAGAATGTTTCCTAGATAGAAAGGAAGTTTCCTAACTTTTTTAGCTGATACATGACTACCCAAACTACATTTATACCATTAGGTAACCTCAATAAGACTATGAAATAATCCCTCGCAACATCCTCCCATTTATATTATGGGACTGGTAACAGTTGTAATAATCCACCAGGTTTCTGGTGGTCCACCTTCACCTACTAACAGGTGGAACACATAGTGATAAAACCTTCTATCTGAAACTTCATCCCTGACCACCAATATTGTTGGCACATATCATAATAGATCTTGTAAATACCTGGGTGAACTAACCACTGATAATAATGTGACTCTTATATCATTTCATCTCTCATATACATGGAAACCCAGATATGACCATGTATATGCAAGATTTCTTCATCATTGATAGACTAATCTGGAGGTGGGACCTCACCAGCAATGCTCTATCATAGGACTAAGACAAATAGATCTAAAAAACATCATCATCTTCACCTCATTAAGAAGTGAATATATCACTGATAGCAATGTTGGTGTAAAAAATCCATGAAGTTCCTTCACCGCTATGTGCATCTCAAAAAATAGGGGCATAAGATTTCATTCACTACTGACCACATGAACCACCTGAGTTTGAGTCCTCTTTCTCATAACATCAACAAAAAAAATTCACTTCATAGGTGTATATGAAATATTGAATTCAAAGGGCTATAGATATTCAACCCATCTTCACTACCTAGTCTTGTTGTGTAAAAATATACCGGAGTCTCTTGTGGTCCTTGAACACACAAAAAACATTGTACCATTAGGTAATGCCTCCAACATCAAAAGAAATGTAAAATAAATAATAACTCTAGATCTTACATCAGGTAATTTCTCTGATGAAGCCTCAACTTCCGCAAATCATACAGAATGACTATATCTTCCAACATCATAACTACTCCTAGCCTAATACCTATTACATCACAATAGACTATATAGCTCTTGTATGGATCCAGAATAATTAGGATCGGTGCTAATGTCAATATTCCTTTTAAATTATAAAAATATTTCTCATATGATTCAATCCATATAAACTTCAAACCCTTCTTATTCAAGCACATATGATTTGATTATTTGTATGATAAGTCCTGTATAAAGTGTATATAATAACCAGCTAGCCCTAAGAAACATCGTATGTTAAATAAGTTCTTAGGATTCTCCCAGGTAACTACTACCCTCACCTTCTCTAGGTTAATTGAAACCCCTACCTCTCAGATAATATGACCCAATAAGGGAATTTTGTCGATCCAGAAATGACATTTATTGAGCTTAGAATATAGCTGGTTCTCTCTTAATGTGTTAAAAACAATCTCAAGATGAGTGGAATGGACGCTTAGAGTATGAGAATACACCAAGATTTCATCTATGAATACCATGACAAATTAACCTAGATAGGGATGGAAAACCCTATTCATCAATGCCATGAATATCGAAGGTGTGTTTTTAATACCTAACAATATAAATAGATACTCATATAAGCTATATCAACTACATAAAGTTGTATGTAGAATATTTGAAGGTCTAAATCGAACCTGATGATAGCTCGATATCAGTTCGATCTTCAAGAATACCCTTGCTTCTCTAATCTGGTAAAAAATATCATTACTTCTAGGTAAAGGGTACCAATTTTCACTGTAATCTAATTCAACTTCTGATAATCCACAAAAATCCTGAGGGTTTCATTCATCATCTTGGTGAAAAGTACCAATGGTCTCCTAGGAGAAGTATTGGGATGTATAAAACCTTTATACTCTAAGGCTTATAGCTACCTATTAAGATCTTGAAACTCGATAGTAGTCATTTTGTATGGTGGAATGGATACAATTGAAACTCTAGACACTAGATAAATAGTAAACTCTACCTCTCTCTTAGGTGGTAGTCTAGAAAATTCATTGAGGAAAACATCCATGGATTGATAAACTATGGGAGGGAAATTAGTCTGATGTATTACTTGATCATCCATGTAAAGGATAGAAATATAGGTAATCATTCCTCCTATCCCAAGATGCACTGGTCCATATCTACCTTCTTGAGCATCCCACTTGCCTTTGTGAATATATGGACCACCCCCTAGTGATATAAATGACACCCTCTGGTGAAAAAAATCTATATAGGCCTGATTAGGAACCAAAAATTCCATCCTATGAATAAAATCAAAGCCTTTAATCTAAAGGATGAATAGGTTTCATAATAAATGATGGATTCCTTTCTTAGGAGGATAGTCTTGGCACTGACATATGCTCTCTCATTATATACCTAAAGGTGTATCCTGCATCATAACACCACAAGAGTACTCAACAAGAAGTCCAAGACTCTCAAAATTAGGTAAAAATATAAAATAATGTGATTCTCCAATATTGAATAAGGTAGAAATGATAGTAGAGGATACTAGAATAGTACCTCAAATAGTATATGGCCTAGTGACCTGCTCCTCTAGTATAGGATTCACTGAATAGATACAGCATGATCCACGACCCTATGCTACAATGAGACTATATAGAGGGGATCTTCTCTATTGGTTCTGAAAACCTAATGTCTGAATTCCATGACCATGACCTCCTCCTTTGTCTATATGACTAGTAGTAATCCATATACCTGCCTGGAGAGTTGCAAATAAATATGCCCTGTAATATGAAGCTAGCCTAGATCCCCTCCAATATGAAATAGATAAGAATGTCCTATATAATTACTGAAGATGCCCTAATTTTATGTAGCCTTGAAACTCGAAAGAGTCAATGGGACACTAAGGCCTCTTATTCCCACGTTTACCACATTGGTGACATACTAGATAACTATCTGTGGGTATCAACAGGTTATCGCTGCTCACACATGCAGACTCAAAGCATTGCTTCTGATTGGGGGTAGAACCAATACTCTATCTGGGTTCTGAACTACCCTAGCTGACACCTTTTTTCCCTAAGGTTCCACTCAATGATTAGATCCTAGTTCACTATTTTATATATGTTATTCAACTAGAAAACATTTACCTAAGAATGATTAGGGTAGTTCAAACTATCCTCAAATAACCCCACTTTTGTAGGATCATCAGCAATATAGATAGGTGTAGAGCACTGATGTTCTATATAATGAGTTGAAAAGTCCACAACTTCCATTGAACCTAGATATAGGTTCATTAAATACCTAGAATGATAAAACTCTAGAGTCTCTGGGAAGAAATAGTCAAATAAGATCAAATGTAAGTCCCTTCACATCGCTTACTGATACTGACCAACCTAATTTATAATATCCCCTATGCAATTGGTGGGTCCTCAAAGATGAAAGTAGCAAGTTTTACTCTCATTTTAGGATATGTATCCAGATTCTCGAATATAGATATTATAGTCTCAAGTGATAACTCTGCAGCCTGTGGTTAACCCTCCCCTAAAAACATGGGTGGATGCTACTGTTGGAACTCCTGAGTCAACTCTCACATGGAATGGGATGATCTTGAATCTCCCTATAAGGTCTACATAATCCATAGGAAATATCCTTGAAACCAGGAATCATCACCCACATCAGGAACATGAAGAGGCGCCACCACATGAGGTATAACTTGAAACTCAGTTCCCACCACCTTTGGGGTAGGGTTGTCACCACCCACTTAGAATACAACTAGAATACTTCACGGTGACATTACTCTACAATTTCTAAAAACATGCCTTAGATAGGATTTTCTAACGGAATAATCCATTGATAAATAACTAGAACGGGTACAAGGAATTTATATGTAATAGCCTTACCCCTTTGATAACTCCAGGAGTCAAGTCGAGGTGATATAAAAATTTATATAGAACAATAGAGACACTACCTATTGCATACTACTAAGGATGATAATGGGTCAAGTTTAGTGTTTTACAATTCCAATTTGATTTTAAATTTATATATATATTTCAATTGAAATGGTTGAACCAAATGATTCACCACTTCTAATCCATAAGGGACCATACACCTTATGAACCGAAATATGGCATCCAGTCAATCTATACCATAACACATTTCGGTCCATGTGACCAGTGGTCCACGACCCAATGTTCCATAGTTATTTACATAGGGTTTCTGATATAGCCTATATAGGACAAAACTATTCGGTTATGGCAAGTACTCTAAGTACCAACTATGTTTTTCTTAAATCCCTGTAAGAATCATTATCCAATAACAATTATATTTATATCAATCAAAGAACTCATGTAAATCATAGGCGATGGAAATAAAACAATGATCCTATATGGTATGGCATATAGATGACACATGTATTTCCCACACGGTGCCTAATATGATGCATGCTCAATGCTTCCAAGACCTCATCTCATAAGGAAAATGATAAATGATAAAACTCAAATATCAATAGTAATATCAAAATTCAAGTGAATCACCCAATAGTAGAATCATATCAACTATAAAATAAATTAGTAAATATCAATTTCTACTCAAGGAAAATTGGATTTTATCTGTACATGGATTAGCTACTCCCAAATAGAACTTACTACTAAATACCAATTCCTTCCTAATATCCTGACTATTGTCTAAAAATAGTATAGAATGAAAATAAATACCTTTGATTACAATTTGTGACATCCCACACATGGGTTCCACTCTGATATTCCCCAATACCAATTGTCCACATTACCTCAAGTGCATCTCCCTGAATTCCAAAGTCTGTCGACTAGTATCGAGGTCCTTCAGTGTGTCCATGAGGATATTATGCCCACATTTCCAAAGTAGCACAATGGTAAAATCAATAGATAAATAGTAGAAGTACTATAACAATGAATAAGTGGTGGAAACATACATGAATAAATTAGCACTGAACAATAATCAAAGGTAGTAAATTGAATCCAATACAGAATGATGATAATGTATTTCATGTAACTATAAAGCAAGAAAACATGGATTCTAATAATAGATAATAGTACAATAAAAAAGGTACAAAAAGCGAAAAATCTATCCCAACATCCTGGGCTCTTTCCTGGTTATCTACTACCAAGATTCATCATATGACATGACAAAATGTCACACATTAGTAAGAGGATTATTACACTTATATACACCTACAAGTATATAGTCTACCCTAGTTCCATAAGTGGCCAAGATACATTGTTAGATAAACTTAGTATCCCACCACCAATGACATCTATAAATATCCATTATGTGTGTATAACATGGTAGTGTGTAGATATAATAAGTAAATAAGTAATACCAATAATAAATGGTTTTGTTATAGTTTCTGAAAGGAAACTGGGTTGACACTACCTTCTTCATCCCACCCCGAAAAAACTCTAATTATGTATCACAGGTCGTAATTCCCAATATCACAAGAATAGTAAGAGACACCATTACCATTATTAGATATTAGGGATGCCATGCCTAGTGTCACATATAGGTATTTCATGCCCTATATCATGTTTAGAGACCCCATGATAGGTATAACAAGTCACTTCATGCCCATATAGTATCAGAACGTACGTCGTGATCATATAGTATCACATTTATATAAGGGTCATCATTCCCATTTTGATATAACTAGGGTCTTCATGCCCATTTAATTTATTCATGAATGGTTTCATGGCCATTTGGTATAATACATGCATAAGGATCGTCATGCCCATTCCTTATAATTCATAAGGGTCACCATGACCATTCATTATAATTATTAAGGGTTTCCATGCCCTTATGTCCTATCATCATTAAATAAAAATTGGCTTTAATATAATCCAAGGTGTAATAAATTTGTCATTTACACATAATAATGACAAGGGCGTAACTATTGTCTATTTAATTAGGTGGAATGGGATTACCACTCACCTCTAATCAATACAATTCATTATATGTCAAGGGTGTCATTTGTGCTACAACACAACAATCATCCATTAATAATATATGATACAATCATTTATAATTAAAACCAAACACTTCAATAGGTTCTTTGTATACATACTCATGAATCCCAATTAGGAATAAGGAGGGAACACCCAAATGGAATGGCTCACTACAATGTTGACAATTCTTGATATGAAATGGGTTATAACAATTCATTAGGTTCTAAGTAAGGAAACCAATTTAAGATAGATTCAATTTAGAGGCAGGCGTGGTGAAACTATCATGTGGCACAATGACACATATTATAACACATAAAAATATTAGGGATATTAATAGACCAAAAACCTCATACTCATACAGCACATTGCATCTAGTATCGTCCTTTAGTTCAGGATGGATTAGAAGAAATCTGAAGAAAATATCAACACCCTAAAAATTTGGAATATGATATCATACCTCGATAACTCCATCGAAAGGAAGAAAAATATAGAATATCATAAAAGTAATTTATATCTGACCTAGAGGAATCCAAATAGATTAATGGTGCTTCAATAAGACACTAGATGAAGAGTCAGTATCAAAATCTATGAAAATGGGAGTTTGGGAGCTCAAACATGAAAAAGAGAGCTCTTAGTGTACGTTGGAGAAGAAATGAGAGGAGGAGTATGTTTAACATTTCATAAATGGAAATTTGTATTTTTACAAAAAAATATTTTGGGCACACAATTTTGTTGCATGGTTGGTCAATCCATGTGCCAACTGTGCAAGGCTTACCATATAGGAAGGGCACATGCACGGTTAGGCCACACGATTAGGGAAACAGTGCACCAATCGTGATAATATACTATTCTAAAAATTTCATACATTCCAAAGGGGCATGTGGACCCTATCGCATGGTTAGGGAAAATAGTGTGCCCTTCTTCACCCTTTTGTCTAACCTCACACAGTTGTGAGAGATCATAAATGCTGGGTTCCACAATTTCTACTAACCGTGCGGCCTAGTGTTTTTCTCCACCAACCAGGATTCCAAGACCCGAACAAGCCCTAAACACCCACATAACCTTTATTAACTCATTATTAATCCATATTAGGTCCATAATAATGAACTATATTTAATTTAAAGGTATTCATTCCTGATATGAATGTTGGGTTCCTACAATTTCTACTTTTTCATAAATCCACTGATGTATCTGTTCTTTGAATTCAATTTCACCACTATTATAACTAATTAATAACATGTTTTCATGGATTTTATTGGTTTTTTAGGTATTAACATACACAAAATGATATCCCTACACTTAATCAACAAATAGATAGAACATTTCACTCAAGAGCTTGTGCAATAAGAGAAGAGGAAGAAAATAATAAAATTGTTAGACCTGTTTGTGAAAGAATTTCTTAAAATAGACTTGAAACACGTGTTAGGTTTAAAAAAAATCATCAAAAATCATGTTTAAAGAACATAAATGAAACATATAATTACACAAAACACCTAAATAATTAGTTACATTAGATGAATAAAACCAACAAAACTACCTAGAATATCTTGAGGTGCCAACTAGTTTTGAGATGAAATTAGTTGTTATTCATCAGCTAAAAAAATTCATGGACTTCCCATGGAAGATCCATATGATCAACTTCAATAATTCAACCATACTTGTGCAATAATAAAACCACTAGGGTTTAATGTAAGCCAAATGAACTTGGAAGAATTTTCATTCTCCATAGATAGAACAGCCAAGGAGTGATTATATTACTCTAAATCTACTCGAATGAGGAATTGGCATGAGCTCGAGAAAAATTTCATAATGATTTTATTTAATAATTCTATGATAGCTTTAATAAGGAATGAAATTTTTGGAATTAGGTATACCCATGAAAAAAATTAGCATTAAATACAAAAAATATTCTAGATAATTTTCTTTAGTTTCCCCCAAAATCATATTAATGATCCAATTTTGATTCAATATATCTATAGGGGGATGTCATCTAGGGATCTCAAGAGTTAATCTCTCTATCTCCATGGAAATTAGGAAAAATTTGTTGAGATTGCATCAAATCTGGATGATTACTTTGATCCAATGCATGTATTTGGTGGTCCCTTAATGGAAGAAAACAATGGTTCAAGGGTTATATTGCCTATTTCAAGAAGTGATCTCACTAGAAGCTTGTTTCTTGCATGTGGTCAGTGTCACAGTTCTAGGGTTGTAGTTTCTGAACCCCTGACTGCGGCAGCGTCTGACGTTAATCACGTGATAGAGTGGTGAATGGTTTTGATTTTATCCGAGAGATATACAAGAGCTTCGGTGTTTTTGGATGAAATGGTAGATCCAGTTTCTCTGGATGGTGGTGATGTGGTAGTGTTGACTGAGATGAAGGAGGGTGTCTGGATATCATCTCTTGTGAGGAAGGCAGATGCGGCGATTGTGGATGTTGTCGGGAGTGAGTGTTCCTATCAATCGATGAGAGTTTACCTGCCTTTGGTGGTGGTTTAGGAGGTTGTAGACCACTAATATAAGGTGGTGAATCCTTGTACTGTAGTGGAGATGTCTAAATCGAAGGAAGCTTCCAAATATATCCAAAGATTGAGCTCTGTGGATAGGGTCGGTATGCCATGCTCTCTTGTGGAGAATATGACCAAGACTTGTCATTTGGATACAGTGGTTATTTCACCGAAAACCATTGATGTGGATACCGTAATTGATGTTGTGATTGGTCATTAATCTGTTAATTTGACAGATGTGGGAAATCCTAACAGGTAACATGTGGGTACTGAAAGAGATTCCAGGTGATGAAACATCACATATGTGCATGATGGTGTTTCAGAACGCATTATGAGAAAATGTGACACTTCCCATGTGGTTTCTAATAAGGAGTCCAACCTTGATAGATTCGCACTTTGTGAGCATTCAATTATTTCCAGAATTGTTCATCCTGATGAAGGAAAAGCTTGGAAGCTTTATTATTTGGTTTGTAAGCTAATTTTAGTATGGCTGTTTTTTGAATGGGGATGTATACCTATGGGTATGGGATTTTTCCACATAATTTTCCCTTTGAAGGATATGAAGAGAAGACCATGTGGGATAAGATCTATTGAGATAAATCTAGGTATGATTTGACTTGGTGAATGGGATTTCTGTTTCAATCCCTTTTCATTAAAAAAATACTAGGGTTCAAGTTTGGATCAAAATCACTGGGCTTCACTGGATCCTATGGAATCCTATGATTATTTTTGACATTGTATATATGGTTGGAATTAAAATTAAAATGGATAGGACTACCGAGGGTATGAACTTTGCTTCCTATGATAGGGTCCTCGTGGAAGTGGACCTAAGTTCTTGCTTGATTCACAATATTGTTTTATCTTCATTGGATGATGACATCTCTCTAAAAGTGGAATATGATAAATTACCTAACTTCTGTATTGATTGTCATGTTATTGGTCATTCCAAAGAAAAGTGTTGTAAAAATGTGGTATGCCCTTTTTGTTCGCTCAAAGGGAATCATAAAGCTTCCTGTAGGAAGAAGTTGAGGAGAAAACAATGAAGAGTAAAGAGGTATCTTTTGGGGATATTCACTCCCCTATGGTGGAATATGTTCATTAATAAATGGAACAATATCCTCAGGTTTCTAAATATAATGAACAAAGAGTGTTAAAACAGGACACCGAGGAATGCAAGACTATCTTGACTGGGTCTTGGCCAAGGTTGGGCTTGGCTTTGGTTCTTATGAATGACCAAGCCGAGGGTGGCATGAAATAAAGAGTGGAGTAGTAGGGCTTTGGTTTTGTAATTGAGGAGAAACAAATTACGATTGATGAAACAAATCTTTCAAGGCTTCAGGATGAAATTATCAAACTAAGGGAATAATAGGGAATCCATGGTAAGTGGGACGATGTTGAGGATGACTCCCCAAAAAAAACAACCTATATCCAAGTTTTGATCAAGGGGAAGACTATTGTTTTAGATGAAGAAGGTTTTCAACCTGTTCCCCCTAGGATAGCAAGATACCGAAAAGACTACGCATACCTGAAGAAAAATATGGTCACCAGGTACCATGGTCCTCTTGACAATGATTCTGATTTGTATTTTGATTATGTTGTCTTCTACTATGACTATGATCTTTGATCATTAGAATGAGTTCATGATGTTTGTATGACCCCATCCATCCTCACTTCTTCTCTTTTTCTTATTTTTTTAAATAAAAAGGGATCTTCCCTAACCTTTTTAGTCAATATATCTATTGGCGTATAACTATCACTGATAAGAGCATAATAGATGATACTATAGGGGTTCTTTTGTGCAGAAAATCCTAAATGATGTTAGGAATATTATTGGAAATATGGAAACAAATTCCCACTGGTTTAGAACTAGGGGTGAGATCCATGTGAAAAAAGTATTATAAGTGCTTACTTATAGTTATTGAAACACTATTATTTTGAGAAAATTGGGAGATCTTACCACCATGGTGATATCAATGTTGTTAGAAAACACTTAGTGAAAACCCAATTTAATGACAGCTCATAATATCAAGTACACTAGGGAATTTTTGCCTCACCAAACCATTTTAGTGACCAGTTCCCTTAAATTAAATAATCACTTGATGATTTCAATGAACTGATTCTAGGAAGAACATTTCATCCAAATAATCAGTTTAAACCATTTCAAATAAATCAATATTACATCGAAGGGTAGAAAAACATAAAAAAAACTGTAATTTTATATAGATTAAATGACAAAATATGTTTTTATAAGGCCAATCAGGTAACCAACAACCTAGATAATATTAATAGGAATCCAATTATCATACTTTTATGAGTTTTTAACCTATAAATCCATCTAAAAAATCTAAAAACAACCCTAAAGACACTATAAAATAACAAAAAATAATGTTTCAATTTGAATTAACTCTAATGGGTCAAATAGATACCAATATTAGTAGACTAAGTAATCAAGTGAAGGTATCAAGGCATATAGTGGAAGCCGTTGGGCTGGGAATTTAAATTTTTTTATCAGCATGTTGAAGGAACTTGTCGTCAATAGTGATCTTAGCACCGGTACGATCTGAGGATCTCACATGAATTAAATAGAGCACAACATATATACCAAAAACATGACCCTTTTGATCTAAAGGTGTTCTCAATATCATCTTATCACTGGCGATCGTTTCTCATAGGATACAAATAAGAATCCCTATAGATCATCTACACATGCTTTAAAATCTGTTGGAGTGTCGATTGTCGAATTTTGGGTTCTAGCGTAGAGATCTGATGATAGCTTCCACACCGTGAAGATCATCACTTTATTGTTCTTGCAATGTATGGGGGAGAACATGATATGATCACATGGATCGATAGTCTCCCTCTCTAGAAAGTGGGAGATGAGAGGGAAGCTCTTAGAGTCTCTCCATGAATAATAATAATCAGTGAAAGCCTCTATCCTCCTTTAAATAGTGGATGTTCAAATACTGAGAAAGGGTTCCTCAGCCCCATATATTTAACATCCACTAAATATGTAATAAATAATAATTATGAGTCATAAATATTATTTATATTTTATCACATACTTTTAATATATATTAAATATATTATTTCATAAAACCTAGTCATTTAACTTGACTCATAATTCCTGCTAATATTAAACGGACCTATAATATTAAAATAATATTCATTCGAATAATACTTTCCCCAGTATACAAAAACACTCGTAAATATTTTAAATAAATAAATTCAACCAAATCATACTTTACATTAATAATATTGAATTTTTTTATTTATCTACGATCGATAACTTGACAACACTCAGATTCCATGGTGGGTCCCACCATGTCCTTTTTACATATTAACCAGAATATGGAGGAATCTTGAATATGCTATTTTGTGTAACCCTATAGGACTTTATCTCGGTAGCTGTGAATAGTATTCATAGACTTGGACCAGAGTCAAGAAACCCTTCAATTCCCTTAAATAGATAAGGAAAGGTCATATTAATGATAACCAACCTCCAAATACTCAATATGTAATATAATATCTTTGCCTTTAGATATCTATAAATTAGAATGCACACATGTGTCATCATCGTCTATTGCTTTATTGCTTGTTGATCTAAACAACTACCTTGACCAAGGATTTATGAATGAACTTCCATTCTGATCAACTAGGCTCAAGATATATTACTTCCTCAACCCAGAAGCGTCAAATCATTTATTTACCACTCAACCACTCTCATACCACCAATGACACACCTAACACAATCTCAATCACCATGATTTCATTATCACTATTTTTTCCTTGCATAAAAGTACATGATCAAATGGAACACATTGATAATTATCGCAAGTTTGGAGACAAATACACTTTTTCATAGATATGAAAAACCAATGATACCTAAAAAATGTGGTGTTACTATTAGCAGGTTTTCCCTCCTGGTCTTAACTACTAGAGACCACAAAGTTCAAAATTCTTGATAAGTATCAACTCTTATGATCCCCCATCACCTGATAGTCAGACATCAACTGTGTCCAATTAGTATAATGTATCTTGACCATATGACGTATGTTTAATATTAATTTCACAGTATCTTAAGGTTCTCATTATAGTCTAGGATCTTATATAACATTTTGGTATGATAATTAATCTATGGAAATTACCATTGAATAGTGGATGAAAAACTATCTACATTATAATGTTAGGTATACATCATGCATATCTTGTTGTATACATGAAATGGTAATCTAAAATTACTGTTTATTTGGGTCTAGGGAACCCACTATTACTGCACTCCTACTTGTACTAGAGCCATCTTGTTAACCGTCCTTGTTAGCTCTCACATAATTAAGATCTTGTTTGTTGAGTCAATATGATTTCCTTATAACTTTTCCATTCCTCTATGATTTTAAAATCACAAGCACTTTAACTTAAGGAAAACTATTTTTCCCTAAGGATTATTTTCATAAGGAAAATTTTTCTTCTCTAAGGAAATTTTTATCCTTAACATTGGTTTCATTATTTCATTTTAAAAACTCTCTAAATAAAAACCATTTTATTACTATGTATAAAATTAGGATTCTTATGTAAAAATTCAAAATCTTATAATTATTTGGATATAGAGTGTTCTGTTTTCAGACTCCGAATTCTTTGAAATTCAGACTCCGAATTCGTTGAAATTTCGACTCTGAATTCCTCAAAATTCAGACTCCAAATTCCCCAAAATCCAGACTCCAAATTCCTCATAATTCTGACTCCGAATTCCTCAAAATTCAGACTCCGAATTCCATAGAATTTCTACTCTGGATTCCCAGAATTTGGACTCTGAATTACCCAAAATTCGGACTCTCAATTCCATAGAATTCAGACTCTGAATTCCCTGGAATTCATACTCCAAAATCTATATAATTTAGATTCTGAATTCTTTGTAAAACAGAATCCGAATACCCATATCTCATAGAATCCGATTTTTTATTTGGTTAAATTTAGAATTTTATTTTCCTTAGACTCTGAAAATATATATTTGGTTAAGTAACTTCATTTTCTTTACACTTGTTATGAAATGGCGTCGTACAATCTATTTATAACTAACCGTTGTTTGAGTGACACATGTACAGGTCCCTTAAAGATTCAATGAAAAATATGAACATTAGAGGAGGGAGCCGACTATTAGATATTTTCCTATAAATAGGATCTCATTTGAATGAGCTCACATCTGTTCTGTTCCATCGACATAGATATTACATTCTGTGAAATGATTTCTTGAGAGAGATACTATCATGCTTTGTGCATACTGAACATCTTGTTTACATTTCTTCGTTCGACTCCGATTGTTGCTGAGTACAATCGAGGGCTTCCAGGGATAGGAAAACAGAGGTGTCAACTACCTTAAAGTTTGAGGACTTATGGGGATAGGAATACTAAGGTTCTGACTACCATAATGATCGAGGGATTGCAGGGATATCAAGACAGAATCTAATATTCCAATCAAAGTCTTACCCTGGTGTGGGTAATACAGACTTTCTTGAAATTATAAATCAAGGGACCTTTTGTAATGACCCGTAAAATTCAAGGGAAATTTTTTCTTAATTTTCTTTGGGATTTTAAAAGAACGCAGTTTCTGACGGCACTTGATTCCGAGGCCCGGTGTGCCCGGAATTTCTATCCGAAGTTTAGCTCGGGTACGTTCAGTGAACGAACAAGCGGGTTTTTCAAACATTTGAACCGTTACTCAGAATCGAATTCCGAGGGCACCGATGGAACCGTAGCACCGGTAATTTCTTAGGAACGCCATTTCTGGAGTTGTGTTTACACGAGAGAAGTTGTTAATTTTTGTGGAAGGTAAAATAAAAATTATGCATCAATTTTTATTTTTACTTTAAGTGGATTAAGCTTTGGGTGGAAGTTTGGTAACTACCCAACTTCCCATGGAATGTTTTGAGGGTGGTGGGGCCCACATGAACCCCACCCTTTCACATTCCTTAACTCCCTCAACTCAAAATTAAAATTGATAACTTAATTTTTAATAACTTATGAAAGTAATGAAGTGAGTTTAATGTGAGTGTTTGAATTTCAAACCTTATGTTGTGTTAATAAAATAAGTTAGTGTCTTATTTTATTTTTTTTGGAGTCTTGTTACCTTGAGATCTTTGGGAGAAAAAGCTAAGGGAGTCTTGAGTTTCTTCATCTTCTTCGTCGAAGAACATGAAGAATGCGAAGAACGTGAAGAACGCCGGATTCCTCGGAGGTCGACATCTCCTTCTGTGACGTCTCCTTCCGCGACGCCTCCTCCCGTGACGGATATTCCATGATGAATCCTCGTTCGACGAACCTCCTTTAAAGCTACACTCAAGGTAGGGGTTATTTTATTTATTTTGTTCGTGTATACTACCTTGTCGTTCTTCGTGAAAATACGACCAATTGCTATCGATTAACGAGAGGGGGTCAGGCCGCACAAACACGGCTAACCCTCCTCCTTTATCCATGTTGGTTTCTAATATGGATTTTAATGGAAAGGCATGGTGCCGTCACACCGCGCGGGATCGTGCGGCAAGAAATGCGCGGCGCCGTCACGTCGCGCCGTGAAATCGAAAAAGGACGTGATGCCATTGCGCCGCGTCGGAGAAAACCAAAGACACCGTGGCTGAAGCGGGGCCGCGGAGGAGGGGAGCGGCGCCGTCGCGCCGCGCCGGTCGAACCAAGGTCATGGCCGGTTCCGGGCCACAGCGGAGCAGGGTGACCGGCAGCCGGTTCCGGGCCGCCGGTGTCGGAGCAGGGAGGGGACTGGCCGTCACCGGTCCCGTGGTGGCAGAAACCGGCCGGCCAGGGCGGGCTGGTTGGGCAAGGGAAAGCTGGGGGTTCAAACCCCCGGCCGACCAGCTGAGCGGCCCCCATTAAGGTGGGCCACAGTTACAAACCAGAGGGGCAGGCGCCCCCCTCCTCAACGGCTCGGCCGTTTGGCCGAGCGCCTGGCCAGCGCGCCCAGCGTGCTAGGCCGGGCCGACTGCCTGGCCGGTCTGCCAGGCCGGGTCGCACCCAGGCCGAGTTGGGCCGGGTCGGGCCATGCCAAATCGGGCCGGACCCGGACCCGGTTCGGGTCGACCCTGGGGGTATCGGGCCGGGTCGGACCGGGCCCGAACCCCTTAATACCGAATCTTTTCCGGTGGGATGCCCATAACTTGTGCTACGGGCCTCCGATCGACGCACCGTCAGTTGCGATGCGATCCTTGGATAAAGAATGTCGTTTTGGTATATCTCACTCAAGGTTTCAGAATTTTTTGGGTTAGTACGAGTTGGTTCGTACACGAAACCAACCAGGCCCTCGGAGCTGAAACGCTCGTATCTTGAGCTCTGGACGTCCGATTGATGTACCGTTGACTTTGATGGATTCCTCTAAGTGAGATGGATCTTTTGGCTTACTCCGCTAGAGGTTTGGACGTAGGTGGAGTACGGTCGGGTTGGTTTTTCCTTAAAAACCAATCGGGCCCCTGGGACAAAAAATCCAATAACTCTCAGACCGGGCGTCCGATTAACACACCGTCTACGACGTTGAGTTCCTGTTGACGATAGAGAACTTTTGGATACATCAACTCTGGACTATGTGTCAGTTGATGTATCAGCCTCTCGGCTCGTGGAGCGGAACCTCCCAAACGAGCTTGCTGTGTGCGGGAACCCTAGTGCTGGCTGCGTTTGCGACTGTGACGACGATGACTGTGCAGAGATCCTCAGTGGATTCGACGGCGAAGACTACAGCACTCAGTGATCCTATGTGGATTAGTGCTACCGATCCTCTGTGGGTCCGATCCTGTGTGGGTCAGCGCTCAGCGGTTCTGTGTGAGCCAGCGCCTACAGATCCTGTGTGGGTCCGATCCTGTGTGGGTCTTTGCGGGGGTTAGTTATCAATCGATCCTTTGTGGGTCCGATCCTTTGTGGGTCATTGAGGGGGTTAGTACCTATTGATCTTTTGTGGGTCCGACGGCTTAGATGAATCAGTGGATATATCTGATCATCTCTATCGTCATACGAAGAAGTATACCTGTGTGAGCTGAATCCTGTTTTGCTTTCCTATTTGGATTGGGTTGAGCTATCCTGTGTGGATTTACGTTTTGCTTTCCTATGTGGACTGGGTTGTACTTGGGCTTGGATGTTGGAGCCAAACGAGAATTGATGACTTAGGTATATTAATGGGAATATACCTAAGCAGTTTCGGATGTTACTTCGTGATTTCATCTTTTCTTTGTGGATTTTCCTTTGTGGATTTTTGGAGACCTTCAGGGGTCTCTGGGTCCCTATTGAGTAGCTTATACTCACCCCTGCACGGGCGATGACCGCACTACGTTGTGTTGGTTGTAGACGATGGACATCGTTGATCGTGGTTGAGGCTTGCAGAGCAGGACGGTACCTGGAGGTGGACCACTGGACGGGACATACTCAGAGCAGTCGGCTGGACCCGAGGAGCAGAGGAGGCTATCTGTACTCACCCTTCAGGTGGGATTTCTAGTGGACAGCTCGGCGTTGCAGCTTTACTTTTCAGTTGTTGTTTTCCCTTCCAGTTGTACTTTACTTTCAGTTTGGGTTTGTATACAGGCCAACTTTCTTTTCCGCACTTACTATTGTACTAGCTTTTACTTAGTGTTTACTTCTACTACTTGCTTGCTCTGTGGTGTTTGTTTACTTTACAAAGGCAATGTCTTCCCTTTTTATCGGGAATTTACGCCTTAGTGCTAGTCTCCAGCCCCTGGCATATGGAAGGCGGGCTTGGGGTAGTCACGGCACGGGCCCCGAGGACGGGTCGTGACAAATTGTTATCAGAGGAGTTCGGTTCTACCACAGAACATGGGACTCTGATATTTTTCTATGTGAAGCAATAGTTTTAAGTGTATTGGGTGTGGTTATCAGTCCAGGGAGTCCAGTGTTGGTGCGGTGGTTGACATATCCGTACACCAGGACCCTGACTTCTGATTTCCAACTTAATGCACGAAAACATTGATTGCATGTGTGTTTCATGTTTTCTTAGTGATTACTTTGTGTCAGATCACCAGGTATACTGTTCTGACCGTGGCGCACCTGTTTCCTTTTCAGGAGGGCCTCACGACGGCAGCCAGCTAGGGTTCCGAGAGTTGAGCGTGACGACAGCCCACCGAGCGATGAGGCCTCGATGCAGGGCCCTTTGACAGCAGAGGCACCGGCGGTACCTCTACCCGCCGAGCCACCGATGCTTCCAGCCCCAGCCGCTGACGATGCACGTCGCCTTAGTGAACTGCATGAGTTCCAGCGCCAGCGACCGCCCAGGTTCCGCAGGGAGACAGACCCCCAGGAAGCTGAGGACTGGCTGGAGGCAGTGGTACGGGTTTTTAGGTTAGTGAGGACACCAGTAGACCTCATGGTGATCCTCGTAGTGAGCCTACTGCACGCTGCAGCAGGAAGATTGTGGAGCTTGATGCTCCAGGTGCACGATGAGGCATCTCTCCTCTGGACGGACTTTGAGAGCCTCTTCCGCTCGGAGTTCGTCCCAGCCACCCTACAAGCGGTGCGCATCCATGAGCTTCTTCAGCTGCGACAGGGAAACTTGACGGTCGCCCAGTACTCGGCGAGATTTACCGATCTCTCGCGCTACTCGACAGACATGGTACAGGACCCATTATTCCGGGCCCAAACCTTTGAGCAGGGATTGGGTCATGAGATCAGGGCATCACTAATCTCCCTCAGCATTCAGACTCAGGCAGGAGTACTGGAGCGAGCCCTTTTGATCGAGAGCTTTCTTGCTGAGCCTTCTTCAGCAGAGAGACCTACCGCGGGGCGACATGTAGCAGAGTCTTCTGCAGCAGGCAGTCGAGGGATGACTCATGGGTCCAGGTAGACCAGACCCTCAGGCAGACGACCTCAGGAAACTGGCTCAGCAGTGCAGGGCACACAGCGCGGAGCTAGACTTTAAAGAGGCAGGCAGTGCTACTCATGCGGCGGGCAGGGCCACATGGCTTGTGACTGCCTGACACGCCGTGCCGAGGAGCAGCAGACGGTTGAGGGACCACCCAGGCAGAGGCAGAGGGTCGACCGTGGTGGTCCGCAGGGAGCAGGCAGACGAGGTAGAGGAGCTAGCCGAGCAAAAGGTGGTGGGCGACGCTTTGAGGCTCTACCACCACCACCACCAGGAGGTCCACCCCGGCCACAGGGAGCTGGCGGGCAGAGACAGGCACAGCTCCAGGCAGCGGAGGCCTATGACCACGGCGTGCCCGAGATGATTCGAGATACTATCTGTGTCTATTCCACCCTTGCTGCAGTACTTATAAACATAGGAGCGAGTCATTCTTTCATATTCTCTGCCCTTGTTCGGAGCTCAGAGATTCTGACAGAGTCGTTGGCTCGATCCTTACGGGTAGAGACTCCTACGGGAGCAGACTCGACGATTACGCACTGGTGCCGACAGTGTGAGCTTACTCTAGGAGGCGAGAGCTTCGGCTAGGATCTTCTTTTAGCGGCGTTGAGGCCTTACGACATCATCTTGGGCATGGATTGGTTGTCTACAGTCCATGCACAGATTGACTGTATTAGGCGCAAGGTGCGTTGTGTACGCACCGACGGGAGCAGGTTCACCTTCACCGGCGAGAAGGGAGCCTTTGCAGCACAGGATGGACTCTAGCAGAGGAGAGGACATCCCATCACTCACCAGTTGGATAGCCTCATCCTAGGAGCAGTTGACGTGCGGAGTCCTAGTTTTCCTGCAGTGGTGGATCAGTATGCGAACGTCTTTACCGGCGACGTTCCAGGGCTACCTCATCGCAGAGAGGTAGACTTTTATATCGACCTGTACCCCGGGACAACCCCGATATCGACTCCAGCATATCAGATGGCCCCCGCTGAGCTTCAAGAGCTACGGGTATAGTTGGAGGACTTGTAGGGAAAGGGATTCATCCGACCCAGTGTTTCACCCTGGGCTTCCCCGATTTTGTTCGCCAAGAAGGCGGATGGGAGCTTGTGACTTTGTGTCGACTATCGTCGCCTGAACCAGGTGACAGTTAGGAACAAGTATCCGCTACCGAGGATTGATGACCTCTTCGATCAGCTCAAGGGAGCATAGTGGTTCTCGAAGATAAACCTCAGGTCGGGCTATCATCAGCTCAGAGTTCGGGACGAGGACGTGCAGAAGACGACCTTCAGGTGTCGGTATGGCCACTATGAGTTCTTGGTTATGCCATTAGGCGTAACCAATGCTCCAGCAGTGTTCATGGACCTCATGAATAGGATGTTTCAGCCATACCTAGATCTATTTTTCATGGTCTTCATCGACAACATTTTGATTTACTCGACGACTGAGGAGGAGGAGGCCTACCACTTGCGTGTTGTACTAGACACACTCTGAGAGAATCATCTTTATGGTAAGCTCTTGAAGTGTCAGTTATGGATACGTGAAGTCCACTTCTTGGGATACGTCATCTCTGAGGAGGGAGTTGCAGTGGATCCTGCGAAGATCGAGGCAGTGCTAGCTTGGGATCCACCCAGGAGCGTGACAGAGGTGCGGAGTTTCTTGGGACTAGCTGGATACTACCAGAGATTCGTGCCAGACTTCTCTAGAGTTTTGGAACCACTCTCATCTTTGACAAAGAAGGGGAAACCCTTTGAATGGTCAGAAATATTTCAGCAGAGCTTCCAGGAGCTGAGACAGAGATTGACCTGCGCACCTATCTTGAGGTTTCCTGAGGAGGGAGTAGGGTACGTATTCTACTGCGATGCATCAAGGACCGGACTCAGATGTGTTTTGATGTAGGAGCGGGCCGTGATAACCTATGGATCACGTCATTTGAGGCCGCATGAGCAAAACTACGCTACCCATGACCTGGAGTTAGCAGCAGTGGTCTTCGCTCTGAAGACATGGCGACACTATCTGATGGGCGAACTCTTTACAGTCTTTTCTGACCATCAGAGTCTCAGGTACATCTTCTCTCAGAAGGACCTGAATTTGAGATAGCGGTGATGGATCGAGTTCCTCCAGGACTATGACTTTGAGATAGACTATACTCCTGGGAAGGGGAACGTAGTAGCCGATGCTCTCAGCAGGAGGACGGGCATTCAGCTACTTGAGGAGGCGATAGAGAAGCTAGCCTCTTTGCATATATCCTTCGTGGATAGAGATGGAGCAGCCTTCCTTCAGTCTCTCACAGTCACCCCTCCACTACTACTGCGGGTCAGAGAGGCACAGCGTGGGGACGCTGACTATGAGACGCGGCGTGCACAGATATCCTTAGGACAGACACCTGATGGTTTCTCATTTGGAGAAGAGCACGACGTCTTTTTTAGAGGACATACCTTGGTACCAGTTTCTTTACGGGAGGAGGTGCTGAGAGAGTTTCACACTTCTCCTTTGGCGGTACATCCTGGAGTGGCGAAGATGTACCAGGATCTTAGACGACAGCACTGGTGGCCGAGCATGAAGAAGTCTGTGGCGGAGTTCGTTTCTCGATGCCTCACCTGCCAGCAGGTGAAGGCAGAGCATCAGGTATCATCTGGCTTGGTACATACCTTGGAGGTCCCGAAGTGGAAGTGGGACGGGATATCTATGGATTTCGTGACTGGACTTCCACGCACTTCCAGAGGTCACGACTCCATTTGGGTGATTGTCGACCGACTCACCAAGTCGGCTCACTTCTTACCCATCAGAGATCAGGGCTCAGTGGAGAGCTTGGGATGTCTCTACGTTCAGGAGATTGTATGGCTTCACGGTGTGCCATCATCTATCGTCTCCGATCGAGATGCTCGCTTTACTTCCCGCCTTTGGAAGGGGTTTCAGGAGGCGTTCGGGATGCAGCTACGTCGGAGCACTGCCTTTCACCCTCAGACAGATGGTTAGATGGAGAGGACCATTCAGACTCTCAAGGACATGCTCCGCGCATGTGTCCTCGACTTTGGTCATAGGTGGGAGGGCCACCTACCCTTGGTGGAGTTTGCATACAACAACAGTTACCACTCCACCATCGGGATGGAACCATACGAGGCGTTGTACGACCAACCTTGCAGATCTCCTTTGTGCTCGACAGACCATGGGGAGTCAGCACTTGTGGGACCGGAGATGGTCCAGGCCATGATAGAGAAGGTCCAGGTCATCCAGGAGTGGAGGAGGACAGCTCAGAGCCGGTAGAAGTCTTATGCTGACAGGAGGCGGAGGCCACTAGAGTTCGAGGATGGCGACCACGTCTTCTTACGTGTCTCACCTCGACGTGGATTACGGAGATTTGGCCGAGGCGACAAGATGTCTCCACGCTTCATCGGACCATTCTAGGTCCTCAGCAGGATTGGCAAGGTAGCTTATTGTCTGGATCTACCACCTCAGTTGCACCGGGTTCACAACGTCTTCCACGTATCTCAGCTGAGGAGATACGTGCACGACCCGACGCATATCATTGACTATGGGGAGCTAGATGTTGATGATGGGGCGACTTTTACGGAGGTCCCAGTGGAGATTGAGGTTCGACAGGAGCGGGTCCTACGTGGACGGTCGATTCCTCTAGTGTGCATCAGATGGCAGCACGGGAATCTCTAGGAGAGCACTTGGGAGCGGGAGGCTCAGATGTGTGCTCAGTACCCACATTTGTTTCCCTAGTTTATGATGTATCTTTACGGGGATGTAAAGAGCTGAGATGGGAGTAATGTAAAGACCCGTAAAGTTCAAGAGAAATTTTGTCTTAATTTTCTTTGGGATTTTACAAGAACGCAGTTTCTGACGGCACTTGATTCCGAGGCCTGGTGTGCCTGGAATTTCTATCCGAAGTTTAGCTCGGGTACGTTCAGTGAACGAACGAGCGAGTTTTTCTATCTTTTGAACCAGTGCTCGGAATCGAATTATGAGGGCACTGATGGAACTGTAGCGCCGGTAATTGCTTATGAATGCCATTTCCAGAGTTTTGTTTACACGAGAGAAGTTGTTAATTTGTGTGGAAGGTAAAATAAAAATTATGCAACAATTTTTATTTTTACTTTAAGTGGATTAAGCTTCGGGTGGAAGTTGGGTAACTACCCAACTTCCCCTAGAAGGTTATGAGGGTGGTGGGGCCCACACGAACCCCACCCCTTCACATTCCTTAACTCCCTCAACTCACAATTAAAATTGATAACTTAAGTTTTAATAACTTATGAAATTATTGAAGTGAGTTTAATGTGAGTGTTTGAAATTCAAACCTTATGTTGTGTTAATAAAATAAGTTAGTGTCTTATTTTATTTTTGTTGGATTCTTGTTACCTTGAGTGCTTTGGGAGAAAAAGCTAAGGGAGTCTTGAGTTTCTTCATCCTCTTCGTCGAAGAACACGAAGAACGCGAAGAATGCGAAGAACACCGAATTCCCTAGAGGTCGACGTCTCCTTCCACGACGTCTCCTTCTGCGACGCCTCTTCCCGCGACAGATATTCTGTGACGAATCCTCATTCGACGAACCTCTGTTCAAGCTACGCTCAAGGTAGGGGTTATTTTATTTATTTTGTTCGTGTGTACTTCCTTGTCATTATTTGAGAAAATACGACCAATTGATATCAATTAACGAGAGGGGGTCGGACCGCACAAACACGGCCGACCCTCCCCCTTTATCCATGTTGGTTTCTAATGTGGATTGGAACGGAAAGGCGTGGTGTCGTCGCACCGTGCGGGATCGTGTGGCAAGAAATGTGTGGCGCCGTTGCGCCGCGCTGTGAAATCAAACAAGGATGTGACGCCATCGCACCATGTCGGAGAAAACCGAAGACACCACGGCCGGAGCAGGGCTGCGGCGGAGGGTTGCGGCGCCGTCTCACTGCGCCGGTCGAACCAAGGTCGCGGCCGGTTCCGGGCCGCGGCAGAGCAGGGTGACCGGCGGCCGGTTCCGGGAAGCCGGTGTCAGAGCAGGGAGGGGACCGGCCGTCGCTGGTCCCGTGGTGGCAGAAACCGGTCGTCCGGGCAAGGGATAGCCGGGGGTTCAAACCCCCGGCCGGCCAACTGAGCGGCCGCCATTAAGGGGGGTCGTGGTTACAAACCAGGGGGGCAGGCGCCTCCCTCCTCAATGGATCGACTGTTTGGCCAAGAGCCTGGCCAGCGCGCCAGGCCGGGCCGCGCCCAAGCGGGCCGGACCCAGACCCTGGGGGTATCGGGCCGGGTCGGACCGGGCCTGAACCCCTTAATACCGAATCTTTTCCTGTCGTACGTGCATAACTTGTGCTACGGGCCTCCGATCGACGCACCGTCAGTTGCGATGCGATCCTTGGATCGAGACGTTCATTTCGTTATATCGCACTCAAGGTTTCTAAATACTTGGGTTTGGCCGAGTTGGTTCGTACATGAAACCAACCAGGCCCTCAGAGCGGAAACGCTCGTATCTTGAGCTCCGGACGTCCGATTAATGTACCGTCGACTTTGATGGATTCCTCTAATTGAGACGGATCTTTTGTCTTACTCTGCCTGAGGTTTGGATGCAGGTGGAGTACGTTCGGGTTGGTTTTTCCTTAAAAACCAACCGGTCCCCTAGGACGAAAAAGCCAATAACTCTCAGACCGGGCGTCCGATTAACGCGCCCTCTGCGACGTTGAGTTCATGTTGACGATACGGAACTTTTGGATACATCAACTCTGGACTATGTGTCAGTTGATGTATCAGCCTCTTGGCTCGTGGAGTGGACCCTCCCGAACGAGCTTGATGTGTGCGGGAACCGTAGTGCTGGCTGCGTTTGCGACTGTGACGACGACGACTGTGCAGAGATCCTCAGTGGATTCGACGGCGACGACTACAGCACTCAGCGATCCTATGTGGATCAGTGCTACCGATCCCTGTGTGGGTCCGATCCTATGTGGGTCAGCGCTCAGCGGTTCTGTGTGAGCCAGCGCCTACAGATCCTGTGTGGGTTTGATCCTGTGTGGGTCTTTGTGGGGGTTAGTTACCTATCGATCCTTTGTGGGTCAGATCCTTTGTGAGTCATTGCGGGGGTTAGTACCTATCGATCCTTTGTGGGTTCGACGGCTTAGATGAATCAGTGGATATATCTGATCATTCCTATCGTCATACGAAGAAGTATACCTGTGTGTGCTGAATCCAGTTTTGCTTTCCTATGTGGATTGTGTTGAGCTATCCTGTATGGATTTACGTTTTGCTTTCCTGTGTGGACTGGGTTATACTTGGGCTCGGATGTTGGAGCCGAACGATAATTGATGACTTATGTATATGTATGGGCATATACCTAAGCAGTTTCGGATGTTCCTTTGTGATTTCATCTTTTCTTTGTGGATTTCCCTTTGTGGATTTTGGGAGACCTTCAGGGGTCTTGGGGTCCCTACTGAGTAGCTTATACTCACCCCTTCACGGGCAATGCCCGCACTACGTTGTGTTGGTTGCAGACGACGGACAGCGCTGATCGTGGTTGAGGCTTGCGGAGCAGGACGGTACCTGGAGGTGGACCACTGGACAGGACGTACTCAGAACGGTCGAATGGACCCGAGGAGCAGAGGAGGCTATCTTTACTCACCCTTCAGGTGGGATCTCCAGTGGATAGCTCGGCGTTGTGGCTTTACTTTTCAGTTTCTGTTTTCCCTTCCAGTTGTACTTTACTTTCAGTTTGGGTTTGTATACTGGCCCACTTACTTTTCCGCACTTACTGTTGTACCAGCTTTTACTTAGTGTTTACTTCTACTGCTTGCTTTCTCTGTGGTGTTTGTTTACTTTACAAAGGCAATGCCTTCCCTTTTATCGGGAATTTACGCCTTGGTGCTAGTCTCCATCCCCTGGCCTATGGAAGGCGGGCTTGGGGTAGTCACGGCACGGGCCCTGAGGACGGGTCGTGACACCTTTATCAGAGGTTGTTGGATACCCTACTCTTTGGGTTAAAAGATTTTATACTTGTTACTTGTTTTTTTTTTTGAATTTTATGTCTGCTACATTTTGATAAAGAAAGAAAGTATAAAATTTATATACTTTCTTGTACTTTTGTATACTCTGATAAGTAAGATTTTCTACACTATAAGGTAGAATATTTTCCTTATAAACTTTCCTTGTGTTTCATTTCTGGAACCTAGAAGGTATGATTAGTAGAACTAAAATGGGTATTGTGAATTTACCTTGTTTAACTTTGTTAAACATTTTTTCCCTTAAGGTTAAAAACGAATGTTTTTAAAATTACAATTTACCCCCGTATTTTAATTGAGCATCTACATCATTATTTTGATCTTACAACTAGTATTAGATCATGTCTATGAAATAATTATATTCACATATTAGTTTTCTTTCCCATGTTTTCATTGTTCTAAAATTTTCTTGATTATGTTTTGTTTGAGATTTTTATCTTTGTTTACAAACATTTACTATAAAAAAAATTTGTGGAAAGAAATTTTCTTATAGAATGGTAGGATGGAATGTTGTTTTGATTGAAAATATAAATCCTACCAGACCACCTATTTTTTATGGTAATGATTATGAGTACTGGAGAGATCATATGAAGAATTTTTTGATTAATATTGGAGTGGAAAACTTTGTCATGCTTAATGAGGATTACAAAATTCATGACAAGGAAGTAAAACCTTCACCAACCAAGTGAAATCAGAATATCAATTAAATTACAAGGTACACAATAATTTGTTGTGTTATATGACCAGGAATATATATAGTCAAATTTTTTATTGTGAAGCCGCCAACTGTATTTGGAAGAAGCTTGAGGTTACTCGTTTTGGTACTTCCAAAGTGATAGAAACTAGATGAGCAATGTTGAGAGCTTAATATCATCGATTTATATTTGCTTATGGAGAACGATATTTCAAGGTGAAACAATGATTTATGAAAATTGTAAATACCCTTCAATATATGGGATAAAAAGGTTTAGATGATGAAGCTCTTATGGACAAGATTATAGATATTATAAAAAATTAGCGGGAATCAAAAAGTAAAGATATTGATGAGAATATAAAAGTGTATCAAATTACTCTTGATGTGATTTTTGGAACTCTTCTTTAACATGAGACAATAATGAAAAGAGATGATAATATGAATAAGAGGAAGAATGTCAATGGAACTGTAGCCTTTACTACTAGTAATGTCAAGACTCCAATAATGGTTACAAGATCCAAGTCTAAGAAAGTCATTGTTCTGTTTGAATCAATTTAAAGTGAAAATTCTGAAAATTAATTAGCTAATCTTTCTTGAAGGATGAACAAGATAGTTGGAAATAAATATTTTCAGTATAGATATAAGAAGAAAGAAATAAAGGGCATGAAAGATTCTGAAGTTACTTGCTATGAATGTAAATGAGCTGGACATATCAGGCCAGATTGTCCCATGATTAAAAGAAAAGATAGGAAGTAAAACAATTATGAGAAGAATCGAAATAAATATTACAAGTCTAAGGATATGAATTTCGTGAAGGATAATGACACATGGAGTTCCAATGGTGGTGAATCTTCAGATGAATACTCATATTATGAATCTTCTTGTTTTAAGAATATTGGTCTACTAGCTATAATACCTTTTGAAAATCATTTTCTTATGGGTAAGGTACACAATGCTGAATCTATCACCAATATATCATTGAATGAAAATTATATTGATGATAAATATTATTAATCTTCAGATGATGAATCTTCCTCGTTAGAAGATAATACCTTACCTTCATTTTAAGAAATATATAGATTTTCTAATCTTCTTAAGAATGAAAATTCTAAACTAAATAAAAATCATGATATGGAAAATTCTAGAATTTATGTTTTAACAAAATAAGTATCAGAACTATCTAAATATCTTGATAAGAAAATTTTATATTTTTAAAGTTTTTTTAAAAACCATGAGGAAGATAATTATGAGAAGGATAAAAATTATAAAGATTTTGAAAATGTAATTTCTAAGAAAAATACTACAGAGGCAAGCTCTAGTTCTGAAAAAAATGTTTTTTAGGATAAAAATTTGGTTATTAAACTAAAGATAGAAATATTTTCCTCAAGGAAATGTCTCTCAAATTTTACCTCTGGTAAGGAAAATTTTGACAAGATGTATTCCCAAATTATTCCTTTAATTAATAGTTCTAGGTTTAGTTGTACCAATTATAAATAAATTATTAGTAATAACTATTTTTTCCCCAAAGTGCTTCATTCTTTACTAAATGTCAGTGTAGAGGACATTGTGAGATAAAATTCTTATAAATAAAATCCAGTCCATAGGTTTTCCTAAATCTTATTTTTCTATGAAAATTTAGATACCAAAAAAATGTCTTTCTAAAATTTCCTGATCCAAGAATGTTTGGATTCCGAAAGTATAACTCTTTTATTTTCAGAAAAACATAGAAAGTAAAAAGATTAATACATGGTAAATGGATATTGGATGTTCCCGACATATGACTGGTAAGAAAAACTTCTTTGAAAAGATTATCAAGACAAAAGGAGGGAATGTAACTTTGGGAGATAATGATCATGGAGAAATTGTTGGTATAAGTAACATTGATCTTCTTGGAAAAACATTGATTTAAAATGTTTTATTTGATAAGGATCTTAAGCACAACCTCATTAGTATAAGTCAATTATGTGATGAAGGTTACCTTGTGAATTTGAGGAATGAGAAGTGCTTACCAGAAAATTCCAAGGAAGATTTTATAATTTTTTCCAATAGGCAAGAGAATGTATACACAATAAACATTAAAGATAATAGGAGACAAGATATACCCTGTCTTAGTGTAATGGAAGATCAATATTGGTTATGGAATAGAAGGTTAAGAAACTGTAACCTTATGATCCTATGGAAACTCTCGAAGAAAATACTTTTTAAGGATCTACCAGATCTTATATTTTATTCTTCAAAAGTTTTTAATCCTTGTCAATTTGGCATGAAACATAAATCTCGTTTAAAATAAATTGGTAAAGTCTCAAATTATGATGCATTACATTTATTACATATGAATCTTTTTTGTCCAACAAAAAATAGAAGTATTGGATGAAAATATTTTGTATTTTTCTCAGTTGATGATTACAATATATTTACGTGGGTATATTTTCTAACAAAGAAGTATGAAGATTTTTATTATTTCAAAAAATTTTGAGACCAAGTTAAAAATGAGAAAAACCTTCCATTGATAACTATTCATAGTGATCATGGAGAAGAATTTCAAAATTAAGATTATGAATCTTTTTGTAGTAGAAAAGGCATTACTCATAAATTATCATCTCCACGAACTCTTCAACAAAATGGTGTTGTTGAAAGAAGAAAGAGAATTCTATAAGAGGTAACTAGAACCACGTTGAGTGAATATTCTATTTATAAACACTTTTGGGCTGAAGCTTTAAGTACCACTTGCTATACTATAAATCTAGTTTTGATTAGATCTTTTCTTAACAAAACCCCTTACGAATTATGGAATGGTAGAAAACCTAGACTTTCTTACTTCAAGGTATTTGGTTACAAAGTATTCATTCTAAATAATAAAGATATTCAACATAAATTTGCACACAAATCTAATGAAGGAATTTTCCTAGGCTACTCCATAACTTCTAAGGCTTATAGAGTTTTTGATAAAAATACTTGTAATATTGAAGAAACATTACATGTTAAATTTGATGAAACTAATCCTTTTATTTTTAAACAACCCCAATCTACATATTAGGATGTGTTTTCAAAAACTGATTATGAACACTTGATAGAAGATATTTCTAATAAGTAAAATTTTCAAGAGAATATTTTTGAATAATTTAACCCAATATATTTCTTACCATATGTTGATGAAAAGGTCTTACCAAACCCAAATCAGTTGTTTCTCAAGAATCATCCCAGTTATAGTATCAATGGTGATGTAAATTAACCTGTAAGGACTATAAGTTCCTTATGAAATAAAGGATAACATCTATAATTCCGTTCCCAATTAGAACCAAAAAGAACTGATGAATCTTTATGTGATGATTATTAGATAAAAGCCATGAAAGATAAGTTAAATTAATTTGAAGGGAACAAAGTCTGAACCTTGGTTAAAAGACCTAAGGAAACTTCTATAATTGGAGTAAAATGGGTCTTCAGAAATAAGTGTAATGAAAATAGAATCATTTTGAGAAATAAATCTAGATTAGTTGATAAGGGATATAATCAACAAGAAGGTATAGACTATGAATTGATCTATTCTCTAGTAGCTATACTTGAATCCATTCACATTTTACTTGCCTTTACAGCAATCTTTAATTTTAAACTTTTTCAAATGGATGTAAAATGTTTTTTCCTTAATGGATATATTCAAGAGGAGGTTTATGTCGAACAACCTCCTAGTTTTGAAGACACAAAACATACTAAACATGTATTCAAACTTACCAAATCTTTATATGGACTTAAACAGGACCCTAGAGCCTGGTATGATAAACTTACTTGATTTTTGTTACAAAAAAACTATGTTAAGGGAACTGTTGATCCAACCCTTTTATAAAGAAAGATAGGAAAAATGTTTTGATTTTTCAATTTTTTGTCGATGAAATTATATTTGGTTAAACTTAGAATCGATAACTGATTCGTTTGTGAATCTAATGACATCTGAGTTTGAAATGAGTATGGTGGGAGAGTTTGTGTGTATCTAAACCAAATGAATGGTATCCGGTTTATCCAGAGATTCTGGTATAATTTTATGATACTGTATGTTTTTTTATTCTATATAGGAAGAATAAATTTTCTTTTAAGAGTTATGGGAAAACTTATTCCATTTCCTTTAGCTTGGATGCAAGCATTATAGGAATTATGTATGAAGGGGAACCTGATTTCTACACCCACAAGCTACTGGATATATTAGGATGTTTTGATGAGGAGAAGGACATAGAGTGATTTGGTTTATTACGTGTAAAGACACTAAAGTTTAATCATATCTCTAAAAATTTCCGGATTCTAGATTTATGGGTTCAAGGATTTATCAATCCAAGAAAAGGTGAAAAGGATATATTAAAAAAAAGAGTGATATCTATATTCTAGATTTTCTTGTGAAGCTCAGGAGGATTAATCTGGTGAAGTATGTCTTGCTTACAATTATGAATATAATGAATGGGACCCTCAAATCACAAATAATTATATATCTGGTTATTATTTCAAAGATCATGGTTCTTTTCCTAGATTATTTCAAAATTCAATGCAGTTCTAAGCCAAGAAATTTTAAGGTTATGTGGTTGAGTGATGATATGATCAAAAGGATGATGGTTGGATGTAAAATCAAGTCTGGATAATTTTTTGACTTGTCTGAAAGTGAGATCGAAGTCTTATCCAAGAATTTAGATGTAGTTGAGTCATCCAAGAAAGGTGGAAGGAAGAGAAAGCTGAAGGAACCGGAAGTAAAAGAAAAATCTCCTACAGTTCAAGAAACCCAATCAATACCTCCAAAATCTAAGAAGAAAAAGACCTATCTGGATTAAGTTGTTTCTAAGTGGAGATAATATAAAAAAGAATAAGAATTAAGGAGAGACTAGATTTGTCCTGGACCCTTCTAAGGAAAAAGCATTGAAGATTAAGGCTGCTGAGAAGTATTAAAAACAATAAAAATAGAAGAATCAAAAGAAGAAGTTGTCTAAGGATGAAATAGTTGAAGCTCTTCTCAGGGACACCGAAAAAACTATGAACAATTTCAAGTACCAAAATCATTTTTACAAGAACCACTTCCAGTGACTCCAGGAAAAAAAATGGACATTCCGGAACCTGATGAAGAGGAAGATATTGTGTAGTAAGAGGAAGTGGAAGGAGAATAAGAGGAATAAGGGGATGATATTGATGATTTCTTAAGTCAAGTTGATCGATATCTTGAGAAGGATAGTCCTTATGATAAATTGTGAATCCGTACATCCCTGGTCGAATCCTCTAAACTTGATAACCTAGGAAAAGAAGAAGAGGGTCAGGAAGAAGTAAACAAACCATCAGAAGAAGAGTGAAGCAACCATGAATTGGTTCAATTAGAGAATATAGTGTAAGATGTTGAAAATGAAATGTTTTAGTAAGATAAGATATTCCATCTATCAGATAGTGAACATGAATCACCAAAGGCTGATGAGATCATTTTGAGAGTTAATAAAGAAAAAAAGATGTTATATGATACAACTAAGAAGTTCGTGGTGGCTAAGAAATATGTTTGTGCATATTCTAAAAGAAATAATGATGAGATAGAGAAATAATCCTCACCAACAAGGGAATCTGATTTAGAATCGTCTTCTATGGGTCATGATTTTGTGGTCCAATCCATGAAAAAATTGGTTGATACAATTCCTTTGTTTCCAAGTATTGACTTGAGATTTCATATGCTTCAACATTCATTTAATCAGAAATCAGGTTCTTTTTCTATGCTTATTGACATATTCGTCAGGATTGTGGTTGATTTTAAATCCATCTACATCGGGTATGATGATCACATGAGATCATGAAAGGAAATCACTAAGTGTTCCAGGAATACAATTGAAGAGATAAGAATATTTGATGACTTTCAAGATAATGTGAAGGATGCTTTTGATACTAAATATAACAAGATCCAATATCTTAATATAAGTTTCAATGAGAAGGTCAATCCTGAACAAACAAATTGGAAGTAGGAAGACAAGGATCTGAATGTGAAATTTAATTCAACTTCATTGAATATAAAAAGGGAGAGATATCTTAGAATCTAGTTCGAAGAAAATATTAGTAAGCAAGAAGAGCTTTTGAAGACTCAGGTAGAAATTCTTAAGGCACAGGAAGAAAAGATCAAAGCTCTAGAAAAGAAAAATGAAGATCAGGATCAACTGCTCAAACTTTTTTAAGAGGATCATAAAGAGATAAAAAATATTAAAACCATTGCCAAGAATCTTATGCCGAAGGAAAAATAAGGATGATTTTTTCCTTAACTCTGAACTTTTGTTGTAGTAACTTTCTTGAAGAAATTTTTCCAATCAGAATGGAAATTTTAATTGTCCTTTATGTGTTTTTTTGTATAGTCCTAATATTTTAGGTACCATTTTTTCCATTCCCTTTATTCCTTTTTGAAAATCACAAAGGGGGAGAATGGAATGATAATAAGAATACAATGTAAACAAGAGAATTTTTGAAGTAAGGTAGAGTTTCTCTAAGGGGGAGTTTTATCAAAGAATATTTCCTTATGCAATAAAAAGAAAAATCTCTTTAAGGATGTCAAGAATACAATCCTTATGGATTTAAAAAACTAAGGGGGGGTTATTCGTATTCACCATGATCCATAAGTAAAGGGAGAGAAGTTTTTATTTTATGTTTATAAATCAAAATTCTATGTCCTTATATTCTGTTTCGAATGGTTGTTTTTGCTTTCCAAAAAGGGGGATATTGTTGAGTCCATAAGTTTTCCTTATGAATTTTCCATTCCTCCATGTTTTTAAAATCACAAACACTTTATCTTAAGGAAAATTTTTTTTACCTAAGGATTGTTTTCATAAGGAATATTTACCTTCCCTAAAGAAATTTTTATCCTTACCATTGTTTTCATTGTTTCATTTTAAAATCTCTCTAAATCAAAACCATTTTATTACTAAGTCTAAAACTAGGATTCTTATATAAAACCTTGGAATATTATAATTCCTTGGATATAGAGTGTTCAATTTTCAGACTCCATATTCTCTGAAATTCAGAATCCGAATTCTGAGAAATTCAGACTCCAAATTCTATAAAATTCCAACTCCGAATTCTATGAAATTCAAACACAAAATTATCTAAAAGTCAAACTCCAAATTCTCTAAAATTAAGAATTCCAATTCTCTGAAATTTAGACTCCAAATTCCTCATAATTTGGACTCTGAATTCCCTTTAATTCGGACTCAGAATTCCACGTAATTCTGACTCTGAATTCCCAAAAATCAGACTCTGAATTTGTAACACCCCAAGCTTCTACAGTACACTTCCCTTTGAATAATGCAATAGCAAGTGTTGTACACAACATCAAGTTCTAACACACCACAACCAATAAAAGTAGCCATTTTGAATAGTAATACCCACTTTTTGAAATTTATAAATTTTATTTTTCAAAATGGACTTCATTTTTGGATTTGGAATATCAAAATTAGCCTAGGTTGAATTTTTGGTATTTTTCTGAAAAACTTCATTTTTTGATGAATAGTGAAACCACTAAGTGGTCGTTAAAAAACTAAATTTTTTATAAAACTTAATTTTACCCCTTCTATGATTGGAATTTTGAAAATATGAGAGACACGGTTAATATCAAGGAGTAAAATGTTGTTCAATGAGATTAAAATAATTTTTGGGGAATACTAACTTTTTACTTTTATTTACCACGATTAAAAGTAAATAGGGTAATTAAGGGTAAAATGATATTAATATTACCATAACATATGTCCTAATTCTAATGGACAAGTTTATCTAGACCAAAAACAACCTTAGGAATAAAATATTATCATTTAGGTCTACTTGGATTAGATTAGGAAATTTATTATTATTTAATTCAAAGAAGAGTTAAAAGAGGTAAAATCGAAGTTTATTTACTAAAAAATTTTTAATATAGGGTTATACATAAGATAAATTTGATTTTAAATATTCATTAGAAATATAAAAATATTTCATACATAATGGTAATTTATTTATAATTTTTAGACATTAAATAATTTAATTTATTTATGACACAATGGTGATGCAGTAATTACCTAATTAATGAAATATTAAAATAATTGATATTATAAATATGAAAATAAATGTAATTTGAGACTGTTTATTAATTCCTCTAATTATCTAGGTTAATATTACATATTAGGATTGATTATATAAATTTTTTTCGAAGTAATAATGTTTTTATGAATTTATCAAAAAAAATAACCAATAGTGTCAAAATTGACATAAAAGTTTTTTTAAAACAAATATTATATTATTAATTTATAGTCAATTCCTAAAAATCTATGGTTTGGCCAAGAGACATATATCATGATAGGTGTATCATTGTTGGACCACTTGTAGGTCACTTGGATTTATATATTAATTTTATTAACTATATAATATAAAAATACAAAGTGACATGGTAAGTGTCAAACTAATTAACTAAGTGTTAAAACTAAAAGATAAGGTTAATATAATGACCCAAACCTATCTAAATTCTATTGGTTGAGTAGTTTTCGACCCATACTCACCATAACCTTTAAATAATCCACTTTGGAGCCATTAGAAACCGAATATTAATTTATTATAAAATAATATTTCTAGCTTTTCCAAAGGTGCCCCTCACCCCTCTTATAAAAGGGCACTCACCCTTCTCACTAATTAACACATTCAAATCCTTTTGGCTCGGCCAAACCATGCCCAAATACTCTATAAACATACCTCACTTCAACCTAGAAACCTTATTTTGATCAGAAAGCCAACATAAGGATCCCTTTTGATCAAATCAAAAGGAAGAACCCGAAGAAGAGGCTTTGTTTTCACCGCCCTCTTTCAAGTTCCTTTCTTCTTCAACTTCTTCTTTCATTGTTATTACCATTATAAAATAATAACTCTAGTATCTTATAAATACTATAATGTTATTATATAAATGGTACAACCATATTCATTATTCTATCCATCCTTTGAATGACATGTCACCATACGTGCGTACGTACGGCTTACCGTCTCCACGTCGTGGTGTAATTGTTATTCAATAAATTATTATTTGTATGGGTATAATAATGATGTTTAATTCATGTAAATAATACATATAACATGATAATTATTCTGTATATATGATATAACATCCAATTATATATTATTTTAATATCAAAATAATGATATTTGTGCGTATGTACGGACTACCGTCTCCACGAACACGATGAGATTCATTCTCCATCGTATCCATTCAAGTATAATTCTCATTTGATGATTAAAAATAATGTTTAAGGACTTGATATAATTCTGGATATTAATAATATACAACCTATCCCTATCAAACATGGATTATGAAACAAAACATATAAAGGAAAACGAGTAAGTTAACACCCGAAACGACGATAATTCTAAGATATTATTAACAAAGCAATGTTAAAAGATCATATATTATATCCTATTAATGTATATGATTCTTGTATAATTTAATAACAATTATTTCACCATTATAAAGGAGGTTAACCTACCCTCAACCAAGGAAAAGTACAAGGTAAGGGTTTATTTCGCAATCTCTTCATTATCCGAGGTTGTTTATAGGTAATAATCTATTGGGATTTATTTATCATCCACATCCATGTTTCTTAAAAATGTATTCCAAAAAAAATTAATATTTACAAGAATATGGGTTAAGTCATGTATACCCTAGTTTGACTTTTTATAAGAGGTTTATAAAGTAATCTTTCCGTCATTTTCCAAACAAGGTTCTTTTTAACCTTTTCGATAGAATTAAGGTAAGAATGTTTTTTTAACTTATACGACTGGTGTGGCTATTTGTCGCCGTTATAAAATCTTCAAAGCCTCCCTTACAAGCTTATAAGAAATTTTTCAAAGTAAATGTTTTATTTTATAATTATGTGATTCTTAATTGATTTCAAAATAGGAAGAGATATTTCTCTAAATTGAGTTTTGATTTCATCTATGTCAACATCTTTTGATGGATTCTAAGTTTATTTGGAGTTGATTTATTATGATACAAAACTTCCCTATTGTATTGATGATTTTGTGATATGTTTGACTGTGGATGTGTTATTTTTATACCATTCATGGTTTATGAAGAAATTATTGACATTTCGTATGCTAGTTTTAATACGAATGTTTATGTTATGTTTAAACCTGTTCATATGAGGAATGAATTGGACTTAATATGTGACGGGTGGAGCCCGCTATAGCTCCCTGATGCATCGGTAGGTCTCATGAGACAAACTAGAGTCTTGGAACAAGGCCTTGACAAAATCTTATTTTTAGTCTTGGCACGAGGTCTTGGCTATGTGGTTATGATTGTTTGGCATTATGAATTCCATCATTATAAAAGTGGTTATTGATATTGCATGTGATTATTCAATTAGTAGAATATCCATGTGAATAAGTAAATTGCATTATTTCATTTTATTTTTTCCATACTATGTTGAAGTTCAAGTTTAAAAGGCTTTTGTTTTAGTTATACATTGCCTTAAATGTTTATTCTTATTTATGAAATATTCCACTATATTGTTATCCTTAATGGGCATTTGAGCTCACCCCTTTTCTATGTTTTATTTTTCCCAGGATGAGAAGAAGTAATTTATGAATGACCTACAGGGATAATATTAGGGGATAAGAGTGTGTACTATGGAGACTATATTGTTGTAGTTTTCATTTTATGATGTAATGTAAATTTTATTAATTTATCTAGTTATTACAAGGCTACTAAAATAATCGATCTTTCGAGACGTGATCTTTCTTGTGATCATGCCAATGTTATGTAATAATGCACCGAATCATGGTATCTAGGGTCGGGGCGTTACAGTTAGTATCAGAGGAAGTTTAGTACAAACCTTGGAAGCTATATTTAGATCAACTCTGATTAGAGCACATTGATTTAAGATGGACTTTGAGGATTAGTATAGAAGAACTTCTTATAATATTGTTATTGTAGAGATTTTGTGAGTTTTCTGAGCAATACATCCATGTCTGGATACGAGCAGGTACAGGCGGATCTAGCACAGATGTACCTAGGGGTAAAATCCGAAAACACCGCTTTGAGCTAGACTCGAACGGGAACTGGTGCATGACAACGGGCCTTTCTGCACTCTTGGTTACAACACTCCTGGGGGATATTCTTAGGATAACTCTCATTTTATTTACAAATCATTATTAAGGGTTTATGAGTATATAAGTCCTCAAAGAAAATATTTTTATGATTATGGATTATATCCATAAATAGTTGAATTTATGTTAAGTGTTTCATAAGTATGGAATTATGTATTTTGATTTATAAACTGATCTAGTTTATTCCATTGTTTAGAAATGGTGCCTAGTGGAAGAAATGGAAACCGTATCAATGCACGCACTCCATGTAGGGATTTCCCTCCTGCTCAAGATAATTATAGTGGAGCTGGTGATGCAACTGGTGCTGATCAACTAATCACCATACTGGGATAACTCACTCAGGTTATGAATAATAACCTTACCCGTATGGAGCACCCTGATCCACAGCTTGGAGGATCAATGTTAGATCGATTCATGAGGAAAAAACCACCAAAATTCAATGGGAGTACAAATCCATTGGTTGTTGAGCAATGGATAAGTTCCCTAGAAAAAATATTTCAGGCTTTGGAAAGTAGTAAAAGGGAAAAAGTTATCATGGCAGTTTACAGCCTCACTGGAGATGCTGATCAATGGTCATCATTGATTCAAAACATGAAGGAAGATGATGAAGTATCAAATATGGAATGGAGGGAGATCAAAGATCTGTTTTTAGAAAAATAATTTCCTCGTGACCATCTAGAAGATATGGAAAGACAATTTCTACATCTGAGAAAAAAGGAGGATGAGAATGTCCAAAGTATGAGGATAACTTTACGATGTTAGTGAGGTATACTGGAGATTATATACGTAACCCATGAAGTAAGATTGATCGTTTCTTTGATGGGTTAAAACCATTTCTCTGTCGAGCATTAGTCTCACAATCCTTATCATCGTACGAAGATATTGTCTCATGTGCTATCAAGAAAGAAAAGGAATTCTCCAATTCTTATGACATTAAGGCAAAGCAAGAGAAGAAGAGATCTGCTGATCAATCTGGGAATGGAAATAAGGGGAAAAAGGGAAAAGTTGAATATCCAACCTGCAGTAAATGTGGGAAGAAACACCCTGGTACTTGATTAAATGGAATGGGAGTCTGTTACAAGTGTGGTGAAAAAGGCCACCAAGCTCCTGATTGCAACGGGAAGAAGGAAGCTACCGATGTTCAGTGCTACAATTGTAGTTAGATGGGACATTATGCCAATGAATGTCCTAAGAGTCAGGGGAACTTACCTCAGAAAAGGCCATGGGATCAAGGCCAAGCTTATGCTATCACTACTTCTGAGGTATAAGCTCTGAAAGACGTGGTGGCAGGTAATTTAATGGTTTCCTCAAGTTTATAAAATGCATTATTTGATTCTAGATCATCGCATTGTTTCATATATTCCCAGTTTTCTAAGAAAATTAGATATTTCCAATTTTATTTAACAAGGGAGTTGTCAGTTAAAACTCCTAAGGGAAGTATCATTGGAACAAAGTTTTGTGAATCAGTCCCCATTAGAGCACATATATGTTCTTTATCTGCTGATCTCATCGTCATACCTATGATTGAGTTTGATATAATCCTCGGTATGGATTGTCTTTCAGACCATGATGTGAAGATTTATTGTAAGAAGATAGAGGTTATGATTTTTGATGATGATGATAAGGAACACCTTATCTTTAGGGCGGAATCATCACCACCTAATTCTTATCTAGATCCACCCCTAGTAGCTCAACTAAAATCCATTTTTGGGGAGGAATAGAATGAATTGATTGTGGATGAGGAAAGGAATGTTAAAATAGAGGATGTACCTATTGTGAATGAATATGTAGATGTGTTTCCGTAAGAGATACCTGGACATCCTACAGAATGAGAAGTTGAGTATTCCATTGATTTAATTCCTGGATCAAGGCCTATATCGAAGACCCCTTATAGAATGGCCACTGTGGAATTAGTTGAACTAAATAAACAACTAGAGGAATTGAGTAATAAGGGAAATATTATCCCTAGTGTTTCTCCATGGGGAGCCCCTGTTATTTTTGTTATAAAGAAAGATGGGTCTATGAGGTTATGTATCGACTATAGGGAGATTAGTGCTATAACAATAAAGAAAAAGTATCCCCTACCTCGCATTGATTATTTATTTGACCAACTGGATGGAGCTCAATACTTTTCAATGATTGACCTTCAATCTGGATACCATAAGTTGTGTGTGAAGAAGGAAGACATTCCAAAGATAGCATTTTGAACCAGGTATGGGCATTACGAGTTTACAGTAATGCCTTTTGGATTGACTAATGCACCCTCTGTATTGATGGATTTGATTAATAGAGTTTTCAAGGAATATCACGATGAATTTGTGGTGGTGTTTATTAAATATATCTTGGTATACTCCAAAATCTACAAAGATCATGAAAATAACTTGCGCATTATCCTGAAGACTCTGAGAAGACATGAATTATATGGGAAGTTTACCAAGTGTGAATTCTGGATTTAGGATATTTCTTTTCTTGGCCATATTTTCTCTAAAGATGGAATCTCTGTTGATACTTCTAAGACCAAGGAAATCCAAGAATGGCCACCATCGATGATTATAACTGAGGTACACAGTTTTATTGGTTTGGGAGGTTATTATGGACGTTTCATCCAGAATTTTTCCCGGTTGGCTAACCAATTAACAAAGCTCACACGTAAACGGGTAAAATTTGTTTGGACAAAAGAGTGTGAAGAGTGTTTCGAAGAATTGAAGATAAGATTAGTCAATTCTCTTATATTGACTCTACCATCAAGGAATGATGGGTTTTTTATTTATAGTGATGCATTGAAGAAAGGACATGGTTGTGTCCTTATACAGAATAATAGGGTTATTTCTTATGCATCACGACAGTTGAAAATTCATGACCAAAACTATCCTACTCATGATCAAGAGTTAGCAGCTGTGATCTTTGCTTTGAAGATATGGAGGCACTACCTCTATGGTGAAAAATATGAGATTTATACTGATCTAAAGAGTTTTAAGTATATTTTCTCACAAAAAGAACTCAATATGAGGCAAAGGCGATGGCTAGAATTACTCAAGGATTATGATTGCACGATACACTACCACCCGGGGAAGGAAAACAAGGTGGCTGATGCTTTGAGCAGAAAAGACAATGGAGTTTTGAACAATATGAGAATTGAAAGGGAAACAATTTTCATGGATCTAGTGAAGATGGACATGGGAATAACCAGGGAAGGTGAAACATCAATGCTTTTTCAAAATGGTTTCCAAACCATATTTACTAGAAAGGATTACGAGTTCTCAGACCGATGATGAAGAATTTCAAAAGAAGATTAAAGCTATGAATGATGGGAGATTGAGAGACTTTGTGTATGAAGAAGGAATTTTTAAATTCAAGAAGAGACTTTGTGTTCCCGATATACCTGATCTAAAAAGGGAATTACTGGATGATTCTCATAGTTCCAATTTCTCTATAAACCCTAGGAGCACAAAAATGTATAGAGATTTGAAGGAACATTTTGGTGGGACAACATGAAGAAGGATATTGCTAATTTTCTGTCAAGATGTATGGTTTGTCAATAAGTGAAAGCTGGAAGGCAACAGCCTGGTGGAGTATTGAAACCTCTTCCTATACCTGAGTGGAAATGGGATAATATTACGATGGACTTCGTCATGGGGATACCAAAGACTCCTAGAAGGAACAATGCAATATGGATTATTGTTGATCGTCTTACCAAGTCAGCACATTTTCTTATTATAAGGGAAGATTTTCCACTTAAACGTCTAGCAAGACTATATATTGATGAAGTTGTGAGACTTCATGGAGTACCCCTATCGATTGTTTCTGATCGTGATCCCTGTTTTACTTCAAGATTCTGGAAACGTATTTAGAAATCCTTGGATACTGAACTTCATTTGGGCACTGCCTACCACCCTCAAACAGATGGAAAATCAGAACGAACTATTCAAACCTTAGAAGACATGTTGAGATCCTGCTCACTTGACTATCAGGGTATGTGGGATCAATATTTACCTCTGGTAGAATTTTCCTATAACAATAGCTTTCATTCGAGTTTTTAGATGGCACCATATGAAGCATTATACAGAAAGAGATGCCGCACACCAACCTGTTGGGATGACATTGGTGAACGAAAACTTGTAGGCCCAGATCTAGTGGAGGAAACAATGGAAAATGTAGAGGTAATCCAAAACAACATCAAAACATCTCAAAGTAGGCAGAAGAGCTATGCCGATAACCTAAGGAAGGATTTGGAATTTCTGGTAGGAGATCATGTTTTCTTGAAGGTATCTCCATGGAAGGGAGTTATACGTTTCAGTAAGAAGGGTAAATTGAGTCCCAGGTACATCGGACCTTTCGAAATTCTAGAACGAATTGGGGCTGTAGCTTACCATTTGGAAATGCCGCCAAGTCTCTCCAAAGTTCACGATGTATTCCACGTATCACAGTTGAGGAAATACATGCCTGACCCAACGCATGTACTCACCTATGAGGAATTAGAGCTGGAACCTGATCTGTCTTATTGCGAAGATCCCATCAAGATTCTTGATATGAGAGAACAATTACTGAGAAACCGGACGACTCGTCTGGTAAAAGTCTTGTGGAGAAACCATAAGATGGAATATGCAACGTGGGAACCCGAGGAACTTATTATGAAGAACCTCCCAAGTCTTTTCATGTGGTAGTATTCTAGAAATTTCTAGGATGAAATTATTTGAAGGAGGTGAGAATGTAACACCCCAATCTTCTATGGTACGCTTCTATTTGAATAATGCAATAGCGTGTGTTGTACACAACATCGAGTTCTTACACACCACAACCAATCAAACTAGCCGTTATGAATAGTAATACCCACTTTTTGAAATTTATAAATTTTATTTTTCAAAATGGATTTCATTTTTGGATTCAGAATATCAAAATTATCCTAGGGAGAATTTTTGGTATTTTTCTGAAAAACTTCATTTTTTGATGAATAGTGAATCCAGTAAGTGGTAGTTAAAAAACTGATTTTTTCATAAAACATAATTTTACCGCTTCTGTGATTGGAATTTCGAAAATCCGAGAGACACGGTTAATATCAAGGAGTAAAATGTGGTTCAATGAGATGAAAATAATTTTTGGTGAATAGTAACATTTTAATTTTATTTACCACAGTTAAAAGTAAATAGGGTAATTAAGGGTAAAAATGGTATTAATATTACCCTAAAACATGTCCTAATTCTATTGGACAAATTTATATCGACCAAAAACAACCTTAGGAATAAAATATTATCATTTAGGTCCACTTGGATTAGATTAGGACGTTTATTATTATTTAATTCAAAGAAGAGTTAAAAGAGTTAAAATCAATGTTTATTTACTAAAACATTTTTAATATAGGGTTATACATAAGATAAATTCTATTTTAATTATTCATTATAAATCTAAAAAGATTTCCTACATAATGGTATTTTATTTATAATTTTTAGACATTAAATAACTTAATTTATTTATGACACAATGGTGATGCAGTAATTACCTAATTAATGAAATATTTAAATAATTGACATCATAAATATCAAAATAAATGTAATTTAAGAATTTTTATTAATTAAACTAATTTTATAGGTTAATATGACATATTAGGGTTGATTATATAAATTTTTTCGAAGTAATAATGTTTTTAAGAATTTATCAAAAACAAAATACCCAATAGTGTCAAAATTGACATAAAAGAGTTTTTAAAACAAATATTATATTATTAATGTATATTCAATTCCTAAAAATCTAAGGTTTGGCCAGGAGACTTAGATCATGATAGGTGTATCCTTAATAGACCACTTGGAGGCCCCTTAGAGGTATATAGTAAGTTTATTAACTATATAATATAAAAATACAAATTGACATGGTAAGTGTCAAACTAATTAACTAAGAGTTAAAACTAAAAGATACGGTTAATATAGTGACCCAAACCTATCTAAATTCTATTGGTTGAGTGGTTTTAGACCCATACCCACCATAACCTTTAAATAATCCACTTTTTATCCATTAGAAACCGAATATGAATTTATTATAAAATAATATTTCTAGATTTTCCAAAGGTGCTCATCACCCCTCTTATAAAAGGGCACTCCCCCTTCTCTATAATTCACACATTCAAAGCCTTTTGGCTCGGCCATCCCCTGACCAGATACTCTCTCAACTTCCCTCACTTAAACCTAGAGGCCTTTGTTTGATCATAAATCCAACCTAAGGATCCCTTTTGATCAAATCAAAAGGAAGAACCCGAAAAAGAGGTAATGTTTTCACCACCCTCTTTCATGTTTCTTTCTTCTTCAACTTATTCTTTCTTTGTTATTACCATTCTAAAATAATAACTCCAGTATATTATATATACCTTTATGGTATTATAAATATTTTACAACCATATTCAGTATTATATCCATCTGTTGAATGACATGTCACCATACGTGCATACGTAGGGCTTACCGTCTCCACATCGTGGTATAATTGTTATTCAATAAATTACTATTTGGATGGGTATAATAATGATGTGTAATTCATTTAAATAATAAATATAACATGATAATGATTCTGTATATATGATATAACATCCAATTAAATATTATTTTAATATCAAAAGAATGATATTGTCGCTCGAGCGTACGTACGGACTACCGTCTCCACGAACGCGATGAGATTCATTCTCCATCGTATCCATTCAACTATAATTCTCATTTGATGATTAAAAATAATGTTTAAGGACTTGATATAATTCTGTATATGAATAACATACAACCTATCCATAACAAACAAGGCTTATGTAACAAAACATATAAAAGAAAACGAGTAATTTAACACCTGAAACGACGATAATTCTAAGATATTATTAACAAAGCAATGTTAAAAGATCATATATGATATCATATTAATGTATATGATTCTTGTATAATTTAATATCAATTATTTCACCATTATAGAGGAGTTTAACCTACCCTCCTCCAAGTAAAAGTACAAGGTAAGGGTTTATTTCGCAATTTCTTCATTATCTGAGGTTGTTTATACGTAATAATCTACTGGGATTTCATTATCATCCAAATCCATGTTTCTTAAAAACTTATTCCAAAACATTTTTAATATTTACAAGAATATGGGTTAAAGTCATTTATACCCTTGTTTTACTTTTTATAAGAGGTTTATAAAGTAATCTTTCCGTCATTTTCAAAACAAGGTGCTTTTTAACCTTTTCGACAGAATTAAGGTAAGAATGTTTTTTTAACTTATACGGCGGATGCTGCTATTTTCCACTGTTATAAAATCTTCAAAGCTTCCCTTACAGGCTTATAATAAAATTTTCAAAGTAAATGTTTTATTTTATAATTATGTGACTCTTAAATGATTTCAAAATATGAAGAGATATTTCTCTAAAATGAGTTTTGATTTAATCTATGTCAACATCCTTTGATGAATTCAAAGTTTATATGGAGTTGATTTATAATGATACAAAACTTCCATATTGTATTGATGGTTTTGTGATATGTTTGTCTATGGATGTGTTATTTTTATACCATTCATGGTTTATGACGAAATTATTGACATTTCGTATGCTAGTTTTAATACGAATGTTTATGTTATGTTTAAACCTATTCATACGAGGAATGCATTGGAATTAATAAGTGACGGGTGGAGCCTGCTATAGATTCTCGATGCATCAGTAGGTCTCATGAGACAAACTAGAGTCTTGGCCCAAGGCCTTGACAAAATCTTATTTGTAGTCTTGGCACGAGGCCTTGACTATGTGGTTATGATAGTCTAGCATTATGCATTCCATCATTATGAAAGTGGTTATTGATATTGCATGTGATTATTAGATTAGTAGAATATCCATGTGAATATTTAAATGGAATTATTTCATTTTATTTTGCCATACTATGTTGAAGTTCAGGTTTAAAAGGCTTTTGTTTTAGTTATACATTGCCTTAAATGTTTATTCTTATTTATTAAAGTTTCCGCTATATTGTTATCCTTAATGGGCATTTGAGCTCACCCCTTTTCTATGTTTTATTTTTCCCAGTATGTGAAGAAGTAATTTATGAATGACCTGTACAGATTGTATGAGGGGATAAGAGTGTAGACTATGGAGACAATATTGTTGCAGTTTTCATTTAATGATGTAATATAAGCTTTATTAATGTATCTTGTTATTACAAGGCAACTAAACTAATCGGTCTATCGAGACTTGATCTTTCTTATTATCATGCCAATGTTATGTAATAATGAACCGAATCTGGGTATCGAGGGTCGGGGCATTACAGAATTCCCCAGAATTCAAACTCTGAATTCCTCAGAATTTAGACTCTTAATTACCCAGAATTCAAACTCTGAATTCCCAAAATTCAGACTCCTAATTCCCCATAATTTAGACTCCTAATTTCTCAGAATTCAGTCTCTGAATTCCTCAGAATTCAGATTCTGAATTCTTTGAATGATCTCACATCTGTTATATACCATCGTCCTAGATATTACATACTGTGAAGTGACTTTTAGAGAGAGAGACTCTCATGCTTTTTACATACTGAACATCTTGTTTAGATTTCTTTGTGTGACTCCTATTGTTGTTGAGTACAATTGAGTGCTTCCGGGTATAGGAAAATAGAGGTTACAACTACCTTAGAGTTCAAGGACGTCTGGGGATAAGAAGACAGAGGTGTCGAATACCTTAAAGATCAAGGGCTTGAGGGGATAGAAAGACAAAATCTGATATTCCTATCGAGGGTTTACGCTAGTGTGGGTAAGAAAAACTTTCATGAAAGTATAAATCAAGGGACCTTTATCCAAGGTTGTTGGATAACCTACTCTTCGGGTTAAAAGATTTTATACTTGATACTTGTTTTGTTTCAAGTTTATTTCTGCTGCATTTTCATAAATAAAGTATAACTTTATTATACTTTCTTGTACTTTTTTATACTCTGATAAGTAAGATTATATATGCTTTAAGGTATAATCTTTTTCCTTGTAAACATTCCTTAAATTTCATTTCTGGAATCATATTTCTGGAACCTTACAGGTTTGTTTATTAGAACTAAAAGAGGTCTTGTGAATTTAACATGTTTAACTTTGTTAAAAATAGTTTTCCTTATTATTAAAAATGAATATTTTTAAACTTACAATTCACCCCCCCTATTGTAATTGAGCATCTACATCATTATTTTGATCTTAAAATGTTTCTAATAAGAAAAAACTTTAGTTGCAAGGTTTTCCTCATTTCTAATATGTGGTTATTCTTCTATGTGGGACCTCACCTCCTTGAGTAAAATTTCTCAAGAGACTTTAACCCCAATTTTGTTACTTTTTTTCCTTTTTACAACGTGAAATATTGGGTAGTACTAGTAATAGAATTATCATAATGATAAAAATATTCTAACTTCGTGAAATTCCAATAAATATAAAAAATCATCGCATTTAGTAACTTCTTATTAGCTTCCTCATAAGCTGAAAAATACTTGGAATTTGTAGGTATGTATACCACTAGATTATATGATCTTGTCTCACTCATTAACTTATCCTGACTGTAATATTAGATCACATTTATCAATGTAATACTATTTTGTGTTATCTCAAAACTAGTACCCCTTCTCCACATAACAATTACATGTCCTTTGTACTCTCCCTAGTACTATTAGATAGTTCTGACTCCTTCCCTTGTAGTTCTCCTATATATGGATGATATTTTCCTACCATAAAGTTTATGTTTTCAATATAATTTCTTTTACATATCATGGTATATGTGTTTGATCCATCATTGAAGAATACAGATGTCAACTCACCATTTTAATCTCCTCATATGCCTATGCATGTCTTCTTGGAGAGATTCATTCCATGTGACATTGGTAACAGTTCTTGTCACAACCCGCCCCCCGGGGCCCATGTTGTGACTACCCCAAGACCACCTTCCATAGGCCAGGGGTTGGCGAATAGCACTGGAAAGGTGTACCCCTAAAATGGGAAGGCATTTCCTTTGAACTTGAAAACACACAGACCAAGAATATGACAAGATATGAACCACGTAGTAAAACTGTATTAGTAAAAGTGTGTACTAAAATTGAAGGACCGAAATATAGTCCCAACTAAAAGATATAATAAAACAGAAAAATAGATAACTGCTCCTGTGATCGTCCACCAAGGAGCCTACCTGAAGGGTAGGTACAACTCATCTCCACAACTCTCCACGTCTACCAATCACATCTGTATACCTCCTGGTCTTGGATTCTTAAGTCTCAGCCAAGCTGCTCGTCATCTGAAAAAGACAAAAATAGGTGTGGGCAAAGCCCGTGCCGGGGTTAGTATAACAATACCCAGTAGGGACCCCAAGACCCCTGAAGGTCTCTTAGAATTCAACAAAGGAAAGCCATAAAGCAAAATACTCAGATCATACCTGGTATACAACTCAATGATCGGGAATAAAGATGATTAGCCTTAACCTATATCATTTTATTCGGTTAGGAAGTTCCACAACTGAACCACGAAGAAGTTGTTCCGTTATAGATCTATATAGGGTAGTATTTCCTTGATCCATGATGGGCCTCTATAAGGATGGTCCTCGTTAGGTCGTGCAATGCTGATCTACACAGGGTTGCTATGATCTGAATCCACACAGGGTCTCTATGATTCCAATCCACACAGGGTCACTAGAATGATGATCCACATAGGGTCTCTATGAATGCTGATCCACACAGGGTCTCTATGATGCCGATCCACACAAGGTTGCTAGAATGTTGATCCACACAGGGTTTCTATGAATACTGATCCACACAGGGTCACTATGATGCTAATCCACACAAGGTCGCTAGAATGCTGATCCACACAGGGTCTCTGTGAATGATGATCCACATAGGCTTTCTATTCAAATGACAATCGCCACATGATTCTCCACACTCGATGATCTTGAGTTCCATAGTATCTACTCCTCAAGATATCGGTCATGCCTCAATATCCAAAAAGTTCCATAAGGGAGTAATCCAAAGTACTTCCATGTCATAAGGGTTCCAACATGATACACGGCGCGTTAATCGGACGTCTGGTCTGTGAGTTATGGGAATTTTAGTACCAGGGGCCTGGTTGGATTCAGGTTCGATCCAACCTGGTCATACTCCAACCTTCTCCAAAACTCAGTTGGAGTATCTCAAATGGACCATCTCATTCCAAGGATTCTATCACCACAGACGATTTTTCAAACGAACGTTTGGTTTGTGAGATACAGCATTTTAAGCGTATCTGGGCTGAAAAAGGGTATGGGTCTGGTCCGACGTAGTATGACCGACCCAACCTGCCCCATCCTGGTCTGACCCGACCTGGTATGGGTCGACCCGACCCGATCTGTGTCCATCCCGAACTGGCTGGGCCGACCCAGGTAGGTTGGGTTGCGGACCGGCCCGACCCGCCTCAGTTGGGTTCAGACCGTCAGGTGGTCCAGCCCGCTAGCTGGCATGACACACAGCTGGGTGGCCGTGCCGGAAATTTCCCCCTCCTGAACGGACCAAGGGTCTATTTGGTTTTCTGCAATGGCGGTGCCATGTGGTGCCACGTCCTTGTTAGTGGGACCCATGGGGTGTGGGTCACCTTTGTTGCAGCTTAGAAGCTGCGGCCTCCTCATCACGGTCGCACACTGCCTTCCTCCATCGTGGTCAGCTTCCCTCCAATGGTCTATTTTCCCTTCCGAACATGCCTACAGTACTCCCAGGATGATGTCGTCACTGTGTGACTTTCATATTCATGTTATGGTTAGGTTTTAACTTCTCCCATGAAGAACATGATTAAAACTGAAGCGGTGGAGGGTCTCAGCCTTGTTCGTTTGGCCTGCGCCCTCCGCGTTAGCATCATAACAAGCGGGCATAAATTAATTCATCATAGATAAACTATTACCCATTAAATACTTCCGTGATTCCTCATTATTTTCATGAACTAGAAAATGAAACAATTCAATTGAATTTAAACAAAACCCGTACCTCAGAATCGGTGGAGACATCACGGTTGTGTAAGAAGAATCCACGATTGATGAAGCCTTAGACGTTAATCGATCCCGGATCTATTCCTCCAACGTTGTCATTTGATCTTTCCTTCTTCATTGGTGGAAGACACTATGAAACTTCATCAATGGTTCCTCACTTTCATGTCAAGAACCCAAGCCCGAGTCTCATTTAAATAGAGGGTATGTGTGATTAATGCAATGAATGATTAATGAAGTTCATTAATTAATGAACCTCTTAATTCCCAACGGTGTGGTTACAAAACAGAAGAGTCAATCCATTAAATGGCTTGATAACATAGAGGACCCATCATTGCCACTCAACCATTGGTAGAAAAATTAAATAACAATTTAATGTTATTTTATTATTCGGTAAAAAGTCTAGAAAACTAACTTTTTCTCCCAACCTACTACGGTCAATGATAGGCCTCCCTTAAGAAAATCTCGGCGATGCGGATTCAACGGTGCCCTAATATTTTGAATTTGAGAACCAGTTCAAAAGTTAGAAAATGACACCTACATGTTTACTGAATGTACCTTAAAAAATGTTCAAAAATCTGTTCTGGGAACACCGGGCCTCAGAATTAAGCGCCGTAAATTTTTTCAGACCCGTAATAATCCCAAATAATTTTAAAAACATTATATGGAATTTACGTGTCTTTAAATTATCCACACGTTAGGGATTTTAATCCCCGAAAGATACAACAAAACTATGGGAAAAAATGGGGGTACTAAGCACGTATCTGAGCCTCCCACTCCTATGTACTCTCCTAGAGATTCCCATGTTGCCAACGAACTCACAATAGTGGAATTGACCACCCACAAAGGACCCACTCCTGTAGATCCTTTATCTCCAGCAGGAACTCCACATACGTCTCCCCATCGTCGATGTCCAGCTCGCCCCAATCCATAACGTGTGATGGATCATGCACGTACCTCCTCAGATGCAACACATGGAAAACATTATGCACCCGGTGCATCTGTGGGGGAAGATCTAGATGGTACACCACCTTACCTACTCTGCTAAGGATCTGGAAAGGTCCGATGAACCATAGAGATAGATTTTTTCCCTGACCAAACCTTTGTAATCCTTACCGGGGTGAGAATAATAGGAAGACATGTTCTCCCTCATCAAACTCCAAGGTTCTCTATCTCCTATCGCATTAAGAATTCTGTTGGCTCTGTGCATTTTTCATCCTCTTCTGGATGATTAGAACCTTCTCTGTGGTAGCCTGTACCAACTCTGGAACCATAAGCGCTGACTCCCCGGGGTCTGTCCAGCATAGAGGTGATCTGAATGGTCACCCGTACAGGGACTCAAATGGATCCATGTCAATGGTTGAGTGATAAATGTTGTTGTAAGAAAACACCACCAGCGGAAGGTGGTCCTCCCCACTACATCCAAAATCAAGGACGAAAGCACGTGGCATGTACTCGAGTGTCTGTATGGTCCGCTCCGTCACACCATCTGTCTAAGGATGAAAGGCAGTTCTCAATCGTAGCTGAGTCCCAAATGCTTCATGTAATCCCTTCAACAAGTGGGATGTAAAACAAGCGTTGCGATCTGAGACAGTCGTTGAGGGAACCTTGTGAAGCCATACAATCTCATGTACGTAGAGACATCCCAAGATATCTACTGATCCCTGCTCTCGAATGGGTAGGAAGTGGGCTGACTTGGTGAGTCATTCAACAATCTCCTATATGGAATCATGGCCCCCAGACGAACGTAGTATCCCTGTGATGATGTCTGTGGAGATACAATTTTGCTTCCTCTATGGTACCTCTAGTGGTTGAGCTAAGCCTGCCGGTACCTGATTCTCGGCCTTCACTTCCTGAGAAGTGAGGCATCGTGTTACAAACTCCGCCACCGCTTTCATCATACCCGGCCAACAGTACTGATTCCGGAGGTCCTAGAACATCTTTTCCACACCAGGATATACTGCTAAAGAGGATGTATGAAACTCTCCCAACACCACCTCTTGTAGCATCCCTATTACCATAGTGTGTCTTCTAAAGAGGATGATGTACTCCCCACCTTCAGAAAATCCATCAGGAGCCTGTCCTGAGGATATCTGAGCACATCGGGCCTCGTAGTCTATGTCCCCATGTTGTTCCTCCTGGACTCACTGAATGAGTGGGGGATTAACTGTCATAGACTAGAGTTAAGTTGCTCTATCTCTATCTATGAAGGATATTTGAAACGCGGCTAGGTGATCTGTCACCTCACTCTGAAAATTTAGACCAAATCTCATACTGAATGCATCTGCTACTACATTCCCCTTCCTAGGAGTTTATACTATCTCAAATTCATAGTCCTAGAGTAACTCTAGCCATCGTCGTTGTCTTAGGTTCAGGTCCTTCTATGAGAAGATATACTTGAGAATCTTGTGATCATATTTGATTGTAAAATTTTCACTCGTCAAGTAGTGCCTCCACATCTTCAGCACAAAGTCCACTACTTAAAACTCCAGTTCATGGGTAGCATATTTATTCTCATGTTGTCTCAAATTCCATGAGCCTTAGGCGATCATCGCTTGCTCTTGCATCAATAAACAACTTAGTCCATTCCCTGATGTGTCGTAGTAGACTACATACCCAGTGCCATCTTCTGGTAGCCTCAAGATGGGGGCACTCTTCAGTATCTTCCTCAACTCCTGGAAACTCTACTGGAATCTTTCCATACACATGAAGGGTTTTTCATTCTTTTTCAATTCTAACAAGTTTGTCGCTACCCTGGAGAAGTTAGGTACTAATCTCTTGTAGTACTCATCCAATCCTAGGAAACTCCGCACCTCAATCACACTCTTGGGTGGATCCCAAGAAAGCATTACCTCTATCTTTTCTGGATCCACTGCAACTCTAGCCTCTGAGAAAACTTTCCCCATGAAGTGGACTTCCCATATCCAAAAATTGAACTTCGAGAGATTTCCATAAATCCGGTACTCTCAGAGTGTATCCAGAACTATCTACAGGTGCGTGGAATGATCATCCTCTAATGCTGAGTATATCAAGATGTTGTCAATGAAGAATACCACAAAGAGGTCGAGGTAAGGCTGGAAGATCCTGTTCAGGATTCCCATGAACACTATCAGAGTGTTGGTCATGTCAAAGGGCATTACCAAGAACTCATAATGGCCATACCGACATCTGAAGGCTATCTTCGATACGTCCTCATCTCATACCCTGAGCTGATGACAACATGATCTGAGGTCTATCTTCGAAAACCACCGAGCTCCCTTCAGCTAGTTGAAGAGATCATCAATCCTCAGATGTGTATACTTGTTCTTCAAGGTCACCTAGTTTAGGATCTAACAGTCCACCCAAATCCTCAGAATCCCATCTATCTTCTTGGTGAAAAAATATAGGGATGCCCATGGGGAAACATTGGGCCTTATGAGCCCCTTCCTCTACAAGTCCTCCTACTGTACCAAAAACTCACGAAGCTCCGCAAGAGCCACCTGATATGCTGGTTTAGATATTAGTGTCATCTCAGGGTACAAGTTTTTGTGGAATTCCACCTCTCTGTGACGAGGTAGCCCTAGAAGATCGTCTGGAAATACATCAGCATACTTGTCCACCACTACAGGATATCTCGAACACTTCATGTTAACTTTTATAAGGGTAAGTCTAGCCAACTGATATGTGATTTGTTGTACCATCCTCTAAGAATTTCCATCCTATGCTGCAAAGGTTTCCTTCTCGCCGGTGAAGGAAAACCTAATCCCTCCTTCATAGACACACTTCACTTTGCACCTAAAACAGTCAATCTTAGCATGGACTGTGGATAACAATTCTATGCCCAAGATGACATCGTAAGGCCTCAACACTACTACTAGGAGATGGCAGCCAAATCTCTCACCTCATAGAGTAAGCTCGCACTATCGGCACCAGTGTGTAATCGCCACATCCTCTCCTGTATGAGTCTCTAATCGTAAGGATCGGTCCAATGGCTCTACCAGAATCTTTGAGCTCTGAACGAGGGTTGTGGAAATGAAAGATTGATTGGAACTTGTGTCTATAGGTACTATAGCTAGGGTGGACACTACTGGAAAATGGACCTATCCCCACAGTTTTCCCCAAAAACGTGGAGATAGACCCCCCCTATACCCACGGTTTTGGCAAACCGTGGGTATAGGTGACTTTTCATGACCTATACCCACGGTTTTCCAAAACCATGGGAATAGGGGGGTCTATCCCCACAGTTTTGGAAAACCGTGGGGATAGGTCCGGAAAAGTCACCTATACCCACGGTTTCCAAAAACTGTGGTTATAGGGGTCCCTATCCCCACGGTTTTGGGGAAAACCGTGGGGAAAGGTCTGGGATAAAATACATATACCCACGGTTTTGAAAAACCGTGGCTATAGGTCAATTTTGTCTGCTCGGGAAATTTTTTTTTCTGTGGGAAGGAAATTTGTTTTGGTGGAAACCCTATGCCCACGGTTCTTCCCTCTATTCCCACGGTTTTTATAACAATATTTAACTATATATATGTGTGTGTGTGTGTGTGTGTGTGTGAAGTCAGGGTAGTGGTTAGATGCGGTGTTTGCAGTGAAGAGGTTGCGGGATCGAAACTCGGCGCCTGCATTATTTTAGGACCTATACCCACGGTTTTGAAACCGTGGGTAAAAGTCGTTGACACCGTGGAAATTGGATATGTTTCGGTGCCACGGTGGCAGGACACCTATACCCATGGTTTTAGAAAACCGTGGGTATAGGCTGGGGACCTATACCGACGTCGTTCCAGCCCACGGTTCCCAAAACCGTGGGTATAGGCCGTTTTTCCAGTAGTGGGAGTAGACACACATCGTACCTCGAATCATCTATAGAGCACTATGGTTGTAGGCCTCATATTCCTAAAGTCGCGCTCATCCATATCCGTCTGCTCCCTGAGGTCGGGGTGGACCACTTGGATGTCGTGGTGGTAGAACCTCAATTATTTACCCACCGCATTCTCCTCTTCCACGTATACTACCCTATGGACCTCCTTGCTCGAATCTATGCCTCTTCCTCGGAGTTCCCTCGACCGTTTACTGATTGTCGATATGGTGGGCTGGGAAATCGCGACCCATGTGGCCCTGCCCACCGCATGTGAAGCATAATATGCTCCTATGCTGGCCTAATCTCCCTTGTAAGCTCCCCACCTATGACCCTACGTCCTGGGGTTATCCTCCTGGTGTTATGGACCGCGTGGACCTCTACGTCATCTGCCTACTTCCTGCTGCAGATGACTCGGCTACCTATCATCTCGTGGTGGCTCTCACCGTCGGTGCCTGCTCATCTAAAATTATCTTCACTAATAATTCTCGCTCGAGCAATCCAGCCTGCATCGGAATATTGAGTGATATCATTGAAACTATGATCTCCTGCCAGAGACCCTTCTCAAAAGTCCGGCCCCTGAAGAAAGGGTCTCATACCATGTTAGTGGAGTAGCGTGAGAGGTTATTGAATCTCACCGAGTATTGGGATACAATCAGGATGCCCTGCTGTAAGTGTAGGCGCTCCTGAATACACACATAGAGTAGAGTCACTAGAACAAACTCTGCCCTAAAGAGGCTCTCAAAGTCCATCAGGCGAGGGTTGCCTTGTCATGTAAATGGAGCATTTGGAACCACTATCTCCCTATTGTGCCCTGTAAGAGGCTAGCAACTGGGATCACCATATGATCTGTTAGTGTACCAACTAGGTGGAAAACCTGTTCCATAACCACCAGCCAGTTCTTAGCTGCCTGGGGATCTATCTCACCCCGAAACCTTCGAGGCCTCTGCCATTGGAACATGTGAAATGTGCCTAGTCTGTGTTCACCATCCATTAGTGGGGCTGGTGGAAACTACTTCCCAATGGGTGGTGGTGGGGCTGGTGCACCACCAGATGGTGTTATCACTGTAAGAGGGCCCTGAACTAAAGCCTCATCGCTTGGTGGGCCGTAATCACGAAATATATCTAGAATCCTAGCTGGCTATCTATGTAGTGGCATCCTAAAAAAAGCAGGTCCGCCACGGTCAAAAATTTATATCTGGTGAGCTGACTCAAAAGAGATCAAAAGTAAAAACATTTCCAAAACACACGCAATCAGTGTTTTTGTGCAGCAGGTCAAAAATCAGAATTTAGGGTCTTGGTGTATGGATACGTCAGCAACTACACCCACACTGGACTCCCTGAACTGAAAAGCACACTCAAAACACTTAACACTATTGCTCCATTAGAAAGATCAGAGTCCTAGTTCTTCAGTAGAACTGTATCCTCTAATACCACTTTGTCACGACCCGTCCCCCAGGGCCCATGTCATGACTACCCCAAGAACTCCTTCCATAGGCCAGGGGTGGCGACTAGAACCGAAAAGGCAAATCCCTAAAATGGGAATACATTGCCTTTGAACCTGTAAACACATAGACCAAGAACACAACAAGATACAAACCATGTAGTAATACTGTAGTATTAAAAGTGTGTACTGATAGTAAATGGCTGGAATAAAATCCCAACATAAAGATACAATACAACAAAAAAATATATAACAACTCATGAGATCGTCCACCAAGGATCCTACCTAAAGGGTAGGTATAGATCTTCTCCGCAAATCTCCATATCAACCAATCACCTCCATGTACCACCTCGTCCTGGCTCCTTAATTCTTAGCCAAGTTGCTCATCATTTGAAAAAGACACAACAAGGTGTGGGTGAAGCTCGTGCTGGGGTGAGTATAACAATACCCAATAGGGACCCCGATACCCCTAAAGGTCTCTCAGAATTCCACAAAGGATAATCAAAAATCCAAAGATTCATCTCAAACCAGGTATATAACTTAGAGATCAGGAATAAATATTATTAGTCTTATTCTATATCATTTTATTTTGTTAGTAAGTTCCATAATTGAACCATGATGAAGTTGTTCCATTATCGATCAACATAGGGTCGTATATCGCTAATCCATGATGGGCCTCTCTAAGGCTATTCCTCATCGGGATGCACACTGTAGATCCACACAGGGTTATTAAGATTTTGATCCACACAGAGTCACTATTATGATGATCCACATAGGGTCACTATGATGTTGATCTACACAAGGTTACTAGAATGTTGATCCACACAAGTTCTCTATGATGCTGATGCACACAGGGTCGCTCTGATGCTGATCCACAGAGGGTCGCTAGCATGTTGATCCATACAGGGTCATTGTGAATGTTGATCCACAAAGGGTCTCTATGATTCTAATCCACACAGGGTATCTAGAATGATGATCCAAACAGGGTCCCCATGAATGTTGATCCACACACGGTCGTTATTCAAATGATATCCAGCCACAAAATTCTCCGCACTCAGTGCGCTTGAGTTCCATAGTATCTGCTCATCAAGATATCGTTCATGCCTCAACTATCATGAAGTTCCACAAGGGAGTAACCCAAAGGAACCCCATGTTTTAAGGGTTACAACGCAATAGACGGTGCGTCAATCGGACGCCCGGTCCTTGAGTTATAGGCATTTTAGTGCCCCAGGCCTGGTTGGATTTGGGTTCGATCCAACCTAGCCATACTCCTACATTCTCCAAAACTCAGGTGGAGTATTTTAGAAGGACCGTATCATTCCAAGGAGTCCATCTTCGCAGACGGTTTGTCAAATGGACATCTGGTTTGTGAGATACAACCTTTTAAGCATATCTAGGCCGAAAAGGGTTCAGGTCCAGTCAGACCCACCCCGTCCTGGGCCGCCCGACCCGGTTCGGGTTGACCCGACTCGATCTGGTTCCAACCCGGTCTGGCCCGAATCAGTTGGGCCGGCCCGGGTAGGCCGGGCCATAGACCGGCCCGCCTCGGTTGGGCATGGACCGCCGGGCGGTCTGACCCACTAGCTGGAACGACACCCAGCTGGGTGGCCGCGAGGGGACTTTCCCCCTCCCGAACAAACGAAGGGTTTATTCGGTTTTCTGCAATGTCGGCACCACGTGGTTCCACCTCCTTGTCAGTGGGACCCATGGGGTGCGGGTCCCCTTTTTCACAGCTTCGATGCCACAGCCTCCTCAATGTGGCATGCGATGGCTGACCTGGACCATCATTGAAGCTGGTCAAAGTTTAAAATTTATAATCCTACTAACTACAGTATATGTGGCAAAGAGGGTCGAACCCACAGTGAAGGCTGTTTTGGCCACTAGTTTTCCTAAAAAAACAAACTAAAAGATCCCACTGTTGTCATCAGTGGAAAAGATTTTCTATTTTTTGACAAAACTTTTTATATTACACTAATGAAACACTACAGTCTTTTTGAGTATTTGATCTAAACTATAATGAAACAAGAAACAGACTAAGAATAGTGAGAAACATAGATATAAAATTATGATAAGTGAACAATCAAGTAAAATGGCTGGGGAAAATTCTTCATTCTACTGGTTATATAAGTATTCTGATCCACTTTAAAGTTACTGCTTTGCACCACCATAAAGAGAGTGAATTATCTACCTCGCCAAGAGTTAAGTCACACAGGCTGATTGATTTCATAGTTCTCCACTCCAAAAAAATCAACTGTGAAAAGTTCCAAAAGATAATGACACCAAGAAGAACTAGCCGTAAGTCCCGAAGTAACTGTGAATTGATTATTATTATTAAGATGTTTCCATGATCAATCTCACCGATTTGATTGTGGAGTTTTGAAAATTATGTTCTAGTAGTGAAAATCATTTGAATGAACTCAGCATCAATCTCTCTGATTGATACTGAACACATTAATGTATGAAAGTAGAAAGGAAGAAAAGTAACCAGTAGAAGTTGTAATTCCCCAATATCGAAGGTTTAACCAATTAATTTTTTCATTATCAATACAGGAAATGAAGGCATTGTAGAACAGAGTACAAGAATTTCAACTAGAAGGAAGAATAACTCCCTTAATTCTACTCAACACATGAGCTCCAAGGCCTCCATCTCCTATACCGTGCTGCTCTGCTATCTCCAGGTAGTCTTCACTCTCAAAATGGTGTGATCATCGAATGAGAATAATGAGCCTCCCACCAAAACTTATGTCGGTACTCTGCTTTTATGTCCTCCATCATCTACTACCGACTTCAAAAGCCCCTCAGTTGTCCACCGCACATGTGCATTTTTTCACGACAGGCACGTCGCACTAGTATTTCCCCTGTAACTAACTTCTGGTGAGTTAGTTAGATGAATCTGGATGGGAACTCACTTCCCGTATGAACCTACACAAGAAAAACACACAAAACATTACAAAATATGAGAAGGAAATAAATTATTAACTAAGGTCATTACTTAATTAAATATGTTAAAATATTTATTTATAAAGTTATTAATTCTTATTAATTAAAGTTATCAATGTTAATTTAAAAGTTTTTTATTAAATTATTTACTAATATATGTTAATTAGATTAGTTTATTTATGTTTGAAATAAATTATTATTATGTATTTAATTTTATGAGAAAATAATTATTTATTATTCCACATTAAATTAATTTAAAATTATTTTAGATATTCTTATTAATTACATTAATTTAAATTTTTATTTAAGTTAAATAATTTATTAGTTCGATTTTATAAGTCATTTTTCCTAAATTGATTATTTATTTATAATTGATATTGTTTTACATTTTAATTTAGTTATTTTTAATTTAGGTTTTTTAGATTTTAGTTTTTTTATTAGTTAACTCCTTCCCCCAAATCGGCGCAAAATAGGGGGAAAGGTTAGGGAATTGAGCTCTTCCTCAAAGAATCCCCGCGGTGCATAACTCCTCCAGTGGTGGTGTCTTAGCCTCATCCATAGCTTCGTCTTCAAATATTGGTGGCAACAACTCTGCTCTTTTGGTGACATCTCGGTTGAGTCGCTACAGCAAAACAACCTAGTGAAGAATAGGAGGATTTGTCTAGTTTTCCCCCAAAACCAACAGAAACCTAGAGCAGGGATAGACCAACACCTCCTTAGTGCAGCCTAACTCAATCCGCGGCAGCGAATCTAGGTAAAAACTCCTCCTCTTCACGACACAACGGCCGTTTCTAATTTTGTGACCAGCGTCTACTTTGCAGCGCAGTGGACTCAAATTATAGAAGCGGTGAACTCTTATACTTCCATCGAAGTTATTCGAGTTTGTAACCAGATCCAACGAAGATTTTCAATTAGGGTATAATTAGTTCTTTGAAATTTAAAAATCTGATTTGAGGTGTGTGGGAAAAAATATGTTGCATTTGATTATATTTTTGTGCGAAAAAGGTGTTGTTGCTGGTGATGGGTAGAAGTAGGGGAGCGGTGGCAAGGGAAGAAGTGTGGCCTAAGAAGGGAAGTGGTGGCAGGAAACTAGAGTGGAACCGTGAGGATATGCTGAATAGAGGAAAATGGTGAGACCATATGGAAAATCATGGTGGCAGGATACACCGTAAAGAGATTACTGTGAGATAGTAATAGTGATTGACGGTGGCACCGGTTTGAGAAATTGGGGAGCACAGTGCGAGAAGGAAACATTGCTTCTGTGAAACGGGGTTATGTTGACAAAATTGAGACACAGTAAAAGAATATGGTGAGACAGTAAGGAGTTCCCCGATGGGACAGTGATGAAACCGGTACGTGGAGGCACCGTGGCCGGGATGAAACCGTGAACCTACAAAAAAAAATAAAGTAAATAAATTAAATTAAAACATAAATAAAATAAGAACAAAAGAATTAATCAAAACTAGAACTTATTTAAAACAGCTGAAAAGTTAAATACTACATAATCTTTATTAAATTTAGTAAACCCATTAAACTTATGTTAAATTATTACTATCTCCTAAAATAAAATTGATTTAATTTTGTCAATTATAAAACAAAGTTAAACTATTTAAAACAACTGCTAAAACAAACTAAATTATTAATGTAACAAGTTAGTTATTTTGTTATTATATACTTAAGTTAACTAATGAAACTAATCTAACAAGAGAATTAAGTAAATAATATTAATATTATAAAAGTTGAATTGTTAAAAGACAACTAAAATTTAGATTATGCTATATTAATTAATATTTAGAACATGCAATGTTAGATTAAAACAACATAACTTATCTGCGAAAGCAAACCAATTAATTAAATAATAAAATTTAAATTATTAAATATGCAGACAAAGATACCATGCTAAGAAGAAAGTAATTATACTTTAAAATTAATGTAAGGAATAAATTAACTAATTTAAAGCATAAAACACACGATTAATAATAAAAATTGATAAATTGATAAATTTATTTATAAAAATAAAAAAATGTTAATATTTAGAAAAAAGTGTTACAAATAACCAATTAATACCATTAAAAATTAATGAAAAGATGTGGCAAAACAAGGGGTTTTAAGGCATCATCAAATTCCCCCACACTTAACCATTGTTTGTCCTCAATCAATCCCATGTTTTATAATCTTCTAAAATAGAAAAATGTTTTTAATAATTTTTCCTCAAGATGTTACATGTCCATATCTTTTAATAGAGGACTTCAAAAACATGTCAATGGGATTAGAAAATAAATTTCTCAAATGAATCTTGCTTAAAACAACTACTCACTAGTAGTCTTGAAAACTATGAATCATCAAGTAATGAAGATGTCATGCCTCATATGTGATACTTCTTAGTGACTAATTTTATTCCATGTTTAAATCCAAGGTTCGAGGGTGAAAAAGGTAAAATTTATGTAGAATTAAGAACTTAATAGTAGGAACCTTGTACTTTGACTTTGTCATCTAGATTCCAAAAATAATTAATTTTTTTGTGAATCACATTAATGAAACAACCTAAATGATTCCCATATAAACCAGTTGACCCTTTGTTCATTTGGTTTTCATCATTCCCCACACCTTAATGAACTCATTTTTGACCCTAGACACTTTATTTTATTTCTTCCATGTTGTGTATCATATGCCAAGCACTGTGCAATGCACTTATTCAAAGTGTACAGAGGGATTTTAGTAAATAGAAATGCACCTAGCATCTAGGGTCTCAGAGACTCACCATGGGATCTCAGATGCCCAAATTACCCCAGTTCCAAAAGAATTATAAAAACCATTTACATTGGCTCATTAAGGTAATTACTTTTTATAATTAAAAGAAAAATGAGTCACCTATGATCAAAATCAAATTTCCAATTCCAAGAGTTATGATTATAATTCCATTAAAAGGGTACCCATGTCACTCTCAGAAATAGGTCCTAAACCGAATTTCCATAAAATAACTAAGTAAGATCACTCAACAATCATCCATTATCATTTATTTCAGACTCTAAGTAGTTCTTAACTGCCAGCAAGGAACTTTTCCTAAGGCACGACCCATTGAGAACAGAGTAAATCCTAAAAATATGCAAGAATTTTGAAAAAAATTAACCATTTTTAAAAAATGTTTTAGTTGTAGTGGGAATTTATGGGCATCCAATTAAACACAGTTAAGTACAGTCAATAATTGACCCCCTCCCCCACACTTAAAAACCAACTTTGTCCCAAAATTTGACTTCTAAAGTGGAGAAGAACAATTTGACAATTAATGTTCAAAAAATATTTTCAATTTAGTATATTTATGACATTTAAAAGGGTCTCTTTGAAGTTAAAAAATTATTATTCTCCACAATGAATAAATTAATCAGTAGTTTCATTAGCAAGTACATGCATTAACACTCAGTCTAGTGGAAAATTTTCTATGTAGCTCAAAAGTATCATATGAGGTGTAAGTGCACTGTTAATTGGGTGTGATCATTTTAACAATGTATGATTCAAATGGATGTTAAATATAGAAGAATGATTCATGCTAAACACTCTATAGACTAATCAGTTCCAATTAGAAACACAACTACCAGCAAGCATGTACCCCCTCACACTTAATTTCATGCAGTGAAAGATCATTTAAATATTTATCAATGAATTTGAATTTCCAGCAAGAGGTGCATGAAGAATTAAAAACAAAGCATAGTGACAGGAAGCAAACGTTTTTTATTAAAATATATGCAGTAGATTTTCAATGAAGTTCAAATCATGCAATATAATTTTCAATACTCATATAGCAGAATTATTTTAATTCAAGCAGAATTTTTATTAGCAAAAACAAGAGCAGAAATAAATGCAAAAGGTTGAAGTACTACCATGACTATGTTCTTGCACAGAGATGATCTTGTGAACTCCACTCCATTATTACACAGCATCATCATCCTAAAAACACAAATCATGAAAACTAAGAAAAAAAATCCACCAGAGATAGTGCACATAGAAGACAACAAAGCAGCACTTTATTCAGTACAAAATAGTACAAAAATGAAAACAAAGAAAGCATGGGTTGACTCCCATGGAGACCTGATTTTAAAGTCTTCAGTTATACTTTATTTAAGTACAAAATTGTTTTTATTTATTAACACAAAAAAAGGCCATGGGTTGCCTCCCATGAAATTCTAGGTTTAAAGTGCCCAGCCAGACTCAATTTCCCTAGATATTTCTATCCATGATCATTTAATGGGAATGAATTATTAATTATGTGAACTTCACTATTATCTAAAGATTCAAGAATAGGATCAACCAATAAATTCTCATCAACAGTTCCAAACAAAATTATCAAAAGTACTATCAATGAAACTGTTGCTAATATACTGTCCATCCCATTTTGGGCTCCAAAAACCACTTCCTCAGCTCTAAAAATGATCAACACCTTCCTAAGTAAATCAACAATTTGACTAGTAAAACTGACATGGCTTCCCCGACACTTTGAGGACAGCTCCAACCCAGAATTAGAATAAAAAACATCAACAAACTCTCCAGTATTTTCATCGAATAATTCCATCACATCTTGTACAAAAGTCAACTCAGAAAACTCTCGGAAGAAGGAATCATACATAGGTTCCAACAGGTGGTACCTATAACGACCCATACTTTACATACATTGTTAATACTTCAAAATTGAAGCATACTTATTACAACATATAACAAAACCACGAAAGGACCGTATAGGTATAGTGTCTTTAGAAACTGGGAAACATAAACAACTGGTTCATAAAGCATCTACATTGTCTCCCATTTATTTCATCAGGTCTATAGTCCCTTTTGGCATATGTTACTTAATAACCTTCTTCCTGACCTGGGGAAAGAAAACATACAAAATGGTGAGATCAAATGCTCAGTAAGGGTAAAAAAAATAAATATCAATCACATCATATACATAAGCACATAACTTTTGGAAATCTTAACCTGCAAAAGAGATCATAATTTCATAATATGGGATAAATCATGGCAGTGAAATATAATCACAATAATCATAAATTAAAACATGAAACTTTGTGTCATATACACATAATCATAGAGAATCATTTCTTATTAGTCAAGGCTCATTTCCAAGACTATCTTAGTGGACAAAGTCCCTTTTTGAACCGAGTTCACTCCTCATTTCAGTCCTGTTTCACTGAACCGGTATAACCTACCGTTCCAGCCATGTCTATCTCATGAGATATAAAATCTTTACCCAATGCATTGGAGGGAGATATAGGTCCCACCCATCTCATAATGATACCATTTTTATGTGTGCCACAAAATCATAAACCATACATCATAGCATAACCTATGTAATAAAAATGGGAATCTTAAGCATCATGACATCATAAAACAATTCATATAAGATAAAGGATTTCATAAAAATAATTCCATCACAACATAGTCAAATCAATGTAATAATAGGGATAGAAAAAGAACCCTTTATTATCTTAGATGGAAAATAATTTTGATAAAACCCTTGAACTCCATTCTTGAGGAAAATATCCTTTCTACTTTAAAAAACATTGTCCTTTATTAATATGTCATACAATTTTAAAATAAAAGAAGTTTATTAAAAATAAACTTGAAAACTTGTAAAGGAATCTTCTTGGAAATAATGTTTTAAAAATCCATTCATGCTGTATAAGTTAAAAAAACATTCTTCTCGTACTTTTGTCAGAAAAGTCAAAAAGTACCTCATACGAAAAACGACAAAATATTCCTTTCATATCTTTTACTAAAAACTCACCAAAGGGTAAATTTGGATTTAAACAATTGTAGGTGGATGGAAACAATATTACATATCAAGGAAACATGGATGTGGGTGATAAAATACACCCCAGTAAATATCAAAGTATAAACAATATCGGATAAAAATGAGATTGTGATATTTCCCTTACCTTAGGTCCGTTTTGCTTCGTAAGTGTCCGAACCTCCTGTATAATGATTTAAATAATGTTATTGACTTATTCAAGAATCATAATTATTTTTATGATATCATATATGGTCATATTCTTAGCTTCTTAGTAGTAATATTTCATTGCTACTTATTATTCGGGTGTTTATAACTTTTTGTTCTTATGCGTGTCTTGTCGAATAAATTCTTATTCTTCTCTTTAGGTTATAGATACCTAATTTCCAGAATTTTATTAGTGTAATATATATCATATTCATTCATTCAATTCATTTATATAATCATTATGAAATGAAGATCATGTAGAACGAGTCGCATCACATCGTGGAGACGGTATTCCGTACGTACGCACGAGTGATGATATTGTTCCTATGATCGTGGAATTGTATTGGAGTGTATGTATACTATTTCAGAATCAGTATTACTTTATAATATTCATATATAGTCATTATTTACCCCATTATACCCATCCAAGTAAGGTGGTGGTGGAAAATAGATTACACCACGGCGTGGAGACGGTATTCCGTATGTACGCACGCGCGATGATTTCTTTTTCCGTAGGATGGATAGATGGTTAAATAGGGTTGTTTCATAATTATAATAACATAGAAGTATATGAGTGATAATGATGTTATTGCTTCATAATGAAACAACTAAAGAAGAAGAAGTGGAAGAAGAAATAAAGATGAAAGAATCGGTAACGGACATTACCTCTTTTTTGAAGTGCTTCTTTGAGACCTATTTTTAGGGCACTAAAATTGGTCTTTGAGGAAGACCAGAACCTCTAGGATGTCTCTAGGGAAGTGGAGAGGTGTAATTGGCAGGGGATGGCCGAGCTTGAAGGCTCAAAGTGGTGTTAGGAAGAGGGGGAGGAGGTGCCCTTTTATAAGGGAGGAGAGGGGCACCTTTGGGAAAACCAAAAATATTATTTTATTATAAAGTCAAGTTCGGTTTTAAATAGCTCAAAATTGATATATTTAGAATCTAAGGTGGGGATGGGTCGAAATACTCTCATCCAATAGAATTTATACAAGTTTAGGTTCCTATTTTAACCTTATCATTTAGATTTAACATTAAGTTAAATAATTTTACTTTTACCGTGTCTTCTTGTGTTCTTATACTGTAAGGTTAATAAACTTAATATAAGCAGCCAAAAGAACCCCAAGTTGTTTATTATTAATACATATAACCTTATCTAAGTCGTTTGGCAGAACCTTAGATTTTTAGGAATAAAATTACAATTACTAATATAATATTTGTTTTAAAAACTATTTTATGTCAATTTTGACACTATTTAGTAATTGATTTTTGTGAAAATCATAACAGAATGATTAGTTCTAAAAAAGTTAATTAAATAAATACTAACATGTCTTATTAACCTAGAAAATTATTGTAATTAATAAAAAGTCTCAAATTACATTTATTTTGGTGCTTATAACATTAATTATGTCAATATTTCATTAATAAGATAATTACTGCATCATCTTTGTGTCATAAATAAATTAAATTATTTAATGTCTAAAAATTACAAATAAAATACCATTAGGTATTAAATCTTTTTATATTTCTAATTAATATTTATAGTCGAATTTATCTTATGTATAACCCCATATTAAAAATTATTTACTTATTAAACTTTGATTTTAACTATTTTAACCCTTCTTTAAATAAATTAATAATAAATGTCCTAATCTAATCCAAGTGGGCCTAAATGGTCATATTTTATTCCTAAGTTTGTTTTTGGTAGAATTACACTTGTCCAATAGAATTAGGACATGTGTTAGGGTAATAATAATATCATATTTACCCTTAATTACCCTATTTACTTTTAACCGTGGTAAAAAAAGTAAAAAGTTACTATTCACCAAAAAATTATTTTCATCTCATTGAACCACATTTTACTTACTGAAATCAACCGTGTCTCTCGGATTTTTGAAATTTCACCCACAGAAGCGGTAAAATTAAGTTTTATGAAAAATTCAGTTTTTTAACTACCACTTAGTGGTTTCACTATTCATCAAAAATTGAAAGTTTTCAGAAAAATACCAAAATTTCACCCTAGGCTAATTTCGATATTCCGAATCCAAAAATGAAGTCCATTTTGAAAAATAAAATTTATAAAATTTCAAAAAGTGGTTATTACTATTCATAACGTCTAGTTTTAATAATATTTTAATAGCATATCGTTGTTTAGTGAAACTCGGTATTGTGTACAACGCAAGCTATAGAGGAGGGTCGCGATTTCGTGTAAAGCAATCCAAGCAAGTGTTGTGTAGAAAAATATTCCTTTGATGATTTATATAACATAAAAGTCTCGGGTGTTACATTCTACCCCCCTTAAAATGAATTTTGCCCTCGAAATTCTTCACTTTGTAACAAATAGATGAGGATACCTCTCCCTCATCATATCCTTAAGCTCTAATGTAGCTTCTTCTAATTGGTGGTTCCTCCATAAAACTTTCACCAATCGAGTGGTCTTGTTTCTTAGGACTTTTTCGCTACGATCCAAAATCTCAGTCGGCTGTTCTTCATAAGAAAGATCTTGCTCCAGCGGTACAACTTCTGAGCTGAGTACATGTGAAGGATCAGGTATGTACTTTCTCAGGAGAGATACATGGAACGCATCGTGAACTTGAGAGAGATTCGGTGGAAGCGCCAATCGGTAAGCTACCTTCCCAACACGATCCAGTATTTCGAAAGGACCGATATATCTAGGGCTCAACTTCCCCTTCTTTCCAAATCTCATAACCCTCTTCCAGGGAGATATTCGTAAGAACACTATATCACCCACTTCAAACTCTAGGTCATTTCTTCGGTTGTCGGCATAAATTTTCAGTTGACTCTGAGCTGCTCTTATGTGTTGTTGAATAGAACTGACCTTTTCTGCCATTTCATCAACGAGATGAGGTCCTAATAGATTTCTTTCCCCAACTTCATCCCAGCAAGTTGGAGTCATGCATTTCTTTCCATAGATAGCTTCATAAGGAGCCATATCAATACTGGAGTGAAAGCTATTATTATAAGAAAATTCCACCAAAGGTAGGTGTTGATCTCAACCACATTTGAAGTCCTTAGAGCAAGCTCTCAACATATCTTCTAGGGTTTGAATTGTTCTCTCAGACTGACCATCTGTCTGAGGATGATAAGCAGTGCTCAAACTCAACTCTGTATCCAGAGTATGCTGAAGACTTCGCCAGAACTTCGAGGTAAATCTCGGATCCCGATCAGATATAATAGAAAGTGGTACTCCATGCAATCTTACCACTTCCTTTATATATATCCGGGCAAGCTGATCCAGATAGAAATCCTCTCTAATAGCAATGAAGTGTGCATACTTTGTAAGACGATCAACTATGACCCAGATAGCATTATTGCCTTTGGATGTTTTAGGAAGTCCTGTGACAAAGTCCATAGTGATGTTTTCCCATTTCCATTCGGGTATGGGTAATGGTTGTAACATCCCCTTATAATTCTGTCTCTCAGGTTTAACTTGCTGACAAACCAAGCATCGAGAGACATATTCAGCAACATCTCTTTTCATGCCATCACACCAGAAGTACTCTTTCAGGTCCCTATACATCTTTGTGCTTCCAGGATGAATAGAGAATGAAAAACTATGAGCCTCATCCATCAGCTCCTTCTTTAATTCGGGGATGGGAGGAACACAAACCCGATTCCTGAACTTTATTATCCCATCATAATCAAGGTTGAATTCAGGAACATTTCTCACCTTCTTTTGTAACTCGACATCTTCTTTCTGTGCCTCTTTAATCTTCACATGTATAGATGGTTGAACATTCATTTGAGAAAGATAATATTTTTCCCCTTCCATTATAATTCCAAGATCCATCCTTTGTAAATCCATAAATATTGGATCTTTTGTGGTCCTCATCATGGATAAACTAGCATGGTCTTGTCGACTTAATGCATCTGCCACCTTGTTTGCTTTCCCAGGGTGGTAATGGATTGAGAAGTCATAATCCTTAATCAGCTCCAACCATCTTCTTTGACGCATATTCAGCTCCTTTTGTGTGAAAATATACTTTAAACTTTTATGATCAGTATATATATCACACCTTTCACCATAAAGGTAATGCCTCCAAATCTTTAATGCAAAGATTACCGCAGCTAACTCCAAATCATGTGTTGGGTAATTTTGCTCATGTATTTTCAATTGTCGTGAGGCATAAGCTATCACCATATCATTTTGCATAAGAACACACCCCAATCCCTTCTTGGATGCATCACTATAGATCACAAACCTTTCTCCACTATAAGGCAGTGTGAGCACAGGTGCACTGGATAACCTTCTTTTCAACTCCTTGAAATTCTCTTCACATTCCTCCGTCCATACAAACTTAACTCCTTTCCGAGTCAACTTGGTGAGTGGATTAGATAATCGTGAAAAATATTTCACAACACGTCGAAAATATCCAGCCAAACCAAGAAAACTTCGGATCTCAGTTACTGTTGTTGGTCTCGACCATCTTTCGATAACCTCTGTTTTTGCTGGATCCACAGATATCCCCTCTTTTGAGATTATGTGACCGAAAAATGCAACTTTTTGAAGCCAAAATTCACACTTGGTGAATTTGGCATAAAGATTCTCCTTTCTCAGGGTCTTCAATATAATTCTCAAGTGATCTTCATGTTCTTACTTTCTCTTTGAATAGACAAGAATATCGTCTATAAAGACTACCAAAAATTGATCAAGATAGTCTCTAAAAACTCTATTCATCAAATCCATGAAGATAGCAGGGGCATTAGTAAGACAAAATGGCATCACTATAAATTCATAGTGTCCATACCTTGTACGGAAAGCCGTCTTTGGTATATCCTCCCTTTTGACCCTTAATTTATGATACCATGAATGAAGATCAATCTTGGAAAAGTATTGAGCTCCGCGTAGTTGGTCAAATAGGTCATCAATGCGCGGGAGAGGATATTTGTTCTTGATAGTGATCTTGTTATGTTCTCGATAATCAATGCAGAGTCTCATTGATCCATCTTTCTTCTTAACAAATAGAATAGGTGCTCCCCAAGGTGATGCACTAGGGCGTATGAATCCCTTATCAAGATTCTCTTGGAGTTGCTTCTTCAATTCCTGCAACTCAATTGGGGCCATTCTATAAGGTGTCTTTGAAATAGGCAAAGCACCCAGTACGAGTTCTATTGAAAACTCAACTTCACGATTCGGTGGAAGACCCGGTAATTCCTCCGGAAAGACATCATCAAACTCCCGTACAATGGGAATATCCTTAATCATGAGTTTATCACCAACCATTTGAGATAAATAACCGTCATTTAGTGGAATCAATACCCATAAAATGGAATAAATTTCCACTGGAAGGTTATGTTCATCCTTGCATCGATAGACGATCATAGATTGATCTGGAATATGAAATGTGACTTCCCTTCTTTGGAAATTGATATGAGATCCATATAAAGAAAGCCAATCCATGCCAAGAATCACATCAAATTCCACTATAGGAAGGATCACAAGATTTGCAGGAAGCAATTTCCCACAAACTTCGATCAGAGAAGAATTATAAACTTTTGATGCGACTGTTGTTCCATTAGGTGTTGTCACAGCTAACTCAACATCTAATTGTTGAGGTAATACGGTGATACCCTTAGAAAATTCTTCAGAAATAAAAGAGTGGGTGGATCCAGAATCAAATAAAACATTTGCTACTTTAGAGTGGATGGTAAGTGTACCTTTCACCACATCGTTATCGTACTCCACATCGCTGATAGAAATTGCATGTGACTTTCCTTTGTCTTTAGCCTTAAGAGTTTTTTGACGTCGACGGTCATCATCAACCCTTGGATTAGGGCATTTATTGGCATAATGTCCCATCTCCCTGCACTTGAAACATTGAAGTGTAGAAGGTTCATTCTGTGTATCCCTTCCTTTGTTTGCATCATTAGACATCTTCTTCCCATCATCACGGCATTCAAATGCCCGATGACCTTCCTTTCCACATTTGAAACATTTACTTGTCCATTTAAGAAAACTCCCTCCATGTTTCTTTCCACACTTTGAGCATAAGGGAAAGCACATATTCTTTTCAGTGTGCTCTTTAGATTTTCCTTTGAATTACATTTTCCTCTTCTTATCAAACCCATATGACTGATGGGTTACTCCAATCTCCATCTCAACTTTGAGAGCACATTGAATGATTTCCTCATAGCTATTGAACTCCCTTATGGGTAAGGCCCTTTGAAGACTTGGTTTTAAGCCACTAAAGAATCGATCGATCTTACTCTCAGGTTGGATAATAATACCAGAAGCGTACCTTGCAAGTCTTGTAAAATTTGCTTCATAGGTACCAACAGATTCATCATCCTTTTGCTTCAGTTCAAGAAACTCTTTCTCCATCTTTGTTCGGAGAATACGAGGGAAGTACTTATTGAAAAATAAGTCCTTGAACTCGTCCCATTCCATGGACTAAATTTCATCTCTTTGCCTCGTATTCTTAATAAGATTCCACCATTGATCAGCATCTCCTTCCAAACGATACACTGCTAGGATGACTTTATCATGTTCAGAACATTGAAGAACTGAAAATATCTTTTCAATAGTACTAATCCATTGTTCAGCAACTAATGGATCAGTAGACCCGCTGAAAGAAGGTGGACGCTGCCTCATGAAGGATTCAACAGAATGTTTCTCCATCCTTTGCTCGTTTGGAAGTCCTGTATGATTCATAGCTTGAGAAAGTTGTGTGATCATGGCTACAAGATTTTTCATTCCAGCTCCCATAACGTTTGGTTGCTCAGGGGGACAATCATTGCATTGCCCGTCGCATTCCGCATTAACACGGTTCCTTCAGGTTCCAGCCATTGACTAAAACCAAGAAGAATAGTGTGAGAAAAACTAATTATAATAGGAAAACCACATAATCAAGAATAAGATTTCACACTTAAGGTATTATCCTAGGTTATTCATGGCCATTTCTAAAACACTAAGATTTTGTTCTATGCTTAGACTTATCCTTAGGGTTCTTACTAAGGCTTTAACATCCTAGTTTCCAAAGGTTGACTATACCTTTCCTCTGATACCAACTATAACAACCCATACTTTACATACATTGTTAACACCTCAAAATTGAAGCATACTTATTACAACATATAACAAAACCATGAAAGGACCGTATAGGTATAGTGTCTTTAGAAACTGGGAAACATAAACAACTTTTTCATAAAGCATCTACATTGTCTCCCATTTATTTCATCATATCTATAGTCCCTTTTGGAATATCTTACTTAATAACCTTCTTCCTGACCTGGGGAAAGAAAACATACAAAAGGGTGAGCTCAAATGCTCAGTAAGGGTAAACAAAAGAAATATCAATCACATCATATACATACGCACATAACTTTTGGAAATCTTAACCTGCAAAAGAGATCATAATTTCATAACATGGGATAAATCATGGTAGTGAAATGTAATCATAATAATCATACCTTAAAACATGAAACTTTGTGGCATACACACATAATCATAGAGAATCATTTCTTATTAGTCAAGGCTCATTTCCAAGACTATCTTAGTGGACAAAGTCCCTTTCTGAACCGAGTTCACTCCTCGTTTCAGTCCTGTTTCACTGAACCGGTATAACATACCGTTCCTGCCATGTCTATCTCATGTGATATAAAATCTTTACCCAATGCATTGTAGGGAGATATAGGTCCCACCCATCTCATAATGATACCATTCTTATGTGTGCCACAAAATCATAAACCATACATCATAGCATAACCCATGTAATAAAAATGGGAATCTTAAACATCATGACATCATAAAACAATTCATATAAGATAAAGGAATTCATAAAAATAATTCCATCACAACATAGTCAAATCAATGTAATAATAGGGATAGAAACAGAACCCTTTATTATCTTAGATGGAAAATAATTTTGATAAAACACTTGAACTCCATTCTTGAGGAAAATATCCTTTCTACTTTAAAAAACATTGTCCACTCTTAATATGTCATACAATTTTAAAATAAAAGAAGTTGATTAAAAAAACTTGAAAACTTGTAAAAGAATCTTCTTGGAAATAATGTTTTAAAAATCCATACATGTCGTATAAGTTAAAAAAACATTCTTCTCGTACTTTTGTCAGAAAAGTCAAAAAGTACCTCATACGAAAAACGACAAAAGATTCCTTTCATATCTTTTACTAAAAATTCACCGAAGGGTAAATTTGGATTTAAACAATTTTAGGTGGATGGAAACAATATTAAATATCACGGAAACATGGATGTGGATGATAAAATACACCCCAGTAAATATCAAAGTATAAACAATCTCGGATAAAAATGAGACTGTGATATTTACCTTACCTTAGGTCCGTTTTGCTTCGTAAGTGTCTGAACCTCCTATATAATGATTTAAATAATGTTATTGACTTATTCCAGAATCATACTTACTTTTATGATATCATATATGGTCATATTCTTAGCTTCTTAGTAGTAATATTTCATTGGTACTTGTTATTCGGGTGTTTATAACTTTTTGTTCTTATGCATGTCTTGTCGAATAAATTCTTATTCTTCTCTTTAGGTTATAGATACCTCATTTCCATAGTTTTATTAGTGTAATATATATCATATTCATTCATACAATTCATTTATATAATCATTATTAAATGAAGATCATGTAGAATGATTCGCATCACATCGTGCAGACGGTATTCCGTACGTACACACGAGTGATGATATCGTTCCTATGATCGTGGAATTGTATTGGAGTGTATGTATACTATTTCAGAATCAGTATTACTTTATAATAGTCATATATAGTCATTATTTACACCATTATACCCATCCAAGTAAGGTGGTGGTGGAAAATAGATTACACCACGGCGTGGAGACGGTATTCCGTACGTACGTACGCGCGGTGATTTCTTTTTCCATAGGATGGATAGATGGTTAAATAGGGTTGTTTCATAATTATAATAACATATCAGTATATTAGTAATACTGATGTTATTACTTAATAATTAAACAACTAAAGAAGAAGAAGTGGAAGAAGAAATAAAGATGAAAGAATCGATAACGGACATTACCTCTTTTTTGAGGTGCTTCTTTGAGACCTTCTTTTAGGGCACTAAAATTGGTCTTTGAGGAAGACCAGAACCTCTAGGATGTCTCTAGGGAATTGGAGAGGAGGAATTGGTAGGGGTTGTAGGATCTTTAAGGCTCAAAGTGGTGTGAGCAAGAGGGGGAGGAGGTGCTCTTTTATAAGGGAGGAGAGGGGCACCTTTGGGAAAACTAAAAATATTATTTTATTATAAAGTCAAGTTCGGTTTTAAATAGCTCCAAATTGATATATTTCTAAGATAAGGTGGGGATGGGTCGAAATCCTCTCATCCAATAGAATTTAGACAATTTTAGGTTCCTATTTTAACCTTATCATTTAGATTTAACAGTAAGTTAAATAATTTTACGTTTACCGTGTCTTCTTGTGTTCTTATACTATAAGGTTAATAAACTTACTATAAGCAGCCAAACGAACCCCAAGTTGTTTATTATTAATATATATAACCTTATCTAAGTCATTTGGCCTAACCTTAGATTTTTAGGAATAAAATAACAATTACTAATATAATATTTGTTTTAAAAACTATTTTATGTCAATTTTGACACTATTTAGTAATTGATTTTTGTGAATATCATAACAGAATGATTAGTTCGAACAAAGTTAATTAAATCAATACTAAAATGTCATATTAACCTATAAAATTAGTTTAATTCATAAAAAGTCTCAAATTACATTTATTTTGGTGTTTATAACATTAATTATGTCAATATTTCATTAATAAGATAATTACTGCATCATCTTTGTGTCATAAATAAATTACATTATTTAATGTCTAAAAATTACAAATAAAATACCATTAGGTAGTAACTCGTTTTAGCTTTCTAATGAATACTTATAGTCGAATTTATCTTATGTATAACCCCATATTAAAAATTATTTACTTATTAAACTTTAATTTTAACTATTTTAACCCTTCTTTAAATAAATTAATAATAAATGTCCTAATCTAATCCAAGTGGGCCTAAATGGTCATATTTTATTAGAAAGTTTGTTTTTGGTCTAATTACACTTGTCCAATAGAATTAGGACATGTTTTAGGGTAATAATAATATCATATTTACCCTTAATTACCCTATTTACTTTTAATCGTGGTAAAAAAAAGTAAAAAGTTACTATTCACCAAAAAATTATTTTCATCTCATTGAACCACATTTTACTTACTGAAATCAACCGTGTCTCTCGGATTTTTGAAATTCCATTCACAGAAGCGGTAAAATTAAGTTTTATGAAAAATTCAGTTTTTTAACTACCACTTAGTGGTTTCACTATTCATCAAAAATTGAAAGTTTTCAGAAAAATACTAAAATTTCACCCTAGGCTAATTTCGATATTCCGAATCCAAAAATGAAGTCAATTTTGAAAAATAAAATTTATAAAATTTCAAAAAGTGGTTATTACTATTCATAACGGCTAGTTTTAATAATATTTTAATAGCATATCGTTGTTTAGTGAAACTCGGTATTGCGTACGACGCAAGCTATCGAGGAGGGTCGCGATTTCGTGTAAAGCAAGCCAAGCAAGTGTTGTGTAGAAAAAGATTCCTTGATGATTTATATAACATAATAGTCTCGGGTGTTACAGTACCTAATGTCCACAAACGACTCAAATGATGTAAATTTTTCAAATTCAGGTTGTGAGTCATCACAAACAACATCAAACTGATCAAGAAAGAATGTTCCCAAAAAATACACTTTCTCATAATGAGCACAATTTAGTTTTTCATGAGGAATCAGACCAGAAATTTCTCCACCTTCAGAAACCCTTAGATAATCAACTTCATAAGGAAAACATTCAAAATGGGTTGAGACTGTTTAGGACAAGAATGTGACTCACTTTCTATAATGGGATCTAGGGAAAGATTTTTCTCATCTAGAGGAAGGAGTGGGACAGGAATAGAAGCTTGAAGAAAAGTTTCAATAGGGTGGGGAATCAAAATCTCTCGGTCCTCAAGAGTAAAAGAACAATACTTGGCTCAAACCTCAATTTTAAAACATTGATTCTCAGTAACATATATCAAATAACAACCAACCACATGTTGAGTATTTTCAAACACTAAAAATTCCTCCACATCATCAATATCTTGGAGGGTGAGTCTCCCCTTGGACACATCAATAATAGAACCAGTTGTAGAAATGAAAGGTCTCCCTAAGATGATTGGGACTTTTTCATCACACTCTATATCTAAGATAAGGAAATATATGGGTAGTTTCAATTTTCCTACACTCACTAATAGATCATCCACCCTCCCTGAAGGGTGTTTGAGTGACCTGTCCGCAACTTGAAGATAAACAGAAGTTGGTTTCAAGTCCCTAAGACCCAAACTTCCAAATAGGGAGTAAGACATAAGATTGATGCTTGCTCCTAATTCACACAAAAAATTATGTTTCTCACATTCTCCAATTTTTCATTGAATAATAAAGCTACAAGGATCCTTTAATTTTGGAAGCAACTTCTTCAACAACATGGCACTACATTCCACATTGAGATTAAATTTGTCCAACTCCATCCAATCATTTTTATTTTTTAGAAACCTTTTTGTAAAATAAACATATGAAGGGATTTTATCTAACGCTTATACAAATGGCATGTTGATACTAAAGTTTCGAATCATCTAAATAAACCTCAAATAGTCAGGTTCATTATTCTTCTTTAATATTTCAGGGAAAGGAATGTGAGGCGCATAATTTTTAAGAACAGGTTGATTATTATCCTTCTCCTCAATTCCATTGTTTTTCTTTTCTTCATTAATTAATTCCCACTTCATTTTCCTTGATTCTTGAAATTTTTCAGGTGTAAATTTAACATTCTGTTCAGGTTGAACAAAGCTGTCCAGATTCCTAGATTCTGTTTCAAGCATATTTCACTTTCCAAATTCAGTTTTTTCATCAGTTTTAGTTTTCCTTTATTGAATCTTAACTTATTCTTGGGTTTGAAGGCCATGTCTAGTGGTTACAGCCATGATATTCTCTCTTGGATTAAGAATTGAAGTGTTTGGCAACTTTCACTTTTCCTTATCACCTTGATCCCTAGCCATTTGAACTATTTGATGTGGTAAATTGTGAATCTTACAATCTATTTCCTTCCGAAATGAACTTCTCTCTCCCCAAAATTGTTGTAACATCCCCTTTAACTCCCCTTGAGAATTAGAAGATTCGCCCCCATATTGATTTGAGTTAAAAAAATTTAGAGTGTGATTGGTAGTTAGGGGAAGTGGTCTGTTTTATCACACCTTGTTCTTTCCTTGACATGTTTGGGTGATTTTGATAACTATAAGTGCACTGATTGGAGTATTAATAATTTGTCCCTCGGTTCCTAGCTCTAAAATCCATAAAATTGGTACTCTCATCAAACTGAACATGGAGATAAAAATTAGGACAACATGTATGACTGTGACCAAACATCCCCCAATGATTACATTTCTCCCTTAAGACCCTATCACTAACAAAAACAGCAAGATAATTGACTTTACCTCTATGGATGACCCTATTCCTAGAACAATTGAGCTATGATTTTTGAGAAAGATTTTCATACAAAAGATTCAGCTCATCAGAAGTGGAATCAGGAAAGTCACCCCCCCCCCCCAAAATTGGTCAACTAAATTTTGGTTGTAAGGGGTGAGAGCATTACAGAAGGTTTCCATGAGTAGATGGGGAGAAAATTAGTATTTGGCACTTTTTCTAAGGAGACTTCTAAACCTATCCCATGCCTCGTGAAATAACTCTCCCCCATCTTGGACAAACCCAGTAATGTTTTTCCCAATCTCTGAGGTGGTGTTCCTAGGATAGAATTTTGATATAAAGGAAATAAACACCTCTTTCCATGTCTTAAAAATTTCTTCATATAAGTTCTGAAACCAAGTCTTAGCCTTCCCCTTTAGATAAAATAGAAACAAACTCAATTTCAAATCCTCCCCACTTAGCTCTCTCAGAGGTAATTGTTTTATAGGACTATAGAACTCTCTAATGAACTCAAGTGAATCCTCTCTAGGAAGACCATTGAATGAAGGAAGTTGAGAATGGTGAGAATGCTTAATTTCATAGTTCCTAGACCTCGGGGTCAACCTAATGGAAGATGGGTTACATGATACAATTGGAATTTGAAACTCCATAAGTCTAGGTAACTAAAGGGATGGAACTATGGCTTGTGGCACATTCATGTTTTGATCAACTCTATTATACTGATTCTCCATTACAACATTTTTAGGAATAGTTATATGTTAGTCTAATTCAATGTTTGAAGACTCTAATGTAATTACAAATTCTCTTATGATCATGCAATGTGTAATAACAGTTCAGAATAGAACAACAGTAGAACTAACAGGATCTCAATAATACAGATACGGTTGCAATTCTGTAGTAAATGTAGCAATTTTTTTACAGTTTTAAAATTTTCAATTTTTTGGTGTTTTTTTATATGTTTTTTTAAAATTTTTAGAAAAATAATGGCTTGTGCCTTCCATGAAAATGACGCCAAAAACATGACTTGAACCGTCATTCAATCCGGTCGAAGTTTAAAATTTATAATCCTACAAACTACAATATATGTGGAAAGTAGGGTCGAACCCACAAGGAAAACTATTTTGGCCACTAGTTTTTCTAAAAAAAACTAACTGAAATATCCCACTGTTGTCAGCAGTGGAAAAGATTTTATATTTTTGGAAAAACATTTTTATATTGCGCTAATGAAACACTACATACTTTATGAGTTTTTGTTCTAAACTATAATGAAACAAGAAACAGACTATGAACAGTGAGAAACATAGATATAAAATGCTGATAAGTGAACAATCAAGTAAAATTCTAGAGGAAAAGTCTCCATTCTACTGGTTTTATAAGTATTCAGATCCACTTTAAAGTTACTGCTTTGCACCACCATAAAGAGAGTGACTTATCTCCCTCTCCAAGAGTTAAGTCACACAGGATGATTGATTTCAGAGTTCTCCACTCCAAAACAAATCAACAATGAAAAGTTTGAAAAGATAATGACAACAGGATGAACTCTCCGTAAGTCCCGAAGTAATTGTGAATTGATTATTATTTTTAAGATGTTTCCACAATCAATCTCGCCAATTTGATTTTGGAGTTTGGAGAATTATGTTCTTGTAGTGAAAAGCATTTGAAAGAACTCATAATCAATATCATAGATTGATACTGAACACATTAATGTATGAAAGTAGAAAGGAAGAAAAGTATCCAGTAGAAGTAGTAATTCCCCGAGCTCAAAGGTTTAGCCAATTAATTTTTTCATTATCAATACAGGAAATGAAGGCATTCTAGAATAGAGTACAATAATTTCAACTAGAAGGAATAAGAACTCCCTTAATTCTAATCTTCACTCGAGATCTAGGGCCTCCAGCTCCTATCTTGTGATGCTCTGCTATCTCCCGATAGACTTCGCTCTCAAAATGGTGTGATCGTGGAAAGAGAATAATGAGACTCCCCCCAAAAATTCTTCCGCTACTATGCTTTTATGTCCTCCTTCATCTGCTTCTTGTCACCAACCAATTCAACCGAATTCAAAAGTCCCTTAGTTGTGCACCGCACACATGCGTTTTTTCGCGACAGGCATGTCGCACTAGTATTTACCTTTTAACTAAATCTCGGTGAGTTAGTTAGATGAATCTGGACAGGAACTCACTTCCCATATGATCCTGCACAAGAAAAACACACAGAACATTACAAAATACGAGAAGGAAATAAATTAATAACTAAGGTCATTAGTTATTTAAATATGTTAAAATATTTATTTATAAAGTTATTAATTCTTATTGTTTAAAGTTATCAATGTTAATTTAAAAGTTTATTATTAAATTATTTACTAATTTACGTTAATTAGATTATTTTAATTATGATGAAAATAAATTATTATTAAGTATTTAATTTTATTAGAAAATAATTATTTAGTATGCCACATTAAATTAATTTAAAATTAATTTTGATATTCTTATTAATTAATTTATTTTAAAGTTTAATTTAAGTTAAATAATTTATTAGTTCGGTTTTATAAGTCAATTTTTCTAAATTGATTATTTATTTATAATTAATATTGTTTTACATTTTAATTTATTTATTTTTAATTTAGGATTTTTAGATTTTATTTTTTTTATTAGTTAACTCCTTCCCCCTAATCGGCGCAAAGTAGGGGGAAGGGTTAGAGAATTGCGCTCTTCCCCAAAGAATCCCCACGGTGTATAAGTCCTCCAGCGGTGGTGTCTCAGCCTCATCTATAGCTTCGTCTTCAAATATCAGTGGCAACAGCTCTGCACGTGTGGTGACCTCTCGGTTGAGTCGCTACAGCACAACAACGTAGTAAAGAATAGGAGGATTCGTCTAGTTGTCCCCCAAAACCAACAGAAACCTAGAGCAAGGATAGACCAACACCTCCTCGGTGCAGCCTAACTCAATCCGCGGTAGAGACTCTAGGTAAAAACTCCTCCTCTTCACGACGCAGCGGCGGTTTCTAATTCTATGACCAGCGTCAACATTGCAGCGCAGTGGACTCCAATTATAGAAGCGGTGAACTCTTCTACTTCCATCTAAGTTATTCGAGTGTTTAACCAGATCCGATGAAGAGTTTCAATTAGGTTAGAATTAGTTCTTTTAAATTTAAAAATCTGATTTGAGGTGTGTGGGAAAAAAATATGTTGCCTTTGATTATGTTTTTGTGAGAAAAAGGTGTTGTTTTCGGTGATGGGTAGACGCAGGGGGAGCGGTGGTAGGGGATGAAGCGTGGCCTAAGAAGGGAAGCGGTGGCAGGAAACTAGAGTGGAAACATGAGGATACAGTGAATAGAGGAAACACGGTGAGATCGTAAGGAGAATCACGGTGGCAGGAGACACTGTAAGGAGATTACAGTGAGAGAGTAGTAGTGATTGATGGTGGCACCAGTTTGAGAAATGGGGGAGAACGGTGCGAGAAGGAAATAGTGTGTCCGTGAAACGGGGTTACGGTGAAAAAATTGAGACACCGTAAGAGAATACGGTGAGACAGTAAGGAGTTCCACGGTGGGATAGTGATGAAATCGGTATGTGGAGGCACCGTGACCGGGATGAAACCGTGAACCTGCAAAAATAAACAAAGTAAATAAATTAAATTAAAAAATAAATAAAATAAGAACAAAATAATTAATCAAAACAAGAACATAAATAAATCACTTGAAAAGTTAAATACTAAATAAACTTTATTAAATTTAGGAAACCCATTAAACTTATGTTAAATTATTATTATCTCTTAAAATAAAATTGATTTAAATTAGTCAATTATAAAACAAAGTTAAACTATTTAAAATAGCTTCTAAAACAAACTAAATTATTAATGTAACAAGTTAGTTATTTTATTATTATATACTTAATTTAACTAATGTCTAAAGATCCAGAAATTTCAAAGGAATTTTTTTTCCTTAATTATTTTGAATTCTACGAGTCTGGGGCTTCTGACGACACCTGATTCTGAGGCCTAGTGTGCCCAGAATCAATTTATGAAGTTTTGTTCAGGTATGTTCAGTAAACGTAGGTGTGAGTTTTTCTATATTTTGAACCCGTGCTAGGAATTGAAATCTGAGGACACCGATGAACTCGTAGCGCCGATATTCTCTTAAGGGGACCTTTACCGTAGTTTCGTTTTATGCGGGTTGAAAATTAATTATTAGGGTTTAATAAAAAAGTTAAATAAAATTGTTGTGAACAATTTTATTTATCTTGGGTAGCTAAATCCTACATGGGGTAGTTATTGGTGGGTCCCACACCCACATAACCTCCCATAATAGGATATTTGTGAGGTGGGTCCCACACGAGCCTAACCTTTTCATCTCCCCATAACTCCCCCTAAACTCCCTTAAACCCCCTTGTTTAATTCTTGAAAACTCCCCTCTTTAATTGTTAAACTCTCCACCTTCCACTTGGTCATTAATATGACAACACCTTGAATTAATTATTTTGAACTCCACAAATTAATTAATTATTTTGGGAGGATTGGAATCATTTTGAAAATTCATGGCATGTTTATTAAAATATGGGGAGCCTTAATATAATATTGGTTTGACAAATATTTTGTGGTGGAACCTCTGGAGGATTAGAAAGAAGTGTTCCTCTCCGCGAAGAATGCTCCACGACTCGAAGAACGGGGAGCTTTTCCTCTCCACTTTTCTTTTAAACTGGAAAAAGATCCTGAGGAACGCCTTCACCTCTTCTTCTTCCTCCACGTCAAGGGAGAAGACACCGCTAGCAAGGAGCGTCGTCTACGACAACGAATCTTCCTCCAAAGTTGACGGGACAACACTGTTCTCTGTGACGCCATCTACCACGGCGCTCGTCTTCCGCGGCTCGACGACGTGCGACGTCAATTATCGAGGTAGGGGTTTGTACAAATTTAAGTGATTAATTTGTACCTCGTTCTTTGTTGAATTTTCTGAAGTGAAGTTCGCCATATGTTACCGCCTAACGTGGAGGGCACGAGCTGAATGAACACAGCCCGAAGACCCTCTGTTGTTCTTGTTTTTTAATTTTCAACTGGAAGTGGCGACGATTGAAGGCGGTGGTCGCGCGCCGGCCGCGTGCGGAGGAACTACGGCCCGCAACCACAGGCATCTCGGCCGACGAATAATCAGCCGGCTAAAGCCGGTCGGGCCAAAGGAAGACCGCAACGCCACAAGGGGCGCAATGCTGTGGAGGACCACATCCCGCTTTCCACGGGCCGCTTCGGTGGCGAACCGACCAGCTCGTCGGCAAGCCGGATGAAGGAGTGGTGGCACCCGAAGGTGCCGCGTAGCAAGACCATGGCCCGCTCGAGCGGGCCGCTTGCACCAGGAAGGCCGGCCTGTTTGGGAGGGCGGCGCCGTTGGGCGCCGCCGGTTCGGGAAGCCGGGGGGGGGGGGGGGGGGGGGGTGCTCCCCCCCCCCCCCCTCGGACCGCTCGGCTCCTTCGGGCCGAGCCGCTCAGCGAGTTGGCTGAGTCGCGCCGAGCAGGGCTAGGCCACGCCGCGCCTGGCCGGGCCGCACCCCTCCGGGCTAGGCCACATGATTCCACGGGACGGTCCGACCCTTTTCCGGGTCGGACCCTCCAAAACGGGTTTGACCTGACCCGCCAACCCACTGGGTATAACGTGTCGGGCCCGTTTCACTTAAACGTGACTTACATAAAGACCGCATGTCCAATCGACGCGCCGTCTGCGGCACTGGGACCCTTACAAAGAGGCGGTCCTTTTGTGATAATCTAAGTGAATTTCGGACCACTTTGAAAAAAGGCCAGGTTTGGAACGAGCGTATTTCCAATCAGGCCCCTAGAGAAAAAATGATAATAACTCTCAGACCAGGCGTTCGTTTGACACGTCGTCTGTCGCGTTGGGTTCCTTTTGACAAGACAGAACTTTGGGATACATCAAATTTGGACTTATTAATAGTTTATGTATTGAAACCCTTTGACTCGAGGAGCGGACCCTCCCGGAATCGAGCGTGTTGTGTGCGGGAACCCTAGAGCTGGCTGTGACTACAATGACTACCGTACTGGGATCCTCCATGGTTTTGATGACGATGACTATTGTACTTGGATCCTCCATGGGTTCGGCAGCGAGAAGTACTGTACTTGGATCCTCCGTGGGTTCGGAAGTGACGACTTCCGTATTGGGATCCTCCGTGGGTTCGGCAGCAAGGACTACTGTACTTGGATCCTCCATGGGTTCACCAGCGACGAATTCTGTACTTGGATCCTCCATGGGTTTGGCACTGATGACATTTGTACTTGGATCCAACATGGTTTCGGCAGAGGAGATGATCCAAAGGCTACATCTAAGCATCTCCACCCCTCTTCGTTAGTAGTATACCTGTGTGAGCTGATTCTTGACTTTCAATAATTATCATCGATGTGATTGACATCTTTCCTATGTGGACAGGGTTGTACTTGGGCTCGAGAGTCAGAGTCGAACTAGGATTGATGACTTAGGTATATGTATGGGCATATACCTAAGTAGGGTTGATTGTTGCACCATTCTTTGTATCTTACTTCTTATTTTTATTTAGTGGATATTGTGAGACCTTGCGGGTCTTGGGGTCCCTACTGAGTATCGTTATACTCATCCCTGCACGTGCTATGCCCGCACTACATTGTTTTGGTCGCAGATGACGGACAACATTGATCGTGGTTGATGCTTGTAGAGCTGGACGGTACTCGGAGGTGGACCACTTGGTGAGACGTACACGGAGCGGACGGACAGACCCGAGGTGCGGAGGAGACCATCTATACCCACCCTTCAGGTGGGATTCCCAGAGGATGACTCGGTGGTTGCTACATTACTTTACTACATTTGTTTTGGACTTTCAGTTGTACTGTACTTTTCAGTTGGGATTTTTTTCTGGACCATTTACATCTCAACACTCACTTTTGTATTCAGTATTACTTTGTTCTTACTTCTGTTGCGTACTCTGTTGTGTTTGTTTACTTTTATAAAGGCAATGCCTTCCCTTTTTACCAGGATTTACCCCTTTTGTGCTAGTCGCCAGCCCCTGTCCTATGAAAGGTGGGCTTGGGGAAGTCACGGCATGGGCCCCGAGGACGGGTCATGACAAATTGTTATCAGAGGAGTCAGTTCTACCACAAAACTCAGGACTATGATCATTCTTATCTGTGAAGCAATAGTGTTAAGAGTATTGAGTGTGGTTTTCAGTCTAGGGAGTCCAGTGTTGGTGCGGCGGCCGACATATCCATACACCAGGACCCTGACCTATGATTTTCAACTCAGTGCACGAAAACATTGATTGAATGTGTGTTTCAAAAGTTTTATTTGTGATTAATTTGTGTCATCTCACCAGGTATATTGTTTTAACCGTGGCGCACCTGTTTCTTTTCAGGATGACCCCATGAAGGCAGCCGGCTAGGGTTCTGAGTTACGTGTGAGATGGTAGCCCACCGAGCAACGAGGCCTCAGTGCAGGGCCCCATCACAGCGGAGGCACCAGCGGTACCACTACCCGTTGGGCCATCGATACCACAAGCCCCAGGAGCAGACAATGCACGCCGCCTGAGTGCGTTGAATGAGTTTCAGCGACAGAGGCTTCCCAGGTTCTGCGGAGAGACATATCATCCGGCAGACGAGGATTGGATGGAGGCGATTGCCCGAGTCTTCAGATTGGTAGGGATACCAGCCGACCTTATGGTGATCCATGTCGCGAGTCTCCTACACGCTGCAGCAGTTAGATGGTGGAGCCTGATGCTCCAGGTGCATGATGAGTCATCTCTACTTTGGACAGACTTCGAAAGTCTCTTCCGCTCAGAGTGTGTTCCAGCCACCCTATGTGCGGTGTGCATTCAGGAGATACTTCATCTGCGACAGGGAAACATTATAGTAGCTCAGTACTCAGCGAGGTTTACTGAACTCTCGTGATACTCCACAGACATGGTACGAGACACATTCTTTAGGTCCCGAACCTTCGAGAAGGGACTGAGGCACGAGATCGGGACTTCGATGATTCCCCTCAGCATCACGACGTAGGCGGGGGTGCTGGAGCGAGCCCTTCTAGTGGATATTTTTCTCGCTGAGCAGTTTCCAGTAGTGAGACCCACCGTAGGAAGACACATAGTAGATTCTTCTACAGCCGTCAGTAGACATATGTTGTAGAGGTCCAAGCAGACCAGGCCATCAGGTGGACGACCTCAGGATACTGGTTTGGATTTGCGGGGCACACGAAACAGAGCCAACCATATGAGGGGCATGCAGTGCTATTCATGCGGCAAGTAGGGTCACATGGCTCGAGACTGTCCAAATCGCCATGCAGATGAGCATCAGATAGTGGAGGGACCTCCCAGGCAGAGGCAAAGGTTCAACCATGGTGGTCTGCAGGGAGCAGACAGATGAGGCAGAAGAGCTGGCCGAGCAGCGGGTGGTGGACGACGTTTCGAGGCTCTACCACCACCACCACCAGGAGGTCCACCCCGACCATAGGGAGCTGGAGGACAGAGGAAAGCTCAGCTCTAGGCAGTCGAGGCTTACGACCACGGTGCACTCGAGATGATTCGAGGTACTATCTGTGTCTACTCCAACCTTGCTTCAGTACTTATAGACACTGGTGCGAGTCATTCTTTTATTGTTGTTGCCCTTGTTCGGAGCTCAGATATTCCAACGGAGCTGTTGTCTCGATCCTTACAGTTAGAGACTCCTACGGGATCAGACACAATGATTACACACTGGTGTTGGTAGTGTGACCTTACTCTAGGAGGCGAGAGCTTCGGCTGTTATCTTCGTGTAGCGGCGTCGAGGCCTTACGACGTCATCTTGGGAATGGACTGGTTGTCTAGAGTCCATGCTCAGATCGACTGCATTAGGCACAAAGTGTGGTGTGTCCGCACGAATGGGAGCAGGTTCACCTTCACTGGCGATAAGGGAGCCTTTGCATTACAGGATGGACTTATGCAGAGGAGAGGGCAGTCGATCACACATCGGTTGTCTAGTCTCATCCTCGGAGCGGTTGATGTGCGGAGTCCGAGTTTTCCTATTGTGGTGGATCAGTATGCGAATGTTTTTCCTGGAGACATTCCAGGACTACCACCTCGAAGAGAGGTAGATTTCTACATATACCTGTACCCCGGGACAACACCGATATCTACTCCAGCATATCGGATTTCTCCCGTTGAGCTTCGTGAGCTGCGGGTAAAGCTGAAGGAATTACAGGTGAAGGGATTCATCTGACCCTGTGTTTCACCCTGGGCTTCTTCGATTCTGTTCGCCAAGAAGGTGGATGGGAGCTTGTGACTGTGTGTTGACTACCATCGCCTGAATCAGGTGGTTGTGAAGAACAAGTACCCACTCTCGAGGATTGAAGACCTCTTTGATCAGATCAAGGGAGCACGATGGTTCTCAAAGATAGACCTCAGGCCAGGCTATCACCAACTCAGAGTTCGAGACGAGGATGTGCAGAAGACAGCCTTCAGGTTTCGGTATGGAAACTACGATTTCTTGGTTATTCCCTTCGGTTTAACCAATGCTCCATCAGTATTCATGAGTCTCATGAACAAGATCTTCCAGCCTTACCTCGATCGATTTTTCATAGTCTTCATCGACGACATACTGATATACTCGACTACTGAGGAGGAGAAAGCCTACCACTTGTGGGTTGTATTGGATACACTATTAGAGCACTAGCTTTATAGAAAGCTTTCGAAGTGTCAGTTCTCGATTCGATAGGTACACATCATGGGACACGTCATCTCAGAGGCTGGAGTTGTAGTGGATCCAGCATAGATCGAGGCGGTACTTTCTTGGGAGCCACCCAGGAGTGTGACGGAGCTGCAGAGTTTCTTGGGTCTGGATGGGTACTATCGGTGATTTGTACCAGACTTCTCCAGAGTTGTAGGACCGCTTTCAGCTTTTATGAACAAGGGGAAACCCTTCGTGTGGTTAGACAGATGTCAATAGAGATTTTAGGAGCTGAGACAGAGATTGACCAGTGCGCCCATATTGAGGCTACCAGATGAGGGAGTTGGGTACATAGTTTTCTGTGACGCTTCAGGGACTAGACTCGGGTGTTTCTTGATGAAGGAGCGAGTGGTGATTTCTTATTGTTCACGGCAGTTGAGGCAGCACGAGTAGAACTACTCTACCCATGACCTGGAGTTAGCAGCAGTGGTCTTTGTCTTGAAGATGCGGCGACACTATCTGATGGGCGAGCGCTTTAGATTCTACTCTGACCACCAGAGTCTCAGGTACATCTTCTCGTCGAAGGACCTGAACCTGAGACAACGAAGATGACTCATGTTCCTCCATGAATATGACTTTGAGATAGTCCATACTCCTGGAAAGGGTAACGTTGTAGCTGATGCTCTCAGGAGGAGATCGGGCATTCGACTGCTAGGAGAAGCGACGAAGCAGCTAGCTGCATTGCAGATAACCTTCATGAATAGTGATGGAGCAGCTTCTCTATAGTCTCTCACAGTCACTCCTCCACTCCTTCAGCGAGTCAGGGAGTCACAACATGGGGACATTGACTGTGAGACGCGACGTGCTCAGATATCCACAGGACAGGCGCCTGATGGATTTTCTGAAGGAGGGGAGCACGTCATCCTCTTCAAAGGACATATTATGGTACATGTTGCACTGTAGGAGGAAGTGTTGAGGGATTTTCAGACTTCCCTCCTATCAGTACATCCAGGAGTGGCGATGATGTACCAGGACCTCAGACGACAGCACTGGTGGTCGGGTATGAAGAATTTTGTAACAGGGTTCATTTCACGATTCCTCACTTATTAGCAAGTGAAGGCGGAGCATAAAGTACCTGCAGGCTTGGTACATCCCTTAGAGGTCCCAGAGTATAAGTGGGGTGGGATATCTATGGATTTTGTGATGGGGATTCCACGTATATCAAGAGGGAACGACTCTATCTGGGTGATCGTAGACCGACTCACCATGTCGGCCCACTTTCTACCAATCAGAGAGCAGGGCTTAGTAGAGATCTTGGGACTCCTCTATGTTTAGGAGATCGTACGACTTCATAGGGTGCCATCAACTATCGTTTCCGATCGGGATGCTCGATTCACTTACCAACTTTGGAAGGGGTTACATGAGGCCTTTGGGACACAACTTCGCTTGAGCACCGCCTTCCATCCTTAGACAGACGGTCAGACTGAGAGGACCATTCAGACTCTCGAGGACATGCTCCGTGCATGTGTCCTTTACTTTGGTCGTAGCTGGGAGGATCATCTTCCCTTGGTGGAGTTTGCGTACAACAACAGTTACCACTCCACCATTAGGATGACACCATACGAGGCACTGTACGACCAACCTTACAGATCACCTCTGTGGTGGACTGACACTGGGGAGTTAGCACTTGTATGACCAGAGATGGTTCAGTCTACGACGGAGAAGGTGCAGATCATCCAAGAGTGGATGAAGACTGCACAGAGTAGACAGAAGTCCTATACTGATAGGAGGCGGAGACCACTGGAGTTCTAAGATGGTGACCACGTCTTCTTATGGGTCTCACCTCGACAGGGTCTACGGAGATTTGTCCGGGGCGGCAAGTTATCTCCATGATTCATTGGACCTTTCTAAGTCCTCAGCAGAGTAGGCGAGGCGGCTTACCACCTGACCCTTCCACCACTGTTGCACCGGGTGCATGACTTCTTTCACGTATCTCAGCTGAGGAGATATGTGCATGACCCGACCCACATCATCGATCAAAGGGAGATGGACATAGATGACGGGGCGACATTTGTGGAGGTCCCAGTGGAGATCGAGGATCGACAAGAGCAGGTCCTACATGGACGGTCGATTCCTCTAGTGCGCATTCGCTGGTAGTATGGGAACCTCCATGAGAGCACTTGGGTGCGGGAGGCTTAGATGCGAGCTCAGTGCCCCAATTTTTTTTCCTATTGTGTGTTGTAGCTTTACGGGGAAGTAAATCCCTGAGGTGGGAGTAATTTAAAGAACCGGAAATTTCAAGGAAATTTTTTTCTTAATTATTTAGAATTTTATGAGTCTGTGTCTTCTGACGACACTTGATTCCGAGGCCCTGTGTGCCCTGAATCAATTTCCGATGTTTTTTTCAGGTATGTTTAGTAAACATACGAGCGGGTTTTTCTATCTTTTAAACCGGTGCTCGGAATTGAAATCTGAGGACACCGATAAACTCGCAGTGCCGATATTCGCTTAAGGGGACATTTACCATAGTTTCATTTTATGCGGGTTGAAAGTTAATTATTGGGGTTTAATAAAAAAGTTAAATAAAATTGTTGTGAACAATTTTATTTATCTTGGGTAGTTAAATCTTACATGGGGTAGTTATTGGTGGGGCCCACACCCACATATCCTCCCATGAGAGGATATTTTTGAGTTGGGGCCCACACGAGCCTAACCTTTTCATCTCCCCATAACTCCCCCTAAACTCCCTTAAACCCCCTTGATTAATTCTTGACAACTCCCTTCTTTAATTGTTAAACTCTCCACCTTCCACTTGGTCATTAAAATGAAAACACATTGAATTAATTATTTTGAACTCCACAAATTAATTAATTACTTTGGGAGGATTGGAATCATTTTGAAAATGCATGGAAAGTTTATTAAATTATTGGGAGCCTTAATATAATATTGTCCTGAGAAATATTTTGGGGCGGAACCTCTATAGGATTAGAAAGAAGTGTTCCTCTCCATGAAGAATGCTCCAAGACTCGAAGAACGGGGAGCTTTTCCTCTCCACTTTTCTTTTCAACTGGAACAAGATCGTGAGGAACGCCTTCACCTATTCTTCTTACTCCGCATCAAGGGAGAAGACACTGCTAGCTAGGAGTGTCATCTACAACAACGACTCTTCCTACAACGTTTACGGGACGACACCGTTCTCCAAGATGCCATCTACCGTGACGATCATCTTCCGCAGCTCGACAACTTGTGGAATCAATTATCAAGGTCGGGGTTTGTACAAATTTAAGTGATTAATTTGTAACCCATTCATTGTTGAATTTTCTGAATTGAAGTTGGCCATATGTTACCGCCTAATGCGGAGGGAACGGGCCGAACGAACACGGCCCGACGACCCTCCAGTGTTCTTGATTTTTAATTTGCAACAGGAAGCGGCGACGATCGAAGGTGGAGGCCATGCACCGGCCGCGTGCGGAGGAACTTCAGCCCACAACCACATGCTGCTTGAATGATGATGAACCATCCCGCTAAAGCTGGCCGGGCTGAAGGAAGACCGCAGCGCCACAAGGGGAGTCGCGCTACGGAGGACCGTGGCCCCCATTCTTCAGGCCACTTCGGTGGCGAACCGGCCGGCTCGTCGGCCGGCCGGATGAAGGAGCTGCAGCACCCGAAGGTACCGCACAGCAAGACTGGGGCCCGCCCGAGTGGGCCCCTTGCACCGGGAAGGCCGGCCGGCTTCGTCCTGTCGGTTTGTGAGGGCGACACAACTTGGCTTTGTTGGTTCGGGAAGCTTGGGAGGGGGGGCTCTCGGACCGATCGGCCAGCCGGGTCGCGCCCTGCCTGGTCGGGCCGCGCGATTCACCAGGCCAGCCCGACCCTCTTCCAGGTACGACCCGCCAAAACCGGGTTGACCCAACCCTCTTCCAGGTAGGACCCGCCAAAACCGGGTTGACCCGACCGGCCAGCCCACTTGGCATAACGGGTCGGGCCCGTTTCACTTAAACGTGAATAACCTAAAGACAGCGCATCTGATCGACACGTTGTCTGCGGCACTATGACCCCTACGATGAGTCAGTCCTTTTGTGATACTCTAAGTGAGTTTTAGACAACTTTGGAAAAATTCCGGGTTTGGAACGAGCGTATTTCCAACCGGGCACCTGGAGCAAAAATGCTAATAACTCTCAGACCGGGCATCCGATTGACGCATCATCTGTCACATTGGGATCCTTTTGAAGAGATGGAATTTCAGGATACATCAACTCTAGACTTCATGAAATTTGATTTATCGAACACCTTTTACTCAAGGAGCATACCCTCCCGAAATCGAGTGTGATGTGTGCGGGAACTCTAGAGCTGGATGCGACTACGACGGCTACCATCCTGGGATCCTCCGTGGGTTCAACGACGATGAATAATGTACTTCGATCCTCTGTGGGTTCGGCAGTGATGATTACTATACTTGGATCCTCTGTAGGTTCGGTAGGGATGCCTTCTGTACTTGGATCCTCTGTGGGTTCGGCAACGATGACACATGTACTTGGAACCTACGTGGGTTCGGCAGAGGAGATGATCCAGAGGCTACATCTAATTAGCTCCACCCCTCTTCGTGAGTATTATACTTGTGTGAGCTGAGTCTTGACATTCAATCATTATCATCGATGTGATTGACTTCTTTCCTGTGTGGACAGGGTTGTACTTGGGCTCGAGAGTTGGAGTCGAACTAGGATTGATGACTTAGGTATATGTATTGGTATATACCTAATTAGGGTTGATTGTTTCACCGTGCTATGTATCTTAATTCTTGTTTATCCTTAGTGGATATTGTGAGACCTTGCAGGTCTTGGGGTCCCTACTGAGTATCATTATACTCACCCCTGCACATGCTATGCCCACACTACGTTGTGTTAGTTGTAGACGATGGACAATACTGATTGTGGTTAAGGCCTATAGAGCTGGACGGTACCCGGAGGTGGACCACTTGGTGAGACGTACACGGAGCAGACGAACGGACCTGAGGTGCGGAGGAGACCATCTGTACCCACCCTTCAGTTGGGATTCCCGGAGGACAACTCGGTGGTTACTGCTTTACATTACTGTAGTTGTTTTGGACTTTGAGTTGTACTGTACTTTTCAGTTGGGTTTGTATTCTGACCTATTTACCTCTCAAAACTTACTTTTGTATTCATTATTACTTTGTGCTTACTTCTGTTGCGTACGCTCTTTTGTTTGTTTACTTTTATAAAGGAAACGCCTTCCCTTTTTACTAGGATTTACGCCTTTGGTGCTAGTCGCCAGCCCCTGGCCTATGGAAGGCGGGCATGGGGTAGTCACAGCACGGGCCTCGAGGACGGGTCGTGACATAATGAAAGTAATCTAACAAGAGTAGTAAATAAATAATATTAAATTTATAAAAGTTGAATTGTTAAAAGACAACTAAAATTTATATTACGCTATATTAATTAATATTTAGAACATGCTATGTTATATTAAAACAATAAAACTTATGTGCGAAATAAAACCAATTAATTAAATAATAAAAGTTAAATTATTAAATATGCAGACAAAGATACCAAGCTAAGAAGAAAGTAACTATACTATAAAATTAAAGTAAGGAATAAATTAACTAATTTAAAGAATAAAACACACGATTAATAATAAAAATTGATAAATTTATAAATTTATTTATAAAAATACAAAAGTGTTAATATTTAGTAAAAAGTGTTAAAATTAACCAATTAATACCATTAAAAATTAACGAAATTTTGTTGAAAAACAAGTGTTTTTAAGGCCACATCAACGGCACACCGCATTCCGCTGAGGGTCTGCCGCCCTTGTTTACTTCCGTAGCTTCCGTCCACGGTGCCCAATAGCGCACCGCCTGCTGCCACCATGGTTGACCGATGCTGGCCCCCGCTGTCGCCCGCCGTCGCCCACCGGTGTCACACTGACAGAACTTCCACAGCCCACCGGCTGAGCTTTGGTGGTCCGTTTTTTCTTCTGAACACACCTATGGGCCTCCTGGGATGATGTCATCACTTCATGGCTTTTGGGTTCAATTTGACGCCGAGTTCTAGCTTCTCCCACGAAGAACACGATAAAAAATGAAGCAGAGGAGGGTCTGTGCCTTGTTCGTTTGGCTCGCACCCTCCGCGTTAGCATCATAACAAGTGGGCAACAATTAATTCATCATATATAAACTATAACCTATTCAATACTTCTATGATTCTTCATTTTTTTCCAAAATGAGAAAAAGAAACAATTCACTTGAATTTAAAGGAAACCCCTACCTCAGAATCGGAGGAGACATCATTGTTGTAGAAGAAGAATCCATGTTTGATGAAGTTTTCATTGTTTTTCGATCTCGGATCGAGTCCTCCAACATTGTCTTTTGAGCCTTCAGTATTTTTTGGTGGAAGACACCGCATCACTTCGTCATAGGTTCCTCACTTCTGTGTAAAAAATCCAAGCCTGAGCCTCATTTAAATAGAGGGGAAGGGTGATTAACATAATGAAATATTAATGAGGTTCATTAATGAATGAACCTCTTAATTCCCAAAGGTGTGGTTACAAAATAAGAGAGTCAATCCATTGAACAGCGTGACAACTCAGCGGTCCTGCCACCGCCGCTCAACAATTTGTAGAAAAATAAAAATAAAAATTTAATGTTATTTTATTATTCTTTAAAAAGTCTGGAAATCTAAAATTTTCTTCCGACCTGTTGCGGCCGAAGTTAATCCCCCCTTAAGCGAATCTTGGAACAACGGATTCATCGGTTCTCTCAGATTATTAATCCGAGCACCGGTTTAAATGATAGAAAATTCCACCCATATGTTTACTAAATGTACCTTTAAAAAAGTTCAAAAATCCATTCTGGGCACATCGGGCCTCGAAATTAAGCGCTTTCAATTTTCCTAGACTCGTAATAATCCCAAATAAATTTAAAAAATTATATGGAATTACCAGGTCATTACCGTCCTCTCCCCTAGAACATAAGTTTATACATTATGTCAATAATTGGATAATTACTTTCATTTTGGTCTTAACCGACTATAAGACCAATAGTTATTTCCCATATGTTACCAAACATATTTTACTTGGAAAATAGTGGTTCTCCCACAAACCTATGGTAGAAACATGAAAAATATTCATTCCAAATGAATTCTATAAGATCTTATTTCTTAATTTTAATCTTCAACTAGATTTTAGTAACTTTCAACCTTTATTGTAATTTTAGGGTCTCACCATTCCTTTCTGATTACATCCTATAGACACCTTCCACGATTGGTGGTGTTGACTTACAATGATCAATAAAATGATCATAGGAACATTTCTATGACAAGTAGGATTTTAATAGATTTAGGAATATCGACTTGGTATTACCAATCAAGCCTCATTGGTACAACAATTGTATAATCCATGTATCATATCACTTGAATACCCACAATAATATTGAAAATAAGAATCCCCATGGACTTTAATACAAAGAATTCATTATTGAATTTCAATTGATCTTATAAATCTTAGCTAATTTACATATACCACTTACTTATTGGATTTATTATTCTCAATGAATAATTTATCATTGGATTTAGTGAACATAAAAACATTACTATGGTTTTACCTCTATTATGCAGTATATGTCTCTATAGCATTCACCTCCACACCTCTTGTGGAACTCGTTCCTATGCCAACTACTTGTGCATCTCAAGCATTGACTGAACCTAAGTCAATCTTTCGTCTACTATCTCACGTAGAGATGTGCACCCTTTTATAGAAATCTAATATACCACTTGAATACATCTTTTCTATATTAAGCACTTCTATAAAATCTTAAGTAACATTTAGGATAATTTCTTTAGATACGCATTGTGTTTCTCTTGATGTAATTTTGTTTATATCCTAGAAAACTCTTTGCATCTAAACATGTGTTCTTATGATATAGTGGATTTCCATCGTTCTATAAATCATAGATATCCTTTTCTCATAATATTTGGCATATGGTTATGGGATAATTCCATTATTTGTGATGTATGTCTTGAAAAATAATGGAATTTCATGCAATCAAAATTGACTCTACTTATACTTACATCATGACTCTAATGTGTAAAATGAGGTGTGAATTTAGGAATTACTCCACGTTATATTTTGTTGATCAATTTTAATATGTAAGAATCATCATTGATCCTCCTTGTTATCATTATATCCCTAATGTGGATAAGCTAATGTGTGTTTTGGAATTACTCCATGCTACATTATAATGATAAATGAATTCTTGGTCAAGATATTCTTCAACATGCCGGCCCAAACAAACTCATATCTTCTAACCATGCATATACCATACATTACGTTCACATTACTTAAACACTTAAAGGAATCTTATGAAGTATACTCACCAGTAGCTTATATTTAGAATAGTTCTTGCACTCTATCCTAATTGATTCTAATAGCTTTGTGGAATACCTTTATTTATAATGGTTTATCTATCCAAAACTAAGTACATAAGTGTGTCGATGATACCAAAGGTATTTAACTTGAAAGAGTCTGAAAACTATACTGGGAATATACTTGGAATCCACATTTAGTTTTAGTTGACAAATATCTGTCTTTCTATAACTAGGTATTTAATTCTTAAATTTTATATTCATCATGTATTTCCAATGATTCATGTATCACATAACTATTACATGAGTATTAAACAGCACAAAAAAAAATTCATTCAAAAATTGGGATAACATCTCCTTGTGTCCATAGGACACATGAGATAAATATTTATGTAATACTCAATAACAGATCTACTAGAATCATTTAACTCAGCAATATAAAAGTTGTCTGTTTGTCGTCGTTGGCTTAGGAACCACCCTTTCTCATCCGCTTGGAGAACTCACCTTACTTATAGTAACATTTCTATACTTACTTTGTTACTATATTCAAATAAATATATATGATAAACATATTGAATTTAATACCCAATAAGTTTAATGTACTCGTTAATTGAAATTGATGAATATACTTGGAGAAGAAGTGGCTACTTTCTTCTTTGATTTAGTTCATTGCGTTTAAAAATCCATTGATATATTTCATAATATGCGAACCAATAACCTCTTATTTAATACCTATTACCTTGAATGATTCTATGAAGGTGCCATTGGCATCACTCTTTTCATTTTCATTTCCTCCTTGTCTTTCAACTTTTTCATTATAAGAATTAAAGATTAACCATTCGTTAAGTTATTACATACTTGGAGAATCTTACCTAGTATGTAATAAATAATTTTTATCCATACTTTTCATTCTGTAATCATAAACGAAACATGAATAATATGGGTGAAAATGATATTATAATGGGATTTTTTGAAAGATCATGATCCGCCTTACATATTTACACACAACTAGTGTAATTATCGCCAATTCATATCACACTTCACTTTCTCCTTATAAAATATTTGAAGATGAGACAACATATAAATTCATCCATGTATCGATGTAATATCAACAACTCACATCAGATGTTGATGAAAACATTATTCCATATACATCATATGTTCCACACTTGATTCGCCTGTAAGAGTTTTTACACCCTCGCTTCATTAGGTGTCTTAATAGATATTGGGGACTCTAGCACCATGAATTTACATTATTGTAGTATTGTAAGAAAAATCCTTTACTACTATATAGAAATTCATGATAGTTCGAACATTAAATTTGTCTAATAATTATCACAGTATGTTTTATGGTATTACTCATTATTTATTACAAAATAAATCTATCAGATTAGTACTTTTATCTAAATTTCTAGTTTAGACATTATTGATTAATTAATTAAATAATTTAATGTCTCCCACTATTTAATCAAATTCTAGGAACCCTTTTTACTAGAATTGGAATACCCTATAGCTTGATAATTATAGTGGCAAGGATCCTTTAACCCCCCCCCCCCCCCACCCTCATAGTCTAGAAGCATTAGATACACCACTACTCAAAGAGTTCAACATAGGAGTTTGACCGACTACTATGTTAACTAATAGTTTCGTGGTCTGTTGAGTGAAGTCACAACTTCTAAAATCATAAAATTGATTTACTCAACACTCACCTATAAAGATTCATCAATCTAGATATTTCTAATTCTTTTATACCAACTTCGGTTAAGTCAACCCATAACTATCATAAGAACTCCTTAGTAGTAAGAGGCACCCTCAAATTTGTCTGACGAGCACCCCAAATACTCGTTTTTGTTCAAATTCAAATGATGGAAGGAGTTTTATGACATAATATTTTTTTGGGGGTTTATATATTTTTCGTGATGAATATAATCCATTTCTATTAATCTCGTTCATTCTATGTTTTCATGATCACAACTGAACATTAATAGAAATACATCCATAGTATCTTTATTCATTTTACTGTTTATTATTTTATGTGTTTCCCCAATGTCACGAAAATGCCTAAAATAATAAACAAATGCATAAAGGAAATAAACTACCTGTATAGTCTTGAGCATCTAAAACTAGTTTATCCATTTAAACTCAATGGACTATTGTGTCCACTGCTCATCCAGATCTTGACTCCTCTTAGCGGGGTCCACGTATCAACTGGAGTACTGCCTCATCTTGGCAGGATGCACACCACACATCGTCTTCATCAAAATACATATGTACCCACACATAGGTGAGGGGGTACCAAGAGTACAAAACACATACATATGAAATTGGAACGCGTAACCCCTTATAGATATTGATCGAAAAATGATGATGTGCAGATCATCTTGTTATTTACAATCATCACAAACAATTATAAACAATTAAATAAAAGTTCCATACACACATATATATGGGTGGTGCTCAAGACCAGTAAATGGGTAAAGTAAATGCATGATAAAATTAAATTTGAAAAAAATAATTTACAAGGGTATTTAATTAAATTAAATGAATTAATGAAATTCAAATAATATAATTATACTCGGTCCACTGTTAATTTAATTTTAATTCCAAAAATAAAATTAACTAATTAATTGAATTTAATAACTAAATTAAATTAATTTTATTGTATTATAAAAATATTATCATTTTAAGCAGAAAATTAATATTTTTATAAATTTAATTTCATACAAAAAATAAATTAATTTTTTTTAACTAGGGCCCTCAAAATGCACCCATGCAGGTTGCGCTGAACCCACACAAACCCATTTCAGGCCATAAAAACCCTGTACAGGGCTATTCTGACCAAGGCTGATCCGCCCAAATCCATACCAAGTTGGGAAGACCCACCCGTGCATTTTTCGAGATGGATCAGGTCCAACAGACCTTAGAGGGGCACCTCATTATATGTGGTTTGGATCTGGGTCATTCGCCCGGCAGTAGGGAGGCCGAACTGTGACTGGCCAGAGAACAAGAAGCAAGGGAGGTGGTCTAGCACGTGGCGGTTACCCTTAGGTGGGAAATGGTCAGGAACAGTCTCCCTGTGGTGCCTGACATGCGCTCGTGCCTGGGTATGGGGTGATGGGGTCAGAACGACCATGGGTGACGCCAGGGTGACACTGTAGAGGAGCAGGGAGACTGTAAGTCGCTAGATGATAGTGTATTGACCCTCTAAGGGAGTGACGACTACTATGAGGTGAAATGGAGGTTTGACCAAGACTAGATGGGGTAGGAAGAGGGCATCATTTTTAGAGTAATTTTTTTGGGTTTTAAAAAAAATCGGGAAAGGGGATCAGGGTTCCCGTATTTTTAAAAATGGGTCTTGGATGAGTGAACGTCGTTCAAGCATCCTTCGCCACGGAAGGATGCCTGAATGGAGCTCACACAACATTTCCCCCAATGAAGATGCGTGAACCCTGTTCACGCATCCTCCCAAGAGGAGGGATGCGTGAATAGGGTTCACGCATCCCACAGAGAGCTCAAATATTTCTCAATATTTATAAATAGTAATTACAAACTAATACACTGAAAGTAAAAACTAAGAAATATTAATAAATATCAATTAAATAATAGAAAATATTGAAATAATGTTAATAATTATTAATAAATATTCATGAAAAAAATAAATTCATTAAATAATTATTAATAGATATTGTTGGTGCATTGCTCGATTTGGGAAATAATGTTGTCCTCTACCAAGTGATTATGAAACCACATGAACTAAGAAATTATGCACTTATCATCACAGGTAATCCAAATTTATTTCAGGATGAATATATTAAATGTGATATGTGTCTTTTATTAGAATAATCAACCTAAAACTCATGCACTAACTTTATCAAATAGATCAAAAATATTCAAATTCAAAAAAGAAGGATAAGTGGCCTTTGAGCGCATTCATACTTGAACTTTTTGTATGTATTTGATTAATTGAATTACATTAGTATAATCAACCTAAAACTCATGCACTAACTTTTAAAAATAGATAAAAAATATTCAAATCCAAAAAATAAGGATAAGTGGTCTTTGAGCGCATTCATATTTCAACTTTTCATATGTCTTTGATTAATTGAATTACAACCTCTTCTTATTCAGTTTATTTTTTTTAAGAAAGGAAGGGGGATTTAGAAAAACATTCCTCTTTTAATCACATGATGTTCCTGAACATTCTACAGTAATTAGGTTTGATTCTAATGAATATACTAATTCTAGTAGGAATTTCATATTTCTTCATTTATCTCTCCATCCTTGGAAACACTTATAAACATATTTATAGTGGTGAATTTTTCCAATAACGGTTTTCAAGATGTTATAATACAGAGAATACACTAGAATTTATCTTTGTCTTATGAATGTCGAGATTTGAAAACTTATATAACTTCATCAAGGATGATCTTCTTCAATACTTATTTTTCAGGATACCAAAACACGATCTAACTATGATGAAGTTATATAATATCCAAAGAGGCGCTTATGAGAAACATTGTGAGTAAGCCTACGAATCCTAGCATGGATATTCATTATAATTTCTACTAACTATATATTTTTTTGAATGGATTGAGTATTCTCTAACATATATTGAGAATGATACAATCCTAGCATCTTTCACTCACTCACATCATCCCAACATGTTGTAGTTATACTTCTATTTCCATAAAGATCCTTATATGGTTCCATTTGTATTCTAGAGTGGAAACTGTTATTATATATGAATTCCACTAATAAATGTTATTGATCACAATATCCCTTGAAATGGATCAAGAAATATATTATCTCATCTACAAGACTATGAATGATCCTTTTATACGTACTATTAGTTTAAGTGTGGTGAGTAGTTCAAATCTCATTTTTGTATCCAATGCTTGTTAAATAATTCCCAAAAACATCATAGAGATCCTTGGGTATCTATTAGATATAATATAAATATTTAATCCATGTAAACTTACCTATTTATTTATATATTGGTATGTTGATAGAGTGTGAAATACTGACAAATAGTAATTAAGTAAGAAAGCATTGTAATTTGATCAACTATAAACTGAATAGAATTATTTATAATGTAGATCTTTATAAGACCTATGATGAATTACATGATTATGTTTTATATTTTAATGGGTAATAGTTTGATCATCCTCTTTTACCTCTTTAATTCTTCCTTTACTTACTTTAAAACTAATATTTGAGATGCAAACTCAATAATCTCACTCTTTAGATTGTGTACCAGTAGAAATTGTTTCCTTTTATAAAGTCTGAATATGTATCTTCTCAAAATTGGCCAAATCAACTTATAATTCATATTTTATTTATTATGATCTTCAATCATAATCATCTACTCTTCACAAATATCCATTATTCATTCAAATTCTTCTTCATGCAATATAATTTTTGTAAACAAATAATCATTTTCCATGATATTCTCGGATTTTACATCTAATTTTAAATCATTGAGATCAATAATATTTTTCAATATTTCTTCAAGTTCATGCATCTTTTCATCCAGAATCTATTTGATTTCAAAATAATTATTATAATTAATATTAATTAATTAATTTAATCATATTATTTATTATACATACATATATATATATATTGGTAGATAATTTGATAACAGTAAGACACTTATTAAAAAAGGAATAGAAGTCTATAAATGATAGCAGTAAGAAACATACAAAATGTATCATAAATAAAATATCAACCTAATCTACGCCTCTGGTGTGGATGCTCCTCTGTCCCACAACCAAGCGTATACTTGTTGCGCTCACGCCGTGTTTGTCTATGTCTGTGCTCTGGTGTATGCTGCACATCCTCATCAACAGCCACCTCCACATCCTCCTGTGTGACAGGCGGTGGATGTACAGTCTAACCGCCTGTACCCTGGACCGCATCTAAGGATAGTGGAAGCTGGATGGAACTCTCACCAATATATGATGTAGATGGCTGCTCTGCTGTGGATGACTGCAATAAATCATTGATCTCAATCCAGTCATCGTCATTAATTACCTGTGGCTGTTCCTGAGAAGCTGGAGGAGTATCTGACTGATCATGCTAAACACCCTCCCCCAGTGGAACAATAGCATGTGGCCGAGCAAGCTGGACACCCTCCTCCTGTGGAACAACAACATCCATAATAGGTTCCTCACCCCCAGATACATCTATGTGAGGCTCAGCTGGCTCTGCGGCCTCCGCAGAAGGTGGTGGATCAAAGAAAATGCCATGATAAATCTCGTCCATCGACGGAAGAAGCTATCCCACAAGGGTGTGAAAATATGCCGGGTCAAATGCAGCTCTCTCCACTGGATCAGACATATGATGTAGATGATAAATACGATCATCCTACAAAAACAAATTCCATTGTAAACTAATATGAATAAAAATCTGTTGAACAGTGAAAGGAATAAAGCATACCAAGTCATGAAAGCTGCATCCGTGTCGTGTCAGAAATCTGACCGGGGACGTAATGTACGAGCCTACATAATCCATCTGATCCGTCAAATGAAAATGTACTGTCCCTGCACCTCGAAACTGAGACTCCTATCATCTGTCCCATAACGCAACATATCTAGCATGGTAGCTCCTCCAATCAAAATCCCTCTTCCCTGACATCTTGAGGGAATTCAATGAATCCAACAGACTAGGCGGGTCAGGAACTGGCTGAAGGAATCCAAACTACCTCATAACCCTATCCATGTGATGCAACTCGACTAAATGAAAATGAATCGGTGGAACCCTGCAGGAGCCGATAGCAAGAATCACTGTATAGTACGGCGACAGACTCTGAAGGATATCGAATGTATATGGAATCCATGTAATTTGAAAGAAAAAATGAATAATAAATTGATAAATTAATAGATTTATAGTAAAAAGTAAATATTTAACAATATAAATAATAATCACTTACATCGTCTGGTCAAATGATGTCTAACATAAGTCTGTAGGCGTGAACATCATGTTTGGGAGAATCTGAATGTCGATGCGCCTGACTCCACCTGTAGGTAACATTTTTATTTTTACATTTCATAATATAATCCTATACAATTAAGTTAGATATTAGAAGGGATTAATAATAGACCAACGTTCACGTGGAGCCTTTGCTACAATATCAACGGGTAATGGCGCGTGGGTATGTGGAGCAAAACGAGGGATGTGCTCCCATACCCATATCTGCAGAAGAACCATGCATCCTGTGATCTGTATCTTATCGATGAGACATGCACTGCATAGGGCCCTATATGTATATGCTAGGTAGGAAGACCCCCAGCTATACCGGTCTGACTAGTCCAAATCCTCCAAAAAAGATAAATACACCAGGTGCACAAAAGTAGTAGAGTGGTCAACAAAAAGCGTGCCACCGATAAGCCTCAAAATATATGCGCGTGAAAATCGCAGCACGGTGATGTCATCAGCATCATCTGGTAAATGTGTGAAGTGCTGGTCTAACCAAGGCATCCTCAATCTACCACTGACGATGGTCCTTCCATCATCCTAGACCTCTATGCCTAGTCATCTTTGAACAAGATCAAGAAAATATGATGGAACTCTGCCTGTCAGAGCATGTCCCTCGATAGGGAGGCCTAACATAATGGCCACATCCTGTAACATAATAGTCATCTCCCCCTCACAGAAATGGAAAGTATGCGACTCTGGCCTCCATCTCTCTACAAGTGCGGCAATGAGCTGATGATCATGAAATGTGAAGTTGCACATCGCTACTCCATAGAATCCAACTCGACGAAGATGAGGGACGATAGCGGGAGGTGGTGAAGTATGATGGAAATGGTGAGATCTACATACACTCAAGGGAGGCACAAGACATCCCTCTAAAATTAGTCGCGATACATGAGTAGCCTGAGATGTAAGCAATGGAAAACCTACCATCTGCACACATGATATCATCATTACTTTTTAATAGTGAGTTGAATAAAAATTGTAAACTTTTATTCAAAAAAAGCTAAAACAAGAAAAATAAGGTAGAAAATAAATTAGGAGTGATGAAAAACCTACATTGAAGATGTGGAAGCATGATATATTCATTTTTGTTTGGTGTTTATTTTTTTAATAGTTTTAGTATCATAAAATTCTTTATGATAAAATCCAATAATGAGACAAACCAAAATTCAAACATCTCAAAATGGAGAAGGTCAGAAATAAAAGGATTCAATAATGAAACATTCACATACTAAACAACATATACATATTAATGATACGGTATATAGACTCTATCATGGATGACAAGATGTGGAACTCTGTCCTGCCACTTGGGGACATCTCTTATGAGTATGTCCTTCTATGTGACAAATACTGCATCGTATTCTCCCTCCTCGTTGCCGAGGCCAATCCATCTTATTTTTTATGCGATTTGACTTCGGTCTTCCTTGGGGCCAAAACCTGGTAGCATGAAGCCAATAATTTTAAAAATGACAGACATTGAGAAAATCATAAATGAAACCAAAACCGACTTATGAAAACCTTGAAATATCAGGGACGATGGTCGGTTGATTATCAGGAAATGTGATAGAATGGAAGTCACCAACAGGCATCCAAGAAGCACTATAACAGTTAACCAAAGTGCTCATGTGATACACCAGGTCAACATATGGCTCCCATGATATATTTACCGAAGCGCAAGCTTCAATAACATGTACACATGGATATCTCAATGCCTTAAAGTTACCACAATCACAGTACCTGTTGTCCAACATCCCGACAAACACTCCACCATTAGTTCATGTACCCTGGTCGTAGCATTGTCTTACCCGAAATCTCCTCTTTTCCCTGTCAAAGGCTATAACATTCCATCTTGAAGCCTCATTCTGCATCCGGTCAATATCACTTTGAAAATGATGTGTAAAAATCATTCCATTTTCCATCCTCTGGTAGGACTTTTGGGACTGGTCAAAAATTTATTGAACACATCTAAAAAATCTCTCTTGCACTAACCCTGTGATTGGGAGTTTGCGCACACCCTTGAGGACCCCATTTATGCACTCCACTATATTAGTGGTCATATTCCCATATCTCATGCCATCATCATATGCTAATGACCATTTTCCATTGAAATTTTCATCATATATTCATATAACTCCTCATTAACAGTTAGAATCTCTTCTAGACGTCGATCAAACCTTTCTCATCGGGGTTCATATGCTGAAACCATAAGATAATAATGTATTAAAATGGATATTAAATTTTGTTAAAAAATAATGTTTAGAAAACCATACCCAACTTGAGGATCTCCTTATTTATGGCCTCATCATTAAAATGCTTATACACATTACATGAAATATGTCTAATGTAATAACGGTGATAAACATTCAGCTTAGTCCAAGAAACCCCATCACTACTCAGAGCCACTATAATCACTCGATGACAATCAGATATCAGACACATGCCCTGTTTTTGCGTGACATGAACACGTACACATGCCAAGAACCAGCTCTAGCATTCAAAATTTTTTGTTTCAACAATAGAAAAATCAAGTGGTAGAGGAGTTCGATTACCATCCTGTGAGAAAGCAATGAGTAGAATACCTGTATACATTCCAAAAAGGAATGTGCCATCTACCTGAATAAATTGTTTACAATAGGGAAAGGCAGCAATGCACTGTCTCAATGCCCAAAAAAGCCTATTGAACTTCACCTTTGATCGTTTAACTTGATGATTCTGGGATACATACTCAACATTGTCCAAATGATAAAAAATATGATTATTGAGAGACAACAATTCCATAAGTTGTGCCATCATCGCATAAGACTCATCCCAATCACCATACACTTTTACAATGGCTTTCTGGTTTTCATTCCAAGCATTATTGTATGATATCTTATAGTTATACAACTATTGAATTCTTTCATGAACAAGGGAAACAGAAACATCCTAACATGTTTGAATCTTCTCAAAAATAATAGTAGATATAAACTCTACATTAATGGATGAGTGATATTGAGCCATGCTAGGATGCAGAAAAGTGTGTGGGCCTTCTAATTTGGTTATCTTCCAACATCCATAATATTTATTAAATATTTATCTTAATCAAAATTTACATTCTGACCCATAATTTTTACAATGAATGAGATATTTGGTCTTATTTGACTCATCAACCACAAATGTGAAATGTCTCTCAATGTGGTATTTCATTATCAAATTTTTCATGGCCAGTTTACTTTAAAACTCCTTCCCAACATATATGGCATTATCATTTGATGCAGGACTATTCCCTATAATTCCAGGGAATTCAGAAGCTGGTGTAATGACATCCCAATCAAAATGTTATTCACAAGACATTCCTCCAACTAAGGAACTCAAAACTAAAGGCTGATTTCTACTAACTGGTGGATGTAGTGGATTTATATCTCTCAAAGGAACCTTAGAAGGTTCATTCCCAACCACATCATCTCCTGATGAATCCCCAAATTCATCTTCCTCAGATAAAATTTCATGCACTATATTAGCACACAAAGGGATGCCATCAACATTTCCATCCAAATTTTGATCATCTTCTTCATAACAATCTTCCACATGAGTCATATGAGTAGGAGGAAATGAATAATACTGCCGTGAAGGACCAGCTTATACATAGCTCACAAAGATTGGTTCTGTAGTAATTGATCGCACCACATCAATATCAGAAATGAAACAAATAATTCCATCAAACCATTAATACACTGTTGCCTGAATAATAGAGAAGCCTCCATCCAATCACCATGATCGACTATAGGGTACTCGTTGTGCCACAGACGCTTAGGATATTGAAGATGTCAGTATCTAATTGAAGTGATTTCTTGTTCATCCCTCAGTTTTAACCGACAATGAATCTTATTATGAACTGCATCCAATGTCATACAACTATGGAGATTTACCACTCTGGTAGGTGGCACACTGTAGCTAAAACCCTGCTCGGTATAAATTACCTCACCGTTGAAATATATTTGCGTAGACATAATTACCTATAAAAAAATAATTTCAAAAATATTATATACTACATTAAAATTTTAAATTATTTAATTTGGTTTTGAATAATTGATTATCTTGAGACTTTTTTATATAATGATTTATCAAAGTTAAGGTATAGTGATTGTGATATTGTCACAAAAGCAAATTTAATATAATGTTTCATAAAGTTTAATTACATATGAATATATAATCATGACTTAATCTTGAGAGTTACGATTAGTTTATCATTATCTGATAAACTAACCACAACCTATGGGTGGAATCCTGTCTCTATTATCAAATATTTCAGCAACCGCCAATCTCCTGTCAAACAGCAATGCCTCCTCTCGAACGAGTTCTCGAATGCCTTTTCGTGGACACCTCTTCGGGGAAGCCTGTTCAGGGACACCTCTTTGGGGGAATCTGTCTTTTAATTACAAATTTACTCAAATTCATGTGAGGGGGTCTAGGGGTATGAAATACATAAAATGTTTTAAGCGGACACGCAGGTCCTTACACTTTCTAAGAGATGACTCGTAGGTCATCAATGCGAAAAAAATGAAATTATTACAAATTGAATAACAACATACACAAAATAAAACATTCAATTTCAATTATGAATGGTCGGTCATCTCAAGATCAGTCATCACTCATACCATGTTTTTTGGTATAATTATTATATTATCCATATTATATAACTTTCTCTATTACTAAATGAAATGTATATTAAATACTACACCTCTTTTCCAAAAATTTAACTTCATGTATATATATATAATTATTAGTAACCTTAATAAATTTTATTATAACTAATATAATTGAGATTTACATAATAAAAAAAATTTAAATTTTATGAAATTGCAATGTTTTTTTGCCATTCTTCTACTTTTAAAAATATAAGTAAATATATTTTCTACTTTATTGATTAAAAATATTATTAATAGTAAATAAAAGTAATATAATTTACACTTACATCAAAACCATTCATTACAATAAACTTCTCTAACATAAATCACTTTTCCTAAACATTCAACATTTTAGACCTAACATAAAACATTCAATATTCAGAAAACATAAATTCAAAAAATTAAATCATAAAAATATTCAAAATCCAGAAAATTAAATCATACAAAACACTACACATCATGCATAACATATGAAATAAATAAATCATACACACAATTAAACATACAAATGAAATAGATAAACACAATTAAAAAAATTAAAATGTTAAATTGAAATTTTACCTCTATAAAAGCAGAAAATATTTGTTGAGAAAGAATTTCTACAGGGCGTCGCAATAAAAACCAGAGGAGAAAAATGATTTTTGTGGGGGGGATCCTTTTTTAAACTTTCTCGGTGGTATGTGTGAACCCCATTCACGCATCCTTCACCTGGTTTGTGAAGGATGTATGAACGGTGTTCACGCATCCAAGGCCCATTTTAAAAAATACGGGAACCCTGATCCCCTTTCCCAATTTTTTTTCATAAAAACCAAAATAAAAAATTACTCTCGGTTTCAAGTGGCTTCGATGGTGCCCTTGTGTGTGGTGGGTCAGCCGCTCGGGAGGATGTGGGATGAGGTTTCACCAGATCTTCCTAGGGGTTCCGGCGAAAGTGGGATCCCTAGGAGGTGGAGTGGACGACATTGGTCGCATGGGAGAGGAGGTGCCTCGGGAGGGCCGAGCGACAAGAGGTGGAGGAGGCCAACCTAGCCTCCATGAAGTTTGATGGTAAGTTCTGCTCAGTGAGGAGAGAAATAGCTGGGTGAGGGCATAGGCTATCTTGTGGTGTAGTCGATCGGCCGAGGGCAGATATGCCGCACGGCTGGGGTGAGGTCGCTGACTAAGGAGGTGGTCAGGGCAGTCTCATCTCGCGAGGGAGATGGGCGATCAGGTGGCCTTGGGGGAAGAGATACAAGCTCGAGGAGGTGGATGGCCCATGGGTCATGCGGAAGAAAACCCACTCCACTTGGGTCCTTTTTTTATGTTTTTAAAAAAGGTTTTTGTGTTTTGAAATTCCTCGATTGAAGGAGAAGAGAAAAGAATGCGTATGATGATGTCGGTTACTCAGGATTATGATGGTGAAGTAAAATGTCTCAATAACAATAAATCAAAAAAGAAATAATACAAGTATATAACCAATCTAACAGTGGGAATACAAACAGTTTTTCCATTTGAAGGGACTTGCTGGGTAATGAATAGACCTCGTTCATTATGATTTATGACATCCACACAATTAATGATAATTCATAACACTACCCCTTGGATGTCATAATCCCATGGAATCTAATATAAATATTCACTTAAAAACCCCTGTGAAAAAACAAGTGAAGCCAAATTAAAATGATTCAATGCTATGCTGCGTCATTAAAAAACTTATCAGAAAACTCAATGGGAAAACTGATTAAGGAAAAAAGAGTACAACGTTCTCAAATCCCCCCCATATTATCATGGGATACTTTTTAGTCTTCACATTCCAATTTTATAAATCAATTTCTAAAATGTTGAGGTTGGCGATGCCTTTGTGAACAAATTTGCAAGATTGTCACAAGACCTTATTTAATGGACATCAATCTCCCCATTCTGTTGAAGGTCATGGGTGAAAAAGAATTTCGGTGAGATATGATTTGTTCTGTCACCATTAATAAACCCACCATTTAGTTGTGCTATGAAAGTATTATTATCTTCATATAATATAGTAGGAATATTATTATTCATATTTAATCCACAAAAATTTTGAATATGATTGATTAGTGATCTCAACCAAACAAATTCTCAACTTTCTTCATGAATAGAAATCAACTCAACATGATTAGAAGTAGTCACAGTAATGGTTTGTTTTGTAGAACCACAAGAAATTTCTATTCCACCGCATGTAAACACATATCTAGTTTGAGCTCTTACTTTGTGTGGATCAAACAAGTATCCAGCTTCAGCATAACCAACCAACTTTGGTTCTGAGGATTTAGAATAAATTAACCCCCGATATTTTGACCCTTGAAGGCATCTTAATACATGATTGATACCATTCCAATGTCGACTAGTAGGAGAATAACTATAACTTTCCAATAAATTCACCGAAAATGATATATCAGGTCTTGTATTATTTTCAAGGTACATCAGTGCTCTTATACCACTCAGATATGATACTTCAGGACCAACTGGTTCTTCGTCATCCACTCGTGGTTTAAAAGGATCGTTATCACGATCAAGATATCATACAACCATTGGTTTACTTAATGGATGTGATTCATTCATGTTAAATCTCTCTAGGACTTTAGCAGGTTTTTTTATTAGTGGGTTTTAAAAAAAATTTGGAAAAGGGATAGGGTTTTATTTTTTTTAAAAAAAATGGGTCTCCAGATGCGTGAACCCCATTCACGCATCTTCGGTGTGGAGAGATGTGTTAATGGGGTTCACACATCCTTCATCCCATCTTCGAAGGATGCGTGAACCCCGTTCACACATCCTATCAATGGTAAATGCATGAACGGTGTTCACACATCCTTTATGAAGTTTATTAAGGATGTGTGAACCTAGTTTATGCATCCTACAGAAAGGTTAAAAAAATAATTTATTTAGTGATTCTAATTGATATATTAATTCTGGGATTAATTTAATATTTCATCATTTACCTCCCCCTAAAGAGAAACACTCATAAACATCAGTTTTCAAATCTTATATAACTTCACCAAGGTTGATCTTCTTCAATACTTATTCTCAGATATTCTAAAACATTCTTAACCCTCTTAAGGATTGTTTATTATTTTAGAAGAATATGAAATAAATATTTTTCATAATGTACATAATTTTATCACATGATGGAGGTATTTTAACAGTAAAATCCTCTAGTGAAGATTGTGTACCAGTAAAACATGTGTCCTTTTATAAAGTTTGAATATGTATTTGCTCAAAATTGTCCAAATGAACTTCTAATTCCATACATCTCATATTGTGGTTTTTTTGATCTTCAATCATAATAATCTACTCTTCACAATTATTCATTATTCATTGAAATTCTTTGTCATGCAATTTAATTTTTTTAAAAATAGTATCATGTTCCATGAATGGAATTTGGGCCATAGGGACTTTGGTCCATTGAATACCATGAAGTAGCCTAGGTCACATAGAGCAGGACCCATAATAGTATCAGAGCAATAGTAGCAGTCACCATAAGTAGAGCTAACCAGATTAGAAGAATGAGAGGGTATGGAAACCGCCATCGATACCAGGCACCGTGCAGCTTTACAGGGGGAAATTCTAACCGATCAGCAATGCAGGTGGGGAGCTAAAGGTGACAAATGATGCAGAAGCTGGGGAGGGTAAATTCTAGTGGGCTGGGCTTACGGGTCATGTATGGGAAGGGTATGTCTCTGGGCCTTCGGGTCATGTATTACGGGTCTTGTTAGGCCTTCTTCCTTGGGCCTACGGGTCATGTTCGGGTTCCCCTTCAACCCTTAAAAGGGGGATTGTCTTTATTAAAAATAAAAAATAAGGACTTCGGGCCATTCAGAGTATTAATGAATACCAAATAGAAATTATAAATTTTGGAAGCTAATTTGATGACAGTAAGACACTTAATAAAAAATGTAGAACTCTATAAATGATAATAGTAATACACATACATAATGTATCGTTGTTGATGTTCCTTTCCATCATAGAATCTAATGAATATGAAAGGGGAATACCATAAGCACAAATGAAGAACATAAAAAAATGGCAAAGGCATGAACAAGGAACTATTTAAGCATGGGTCGTTCAAGTTCCAAGTTGTTCGTGCAAGTATACTTGTGCGCTACATACGGGTTGTGCAAGTTACTTGCGCACCCTATTCTTTTTTCGACCATGGTCCTCAATGGCCTATAAATAAACCCTATGGGCCCCCAATTCTGGGGATGAAAATATCCAAAACTCAGATTAAAGCTCTGATAGCCCAAAATCCGTCCGAAGTCTTCCAAACACTACTAAGGTGATTCTTTACCTAGAATGGAATCTCCAAAGAGGATTAATAAGGCCTAATTATTATAATTCATCAATACTTGCATGCCTAATTATCCAGTCCTCTAAGGGAAGTGATGATACTTGCACGCTGCCTTTTCCCTCTCAAGGAAACTTGCGCTCCACCCATCTGAAAGCCTCTAGAAGTGATATTAAGGGCTCAAATTCAAAGTTTCCCAAGTATCACGTCATAGGTTTTTTGTATCCCAAGTGAATTCATGTCACGCAAGTATACTTGCGTGACCAGGACTTGTGTGCTAGACCAATACTTCCGCTCCTCCTTCCAATTCACTTCCTTTCCACAAATCCACCTTTCCTCTTCAGGGACTGCCTTAAAAACCCTCTTCAAATCCATGTATGGCATGGTTTCTTTGTTAGATTACTTATCTGAAAGGAATTCTGTGGAACATCTCTTAAAAAATCGTGATTTACATAAAATTCATGTCACTAAGGTAAGATATTTCCTTTATTCAAACTCATTCTTTAAAATGAGAAGATCTTTAAATCTGGGCATCCTCCTTAGGAGTAATCCCCATGTTCTCTAAATCTGGGCATCCTCATTAGGATAAATCCCCATGTTCCCTAATTTCTCTTTACATGGGCCTCCTTTTCAGGAGTAATCCCCAGATCTCAAGTCCTCTTCATCTGGGCCTCCTTTTCAGGAGTAAGCCCCATGCTGAATTTCTTTTGACTTGGGATTCCTTCTCAGGAATAAAACCCAATAATTAGTCCCTCTCTAATTTGGGAATCATTCTCAAGAGTAAGCCCTAAGTTAAGTATTCAAATCTCCATAAAGCACACATACCTATATGGACCTTGTTCTCGGGTTTCTTCCCTAAAGTAAATCCCGACCCTCATATATATGGGGCAGTCATACATATGTAAGCCCCACATCATTTTTTTAAGATTGCTTCTTTCGTGGAACAATTGTTAGGTTTTACTAATACCTCTTGTTTCTCACACCATGCATGACTCACGTGAGCTTAGAGTGTAAATGTAATTTTGACATCTCTCTTTGGGCCATCAATCCTGCATAAACCCCATACATCATCACTCAAACTACGTGGGTTCTGATTCCTTTTCTAACAAGGATACATTGGTAGCCCATCTGCGGGTACGATCCCAACTCTGAAATAATCCCTCTCCTTCTGAACGATAATAAACATCAAGTGCCCCACTGAGTGGCTTTGAAACCAGTATGGTTATCATAATGACCAAGAGATTTCTATATAATGTGTTAAATGATACCATTGACTAATAATCTCTAATAAATACGGATGATTCTCTATAGATGAAGAACCTCCAATACATATAAAAGATTCTCTAAATCTCATCAATCATTGATTGTAAGATCTAAAGGAAATCTCATTTTCATAAATAGTAAATTAATAAGGATTCATGAACATAACTCAAATCTATAATAGAGTCCTGGAGTAGAAAATAATTCCCCCCAAAAAGGTGTGATGAGTATGACCTCCCATCCTCCCGACCAATGAAAATTCTTAATCCTTATCGGTCCAAAACTAATGATCACCTACCTTTGGAATATAGGTCCAAATTGATATAGAATTATTGGATGTTTCTGGTTCTACGAATAAACCCGTTAGAAACCGATTGGAATGTTTGAACCTTAAACAAATAAGGTTATCACCATTTCTAGTAGAAACAAAAATGGTGAACCTGATGTGAATCCTTAACGAAGTTAAATGATGTTTTACATATTTGTTAGGCCCCTATTTAAACTTAATATTAGGGCCAACAAAACTATAAATAACATATGTGCTCATTTAAAAGATGTAGTGGCCGAACTTATGTTGATAATGTCTGTTATATAAAACAGGAACTCCTTTCTCAAGATCTCTCAGCCACTGAAATGGCTTATTTAAAATTCACACATGTGAATTCCTCTACTGCTACTCCTGTTGGCTCCTCGTCTGCTTTGATGAAGACATCAACTACTCAGCATCTTCACCACTGGGTTTCAAATGAATTGGTTAAGGAATATCTTCAACACAGTACCATTCTGACACTGGAGACCGCTCAACAAGCCCTCCAAGTGAACAACTCACACTGGTCGTCCGGACAATGATGACCAGTGGTCAAGAAGCAGGCAGTTCCAACCACCGTCTCAAACCATTTTGGGTCATTATCCCCAGAACGCAACAACCAGTCCCTCCCATACTACAGGGAGGTTGATCAGGAGGTGACTCAGGGCCTCCATTCAAGGATGCAGGAGTCCTTCCCGAGGACGCCCACCAAATATCGCCACCAGACTCATGCGGTAGTGCACCCTCAACATGATGAGGGTGCCGTCTCGAGGCGTTCGGCTCAGGTCCCTCGAACCTAAGTAGGAAAGATGAACCACCATATGCAACGACCGGTCAATAGGGAGCAGGTTTTTACCTCTAACCCATCCAGACATGTCCACCAACCTAACTTGGTGGCAAGCGACGAGCAGGAACACACACCCGTCTGTATTAATCCCACTGTCTAGTAGACTCGTCTGGTAGCAACCTTCCATTCCCGCCAAAAATTCGGGCGGAATACTATAGGCAGGAACATACTCCTATTTATAATCACCAATTCTATCAGTAGTCTCGTCTACCAGTTTTGAGGGAAACCTGTCAACCATATTTGATGGCGGATACACAACAGGCACATACACCTACCAATGTACATCAAGATAACTAATAGTCTCTTTTTGTAGCTTCCAAAGAAGTTAATTGGAAAGCCCCAATGACAAATAGGAGGTAGACACAAAATTCTGCCCCCACACATGAGTACTGTCAGAATCCACTGATAGGAAAAGGAGGACAAGAGCAAGCACATACACCTACTCCAGACACGGAGTGGACGTATATTCCCATTCTGATAGCTGAAGTCACCAAGAATATTCTGTCAATGGTGAAAGAGCAGAAGCAAATCCCTGCTCATATTCTGGATGCTTGCCAGGATATTATAACAACTTCAACAGCATCTTAGGTAAAGACACATAAATTTATCCCTATTATTAGATTGACTCGTTAGCATGTCACCCTGGAGCAGACACACACCTCTGTTCCAGTCTAGGGGGGTCGTGGGGCATACTCTCCCATGTCATACGGACAATCAAGTTGGGCACATACACCCGATTCAAATGAGGATCGTCAGACTAACCTGGCCATTCCTCTTGAGCAGGCACATACACCTTCCCACAATAACCACTTCAGTCAACAAGTGGTTTCCAAAATAAGAAATAATGGGTCCAATAAAAAGACCCATCCAGCGTAGTAGTAATGTCAAGAACCAATCTGCAATGAGACCTTACTCAATGTTGGAGTTCTTGAAGCCATCGGACAATTATCTATTATGACTCATGATTATACTCTCTCATTTCCCAATAGTGGGAACAATAATTCTTAAGGTCTTCAACAAAAACTTCCTCATGAAGGCATGCTTCATGAAAATTCAGTCGATCTCGATGTTTCATCTTCAGATGAGAGCTATAATAACCCTCTGTGTGGCCAAAAGACCAAGGAGCAATAGGTTTCATCTTTTGTTGTAACCAACCATGGTGGTCCTCCCCATGATGATGAATTTAGCTGTGGAAGTCCTCTCTATAGTAGTAATTCACATTGCCTAGAAAATTCTCCAATGGACAATATAGTGCCGAGAAAGTCCTCTTATCTTGAGGCACTTGCAAATGTGAAGCCAGTCATGTCTGATGCTTTACTGCTAGCAAGTGAAAAACATACTCAATCAGAAGATAGCCCGGGGTGTAGGTCATTCTCCGAACCACCCATGGGTTATTCATATTCTAATTTGATAAATAAATTCTATTACAATCTTGTTGAATCTGATGAAGAAACAAAGCACCAACATTGGTCCAATCAGGTAGAATAATATTTATCAAATGACAAAGAGGAGGTGCTAAATATGAGAAAAAAACTGGCGAAAGGTGAATTACCAGTCATGTTTTGGCATTTGGATGACTCTCAGTATGATATTCTAGAAGTGTTGACGGAATATTGTTTTCACGATATTCGTCTCAACATGTGGAAAACTCTTTGTCACTTGAAAAAGAAAATATTATCTTATGATGAATATGAAAATCATGTCAATATAATAGAAGGGTTACAACACCAAATTGATTTGGAATATCTCTTAGTTTCCCAATATCTAAAGTTTTAAAAGCAGTAGAGAACCCTTCAGCATTCATCCCTTGGCGCACTAAAAAGATTGCGCCAGTTAATTGACAATGTCCCATCTGGTATTCATATCAAGGGATGGGGTGTTCATAGAGCACTGCATTTTATTGTACTCTCCAGTCGACAAAGCCCGCCAAAAATGGTCCCATGCAATGTTATTTCCCATGGCCGGCCACAACCAATTGGTTTTGTATGTAATCAAAGGCTTGATCAGGAATAGGCCTCAACTAGTTCTTCCCAAAGTCAAGCATACAGAGAACAATTTGTCGAATTACTCTTGCATCAGGAAAATGAGAATATAGAAAAGGACTCTCATTTAGAGCTTTCACATCACCGAGTGAGAGAAGTGTCAGAAATCATCCAATGGTCATTTGAGCCAGGTGGTTTGAGTGGATGCAGGTTGATGAATCCAGCCAATTTCCAGACTAAAGTACGCAAAATCCAGAGATCTTTTAAGAAATTCTAAGATGTAGGAGATCAAGAACCACCTCAGCTTTCTAGATTGGGGACACTTTTAACCCAACCCTCAGAATCAACAAATAGGATTCGAGGAGTTGAGAAGGAACATTAGGAATAGCCCCAGTCCACTGGACTGGGGATTTTTTCAAATCCTCAATATCTTCCTCAGCAAAATTCAGTCTTCTCTCAATTTGGGAAGAAGCCACAAGAGGAACGCATAGCTGAATTATTTGGAGATTCCCTCTAAATTACAGTTCATCAAGATGTTCTCGAGGGACCAACTCAACAAAAGGCAATGTCTCATAAAGGACATGGAAGAAGACAGAACCACAAAAATTCTGATAGAAGGGATTCAATGGGTTATGAATCAATAACTGTCATCAATGTCGTTGTTACAGATCCTGCAGAACATGAGGCTCACTCAGAAGGATCATATGAAGAATTTCATGCTCAAGAGGTTGTACACACATAGTAAAATGAAGCAAGTGTGTGTACATGAAATCAAAGACTTACCCAGAATCTAGGTATTCCTTAAAATGACCAACTCCCTGAGGGAACCTTCAACAAGTGGGATGTAAAACGAGCGTTGCGATCTGAGACAGTCATTGAGGGAACCTTGTGAAGCCATACAATCTCATGTACGTAGAGACCTCCCAAGCTATCTACTGATCCCTGCTCTCGAATGGGTAGGAAGTGGGCTGACTTGGTGAGTCATTCAACAATATCCTAGATGGAATCATGGCCCCCGGACGAACGTAGTATCCCTGTGATGATGTCTGTGGAGATACGATTCCGCTTCCTCTATGGTACCTCTAGTGGTTGAGCTAAGCCTGCTGGTACCTGATTCTCGGCCTTCACTTCCTGAGAAGTGAGGCATCGTGTTACAAACTCTGCCACCGCTTTCCTCATACCTGTCCAACAATACTGATTCTGGAGGTCCTAGAACATCTTTTCCACACCAGGATATACTGCTAAAGAGGATGTATGAAACTCTCCCAGCACCCCCTCCTGTAGCATCCCTATTACCATAGTGTGTCTTCTAAAGAGGATGATGTACTCCCCACCTTCAGAAAATCCATTAGGAGCCTGCCCTGAGGATATCTGAGCACATCAGGCCTCGCAGTCTATGTCCCCATGTTTTTCCTCCTGGACTCACTGAATGAGTGGGGGATTAACTGTCATAGACTAGAGTTAAGTTGCTCTATCTTTATCTATGAAGGATATTTGAAACGCGGCTAACTGATCTGTCACCTCACTCAGAAAATGTAGACCAAATCTCATACTGAGTCCATCTGCTACTACATTCCCCTTCCTAGGAGTGTATACTGTCTCAAAGTCATAGTCCTAGAGTAACTCTATCCATCATCGTTGTCTTAGGTTCAGGTCCTTCTATGAGAAGATATACTTGATAATCTTGTGATCATATTTGATTGTAAAATGTTCACTCGTCAAGTAGTGCCTCCACATCTTCAGCACAAAGTCCACTACTTCAAACTCCAGTTCATGGGTAGCATATTTATTCTCGTGTTGTCTCAAATTCCATGAGCCTTAGGCGATCACCGCTTGCTCTTGCAGCAACAAACAACCTAGTCCATTCCCTGATGTGTCGTAGTAGACTACATACCCAACGCCATCTTCTAGTAGCCTCAAGATGGGGGCACTCTTCAGTATCTTCCTCAACTCCGGGAAACTCTACTGGAATATTTCCGTCCACATTAAGGGTTTTGCATTCTTTTTCAATTCTAACAAGTTTGTCGCTACCCTGGAGAATTTAGGTACCAATCTCTGGTAGTACTCATCCAATCCTAGGAAACTCCACACCGAAATCACACTCTTGGGTGGATCCCAAGAAAGAATTAACTCTATATTTTCTGGATCCACTGCAACTCTAGCCTCTGAGACAACTTTCCCCATGAAGTGGACTTCCCATATACAAAAAATGCACTTCGAGAGATTTCCATAAATCTGGTACTCTCAGAGTGTATCCAGAACTATCTACAGGTGTGTGGCATGCTCATCCTCTAATGCTGAGTATATCAAGATGTTGTCAATGAAGAATACCACAAAGAGATAGAGGTAAGGCTGGAAGATCCTGTTTAGGATTCCCATGAACACTATCGGAGTGTTGGTCATGTCAAAGGGCATTACCAAGAACTCGTAATGTCCATACCGACATCTGAAGGCTATCTTCGGTACATCCTCGTCTCATACCCTGAGCTGATGAGAGCATGATCCGAGGTCTATCTTTCAAAACCACCGAGCTCCCTTCAGCTGGTTGAAGAGATCATCAATCCTCAGATGTGTATACTTGTTCTTCAAGGTCACCTAGTTCAAGATATAATAGTCCACCCAAAGCCTCAGAATCCCATCTGTCTTCTTGGTGAAAAAAGTTAGGGATGCCCATGGGGGAACATTGGGCCTTATGAGCCCCTTCCTCTACAAGTCCTCCTATTGTACCAAAAATTCATGAAGCTCCGCAAGAGCCACCTGATATGCTGGTTTAGATATCAGTGTCATCTTAGGGCACAAGTTTTCGTGGAAGTCCACCTCTCTGTGACGAGGTATCCCCAGAAGATCATCTGGAAATACATCAGCATACTTGTCCACCACTACAGGATATCTCGAACACTTCATGTTAACTTTTATAAGGGTAAGGCTAGCCAACTGATATGTGATTGGTTGTACCATCCTCTAAGAATGTCCATCCTATGCTGCAAAGGTTTCCTTCTCGCCCCCCTCCGTCACAGACACACTTCACTTTGCACCTAAAACAGTCAATCTTAGCATGGACCGTGGATAACAAGTCTATGCCAAAGATGACATCGTAAGGACTCAACACTACTACTAGGAGATGGCGTCCAAATCTCTCACCTCATAGAGTAAGCTCGCACTATCGGCACCAGTGTGTAATCACCACATCCTCTCCCGTAGGAGTCTCTAATCGTAAGGATCGATCCAATGGATCTACCAGAATCTTTGAGCTCTGAACGAGGGTTGTGGAAATGAAAGAGTGATTGGAACTTGTGTCTATAGGTACTACAGCTAGGGTGGAGTAGACACAGATCGTACCTCGAATCATCTATAGAGCACTATGGTTGTAGGCCTCAGCTGCCTAAAGTCACACTCATCCATATCTGTCTGCTCCCTGAGGTCGGGGTGGACCACTTGGATGTGGTGGTGGTAGAACCTCAATTATCTACCCACCGCATTATCCTCTTCCACGTATACTACCCTATGGACCTCCTTGCTCGAATCTATGCCTCTTCCTCAGAGGTCCCTCGACCGTCTACTGATTGTCGATATGGTGGGATGGGAAATCGCGACCCATGTGGCCCTGCCCACCGCATTTGAAGCACAATATGCTCCTATGATGGCCTAATCTCCCTTGTAATCTCCCCACCTATGACCCTACGTCCTGGGGTTGTCCTCCTGATGTTATGGACCGCGTGGACATCTACGTCATCTGCCTACTGCCTGCTGTAGATGACTCGGCTACCTATCATCTCGTGGTGTCTCTCACCGTCGGTGCCTGCTCATCTAAAATTCTCTTCACTAATAATTCTCACTCGAGCAATCCATCCTGCATCGGAATATTGAGTGATATCATTGACACTATGATCTCCCTCCAGAGACCCTTCTCAAAAGTCTGGTCCCTGAATAAAGGCTCTCATACCATGTTAGTGGAGTAGCGTGAGAGGTTATTGAATCTCACCAAGTATTGGGATACAATCAGGATGCCCTGCTGTAAGTGTAGGCGCTCCTGAATACGCACATAGAGTAGAGTCACTAGAACAAACTCCTCCCTAAAGAGGCTCTCAAAGTCCATCAGGCGAGGGTTGCCTTGTCATGTAAATGGATCATTTGGCACCACTATCTCCCTATTGTGCCCTGTAAGAGGCTAGAAACTAGGATCACCATATGATCTGTTAGTGTACCAACTAGGTGGAAAACCTGTTCCATAACCACCAGCTAGTTCTTAGCTGCCTAGGGATCTATCTCACCCCGAAACCTTCGAGGCCTCTTCCATTGGAACATGTGAAATGTGCCTAGTCTTTGTTCACCATCCGTTAGTGGGGCTGGTGGAAACTACTTCCCAATGGGTGGTGCTGGTGCTGGTGCACCACCAGATGGTGTTATCACTATAAGAGGGCCCTGAACTAAAGCCTCATCGCTTGGTGGGCCGTCATCACGAAATCTCTCTAGAATCCTAGCTGGCTGTCTATGTAGTGTCATCCTAAAAAAAGCAGGTGTCCCACGGTCAAAAAGTTATATCTGGTGAGCTGAATCAAAAGAGATCAAAAGTAAAAACATTTCCAAAACACACGCAATCAGTGTTTTCGTGCAGCAGGTCAGAAATCAGAATTTAGGGTCTTGGTGTATGGATACGTCAACAACTACACCCACACTGGACTCCCTGAACTGAAAAGCACACTCAAAACACTTAACACTATTGCTCCATTAGAAAGATCAGAGTCCTAGTTCTTCAGTAGAACTGTATCCTCTAATACCACTTTGTCACGACCCGTCCCCCAGGGAAAATGTCATGACTACCCCAAGAACTCCTTCCATAGTCCAGGGGATGGCGACTAGCACTGAAAAGGCAGATCCCTAAAACAGGAATACATTGCCTTTGAACCTGTAAACACATAGACCAAGAACACAACAAGATACAAACCATGTAGTAATACTGTAGTATTAAAAGTGTGTACTGATAGTAAATGGCTGGAATAAAATCCCAACATAAAGATACAATACAACAAAAAAAAATATAACAACTCATGAGATCGTCCACCAAGGATCCTACCTAAAGGGTAGGTATAGATCGTCTCCGCAAATCTCCACATCAACCAATCACCTCCATGTACCACCTCGTCCTGGATCCTTGATTCTTAGCCAAGTTGCTCATCATTTGGAAAAGACACAACAAGGTGTGGGTGAAGCTCGTGCTGGGGTGAGTATAACAATACCCAGTAGGGACCCCGATACCCCTAAAGGTCTCTCAGAATTCCACAAAGGATAACCAAAAATCCAAAGATTCATCTCAAACCAGGTATATAACTTAGAGATCAGGAATAAATATGATTAGTCTTATTCTATATCATTTTATTTGGTTAGGAAGTTCCATAATTGAACCATGAAGAAGTTGTTCCATTATCGATCGACATAGGGTCGTATATCGCTAATCCATGATGGGCCGCTCTAAGGTTGTTCCTCGTCGGGATGCACATTGTAGATCCACACAGGGTTATTAAGATTTTGATCCACACAGAGTCACTATTATGCTGATCCACACAGGGTCACTATGATGTTGATCTACACAAGGTCACTAGAATGTTGATCCACACAAGGTCGCTATGATGCTGATGCACACAGGGTCGCTCTGATGTTGATCCACACAGGGTCGCTAGCATGTTCATCCATACAGGGTCGTTGTGAATGTTGATCCACAAAGGGTCTCTATGATTCTAATCCACACAGGGTCTCTAGAAAGTTGATCCAAATAGGGTCCCCATGAATGTTGATCCACACACAGTCGTTATTCAAATGATAGCCAGCCATAAAATTCTCCGCACTCAGTGCGCTTGAGTTCCATAGTATTTGCTCATCAAGATATAGGTCAAGCCTCAACTGTCATGACGTTCCACAAGGGAGTAACCCAAAGGACCCCCATGTTTTAAGGGTTACAATGCGACAGACGGCGCGTCAATCGAACGCCCGTTCCTTGAGTTATAGGCATTTTAGTGCCCTAGGCCCGGTTAGATTTGGGTTCGATCCAACCTAGCCATACTCCTACATTCTCCAAAACTCAGGTGGAGTATTTCAGAAGGACCGTATCATTCCAAGGAGTCCATCTTCGTAGACGGTTTGTCAAATGGACATCTGGTTTGTGAGATACAACCTTTTAAGCATATCTAGGCCGAAAAGGGTTCAGGTCCAGTCAGACCCACCCCGTCCTGGGCCGCCCGACCCGGTTCGGGTTGACCCGACTCGGTCTGGTTCCAACCCGGTCTGGCCCGAATCAACTGGGCCGGCCCGGGTAGGCCAGGCCACGGACCGGCCCGCCTCGGTTGGGCACGGCCCGCCGGGCGGTCTGACCCACTAGCTGGAACGACACCCAGCTGGGTGGCCGCGAGGGGACTTTCCCCCTCCCGAACAAACGAAGGGTTCATTCATATTTCTGCAATGTCGGCGCCACGTGGTTCCACCTCCTTGTCAGTGGGACCCATGGGGTGCGGGTCCCCTTTTTCACGGCTTCGAAGCCACAACCTCCTCAATGTGCCGTGCGATGGCTGACCTGGACCGTCATTGAAGCCGGTCAAAGTTTAAAATTTATAATCCTAATAACTAGAGTATATGTGGAAAAGAGGGTCAAACCCACAGTGAAGGCTGTTTTGGCCACTAGTTTTTCTAAAAAAAACTAACTAAAAGATCCCACTGTTGTCAGCAGTGGAAAAGATTTTCTATTTTTTGACAAAACTTTTTTATATTGCACTAATGAAACACTACAGTCTTTTTGAGTATTTGATCTAAACTATAATGAAACAAGAAACAGACTAAGAACAGTGAGAAACAGAGATATAAAATGATGATAAGTGAACAATCAAGTAAAATGGCTGGGGAAAATTCTTCATTCTACTGGTTATATAAATATTCTCATCCACTTTAAAGTTACTGCTTTGCACCACCATAAAGAGAGTGACTTATCTACCTCGCCAAGAGTTAAGTCACACAGGCTGATTGATTTCATAGTTCGCCACTCCAAAACAAATCAACTGTGAAAAGTTCCAAAAGATTATGACAACAAGACGAACTCGCCGTAAGTCCCTAAGTAACTGTGAATTGATTATTATTATAAAGATGTTTCCATGATCAATATCACCGATTAGATTGTGGAGTTTTGAAAATTATGTTCTAGTAGTGAAAATCATTTGAATGAACTCAGCATCAATCTCGCCGATTGATACTGAACACATTAATGTATGAAAGTAGAAAGGAAGAAAAGTAACCAGTAGAAGTTGTAATTCCCCAATCTCGAAGGTTTAACCAATTAATTTGTTCATTATCAATATAGGAAATGAAGGCATTGTAGAACAGAGTACAGGAATTTCAACTAGAAGGAAGAATAACTCCCTTAATTCTACTCTGCACATGAGCTCCAAGGCCTCCAGCTCCTATATCGTGCTGCTCTGCTATCTCCGGGTAGTCTTCACTCTCAAAATGGTGTGATCGTGGAATGAGAATAATGAGCCTCCCACCAAAACTTATGTTGCTACTCTACTTTTATGTCCTCCATCATCTGCTGTTTGTCACCGACCAATTCAACCGACTTCAAAAGCCCCTCAGTTGTCCACCACACACGTGCATTTTTTCACGACAGGCACGTCGCACTAGTATTTCCCTTGTAACTAACTCCCGGTGAGTTAGTTAGATTAATCTAGATGGGAACTCACTTCCCGTATGAACCTACACAAGAAAAACACACAGAACATTACAAAATATGAGAAGGAAATAAATTATTAACTAAGGTCATTAGTTAATTAAATATGTTAAAAAGATTTATTTATAAAGTTATTAATTCTTATTAATTAAAGTTATCAATGTTAATTTAAAAGTTTTTTATTAAATTATTTACTAATATTTGTTAATTAGATTAGTTTATTTATGTTTGAAATAAATTATTATTATGTATTTAATTTTATGAGAAAATAATTATTTAGTATTCCACATTAAATTAATTTAAAATTATTTTAGATATTCTTATTAATTACATTAATTTAAATTTTTATTTAAGTTAAATAATTTATTAGTTTGATTTTATAAGTCATTTTTCCTATATTGATTATTTATTTATAATTGATATTGTTTTACATTTTAATTTAGTTATTTTTAATTTAGGTTTTTTAGATTTTTGTTTTTTTTATTAGTTAACTCCTTCCCCCAAATCGGAGCAAAACAGGGGGAAAGGTTAGGGAATTGGGCTCTTCCCCAAAGAATCCCCGTGGTGCATAACTCCTCCAGTGGCGGTGTCTTAGCCTCATCTGTAGATTCGTCTTTAAATCTTGGTGGAAACAACTCTGCTATTTTGGTGACCTCTCGGTTGAGTTGCTACAGCAAAACAACCTAGTGAAGAATAGGAGGATTCGTCTAGTTTTCCCCCAAAACCAACAGAAACCTAGAGCAGGGATAGACCAACACCTCCTTAGTGCAGCCTAACTCAATCCGCGGCAGCGAATCTAGGTAAAAACTCCTCCTCTTCACGACACAACGACCGTTTCTAATTTTGTGACCAGCGTATACTTTGCAGCGTAGTGGACTCCAATTATAGAAGCGGTGAACTCTTCTACTTCCATCGAAGTTATTCGAGTTTGTAACCAGATCCGATGAAGATTTTCAATTAGGGTAGAATTAGTTCTTTGAAATTTAAAAATATGATTTGAGGTGTGTGGGAAAAAATTTGTTGCATTTGATTCTATTTTTGTGCGAAAAAGGTGTTGTTGCTGGTGATGGGTAGAAGTAGGGGAGCGGTGGCAAGGGATGAAGTGTGGCCTAAGAAGGGAAGTGGTGGTAGGAAACTAGAGTGGAACCGTGAGGATATGGTGAATAGAGGAAACATGGTGAGACCATATGGAGAATCACGGTGGCAGGATACACCGTAAAGAGATTACTGTGAATAGTAATAGTGATTGATGGTGGCACCGGTTTGAGAAATTGGGGAGCACAGTGCGAGAAGGAAACATTGCTTCCGTGAAACGGGGTTACGTTGACAAAATTGAGACACAATAAAAGAATATGGTGAGACAGTAAGGAGTTCCACGGTGGGATAGTTATGAAACCGGTACGTGGAGGCACCGTGGCCGGGATGAAACCATGAACCTGCAAAAATAAATAAAGTAAATAAATTAAATTAAAACATAAATAAAATAATTACAAAAGAATTAATCAAAACTAGAACTTATTTAAAACATCTGAAAAGTTAAATACAACATAAACTTTATTAAATTTAGTAAACCCATTAAACTTATGTTAAATTATTATTATCTCCTAAAATAAAATTGATTTAATTTTTTCAATTATAAAACAAAGTTAAACTATTTAAAATAGTTGCTAAAACAAACTAAATTATTAATGTAACAAGTTAGTTATTTTGTTATTATATACTTAAGTTAACTAATGAAACTAATCTAACAAGAGCATTAAGTAAATAATATTAATATTATAAAAGTTGAATTTTTAAAAGACAACTAAAATTTAGATTATTCTATATTAATTAATATTTAGAACATGCAATGTTAGATTAAAACAACATAACTTATCGGCGAAAGAAAACCAATTAATTAAATAATAAAAGTTAAATTATTAAATATGCAGACAAAGATACCAAGCTAAGAAGAAAGTAATTATACTATAAAATTAATGTAAGGAATAAATTATCTAATTTAAAGCATAAAACACACGATTAATAATAAAAATTGATAAATTGATAAATTTATTTATAAAAATAAAAAAGTGTTAATATTTAGAAAAAAGTGTTACAAATAACCAATTAATACCATTAAAAATTAATGAAAAGATGTGAAAAAACAAGGGGTTTTAAGGAATCATCAAATTCCCCCACACTTAACCATTGTTTGTCCTCAATCAATCCCATGTTTTATAATCTTCTAAAATAGAAAAATGTTTTTAATAATTTTTCCTCAAGATGTTACATGTCCATATCTTTTAATAGAGGACTTCAAAAACATGTCAATGGGATTAGAAAATAAATTTCTCAAATGAATCTTGCTTAAAACAACTACTCACTAGTAGTCTTGAAAACAATGAATCATCAAGTAATGAAGATGTCATGACTCATATGTGATACTTCTTAGTGACTAATTTTATTCCATGTTTAAATCCAAGGTTCGAGGGTGAAAAAGGTAAAATTTATGTAGAATTAAGAACTTAATAGTAGGAACCTTGTACTCTGACTTTGTCATCTAGATTCCAAAAATAATTAATTTTTTTGTGAATCACATTAATGAAACAGCCTAAATGATTCCCATATAAACCAGTTGACCCTTTGTTCATTTGGTTTTCATCATTCCCCTCACCTTAATGAACTCATTTTTGACCCTAGACACTTTATTTTATTTCTTCCAATCCGTGTATCATATGCCAAGCATTGTGCAATGCACTTATTCAAAGTGTACAGAGGGCTTTTTTGTAAATAGAAATGTACCCCGCATCTAGGGTCTCAGAGACTCACCATGGGATCCCAGATGCCCAAATTACCCCAGTTCCAAAAGAATTATAAAAACCATTTACATTGTCTCATTAAGGTAATTACTTTTTATAATTAAAATAAAAATGAGTCGCCTATGATCAAAATCAAATTTCCAATTCCAAGAGTTATGATCATAATTCCATTAAAAGGGTACCCATGTCACTCTCAGAAATAGGTCCTAAACCGAATTTCCATAAAATAACTAAGTAAGATCACTCAACAATCATCCATTATCATTTATTTCAGACTCTAAGTAGTTCTTAACTACCAGCAAGGAACTTTTCCTAAGGGAAGACCCATTGAGAATAGAGTAAAACCTAAAAATATGCAAGAATTTTGAAAAAAATTAACCATTTTTAAAAAATATTTTAGTTGTAGTGGGAATTTATGGGCATCCAATTAAACACAGTTAAGCACAGTCAATAATTGACCCCCTCCCCCACACTTAAAAACCAACTTTGTCCCAAAAGTTGACTTCTAAAGTGGAGAAGAACAATTTGACAATTAATGTTCAAAAAATATTTTCAATTTAGTATATTTATGACATTTAAAAGGGTCTCTTTGAAGTTCAAAAATTATTATTCTCCAAAATGAATAAATTAATCAGTAGTTTCATTAGCAAGTACATGCATTAACACTCAGTCTAGTGGAAAATTTTCTATGTAGCTCAAAAGTATCATATGAGGTGTAAGTGCACTGTTAATTGTGTGTGAGCATTTTAACAATGTATGATTCAAATGGATGTTAAATATAGAAGAATGATTCATGCTAAACACTCTATAGACTAATCAGTTCCAATGAGAAACACAACTACCAGCAAGCATGTACCCCCTCACACTTAATTTCATGCAGTGAAAGATCATTTAAATATTTATCAATGAATTTGAATTTCTAGCAAGAGGCACATGCAGAATTAAAAAACAAAGCATAGTGACAGGAAGCAAACGTTTTTTATTAAAATATATGCAGTATATTTTCAATGAAGTTAAAATCATGAAATATAATTTTCAATACTCATATAGCAGAATTATTTTAATTCAAGCAGAATTTTTATTAGCAAAAACAAGAGCAGAAATAAATGCAAAAGGTTGAAGTACTACCATGACTATGTTCTTGCATAGAGATGATCTTGTGAAATCCACTCCATTATTACACAGCATCATCATCCTAAAAACAAAAATCATGAAAACTAAGAAAAAATCCACTAGAGATAGTGCACATGGAAGACAACAAAGCAGCACTTTATTCAGTACAAAATAGTACAAAAATGAAAACAAAGAAAGAGCATGGGTTGACTCCCATGGAGATCTGATTTTAAAGTCTTCAGTTATACTTTATTTAAGTACAAAATTGTTTTTGTTTATTAACACAAAAAAAGACCATGGGTTGCCTCCCATGAAATTCTAGGTTTAAAGTCCCCATCCAGACTCAATTTCCCTAGATATTTCTATCCATGATCATTTAATGGGAATGAATTATTAATTTTGTGAACTTCACTATTATCTAAATATTCAAGAATAGGATCAACCAATAAATTCTCATCAACAGTTCCAAACAAAATTATCAAAAGTAATATCAATGAAATTGTTGCTAATATACTGTCCATCCCATTTTGGGCTCCAAAAACCACTTCCTCAGCTCTAAAAATGCTCAACACCTTCCTAATAAAATCAAAAATTTGACTAGTAAAACTGACATGGCTTCCCCCACACTTTGAGGACAGCTCCAACCCAGAATTAGAATAAAAAACATCAACAAACTCTCCAGTATTTTCATCGAATATTTCCAGCACAGCTTGTACAAAAGTCAACTCAAAAAACTCTCAGAAGAAGGAATCATACATAGGTTCCAACAGGTGGTACCTATAACGACCCATACTTTACATACATTGTTAATACTTCAAAATTGAAGCATACTTATTACAACATATAACAAAACCACGAAAGTACCATATAGGTATAGTGTATTTAGAAACTGGGAAACATAAACAACTGGTTCATAAAGCATCTACACTGTCTCTCATTTATTTCATCATATCTATAGTCCCTTTTGGCATATCTTACTTAATAACCTTCTTCCTGACCTGGGGAAAAAACATGAAAAATGGTGAGCTCAAATGCTCAGTAAGGGTAAACAAAAGAAATATCAATCACATCATAAACATAATCACATAACTTTTGAAATCTTAACCTGCAAAAGAGATCATAATTTCATAACATGGGATAAATCATGGCAGTGAAATGTAATCACAATAATCATAACTTAAAACATGAAAATTTCTGGCATACACACATAATCATAGAGAATCATTTCTTATTAGTCAAGGCTCATTGCCAAGACTATCTTAGTGGACAAAGTCCCTTTCTAAACCGAGTTCACTCCTCGTTTCAGTCCTGTTTCACTGAACCGGTATAACCTACCGTTCCAGCCATGTCTATCTCATGAGATATAAAATCTTTACCCAATGCATTGGAGGGAGATATAGGTCCCACCCATCTCATAATGATACCATTCTTATGTGTGCCACAAAATCATAAACCATACATCATAGCATAACCCATGTAATAAAAATGGGAATCTTAAACATCATGACATCATAAAACAATTCATATAAGATAAAATAATTCATAAAAATAATTCCATCACAACATAGTCAAATCAATGTAATAATAGGTATAGAAATAGAACCCTTTATTATCTTAGATGGAAAATAATTTTGATAAAACACTTGAACTCCATTCTTGAAAAAAATATCCTTTCTACTTTAAAAAACATTGTCCTTTCTTAATATGTCATACAATTTTAAAATAAAATAAGTTGATTAAAAATAAACTTGAAAAATTGTAAGGTAATATTCTTGGAAATAATGTTTTAAAAATCTATTCATGCCGTATAAGTTAAAAAAACATTCTTCTCATACTTTTGTCGGAAAAGTCAAAAAGTACCTCATACGAAAAACGACAAAAGATTCCTTTCATATCTTTTACTAAAAACTCACCGAAGGGTAAATTTGGATTTAAACAATTTTAGGTGGATGGAAACAATATTACATATCAAGGAAACATGGATGTGGATGATAAAATACACCCCAGTAAATATCAAAGTATAAACAATCTCGGATAAAAATGAGATTGTGATATTTCCCTTACCTTAGGTCCGTTTTGCTTCGTAAGTGTCCGAACCTCCTGTATAATGATTTAAATAATGTTATTGAATTATTCAAGAATCATACTTATTTTTATTATATCATATATGGTCATATTCTTAGCTTCTTAGTAGTAATATTTCATTGCTACTTATTATTCAGGTGTTTATAACTTTTTGTTCTTATGCGTGTCTTGTCGAATAAATTCTTATTCTTCTATTTAGGTTATAGATACCTCATTTCCAGAATTTTATTAGTGTAATATATATCATATTCATTCATTCAATTCATTTATATAATCATTATGAAATGAAGATCATGTAGAATGAGTCGCATCACATCGTGGAGACGGTATTCCGTACGTACGCATGAGTGATGATATCGTTCCTATGATCGTGGAATTGTATTGGAGTATATGTATACTATTTCAGAATCAGTATTAATTTATAATAGTCATATATAGTAATTATTTACACCATTATACCCATCCAAGTAAGGTGGTGGTGGAAAATAGATTACACCACGGCGTGGAGACGGTATTCCGTATGTACGCACGCGCGGTGATTTATTTTTCCCTAGGATGGATAGATGGATAAATAGGGTTGTTTCATACTTATAATAACATAGAATTATATGAGTGATACTGATGTTATTACTTCATAATGAAACAACTAAAGAAGAAGAAGTGGAAGAAGAAATAAATATGAAAGAATCGGTAACGGACATTACCTCTTTTTTGAAGTGCTTCTTTGAGACCTTCTTTTAGGGCACTAAAATTGGTCTTTGAGGAAGACCAGAACCTCTATTATGTCTCTAGGGAAATGTAGAGGAGGAATTGGCAGGGTTTGGCCAAGCTTTAAGGCTCAAAGTGGTGTGAGCAAGAGGGGGAGGAGGTGCCCTTTTATAAGGGAGGAGAGGGGCACCTTTGGGAAAACTAAAAATATTATTTTATTATAAAGTAAAGTTCGGTTTTAAATAGCTCCAAATTGATATATTTAGAAGATAAGTTTGGTATGGGTCTAAATCATCTCATCAAATAGAATTTATACAAGTTTAGGTTCTTATTTTAACCTTATCATTTAGATTTAACATTAAGTTAAATAATTTTACTTTTACCGTGTCTTCTTGAGTTCTTATACTATAAGGTTAATAAACTTACTATAAGCAGCCAAACGAACCCCAAGTTGTTTATTATTAATATATATAACCTTATCTAAGTCATTTGTCCGAACCTTAGATTTTTAGTAATAAAATTACAATTACTAATATAATATTTGTTTTAAAAACTATTTTATGTCAATTTTGACACTATTTAGTAATTGATTTTTGTGAAACTCATAACAGAATGATTAGTTAGAAAAAAGTTAATTAAATCAATACTAACATGTCATATTAACCTAGAAAATTAGTGGAATTCATAGAAAGTCTCAAATTACATTTATTTTGGTGTTTATAACATTAATTATGTCAATATTTCATTAATAAGATAATTACTGCATCATCTTTGTGTCATAAATAAATTAAATTATTTAATGTCTAAAAATTACAAATAAAATACCATTAGGTAGGAAATCGTTTTATATTTCTAATGAATATTTATAGTCGAATTTATCCTATTTGTAACCCCATATTAAAAATTATTTACTTATTAAACTTTGATTTTAACGATTTTAACCCTTCTTTAAATAAATTAATAATAAATGTCCTAATCTAATCCAAGTGGGCCTAAATGGTCATATTTTATTCCTAAGTTTGTTTTTGGTAGAATTACACTTGTCAAATAGAATTAGTACATGTGTTAGGTTAATAATAATATCATCTTTACCCTTAATTACCCTATTTACTTTTAACCGTGGTAAAAAAAAGTAAAAAGTTACTATTCACCAAAAAATTATTTTCTTCTCATTGAACCACATTTTACTTACTGACATCAACCGTGTCTCTAGGAGTTTTGAAATTCCACTCACATAAGCGGTAAAATTAAGTTTTATGAAAAATTCAGTTTTTTAACTACCACTTAGTGGTTTCACTATTCATCAAAAATTGAAAGTTTTCGGAAAAATACCAAAATTTCACCCTAGGCTAATTTCGATATTCTGAATCCAAAAATGAAGTCCATTTTGAAAAATAAAATTTATAAAATTTTAAAAATTGGTTATTACTATTCATAACGGCTAGTTTTAATAATATTTTAATAGCATATCATTGTTTAGTGAAACTCGGTATTGCGTACGACGCAAGCTATCGAGGAAGGTCGTGATTTCGTGTAAAGAAATCCAAGCAAGTGTTGTGTAGAAAAAGATTCCTTTGATGATTTATATAACATAAAAGTCTCGGGTGTTACATTCTACCCCCCTTAAAATGAATTTCGCCCTCGAAATTCGTCACTTTGTAACAAACAGATGAGGATACCTCTCCCTCATCATATCCTCAAGCTCTCATGTAGCTTCTTCTAATTGGTGGTTCCTCCATAAATCTTTCACCAATCGAGTGGTCTTGTTTCTTAGGACTTTTTCGCTACGATCCAGAATCTCAATCGGCTGTTCTTCATAAGAAAGATCTTGCTCCAGCGGTACAACTTCTGAGCTGAGTACATGTGAAGGATCAGGTATGTACTTTCTCAGGAGAGATACATAGAACACATCGTGAACTTGAGAGAGATTCGGTGGAAGCGCCAATCGGTAAGCTACCTTCCCAACACGATCCAGTATTTTGAAAGGACCGATATATCTAGGGCTCAACTTCCCCTTCTTTCCAAATCTCATAACCCTCTTCTAGGGAGATATTCGTAAGAACACTTTATCACCCACTTCAAACTCTAGGTCTTTTCTTCAGTTGTCGGCATAACTTTTCTGTCGACTCTGAGATGCTCTTATGTTTTGTTGAATAGATCTAACCTTTTCTGCCATTTCATCAACGAGATCAGGTCCTAATAGCTTTCTTTCCCCAACTTCATCCCAGCAAGTTGGAGTCCTGCATTTCTTTCCATAGAGAGCTTCATAAGGAGCCATATGAATACTGGAGTGAAAGCTATTATTATAAGAAAATTCCACCAAAGGTAGGTATTGATCCCAACCACCTTTGAAATCCATAGAGAAAGCTCTCAACATATCTTCTAGGGTTTGAATTGTTCTCTCAGACTGACCGTCTGTCTGAGGATGATAAGCAGTGCTGAAACTCAACTATGTGTCCAGAGTATGCTGAAGACTTCGCCAGAACTTCATGGTAAATCTCGGATCCCGATCAGATATAATATAAAGTGGTACTCCATGCAATCTTACCACTTCCTTTACATATATCCTGGCAAGCTGATCCAGAGAGAAATCCTCTCTAATAGCAATGAAGTGTGCAGACTTTGTAAGACGATCAACTATGACCCAGATAGCATTATTGCCTTTGGATGTTTTAGGAAGTCCTATGAAAAAGTCCATAGTTATGTTTTCCCATTTCCATTCGGGTATGGGTAATGGTTGTAACATCCCCTTAGACTTCTGTCTCTCAGCTTTAACTTGCTGACAAACCAAGCATTGAGAGACATATTCAGCAACATCTCTTTTCATGCCATCCCACCAGAAGTACTCTTTCAGGTCCCTATACATCTTCATGCTTCCAGGATGAATATAGAATGAAGAACTATGAGCCTCATCCAGCAGCTCCTTCTTTAATTCGGGGATGGGAGGATCACAAACCCGATTCTTGAACTTTATTATCCCATCAAAATCAAGGTTGAATTCAGGATCATTTCTCACCTTCTTTTGTAACTCGATATCTTATTTCTGTGCCTCTTTAATCTTCACATGTATAGATGGTTGAACATTCATTTGAGAAAGATAATATTTTTCCCCTTCCATTATAATTCCAAGATCCATCCTTGTAAATCCATAAATATTGGATCTTTTGTGATCCTCATCATGGATAAACTATCATGGTCTTGTCGACTTAATGCATCTTCCACCTTGTTTGCTTTCCCAGGGTGGTAATGGATTGAGCATTCATAATCCTTAATCATCTCCAACCATCTTCTTTTATTCATATTCAGCTCCTTTTGTGTGAAAATATACTTTAAACTTTAATGATCAGTATAAATATCACACCTTTCACCATAAAGGTAATGCCTCCAAATCATTAATGCAAAGATTACCGCAGCTAACTCCAAATCATGTGTTGGGTAATTTTGCTCATGTATTTTCAACTGTCGTGAGGCATAAGCTATCACCATATCATTTTGCATAAGAACACACCCCAATCCCTTCTTGGATGCATCACTATGGATCACAAACCTTTCTCCACTACAAGGCAGTGTGAGCACAGGTTCACTGGATAACCTTCTTTTCAACTCCTTGAAATTCTCTTCACATTCCTCCGTCCATACAAACTTAACTCCTTTCCGAGTCAACTTGGTGAGTGGATTAGATAATTGTGAAAAATCTTTCACAACACGTCGATAATATCCAGCCAAACCAAGAAAACTTTGGATCTCAGTTACTATTGTTGGTCTCGACCATCTTTCGATAACCTCTGTTTTTGCTGGATCCACAGATATCCCCTCTTTTGAGATTATGTGACCCAAAAATGCAAATTTTTGAAGCCAAAATTCACACTTGGTAAATTTGGCATAAATCTTCTCCTTTCTCAGGGTCTTCAATATAATTCTAAAGTGATCTTCATGTTCTTCCTTGCTCTTTGAATAGACAAGAATATCGTCTATAAAGACTACCACAAATTGATCAAGATAGTCTCTAAAGACTCTATTCATCAAATCCATGAAGATAGCAAGTTAATTAGTAAGACCAAATGGCATCACTATAAATTCATAGTGTCCATACCTTGTACGGAAAGCCGTCTTTGTTATATCCTCCCTTTTGAACCTTAATTGATGATACCATGAACGAAGATCAATCTTGGAAAAGTATTGAGCTCCGCGTAGTTGGTCAAATAGGTTATCAATGCGCGGGAGAGGATATTTGTTCTTGATAGTGATCTTGTTAAGTTCTCGATAATCAATGAAGAGCCTCATTGATCCATCTTTCTTCTTAACAAATAGAACAGGTGCTTCCCAAGGTGACGCACTAGGGCGTATGAATCCCTTATCAAGATTCTCTTGGAGTTGCTTCTTCAATTCCTGCAACTCAATTGGGGACATTCTATAAGGTGTCTTTGAAATAGGCAAAGCACCCGGTACGAGTTCTATTGAAAACTCAACTTCCCGATTCGGTGGAAGACTCGGTAATTCCTCTGGAAAGACATCATCAAACTCCCTTACAATGGGAATATTCTTAATCATGAGTTTCTCACCAACCATTTGAGATAAATAACCTTCATTTAGTGGAATCAATACACATAAAATGGAAGAAATTTCCACTGGAAGGTTATGTTCATCCTTGCATCGATAGACGATCATAGATTGATCTGGAATATGAAATATGACTTCCCTTCTTTGGAAATTGATATGAGATCCATATAAAGAAAGCCAATCCATGCCAAGGATCACATCAAATTCCACTATAGGAAGGATCACAAGATTTGCAGGAAGCACTTTCCCACAAACTTCGATCAGAGAAGAATTATAAACTTTTGATGCGACTGTTGTGCCATTAGGTGTTGTCACAGCTAACTCAACATCTAATTGTTGAGGTAATAGGGTGATACCCTTATAAAATTCTTCAGAAATAAAAGAGTGGGTGGATCCAGAATCAAATAAAACATTTTCTACTTTAGAGTGGATGGTAAGTGTACCTTTCACCACATCGTTATCGTACTCCACATCGCTGATAGAAATTGCATGTGACTTTCCTTTGTCATTAGCCTTAAGAGTTTGTTGACGTCGACCATCATCATCAACCCTTGGATTAGGGAATTTATTGGCATAATGTCCCATCTCCTTGCACTTGAAACAGTGAAGTGTAGAAGGTTCATTCTGTGTATCCCTTCCTTTGTTTGCATCATTAGACATCTTCTTCCCATCATCGCGGCATTCAAATGCCCGATGACCTTCCTTTCCACATTTGAAACATTTACTTGTCCCTTTAAGACAACTCCCTCCATGTTTCTTTTCACACTTTGAGAATAAGGGAAAGCTCATCTTCTTTTCAGTGTGCTCTTTAGATTTTCCTTTGAATTCCATTTTCCTCTTCTTATCAAACCCAAATGACTGATGGGTTACTCCAATCTCCATCTCAACTTTGAGAGCACATCGAACGATTTCCTCATAGCTATTGAATTCCCTTATGGCTAAGGCCCTTCGAAGACTTGGTTTTAAGACACTAAAGAATCGATCGATCTTACTCTCAGGTTGGATAATAATACCAGAAGCATACCTTTCAAGTCTTGTAAAATTTGTTTCATAGGTAACAACAGATTCATCATCCTTTTGCTTCAGTTCAAGAAACTCTTTCTCCATCTTTGTTCGGAGAATACGAGGGAAGTACTTATTGAAAAATAAGTTCTTGAACTCGTCCCATTCCATGGACTAAATTTCATCTCTTTGCCTCGTATTCTTAATAAGATTCCACCATTGATCAGCATCTCCTTCCAAACGATACACTGCTAGGATGACATTATCATGTTCAGAACATTGAAGAACTGAAAATATCTTTTCAATGGTACTAATCCATTGTTCAGCAACTAATGGATCAGTAGACCTGCTGAAAGAAGGTGGACGCTGCCTCATGAAGGATTCAACAGAATGTTGCTCCTTCCTTTGCTCGTTTGGAAGTCCTGCATGATTCATAGCTTGAGAAAGTTGTGCGAGCATGGATACAAGATTTTGCATTCCAGCTCCCATAACGTTTGGTTGCTCAGGGGGACAATCATTTCATTGCCCGTCGCATTCCGCATTAACACGGTTCCTTCGGGTTCCAGCCATTGACTAAAACCAAGAATAATAGTGTGAGAAACACTAATTATAATAGGGAAACCACATAATCAAGAATAAGATTTCACACTTAAGGTATTATCCTAAGTTATTCATGGCCATTTCTAAAACACTAAGATTGTGTTCTATGCTTAGACTTATCCTTAGGGTTCTTACTAAGGCTTTCACATCCTAGTTTCCAAAGGTTGACTATACCTTTCCTCTGATACCAACTATAACAACCCATACTTTACATACATTGTTAATACTTCAAAATTGAAGCATACTTATTACAACATATAAAAAAACCACGAAAGGACCGTATAGGTATAGTGTCTTTAGAAACTTGGAAACATAAACAACTGGTTCATAAAGCATCTACGCTGTCTCCCATTTATTTCATCATATCTATAGTCCCTTTTGGCATATCTTACTTAATAACCTTCTTCCTGACCTGGGGAAAGAAAACATACAAAAGGGTGAGCTCAAATGCTCAGTAAGGGTAAACAAAAGAAATATCAATCACATCATATACATAAGCACATAACTTTTGGAGATCTTAACCTGCAAAAGAGATCAAAATTTCATAACATGGGATAAATCATGGCAGTGAAATGTAATCACAATAATCATAACTTAAAACATGAAACTTGGTGGCATAAACACATAATCATAGAGAATCATTTCTTATTAGTCAAGGCTCATTACCAAGACTATCTTAGTGGACAAAGTCCCTTTCTGAACCGAGTTCACTCCTCGTTTCAGTCCTGTTTCACTGAACTGGTATAACCTACCATTCCTGCCATGTCTATCTCATGAGATATAAAATTTTTACCCAATGCATTGGAGGGAGATATAGGTCCCACCCATCTCATAATGATACCATTCTTATGTGTGCCACAAAATCATAAACCATACATCATAGCATAACCCATGTAATAAAAATGGGAACCTTAAACATCATGACATCATAAAACAATTCATATAAGATAACGAAATTCATAAAAATAATTCCATCACAACATTGTCAAATCAATGTAATAATAGGGATAGAAACAGAACCCTTTATTATCTTAGATGTAAAATAATTTTGATAAAACACTTGAACTCCATTCTTGAGGAAAATATCCTTTCTACTTTAAAAAACATTGTCCTTTCTTAATATGTCATAAAATTTTAAAATAAAAGAAGTTGATTAAAAAAACTTTAAAACTTGTAAAGTAATATTCTTGGAAATAATGTTTTAAAAATCCATACATGCCGTATAAGTTAAAAAAACATTCTTCTCGTACTTTTGTCGGAAAAGTCAAAAAGTACCTCATACGAAAAACGACAAAAGATTCCTTTCATATCTTTTACTAAAAACTAACCGAAGGGTAAATTTGGATTTAAAAAATTGTAGGTGTATGGAAACAATATTAAATATCAAGGAAACATGGATGTGGATGATAAAATACACCCCAGTAAATATCAAAGTATAAACAATCTCGGATAAAAATGAGATTGTGATATTTACCTTACCTTAGGTCCGTTTTGCTTCGTAAGTGTCCGGACCTCCTGTATAATGATTTAAATAATGTTATTTACTTATTCCAGAATAATACTTATTTTTATGATATCATATATGGTCATATTATTAGCTTCTTAGTAGTAATATTTCAGTGCTACTTGTTATTCGGGTGTTTATAACTTTTTGTTCTTATGCGTGTCTTGTCGAATAAATTCTTATTATTATCATTAGGTTATAGATACCTCATTTCCAGAATGGTATTAGTGTAATATATATCATATTCATTCATTCAATTCATTTATATAATAATTATGAAATGAAGATCATGTAGAACGAGTCGCATCACATCGTGGAGACGGTATTCCGTACGTACGCACGAGTGATGATATCATTCCTATGATCGTGGAATTGTATTGGATTGTATGTATACTATTTTAGAATAAGTATTACTTTATAATAGTCATATATAGTCATTATTTACACCATTATACCCATCCAAGTAAGGTGGTGGTGGAAAATAGATTACACCACGGCGTGGAGACGGTATTCCGTACGTACGTACGCGCGGTGATTTCTTTTTCCGTAGGATGGATAGATGGTTAAATAGGGTTGTTTCATACTTATAATAACATATCCATATATGAGTGATACTGATGTTATTACTTCATAATGAAACAACTAAAGAAGAATAAGTGGAAGAAGAAATAAAGATGAAAGAATCGGTAACGGACATTACCTCTTTTTTGAAGTGCTTCTTTGAGACCTTCTTTTAGGGCACTAAAATTGGTCTTTGAGGAAGACCAGAACCTCTAGTATGTCTCTAGGGAAGTGTAGAGGAGGAATTGGTAGGTTTTGGCCGAGCTTGAAGCCTAAAAGTGGTGTGAGCAAGAGGGGGAGGAGGTGCTCTTTTATAAGGGAGGAGAGGGGCACCTTTGAGAAAACTAAAAATATTATTTTATTATAAAGTCAAGTTCGGTTTTAAATAGCTCCAAATTGATATATTTAGAAGCTAAGGTGTGTATGGGTCGAAATACTATCATCTAATAGAATTTAGACAAGTTTAGGTTCCTATTTTAACCTTATCATTTAGATTTAACAGTAAGTTAAATAATTTTACGTTTACCGTGTCTTCTTGTGTTCTTATACTATAAGGTTAATAAACTTACTATAAGCAGACAAACGAACCCCAAGTTGTTTATTATTAATATATATAACCTTATCTAAGTCATTTGGCCGAACCATAGATTTTTAGGAATAAAATAACAATTAATAATATAATATTTGTTTTAAAAACTATTTTATGTCAATTTTGACACTATTTAGTAATTGATTTTTGTGAAAATCATAACAGAATGATTAGTTCGAACAAAGTTAATTAAATAAATAATAACATGTCATATTAACCTATAAAATTATTTTAATTCATAAAAAGTCTCAAATTACATTTATTTTGGTGTTTATAACATTAATTATGTCAATATTTCATTAATAAGATAATTACTGCATCGTCTTTGTGTCATAAATAAATTAAATTATTTAACGTCTAAAAATTACAAATAAAATACCATTAGGTAGGAAATCTTTTTAGCTTTCTAATGAATATTTATAGTAGAATTTATCTTATGTATAACCCCATATTAAAAATTATTTACTTATTAAACTTTGATTTTAACTATTTTAACCCATCTTTAAATAAATTAATAATAAATGTCCTAATCTAATCCAAGTGGGCCTAAATGGTCATATTTTATTCCTAAGTTTGTTTTTGGTCGAATTACGCTTGTCCAATAGAATTAGGACATGTGTTAGGTTAATAATAATATCATATTTACCCTTAATTACCCTATTTACTTTTAACTGTGGTAAAAAAAGTAAAAAGTTACTATTCACCAAAAAATTATTTTCATCTCATTGAACCACATTTTACTTAATGACATCAAACTTGTCTCTCGGATTTTTTAAATTCCACTCATAGAAGCGGTAAAATTAAGTTTTATGAAAAATTCAGTTTTTTAACTACCACTTAGTAGTGGTTTCACTATTCATCAAAAATTGAAAGTTTTCAGAAAAATACCAAAATTTCACCCTAGGCTAATTTCGATATTCCGAATCCAAAAATGAAGACAATTTTGAAAAATAAAATTTATAAAATTTCAAAAAGTGTTTACTACTATTCATAACAGCTAGTTTTAATAATATTTTAATAGCATATCGTTGTTTAGTGAAACTCGGTATTGCGTACGATGCAAGCTATCGAGGAAGGTTGCGATTTCGTGTAAAGCAAGCCAAGAAAGTGTTGTGTAGAAAAAGATTCCTTTGATTATTTATATAACATAATAGTCTTGGGTGTTACAGTACCTAATGTCCACAAACGACTCAAATGGTGTAAATTTTTCAAATTCAGGTTGTGAGTCATCACAAACAACATCAAACTGATCAAGAAAGAATGTTCCCAAAAAATACACTTTCTCATAATGAGCACAATTTAGTTTTTCATGAGGAATCAGACCAGAAATTTCTCCCCCTTCAGAAACCCTTAGACAATCAACTTCATAAGGAAAACATTCAAAATGGGTTGAGACTGTTTAGGACAAGAATGTGACTCACTTTCTATAATGGGATCTAGGGAAAGATTTTTCTCATCTAGAGGAAGGAGTGGGACAGGAATAGAAGCTTGAAGAAAAGTTTCAATAGGGTGGGGAATCAAAATCTCCGGGTCCTCAAGAGGAAAAGAACAATACTTAGCTCGAACCTCAATTTTAAAACATTGATTCTCAGTAACATCTATCAAATAACAACCAACCACATGTTGAGTATTTTCAAACACTAAAAACTCCTCCATGTCATCAATATCTTGGAGGGTGAGTCTCCCCTTGGACACATCAATAACAGAACCAGTTGTAGAAATGAAAGGTCTCTCTAAGATGATTGGGACTTTTTCATCACACTCCATATCTAAGATAAGGAAATATATGGGTAGTTTCAATTTTCCTACACTCACTAATAGATCATCCACCCTCCCTGAAGGGTGTTTGAGTGACATGTCCGCAACTTGAAGATAAACAGAAGTTGGTTTCAAGTCCCTAAGACCCAAACTTCCAAACAGGGAGTAAGACATAAGATTGATGCTTGCTCCTAATTCACACAAACAATTATGTTTCTCACATTCTCCAATTTTTCATTGAATAATAAAGCTACAAGGATCCTTTAATTTTGGAGGCAACTTCTTCAACAACATGGCACTACATTCCACATTGAGATTAAATTTGTCCAACTTCATCCAATCATTTTTATTTTTTAGAAACCTTTTGGTAAAAGAAACATATGAAGGGATTTTATCTAACGCTTATACAAATGGCATGTTGATACTAAAGTTTAGAATCATCTAAAGAAACCTCAAATAGTCAGGTTCATTATTCTTCTTTAATATTTTAGGGAAGGGAATGGGAGGCGCATTATTTTTAAGAACAGGTTGATTATTCTCCTTCTCCTTAATTCCATTGTTTTTCTTTTCTTATTTAATTAATTCCCACTTCATTTTCCTTGATTCTTGAAATTTTTCAGGTGTAAATTTAACATTCTGTTCAGGTTGAACAAAGCTGTCCAGATTCCTAGATTCTATTTCAAGCATATTTTACTTTCCAAATTCAGTATTTTCATCAGTTTTAGTTTTACTTGAGTGAAGATTAACTTATTCTTGGGTTTGAAGGCCATGTCTAGTGGTTACAGCCATGATATTCTCTCTTGGATTAAGAATTGAAGTGTTTGGCAACTTTCACTTTTCCTTATCACCTTGATCCCTAGACATTTGAACTATTTGATGTGGTAAATTGTGAATCTTACAATCTATTTCCTTCCGAAATGAACTTCTCTCTCCCCAAAATTGTTGTAACAACCCCTTTAACTCCCCTTGAGAATTAGAAGATTCTCCCCCATATTGATTTGAGTTAAAAAATTTAGTGTGTGATTGGTAGTTAGGGGAAGTGGTCTGTTTTATCACACCTTGTTCATTCCAGGACATGTTTGGGTGATTTTGATAACTATAAGTGCACTGATTGGAGTATTGATCATTTTTCCCTTGGTTCCAAGCTCTAAAATCCATAAAATTGGTACTCTCATCAAACTGGACATGGAGATAAAAATTAGGACAACATGTATGAGTGTGACCAAACATCCCCCAATGATTACATTTCTCCCTTAAGACCCTATCACTAACAACAACAGCCTGAGAATTGACTTTACCTCTATGGACGACCCTATTCCTAGAACAATTGAGCTATGATTTTTGAGAAAGCTTTTCATACAAAAGATTCAGCTCATCAGAAGTGGAATCAGGAAAGTCACCCCCACAAAATTGGTCAACTAAATTTTGGTTGTAAGGGGTGAGAGCATTACAGAAGGTTTCCATGAGTAGATGGGGAGAAAATTAGTATTTGGCACTTTTTCTAAGGAGACTTCTAAACCTATCCCATGCCTCGTGAAATAACTCTCCCTCATCTTGAAAAAACCCAGTAATTTTTTGCCCAATCTCCGAGGTGGTGTTCCTAGGATAGAATTTTGATATAAAGGCAATAAACACCTCTTCCCATGTCTTAAAAATTTCTTCATGTAAGTTCTGAAACCAAGTCTTAGCCTTCCCCTTCAAATAAAATGGAAAAACCTCAATTTCAAATCCTCCCCACTTAGCTCTCTCGGAGGTAATTGTTTTATAGGACTATAGAACTCTCTAATGAACTCAAGTGAATCCTCTCCTGGAAGACCATTGAATGAAGGAAGTTGAGAAAGGTGAGAATGCTTAATTTCATAGTTCCTAGACCACGGGGTCAACCTAATGGAAGATGGGTTAGATGATACAATTGGAATTTGAAACTCCATAAGTCTAGGTAACTAAAGGGATGGAACTATGGGTTGTGGCACATTCATGTTTTGATCAACTCTATTATCCTGATTCTCCATTACAACATTTTTAGGAATAGTTATATGTTAGTCTAATTCAATGTTTGAAGACTATAATGTAATTATGAATTATCTTATGATCATGCGATGTGTAATAACAGTTCAGAATAGCACAACAGTAGAACTAACAGGAGCTCAACAATACAGATACGGTAGAAATTCTTTAGTAAATGAAGCAATTTTTTTTACAGCTTTAAAATTTTCAATTTTTTGGTGTTTTTTTATATGTTTTTTTAAAATTTTTAGAAAAATAATGTCTTGTGCCTTACCTGAAAATGAAGCCAAAAACATTACTTGAACCGTCATTCAATCCGGTCGAAGTTTAAAATTTATAATCCTAAAAACTACAATATATGTGGCAAGCAGGGTCGAACCCACAAGGAAGACTATTTTGGCCACTAGTTTTTCTAAAAAAAACTAACTGAAAGATCCCACTGTTGTCAGCAGTGGAAAAGATTTTCTATTTTTTGGAAAAAAAAATTTATATTGCGCTAATGAAACACTACAGACTTTATGAGTTTTTGTTCTAAACTATAATGAAACACGAAACAGACTAAGAACAGTGAGAAACAGAGATAAAAAATGCTGATAAGTGAACAATCAAGTAAAATGCTAGAGGAAAAGTCTCCATTCTACTGGTTTTATAAGTATTCCGATCCACTTTAAAGTTACTGCTTTGCACCACCATAAAGAGAGTGACTTATCTCCCTCTCCAAGAGTTAAGTCACACAGGCTGATTGATGTCAGAGTTCGCCACTCCAAAACAAATCAACTATGAAAAGTTTGAAAAGATAATGACAACAAGACGAACTCTCCGTAAGTCCCGTAGTAATTGTGAATTGATTATTATTTTTAAGATGTTTCCACAATCAATCTCGCCAATTTGATTATGGAGTTTGTAAAATTATGTTCTTGTAGTGAAAAGCATTTGAAAGAACTCATAATCAATCTCGTCGATTGATACTGAACACATTAATGTATGAAAGTAGAAAGGAATAAAAGTAGCCAGTAGAAGTAGTAATTCCCCGAGCTCAAAGGTTTAGCCAATTAATTTTTTCATTATCAATATAGGAAATGAAGGCATTCTAGAACAGAGTACAAGAATTTCAACTAGAAGGAATAAGAACTCCCTTAATTCTAATCTTCACTCGAGCTCTAAGGCCTCCAGCTCCTATCCCGTGCTGCTCTGCTGTCTCCCGATAGACTTCGCTCTCAAAATGGTGTGATCGTGGAAAGAGAATAATGAGCCTCCCCCCAAAAATTCTGCCGCTACTCTGCTTTTATGTCCTCCTTCATCTGCTTCTTGTCACCGACCAATTCAACCGAATTCAAAAGTCCCTTAGTTGTGCACCGCACACATGCGTTTTTTCGCGACAGGCATGTCGCACTAGTATTTCCCTTTTAACTAACTCCCAGTGAGTTAGTTAGATGAATCTGGACAGGAACTCACTTCCCGTATGAACCTACACAAGAAAAACACACAGAACATTACAAAATATGAGAAGGAAATAAATTAATAACTAAGGTCATTAGTTATTTAAATATGTTAAAATATTTATTTATAAAGTTATTAATTCTTATTATTTAAAGTTATCAATGTTAATTTAAAAGTTTATTATTAAATTATTTACTAATTTATGTTAATTAGATTATTTTATTTATGTTGAAAATAAACTATTATTAAGTATTTAATTTTATTAGAAAATAATTATTTAGTATGCCACATTAAATTAATTTAAAATTAATTTTGATATTGTTATTAACTAATTTATTTTAATGTTTTATTTAAGTTAAATAATTTATTAGTTCGGTTTTATAAGTCAATATTTCTATATTGATTATTTATTTATAATTAATATTGTTTTACATTTTAATTTATTTATTTGTAATTTAGGATTTTTAGATTTTATTTTTTTTATTAGTTAACTCCTTCCCCCAAATCGGCGCAAAGCAGGGGGAAGGGTTAGGGAATTGTGCTCTTCCCCAAAGAATCCCCGCGGTGTATAAGTCCTCCAGCGGCGGTGTCTCAGCCTCATCTACACCATCGTCTTCAAATATCAGTGGCAACAGCTCTGCTCGTGTAGTGACCTCTCGGTTGAGTCGCTATAGCACAACAACGTAGTGAAGAATAGGAGGATTCGTCTAGTTTTCCCCCAAAACCAACAGAAACCTAGAGCAAGGATAGACCAACACCGCCTCGGTGCAGCCTAACTCAATCCGCGGCAGCGACTCTAGGTAAAAACTCCTCCTCTTCACGACGTAGCGGCGGTTTCTAATTCTATGACCAGCGTCAACATTGCAGCGCAGTGGACTCCAATTATAGAAGAGGTGAACTCTTCTACTTCCATCGAAGTTATTCGAGTTTGTAACCAGATCCGATGAAGAGTTTCAATTAGGGTAGAATTAGTTCTTTGAAATTTAAAAATCTGATTTGAGGTGTGTGGGAAAAAAATATGTTGCCTTTGATTATGTTTTTGTGCGAAAAAGGTGTTGTTGCCGGTGATGGGTAGAAGCAGGGGGAGCGGTGGTAGGGGATGAAGCGTGGCCTAAGAAGGGAAGCGGTGGCAGGAAACTAGAGTGGAAACGTGAGGATACAGTGAATAGAGGAAACACGGTGAGATCGTAAGGAGAATCACGGTGGCAGGAGACACTGTAAGGAGATTACAGTGAGAGAGTAGTAGTGATTGATGGTGGCACCAGTTTGAGAAATGGGGGAGAATGGTGCGAGAAGGAAATAGTGCGTCCGTGAAACGGGGTTACGGTGACAAAATTGAGACACCGTAAGAGAATACGGTGAGACAGTAAGGAGTGCCACGGTGGGGTAGTGATGAAATTGGTATGTGGAGCACCGTGACCCGGATGAAACCGTGAAACTGCAAAAATAAACAAAGTAAATAAATTAAATTAAAACATAAATAAAATAAGAACCAAATAATTAATCAAAACAAGAACTTAAATAAATCACTTGAAAAGTTAAATACTAAATAAACTTTATTAAATTTAGGAAACCCATTAAACTTATGTTAAATTATTATTATCTCTTAAAATAAAATTGATTTAAATTAGTCAATTATAAAACAAAGTTAAACTATTTAAAATAGCTGCTAAAACAAACTAAATTATTAATGTAACAAGTTAGTTATTTTTTTATTATATACTTAATTTAACTAATGTCTAAAGATCCAGAAATTTCAAAGGAATTTTTTTACCTTTATTATTTTGAATTCTACGAGTCTGTGGCTTCTCACTACACCTGATTCTGAGGCCTGGTGTGCCCAGAATCAATTTATGAAGTTTTTTTCGGGTATGTTCAGTAAACGTAGGTGTGAGTTTTTCTATATTTTGAACCAGTGCTAGGAATTGAAATCTGAGGACACCAATGAACTCGTACCGCCGATATTCTCTTAAGGGGACATTTACCGTAGTTTCGTTTTATGCGGGTTGAAAATTAATTATTAGGGTTTAATAAAAAAGTTAAATAAAATTGTTGTGAACAATTTTATTTATCTTGTGTAGTTAAATCCTACATGGGGTAGTTATTGGTGGGGCCCACACCCACATAACCTCCCATGAGAGGATATTTGTGAGGTGGGGCCCACATGAGCCAAACCTTTTCATCTCCCCATAACTCCCCCTAATCTCCCTTAAACCCCCTTGTTTAATTCTTGAAAACTCCCCTCTTTAATTGTTAAACTCTTCACCTTCCACTTGGTCATTAATATGACAACACCTTGAATTAATTATTTTGAACTCCACAAATTAATTAATTATTTTGGGAGGATTGGAATCATTTTGAAAATTCATGGCATGTTTATTAAAATATGGGGAGCCTTAATATAATATTGGTTTGACAAATATTTTGTGGTGGAACCTCTGGAGGATTAGAAAGAAGTGTTCCTCTCCGCGAAGAACGCTCTACGACTCGAAGAACGAGGAGCTTTTCCTCTCCAATTTTCTTTTAAACTGGAACAAGATCCTGAGGAACGCCTTCACCTCTTCTTCTTCCTCCGCGTCAAGGGAGAAGACACCGCTAGCGAGGAGCGTCTTCTACGACAACGAATCTTCCTCCAAAGTTGACGGGACAACACCGTTCTCTGCGACGCCATCTACCAAGACGCTCGTCTTCCGCGGCTCGACGACGTGCGACGTCAATTATCGAGGTAGGGTTTTGTACAAATTTAAGTGATTAATTTGTACCTCGTTCTTTGTTGAATTTTCTGAAGTGAAGTTGGCCATATGTTACCGCCTAACGCGGAGGGCACGAGCTGAACGAACACAGCCCGAAGACCCTCTGTTGTTCTTGTTTTTTAATTTTCAACTGGAAGTGGCGACGATCGAAGGCGGCGGCCGCGCGCCGGCCGCGTGCGGAGGAACTGCGGCCCGCAACCACAGGCAGCTCGGCCGATGAAGAATCGGCCGGATAAAGCCGGCCGGGCCAAAGGAAGACCGCAACGCCACAAGGGGCGCAATGCTGCGGAGGACCACAGCCCGCTTTCCACGGGCCGCTTCGGTGGCGAACCGACCGGCTCGTCGGCAAGCCGGATGAAGGAGTGGTGGCACCCGAAGGTGCCGCGCAGCAAGACCGTGGCCCGCTCGAGCGGGCCGCTTGCGCCGGGAAGGCCGGCCTGTTTGGGAGGGCGGCGCCGCTGGGCGCTGCCGGTTCGGGAAGCCGGGGGGGGGGGGGGGGGGGTGCTCCCCCCCTTGGACCGCTCGGCTCCTTCGGGCCGAGCCGCTGGCGAGTAGGCTGAGCCGCGCCGAGGAGGGCTAGGCCACGCCGCGCCTGGCTGGGCCGCGCCCCGCCGGGCTAGGCCGCATGATTCCCCGGGATGGTCCGACCGTTTTCCGGGTTGGACCCGCCAAAACGGGGTTGACCTGACCCGCCAACCCACTGGGTATAACGGGTCGGGCCCGTTTCACTTAAATGTGACTTACATAAAGACCGCACATCCAATCGACGCGCCGTCTGCGGCATTGGGACCCTTACAAAGAGGCGGTCCTTTTGTGATACTCTAAGTGAGTTTCGGACCACTTTGAAAAAAGGCCAGGTTTGGAACGAGCGTATTTCCAACCAGGCCCCTGGAGAAAAAATGCTAATAACTCTCAGACCAGGAGTTCGTTTGACGCGTCGTCTGTCGCGTTGGGTTCCTTTTGACAAGACAGAACTTCGGAATACATCAACTTTGGACTTCTTTAATAGTTGATGTATCGAACCCCTTTGACTCGAGGAGCGGACCCTCCCGGAATCGAGCGTGCTGTGTGTGGGAACCCTAGAGCTGGCTCTGACTGCAATGACTACCGTACTGGGATCCTCCGTGGTTTTGACGACGATGACTATTGTACTTGGATCCTCCGTGGGTTCGGCAGCGAGAAGTACTGTACTTGGATCCTCCGTGGGTTCGGAAGTGACGACTTCTGTATTGGGATCCTCCGTGGGTTCGGTAGCAAGGACTACTGTACTTGGATCCTCCGTGGGTTCACCAGCGATGAATTCTGTACTTGGATCCTCCATGGGTTTGGCAGTGATGACATTTGTACTTAGATCCAACATGGTTTCGGCAGAGGAGATGATCCAAAGGCTACATCTAAGCATCTCCACCCCTCTTCGTTAGTAGTATACCTGTGTGAGCTGATTCTTGACTTTCAATAATTATCATCGATGTGATTGACATCTTTCCCATGTGGGCAGGGTTGTACTTGGGCTCGAGAGTCAGAGCCGAACTAGGATTGATGACTTAGGTATATGTATGGGCATATACCTAAATAGGGTTGATTGTTGCACTGTGATTTGTATCTTACTTCTTATTTTTATTTAGTGGATATTGTGAGACCTTGCGGGTCTCGGGGTCCCTACTGAGTATCGTTATACTCATCTCTGCACGTGTTATGCCCACACTACATTGTTTTGGTTGCAGATGACGGACAACACTGATCGTGGATGATGCTTGTAGAGCTGGACGATACCCGGAGGTGGACCACTTGGTGAGACGTACATGGAGCGGACGGACAGACCCGAGGTGCGGAGGAGACCATCTGTACCCACCCTTCAGGTTGGATTCCCAGAGGATGACTCGGTGGTTGCTACATTACTTTACTACATTTGTTTTGGACTTTCAGTTGTACTGTACTTTTCAGTTGAGATTGTTTTCTGTCCCATTTACATCTCAACACTCACTTTTGTATTCAGTATTACTTTGTTCTTACTTCTGTTGCGTACTCTTTTGTGTTTGTTTACTTTTATAAAGGCAATGCCTTCCCTTTTTACCAGGATTTACCCCTTTTATGCTAGTCGCCAGCCCCTGTCCTATGGAAGGTGGGCTTGGGGAAGCATGGCACGGGCCCCGAGCACGGGTCATGAAAAATTGGTATCAGAGGAGTCAGTTCTACCACATAACTCAAGACTATGATCATTCTTATCTGTGAAGCAATAGTGTTAAGAGTATTGAGTGTGGTTTTCAGTCTAGGGAGTCCAGTGTTGGTGCGGCGGCCGACATATCCATACACCAGGACCCTGACCTATGATTTTCGACTCAGTCTACGAAAACACTGATTGCATGTGTGTTTCAAAAGTTTTCTTTGTGATTACTTTGTGTCAGCTCACCAGGTATATTGTTTTAACCGTGGCGCACCTGTTTCTTTTCAGGATGACCCCACCAAGGCAGCCGGCTAGGGTTCCGAGTTACGTGTGAGATGGTAGCCCACCGAGCAACGAGGCCTCGGTGCAGGGACCCATCACAGCGGAGGCACCAGCGGTACCACTACCCGCTGGGCCATCGATACCACAAGCCCCAGGAGCAGACAATGCACGCCGCCTGAGTGCGTTGAACGAGTTTCAGCGACAGAGGCTGCCCAGGTTCTGTGGAGAGACATATCATCCGGCAGACGAGGATTGGATGGAGGCGATCGCCCGAGTCTTCAGATTGGTAGGGACACCAGCCGACCTTATGGTGATCCATGCCGCGAGTCTCCTGCACGCTGCGACAGTTAAATGGTGGAGCCTGATGCTCCAGGTGCATGATGAGTCATCTCTACTTTGGACAGACTTCGAAAGTCTCTTCCGCTCGGAGTGTGTTCCAGCCACCCTATGTGCGGTGCGCATTCAGGAGATACTTCATCTGCGACAGGGAAACATTATAGTAGCTCAGTACTCAGCGAGGTTTACTGAACTCTCGTGATACTCCACATACATGGTACGAGATGCATTCTTTAGGGCCCAAACCTTCGATAAGGGACTGAGGCACGAGATTGGGACTTCGATGATTCCCCTCAGCATCATGACGTAGGCGGGGGTGCTGGAGCGAGCCCTTCTAGTGGATATTTTTTTCGCCGAGCAGTCTCCAGAAGTGAGACCCACCGCAGGAAGACACATTGTAGATTATTCTACAGCCGGTAGTAGAAATATGTTGTAGAGGTCCAAAAGGACCAGGCCATCAGGTGGGCGACCTCAGGATACTGGTTTGGATTTGCGGGGCACACGAAACAGAGCCAGCCATATGAGGGGCAGGCAATGCTATTCATGCGGCAAGTAGGGTCACATGGCTCGAGACTGTCTGAATCGCCATGCAGATGAGCATCAGATAGTGGAGGGACCTCCCAGGAAGAGGCAAAGGTTCGACCATGGTGGTCCGCAGGGAGCAGACATATGAGGCAGAAGAGCTGGCAGAGCATCGGGTGGTGGACGAAGTTTCGAGGCTCTACCACCACCACCACCAGGAGGTCCACCCCGACCATAGGGAGCTGGAGGACAGAGGCAAGCTCAGCTCTAGGCAGTCGAGGCTTACGACCACAGTGCACCCGAGATGATTCGAGGTACTATCTGTGTCTACTCCAACCTTGCTTCAGTACTTATAGACACTGGTGCGAGTCATTCTTTTATTTCCGTTGCCCTTGTTCGGAGCTCAGATATTCCAACGGAGTCATTTGCTCGATCCTTACAGTTAGAGACTCCTACGGGAGCAGACACGATGATTACACACTGGTGTCAGTAGTGTGACCTTACTCTAGGAGGTGAGAGCTTCGGTTGTGATCTTCTTGTAGCGGCGTCGAGGCCTTACGACGTCATCTTGGGAATGGACTGGTTGTCTACAGTCCATGCTCAGATCGACTGCATTAGGCGCAAAGTGTGGTGTGTCCGCACGAATGTGAGCAGGTTCACTTTCACTGTTGATAAGGGAGCCTTTGCAGTACAGGATGGACTTACGCAGAGGAGAGGGAAGCCGATCACACATCGGTTGGCTAGTCTCATCCTCGGAGCGGTTGATGTGCGGAGTCCGAGTTTTCCTATTGTGACGGATTAGTATGCGGATGTTTTTCCTGGCGACATTCCAGGACTACCACCTCACAGAGAGGTAGATTTCTACATATACCTGTACCCCGGGACAACACCGATATCTACTCCAGCATATCGGATTTCTCCCGTTGAGCTTCGTGAGCTGCGGGTAAAGCTGAAGGACTTACAGGTGAAGGGATTCATCTGACCCTGTGTTTCACCCTGGGCTTCTCCAATTCTATTCGCCAAGAAGGTGGATGGGAGCTTGTGACTGTGTGTCGACTACCATCGCCTAAATCAGGTGGCTGTGAAGAACAAGTACCCACTCTCGAGGATTGAAGACCTCTTTGATCAGATCAATGGAGCACGATGGTTCTCAAAGATAGACCTCAGGTCAGGCTATCACCAACTCAGAGTTCGAGACGAGGATGTGTAGAAGACGGCCTTCAGGTTTCGGTATGGCAACTGCGAGTTCTTGGTTATTCCCTTAGGTTTAACCAATGCTCCAGCAGTATTCATGAGTCTCATGAACAAGATCTTCCAGTCTTACCTCGATCGATTTTTCATAGTCTTCATCGACGACATACTGATATACTCGACTACTGAGGAGGAGCATGCCTACCACTTGTGGGCTGTATTGGATACACTCTTAGAGCACTAGCTTTATGGAAAGCTCTCGAAGTGTCAGTTCTCGATTCGATAGGTACACATCATGGGACACGTCATCTCAGAGGATGGAGTTGCAGTGGATCCAGCATAGATCGAGGTGGTACTTTCTTGGGAGCCACCCAGGAGTGTGACAGAGCTGCAGAGTTTCCTGGGTCTAGATGGGTACTATCGGAGATTTGTGCCAGATTTCTCCAGAGTTGTAGGACCACTTTCAGCTTTTATGAACAAGGGGAAACCCTTTGTGTGGTCAGACATATGTCAATAGAGCTTTTAGGAGCTGAGACAGAGATTGACCAGTGCGCCCATATTGAGGCTACCAGATGAGGGAGTTGGGTACATAGTTTTCTGTGACGCTTCAGGGACTAGACTCGGGTGTTTCTTGATGAAGGAGCGAGTGGTGATTTCTTATGGTTCACGGCAGTTGAGGCAGCACGAGCAGAACTACTCTACCCATGACCTGGAGTTAGCAGCAGTGGTCTTTGTCTTGATGATGCGGCGACACTATCTGATGGGCGAGCGCATTAGAGTCTACTCTGACCACCAGAGTCTCAGGTACATCTTCTCGTCAAAGGACCTGAACCTGAGACAACAACGATGACTCATGTTCCTCCATGAATATGACTTTGAGATAGTCCACACTCCTAGAAAGGGTAACGTTGTAGCTGATGCTCTCAGGAGGAGATCGGGCATTCGACTGCTAGGAGAAGCGACGAAGCAGCTAGCTGCGTTGCAGATATCCTTCATGGATAGTGATGGAGCAGCTTTTCTATAGTCTCTCACAGTCACTCCTCCACTCCTTCAGCGAGTCAGGGAGTCAAAACATGGGGACATTGACTGTGAGACGCGACGTGCTCAGATATCCACAAAACAGGAACCTGATGGATTTTATGAAGGAGGGGACCACGTCATCCTCTTCAAAGGACATACTATGGTACATGTTGCACTGTAGGAGGAAGTGTTGAGGGATTTTCACACTTCCCTTCTATCGGTACATCCAGGAGTGGCGACGATGTACCAGGACCTCAGACGACAGCACTGGTGGTCGGGTATGAAGAATGTTGTAACAGGGTTCGTTTCACGATTCCTCACTTATTAGCAAGTGAAGGCGGAGCATCAAGTACCAGCAGGCTTGGTACATCCCTCAGAGGTCCCAGAGTATAAGTGGGGTGGGATATCTATGGATTTTGTGATGGGGATTCCACGTATATCAAGATGGAACGACTCTATCTGGGTGATCTTAGACCGACTCACCATGTCGGCCCACTTCCTACCGATCAGAGAGTAGGGCTTAGTAGAGAGCTTGGGACTCCTCTATGTTTAGGAGATTGTACGGCCTCACAGGGTGCCATCAACTATCGTTTCCGATCGGGATGCTCGATTCACTTACCAACTTTGGAAGGGGTTACATGAGGCCTTTGGGACACAACTTCGCTTGAGCACCGCCTTCCATCCTTAGACGGATGGTCAGACTGAGAGGACCATTCAGACTGTCGAGGACATGCTCCGTGCATGTGTCCTTGACTTTGGTCGTAGCTGGGAGGATCATCTACCCTTGGTGGAGTTTGCGTACAACAACAATTACCAATCCACCATCGGGATGACACCATACGAGGCACTGTACGACCAACCTTATAGATCACCTCTGTGGTGGACTAACCCTGGGGAGTTAGCACTTATATGACCAGAGATGGTTCAGGCTATGACAGAGAAGGTGCAGATCATCCAGGAGTGGATGAAGACTGCACAGAGTAGACAGAAGTCCTATGCTGATAGGAGGCGGAGACCACTGGAGTTCGAAGATGGTGATCACGTCTTCTTATGGGTCTCACCTCGACAGGGTCTACAGAGATTTTTCCGGGGCGGCATGTTATCTCCACGATTCATTGGACCTTTCTAGGTCCTCAGTAGAGTAGGCGAGGCGGCTTACCGCCTGACCCTTCCACCACAGTTGCACCGGGTGCATGACTTCTTTCACGTATCTCAACTGAGGAGATATGTGCATGACCCGACCCACATCATCGATCAAAGGGAGCTGGACATAGATGACGGGGCGACATTTGCGGAGGTCCCAGTGGAGATCGAGGATCGACAAGAGCAGGTCCTACGTGGACGGTCGATTCCTCTGGTGCGCATTCGCTGGCAGCATGGGAACCTCCATGAGAGCACTTGGGAGCGGGAGGCTCAGATGCGAGCTCAGTACCCCCATTTGTTTTCCTAGTGTGTGTTGTAGCTTTACGGGGAAGTAAATCCCTGAGGTGGGAGTAATTTAAAGAACCAGAAATTTCAAGGAATTTTTTTTCTTAATTCTTTGGAATTTTACGAGTCTGTGGCTTCTGACGACACTTGATTTCGAGGCCCTGTGTGCCCTGAATCAATTTCCGATGTTATGTTCAGGTATGTTTAGTAAACATACGAGCGGGTTTTTCTATCTTTTGAACCGGTGCTCGGAATTGAAATCCGAGGACACCGATAAACTCGCAGTGCCGATATTCACTTAAGGGGACATTTACAGTAGTTGCGTTTTATGCGGGTTGAAAGTTAATTATTGGGGTTTAATAAAAAAGTTAAATAAAATTGTTGTGAACAATTTTATTTATCTTGGGTAGTTAAATCTTACATGGGGTAGTTATTGGTGGGGCCCACACCCACATATCCTCCCATGAAAGGATATTTTTGAGGTGGGGCCCACACGAGCCTAACCTTTTCATCTCCCCATAACTCCCCCTAAACTCCCTTAAACCCCCTTGATTAATTCTTGACAACTCCCTTCTTTAATTGTTAAACTCTCCACCTTCCACTTGGTCATTAAAATGAAAACACATTGAATTAATTATTTTGAACTCCACAAATTAATTAATTACTTTGGGAGGATTGGAATCCTTTTGAAAATGCATGGAAAGATTATTAAATTAGTTGGAGCCTTAATATAATATTGTCTTGACAAATATTTTGGGGTGGAACCTCTGGAGGATTAGAAATAAGTGTTCCTCTCCATGAAGAATGATCCACGACTCGAAGAACGGGGATCTTTTCCTCTCCACTTTTCTTTTCAACTGGAACAAGATCGTGAGGAACGCCTTCACCTCTTCTTATTACTCCACGTCAAGGTAGAAGACACCGCTAGCTAGGAGTGTCGTCTACAACAACGACTCTTCCTACAACGTTTACGGGACGACATCGTTCTCCAAGATGCCATCTACCGCGACGATCATCTTCTGCAGCTCGACGACTTGTGGAATCAATTATCAAGGTCAGGGTTTGTACAAATTTAAGTGATTAATTTCTACCCCATTCATTGTTGAATTTTCTGAATTGAAGTTGGCCATATGTTACCCCCTAATGTGGAGGGAACGGGCCGAACGAACACGGCCCGACGACCCTCCAGTGTTCTTGATTTTTAATTTGCAACAGGAAGCGGCGACGATCGAAGGTGGAGGCCACGCACCAGCCGCGTGCGGAGGAACTGCGGCCCACAACCACATGCTGCTTGAATGATGATGAACCAGCCCACTAAAGCTGGCCGGGCCGAAGGAAGACCGCGGCGCCACAAGTGGTGTCACACTACGGAGGACCGTGACCCCCATTCTTCAGGCCACTTCGGTGGTGAACCGACCGGCTCGTCGGCTGGCCGGATGAAGGAGCTGCAGCACCCGAAGGTACCGCACAACAAGACTGCGGCCCGCCCGAGTGGGCCCCTTTCACCGGGAAGGCCGGCCTGCTTCGGCCTGTCAGTTTGGGAGGGCGACACAACTTGGCGTTGTTGGTTCGGGAAGCTTGGGGGGGGGGGGGGCTCTCGGACCGCTCGGCCAGCCGGGTCGCGCCCTGCCTGGCCGGGCCGCACGATTCACCAGGCCAGCCCAACCCTCTTCCAGGTAGGACCCGCCAAAACCGGGTTGACCCGACCGGCCATCCCACTTGGCATAACGGGTCGGGCCCATTTCACTTAAACGTGAATAACATAAAGACCGCACGTCTGATCGACACGTTGTCTGCGGCACTAGGACCCCTACGATGAGGCAGTCCTTTTGCGATACTCTAAGTGAGTTTTAGACAACTTTGGAAAAATTCCGGGTTTGGAACGAGCGTATTTCCAACCGGGCACCCGGAGCAAAAATGCTAATAACTCTCAGACCGGGCGTCTGATTGACGCATCGTCTGTCACATTGGGATCCTTTTGATGAGATGGAATTTTAGGATACATCAACTCTAGACTTCATGAAAGTTGATGTATCGAACACCTTTGACTCAAGGAGTGGACCCTCCCGAAATCGAGTGTGCTGTGTGCGGGAACTCTAGAGCTGGATGCGACTACGAAGACTACCATCCTGGGATCATCCGTGGGTTCGACGACGATGACTAATGTACTTGGATCCTCCGTGGGTTCGACCGCGATGATTACTATACTTGGATCCTCTGTGGGTTCGGTAGGGATTCCTTTTGTACTTGGATCCTCTGTGGGTTCGGCAACGATGACACATGTACTTGGAACCTACGTGGGTTCGACAGAGGAGATGATCCAGAGGCTACATATAATTAGGTCCACCCCTCTTCGTGAGTATTATACTTGTGTGAGCTGAGTCTTGACTTTCAATCATTATCATCGATGTGATTGACTTCTTTCCTGTGTGGACAGGGTTGTACTTGGGCTCGAGAGTTGGAGTCGAACTTGGATTGATGACTTAAGTATATGTATTGGTATATACCTAATTAGGGTTGATTGTTTCACCGTGCTATGTATCTTAATTCTTGTTTATCCTTAGTGGATATTGTGAGACCTTGCGGGTCTCGGGGTCCCTATTGAGTATCGTTACACTCACCCCTGCACATGCTATGCCCACACTACGTTGTGTTAGTTGTAGACGACAGAAAATACTGATCATGGTTAAGGCCTATAGAGCTGGACGGTTCCTGGAGGTGGACCACTTGGTGAGACGTACATGGAGCAGACGAACGGACCTGAGGTGCGGAGGAGACCATCTATACCCACCCTTCAGTTGGGATTCCTGGAGGACAACTCGGTGGTTGCTGCTTTACATTACTGTAGTTGTTTTGGACTTTGAGTTGTACTGTACTTTTCAGTTGGGTTTGTATTCTGACCTATTTACCTCTCAACACTTACTTTTGTATTCCGTATTACTTTGTGCTTACTTCTGTTGCGTATGATTTTTGTTTTTTTACTTTTATAAAGGAAACCCCTTCCCTTTTTACTAGGATTTACGCCTTTGGTGCTAGTCGCCAGCCCCTGGCCTATGGAAGGCGGACATGGGGTAGTCACAGCACGGGCCTCGAGGATGGGTCGTGACATAATGAAAGTAATCTAACAAGAGTTGTAAATAAATAAAATTAAATTTATAAAAGTTGAATTGTTAAAAGACAACTAAAATTTATATTACGCTATATTAATTAATATTTAGAACATGCTATGTTAGATTAAAACAACAAAACTTATGTGTGAAATAAAACCAATTAATTAAATAATAAAAGTAAAATTATTAAATATGCAGACAAAGATACCAAGCTAAGAAGAAAGTAATTATACTATAAAATTAAAGTAAGGAATAAATTAACTAATTTAAAGCATAAAACACACGATTAATAATAAAAATTGATAAATTGATAAATTTATTTATGAAAATACAAAAGTGTTAATATTTAGTAAAAAGTGTTAAAATTAACCAATTAATACCATTAAAAATTAACGAAATTTTGTTGAAAAAGAAGTTTTTATAAGGACACATCAATGGAACACCGCATTCCGCTGAGGGTCTGCCACCCTTGTTTACTTCTGTAGCTTCCGTCCGCGGTGCCCAATAGCGCACCGCCTGCTGCCACCATGGTTGACCGATGCTGGCCCCCGCTGTCGCCCGCCGTCGCCCACCGGTGTCACACTGACAAAACTTCCACAGCCCACCGGCTGAGCTTTGGTGGTCCGTTTTTTCTTCTGAACACACCTACGGGCCTCCTGGGATAATGTCATCACTTCATGGCTTTTGGATTCAATTTGTCATCGAGTTCTAGCTTCTCCCACGAAGAACACGATAAAAAAAGAAGCGGAGGAGGGTCTGTGCCTTGTTCGTTTGGCTCGCACCCTCCGCGTTAGCATCATAACAAGTGGGCAACAATTAATTCATCATAGATAAACTATAACCTATTCAATACTTCTACGATTATTAATTTTTTTCTAAAATGAGAAAAATAAACAATTCACTTGAATTTAAACAAAACCCCTACCTCAGAATCGGAGGAGACCTCATTGTTGTAGAAGAAGAATCCACGTTTGATGAAGTTTTCATTGTTTGTCGATCCCGGATCGACTCCTCCAACATTGTCTTTTGAGCCTTCAGTATTTGTTGGTGGAAGACACCGCATCACTTCGTTATAGGTTCCTCACTTCTGTGTAAAAAACCCAAGCCTGAGCCTCATTTAAATAGAGGGGAAGAGTGATTAACATAATGAAATATTAATGAGGTTCATTAATGAATGAACCTCTTAATTCCCAAAGGTGTGGTTACAAAATAAGAGATTCAATGTAGAGACCCGAAGCTTGACGTACATTGACATTACATTACATTTGCGGAATACTTAGTACATAACAAAAACACATACAAAAGGATCGTAATAGTTTAATGTCTTTGGAAACTCGGAATATAATCTTCTAATCCTGGTGATAGATCTTCAACATCTCCCATAAAAATCTTCCTTTTTTTTATACCTAAAACCTTTCTTTATATCCTGGGGAAATGTAAACATAAAAGGTTGAGCTCAAATGCTCAGTAAGTGTAAACAAAAGAAATATCAATCACATCATATACATAAGCACATAACTTTTGGAAATCTTAACCTGTAAAAGAGATCATAATTTCATAACCTGGGATAACTCATGGCAGTGAAATGTAATCACAATAATCATAAATTAAAACATTAAACTTTGTGTCATGAAGACATAATCATAGAGAATCATTTCTTGTTAGTCAAGACTCATTTCCAAGACTATCTTAGTGGACAAAGTCCCTTTCTGAACCAAGTCACCCTCGTTTCAGTCCTGTTTCACTGAACCGGTATAACCTACCATTCCAGCCATTTCTATATCATGAGATATAAAATCTTTACCCAATGCATTGGAGAGAGATATAGGTCCCACCCGTCTCATAATGATACCATTCTTATGTGTGCCACAGAATCATAAATCATACATCATTGCATAACCCATGTGATAAAAATGGGATTCTCAAACATTGTGACATCATAAAACAATTCATATAAGATAAATGAATTCATAAAAATATTTCCATCACAACATAATCAAATCAATGTAATAATAGGGATAAAAACAGAACCCTTTATTATCTTAGATGGAAAATAATTTTGATAAAACACTTGAACTCCATTCTTGAGGAAAATATCCTTTCTACTTCAAAAACATTTTCCTTTCTTAACATGTCTTACAATTTTAAACTAAAAGAAGTTGATTAAAAATAAACTTGAAAACTTGTAAAGGAAGCTTCTTGGAAATAATGTTTTAAAAATCCATTCATGCCGTATAAGTTAAAAAAAACATTCTTCGTACTTTTTTCGGAAAAGTCAAAAAGTACCTCGTACGAAAAAAACGACAAAAGATTCCTTTCATATCTTTTACTAAAAACTCACCGAAGGGTAAAATTGGATTTAAAAAATTGTAGGTGGATGGAAATAATATTACATATTGAGGAAACATGGATGTGGATGATAAAATACACCCCAGTAAATACCAAAGTATAAACAATCTCGGATAAAAATGAGATTGTGATATTTCCCTTACCTTAGGTCCGATTTGCTTCGTAAGTGTCCGAACCTCCTGTATAATGATTTAAATAATGTCATTGACTTATTACAGAATCATAGTCGTTGTTATGATATCATATATGGTTCACTTATGACTTTATATTACCTGTTCTTTTGTAAATTCCATGTTAAAGAGCATTTTGGGTAAAATTGTTTCATTTGTCGTCCGTGTTTTGACTTGTAATTATTCATATGATTACTTAGATGATGATTATGTAATTCCAGAATATAAAACATGATATATATATATATATTCAGACTATACATATATATAATAAATCAGTAAATGGAAAGAAATACACCGTTCATGGAGACGGTAGGTCGTACGTACGCATGAACGCTGTTTTCATTTCCTTATTGAGTTGAATGGAATTAAGTAGATGACATTCATATATATACACATAAATCCAGTATCATTATTATGTCATATATTTCATGATTACTTATTATATATACTTTATAATCATTCATGAATGGTTTAAAGTGGAGAATGAATCTCATTGCGTCGTGGAAACGGTAGTCCGTACGTACGCACGAGCGATGATATCGTTCTCATGATCGTGGGACTGTATTGGAGTGTATGTATACTATTTCAGAATCAATATCACTTTAAAATAATAATATATAGTTATTATTTACACCATTATACCCATCCAAGTAAGGTGGTGGTGGAAAATAGATTTCACCACGGCGTGGAGACGGTATTCCGTACGTACGCACGTGCGGTGATTTCGTTTTCCGTAGGATGGATAGATGGTGAAATAGGATTGTTTCATACTTATAATAACATATAAGTATATAAGTGATACTTATGTTATTACTTCATAATGAAACAACCTAAGAAGAAGAAGTGGAAGAAGAAATAAAGGTGAAAGAATCGGTAACGGAAATTACCTCTTCTTTGAAGCGCCTCTTTGAGACCTCCTCTTAGGGAACTAAAATTGGTCTTTGAGGAAGACCAGAACCTCTAGGATGTTCCTATGGAAGTGGAGAAGAGAATTTGGCAGGGTTTGGCCGATATTGAAGGCTCAAAGTTGTGTGAGGAAGAGAGGGAGGAGGTGCCCTTTTATAAGGGAGGAGAGGGGCTCCTTTGGAAAAACTAAAAATATTATTTTATTATAAAGTCAAGTTCGGTTTTAAATATCTTCAAATTGATTTATTTCGAGGCTAAGGTGGGTATTAGTCGAAATCCTCTCATCCAATAGAATTTAGACAAGTTTAGTTTCCTATTTTAACCTTATCATTTACATTTTACATTATGTTAAATAATTTTACTTTTATCGTGTCTTCTTGTGTTCTTACACTATAAGGTTAATAAACTCACTATAAGAAGCCAAACAAACCCCAAATTATTTATTATTAATATATATAACCTTATCTAAGTCATTTGGCCTATCCTTATATTTTTATGAATAAAATAAAAATTAATAATATAATATTTGTTTTAAAACTATTTTATGTCAATTTTAAAACTATTTTGTAATTGATTTTTGTGAAAATCATAACAGAATGATAAGTTCGAACAAAGTTACTTAAATAAACAATAACATGTCATATTAACCTAGAAAATTAGTGTAAGTCATAAAAAGTCTCAAATTACATTTATTTGGGCATTTATAACATCAATTATGTCAATATTTCATTAATAAGACAATTACTGCATCATCTTTGTGTCATAATAAATGATAATTATTTAATCCCTAAAAATTCTAAATAAATTCCTATGATGTAGATAATTTTATTATATTTCTGTATACTATTCATGTTTGAAGTTTCATGAAGGTTTTCACTAAATTAAAATTATTATACTTATAAGATTTAAGAAAGTCACATGTTGTCACATTCTTTGGTTTTAATAATAATTAAATTATTTTCATGGACAAAAGTCCATTAAATGAATCAAATCCGACCCTTAGGTGATATGGGTCGACTTTTAGTCATCCAATAGGATTTTGACATGTGTTAGGGTAATTTTATAATATTATATTTACCCTTAATTACCCGATTTACCTTTAACTATGGTAAATAAAATATACCGTAGTTACTATTCATAATTCCCAAAAATAAAAAGTAGCTTATTAACATAATTTGGATCCACTGATTCCAAATATGGAATCCATTTTTTCAAATTCAATACACAAAAGTTGCAGAAATTGAATTAAAATTAATCCCGTTGTCGAAAGAAAACGAGTTTTTCTTTAAAACATTGCAAAAGATTGAATTGATTTAACCTACGAATTCAAGGTAAAATTAATGCTAATGACATAAATTATATTAAATGGTAAAAATATATTATATTTATACTTTAAAACCATTCAATATTATAATTTAACCACATAAGATATTACGATGAAAAAAGTTGTTTTTAATTAAAATATAGCGTGTTTTTACTATTCATTAAAATATGAAAGTTATCAGAAAAATATCAAAAATTTATCTAATGTAAATTTTTATATCCTGATTCAAAAGAAGAATTTTATTTTGTCAAATTAAACTTATAAATATGTCAAAAACTATATTTAATGTGGGTGCTCCATCAAAAGGCGGCAAAACTGCATTTTTTGAAAAATACTTATTTTACCCGAAAAATTTATTTTGTTCTTATACCATGTTCTAGAAATGTGTAAGATGAATAATAATGTTATAAAATTTAAAATTTAGTTAACACTATTCATAACGGCTAGTTCATAACAATATTATAATAATATATCGTTGTTTAGTAAAACCCGGTATTGCGTACAACACACGCTATTGAGGAAGGTCGCGATTGTGTGTAATGCAAGCCAAGTTAGGGTTGAGTGTAGTGCACAACTCCTTTTTTGTTGCGTATAACAGAATCCAATCATTTTTTATTTATACATTGAATATATATATATATATACACTCAATTTTGTGTAGAATAACTTCTATCAAACAAACTTGAAACTGAGTGTAACAATAACCAAGAAAAGTGTTGCGTATACTGCAAGCTAATACAGTGTTGCATATAGTGCAAGATAATCTTGGTGTATCGTACAATAAAAGATATGAATGAAATTAAAAAGAATGTATCTTATAAAATCTCGGGTTGTTACATTCTACCCCCCTTAAAATGAATTTCGCCCTCGAAATTCGTCGGGGGTTATAAATGGTTTACTATTCCAAAGTTTCTTTAATAGAAACCCACATCGTAAAAAGGAATACCAAAACCAGTCTTTAAAAACAAAAGTATGAAACGTATCGGTTGCCCAAATAAACTAATCACTGAGTTTCCACATAGGTGAAAATATGGATATGGAAGAAAAATCTAACCATCATGTTCTGATGGAGAGTGGTAGAGAACATGGCTATGGAAAAGACAACAACCACAAATCCATAAATTTGTGACGATCTAAGGTACCATCTGATTAATCAGATATAAGAGAACTAGGACAACATTTTTGGTTTTCAAGATCGTTTCCCTAATGTTGAAGAATTTGAATTAGAATAAATACTTACTTTATTTTGGTACAATCTCACTGTTGTTCGTGCCATGAACAATTTCCACTTCATCTCTTAAATAAATGAAGTTGAATTTGTTATTCGTGAAGTGTTAGCAGATCATGTGATAGAATGACGGGTCATTCCATCTGTCTCAAACAAAAGGTTAGCAAAAGTTATTAAATATACATAAGTCATTCTATAGTGAGATTAATCATATATTGTTCCTAAAATGGACTTATACTTCATATATCATACTGCTTAATATAATAAAATTAGTTTCTACTAAACAGGGACTTCCTGTAGGCCAGTGGTAGGCGATAAAGGCCCGTCGCACTTCGGTTGTGGGTTCGATTCCCGCAGCCTTGTCCGACGCGATGGGCTGTCGCCCGTCCTGCAGGTTGTCCTTTTTCTAAAGCTATATTACTATAACATCCCATCAATAATATCGAAAAACGTTTTATCCTAACTTATGTCCAACATAATCCATTCTAATATTTAGGCTTATCTAAAATACTTCGGTCCAAGCTCATAGTATAAAGAACATGATTACTTGAAATTTCACCGAACAATCACGTGAATGCCATCATTTATCCCCCATATATCATAAGATATATCTTGTTGGTCAAATTACAAACATGTGAATACCTTAATCATGTATTCTCTTGAAGAATGAATACCCATTGAACCTTAGTGAAAACATGAATGCAGTCAAAAGTTAACACTTTCCACATTCCAAAATCCTCAAAATTCTATATACTCAAACCATGATATCACTTAGTCCTTATATCAATCATGAGCTCATGAATACTGTTAAAAATTTCATTTTCTCGTTTTCCCTTCATTATGCGCATATTATCTTATTTCCAAAAATATCTCAATCACTTTGAATACCACATTAGACCAATACATAAATATTCCAATACTCCATGATACAACATTATTTTGGAATCCCATTACATAAACACTTAATCATTCCACCACATCGTTGTCATATTCAACATCGCCAATAGTGATCGCATGTGACTTCCCTTTGTCCTTTGCCTTAAGCGGTTTCTCATGTCGATCATCACCAACCCTTGGATTAGGGAATTTATTAGCATAATGCCCCATTTCCTTGCACTTGAAGCATTGAAGTGTTGGTGGTGCGTTCTCTGCAGTCTTTTCTTTATTCACATCATTAGAAACTCTTTTTCCATTACTTCGACACTCAGCTGCTCGGTGACCTTCTTTTCCACACTTAAAACATTTTCTAGTCCCTTTAAGACAATCTCCACCATGCTTCTTTCCACACTTTGAGCATAAGGAAACATTCATCTTCTTTTCACCATTATTCTGAGATTTCTCCTTGAACTCCATCTTTCTTTTCTTGTCAAAACCATGAGATGGATATGTAACACCGACTTCCATTTCTACCTTGATAGCACAACACACAATTTCTTCATAGCTACTGAAGTCTCTTATAGCTAATGCCCTTTGAAGACTTGGTTTGAAGCCACTGAAAAATCGATCAACTTTACTTTCAGGTTGGATGATAATGCCAGATGCATACCTTGCAAGTCTTGTAAAATTCGCTTCGTATATACCAACAGATTCATCATCCTTCTGCTTCAGCTCAAGAAACTCCTTTTCCATATTTGTTCTAAGAATACGAGGGAAGTACTTACTGAAAAACAAGTTCTTGAACTCGTCCCATTCCATGGACTCAATTTCATCTCTTGGCCTCGTATTCTTGATAAGATTCCACCATTGATCAGCTTCACCTTCCAAACGATATACTGCTAAGATGAATTTATCATGTTCAGAACATTGAAGAACTGAAAATATCTTTTCAGTGGTACTGATCCATTGTTCAAAAACAAGTGGATCGGAAGACCCACTGAAAGAAGGTGGACGTTGCCTCATGAAGGACTCAATAAAATATTGTTCCCTTCTCTGGTCATTTGGAAGTCCAGAATGATTCATTGCTTGTGTAAGTATAGCAATAAGATTTTTCACTCCATCTCCCATAACATTTGTTTGTTCAAGAGGACAATCATTGCATTGTCCATTGCATTGATCAACACGGTTCCTTCGGGTTCCAGCCATCGTCTAAAACCCAAAAAGAATAGTGTGAGAGGAAAAAATCATGATAGGGAAAACAACATAATAAAGGGGGATTACCCTCAATATCTAACATCTTAGGTTAAATTCTAAGATCTTTAGTGCAATTCTAGGACTATAACCTATACGTATACTTAACCTTAGAGACATCCCTAGACATACCTTAGAAATATCTCTAGGGATCTCACTAAAGTTATCGCATCCTAGTTTCCAAAGGTTGACTAAACCTTTCCTCTGATACCAACTGTAGAGACCCGAAGCTTGACGTACATTGACATTACATTACATTTGCGGAATACTTAGTACATAACAAAAACACACACACAAGGATCGTAATAGTTTAGTGTCTTTAGAAACTCGGAATATAATCTTCTAATCCTGATGATAGATCTTCAACATATCCCATAAAGATCTTCCTTTTTTTATACCTAAAACCTTTTTTTATATCCTGGGGAAAAGTAAACATAAAAGGGTGAGCTCAAATGCTCAGTAAGGGTAAACAAAAGAAATATCAATCACATCATATACATAAGCACATAACTTTTGGAAATCTTAACCTGTAAAAGAGATCATAATTTCATAACCTGGGATAACTCATGGCAGTGAAATGTAATCACAATAATCATAACTTAAAACATTAAACTTTGTGTCATGTACACATAATCATAGAGAATCATTTCTTGTTAGTCAAGACTCATTGCCAAGACTATCTTAGTGGACAAAGTCCCTTTCTGAACCGAGTCACCCTCGTTTCAGTCCGGTTTCACTGAACCGGTATAACCTACCATTCCAGCCATGTCTATCTCCTGAGATATAAAATCTTTACCTAATGCATTGGAGGGAGATATAGGTCCCACCCGTCTCATAATGATACCATTCTTATGTGTGCCACAAAATCATAAATCATACATCATTGCATAACCCATGTAATAAAAATGGGATTCTTAAACATTGTGACATCATAAAACAATTCATATAAGATAAATGAATTCATAAAAATATTTCCATCACAACATAATCAAATCAATGTAATAATAGGGATAAAAACAGAACCCTTTATTATCTTAGATGGAAAATAATTTTGATAAAACACTTGAACTCCATTCTTGAGGAAAATATCCTTTCTACTTCAAAAACATTTTCCTTTCTTGACATGTCTTACAATTTTAAACTAAAAGAAGTTGATTAAAAATAAACTTGAAAACTTGTAAAGGAAGCTTCTTGGAAATAATGTTTTAAAAATCCATTCATGCCGTATAAGTTAAAAAAACATTCTTCGAACTTTTGTCGGAAAAGTCAAAAAGTACCTCGTACGAAAAAAAAACGACAAAAGATTCCTTTCATATCTTTTACTAAAAACTCACCGAAGGGTAAAATTGGATTTAAAAAATTATAGGTGGATGGAAATAATATTACATATTGAGGAAACATGGATGTGGATGATAAAATACACCCCAGTAAATACCAAAGTATAAACAATCTCGGATAAAAATGAGATTGTGATATTTCCCTTACCTTAGGTCCGATTTGCTTCGTAAGTGTCTGAACCTCCTGTATAATGATTTAAATAATGTCATTGACTTATTAAAGAATCATATTCGTTGTTATGATATCATATATGGTTCACTTATGACTTTATATTACCCGTTCTTTTGTAAATTCCATGTTAAAGAGCGTTTTGGGTAAAATTGTTTCATTTGTCGTCCGTGTTTTGACTTGCAATTATTCATATGATTACTTAGATCATGATTACTTAATTCCAGAATATAAAACATGATTTATATATATATATATATATATTCAGAATATACATATATATAATAAATCAGTAAATGGAAATAAATACACCGTTCATGGAGACGGTAGGCCGTACGTACGCATGAACGCTGTTTTCGTTTCCTTATTGAGTTGAACGGAATTAAGTAGATGACATTCATATATATACACATAAATATAGTATCATTATTATGTCATATATTCCATGATTACTTATTATATATACTTTATAATCATTCATGAATGGTTTAAAGTGGAGAATGAATCTCATCGCATCGTGGAGAATGTAGTCTGTACGTACGCACGAGCGATGATATCGTTCTCATGATTGTGGGAATGTATTGGAGTGTATGTATACTATTTCAGAATCAATATAACTTTAAAATAATAGTATATAGTTATTATTTACACCATTATACTCATCCAAGTAAGGTGGTGGTGGAAAATAGATTTCACCACGGCGTGGAGACAGTATTCCGTACGTACGCACGCGCGGTGATTTCGTTTTCCATAGGATGGATAAATGGTGAAATAGGATTGCTTCATACTTATAATAACATATCAGTATATGAGTGATACTGATGTTATTACTTCATAATGAAACAACCTAAGAAGAAGAAGTGGAAGAAGAAATAAAGGTGAAAGAATCGGTAACGGAAATTACCTCTTCTTTGAAGCGCCTCTTTGAGACCTCCTCTTAGGGCACTAAAATTGGTCTTTGAGGAAGACCAGAACCTCTAGGATGTTCCTAGGGAAGTGGAGAAGAGAATTTGTCAGGGGTTGGCCGAGCTTGAAGGCTCAAAGTTGTGTGAGGATGAGAGGGAGGAGGTGCCCTTTTATAAGGGAGGAGAGGGGCTCCTTTGGAAAAACTAAAAATATTATTTTATTATAAAGTCAAGTTCGGTTTTAAATAGCTCCAAATTGATTTATTTCGAGGCTAAGGTGGGGATGGGTCTAAATAATCTCATCCAATAGAATTTATACAAGTTTAGTTTCCTATTTTAACCTTATCATTTAGATTTAACATTAAGTTAAATAATTTTACTTTTATCGTGTCTTCTTGTGTTCTTACACTATAAGGTTAATAAACCCTCTATAAGAAGCCAAACGAACCCCAAATTATTTATTATTAATATATATAACCTTATCTAATTCATTTGGTCGAACCTTAGATTTTTATGAATAAAATAACAATTAATAATATAATATTTGTTTTAAAAACTATTTTATGTCAATTTTGACACTATTTAGTAATTGATTTTTTTGAAAATCATAACAGAATTATAAGTTCGAAAAAAGTTACTTAAATAAACAATAACATGTCATATTAACCTAGACAATTAGTGTAAGTTATAAAAAGTCTCAAATTACATTTATTTGGGCATTTATAACATCAATTATGTCAATATTTCATTAATAATACAATTACTGCATCATCTTTGTGTCATAATAAATGATAATTATTTAATCCTTAAAAATTATAAATAAATTCCTATGATGTATATAATTGTATTATATTTCTGGAGACTATTCATGTTCAAAGTTTCATGAAGGTTTTCACTAAATTAAAATTATTATACTTATAAGATTTAAGAAAGTCACATGTTGTCACATTCTTTGGTTTTAATAATAATTAAATTATGTTTATGGATAAAAGCCCATTAAATGAATCTAATCCGACCCTTAGGTGATATGGGTCGACTTTTAGTCATCCAATAGGATTTTGACATGTGTTAGGGTAATTTTATAAAATTATATTTACCCTTAATTACCCGATTTACCTTTAACTATGATAAATAAAATTTACCGTAGTTACTATTCATAATTCCCAAAAATAAAAAGTAGCTTATTAACATAATTTGGATCCACTGATTCCAAATATGGAATCCATTTTTTCAAATTCAATACACAAAATTTGCAGAAATTGAATTAAAATTAATCCCGTTGTCGAAAGAAAACGGGTTTTTCTTTAAAACATTGCAAAAGATTGAATTGATTTAACCTACAAATTCAAGGTAAAATTAATGCTAATGACATAAATTATATTAAATGGTAAAAATATATTCTATTTATACTTTAAAACCATTCAATATTATAATTTAACCACATAAGATATTATGATGAAAAAAGTTGTTTTTAATTAAAATACAGCGTGTTTTTACTATTCATTAAAATATGAAAGTTATCGGAAAAATATCAAAAATTTATCTAATATAAATTTTTATATCCTGATTAAAAAGAAGAATTTTATTTTTTCAAATTGAACTTATAAACATGTCAAAAACTAGATTTAAAGTGGGTGCGCCATCAAAAGGCGGCAAAACTGCATTTTTTGAAAAATACTTATTTTACCCGAAAAATTTATTTTTTTCTTATACCATGTTCTAGAAATGTGTAAGATGAATAATAATGTTATAAAATTCAAAATTTAGTTAACAATATTCATAACGGCTAGTTCATAACAATATTATAATAATATATCGTTGTTTAGTAAAACCCGGTATTGCGTTCAACACACGCTATCGAGGAAGGTCGCGATTGCGTGTAATGCAAGCCAAGTTAGGGTTGCGTGTATTGCACAACTCCTTTGTTGTTGCGTATAACAGAATCCAATCATATTCTATTTATACATTGAATATATATATATATATACACTCAATGTTATGTAGAATAACTTCTATCAAACGAACTTGAAATTGAGTGTAACAATAACCAAGAAAAGTGTTGCGTATACTGCAAGCTAATACAGTGTTGCATATAGCGCAAGATAATCATGGTGTGTCGTACAATAAAATATATGAATGAAATTAAAAATAATGTATCTTATAAAATCTCGGGTTGTTACAGTCAATCCATTGAACGGCGTGACAAATCAGCGGTCCTGCCACCGCCGCTCAACCATTTGTAGAAAAATAAAAATACAAATTTAATGTTATTTTATTATTCTTTAAAAAGTCTGGAAATCTAAAATTTTCTTCCGACCTGTTGTGGCCGAAGTTAATCCCCCCTTAAGCGAATCTTGGAACAACGGATTCAGCGGTGCTCTCATATTATTAATCCGAGCACCAGTTTAAATGATAGAAAATTCCACCCATATGTTTACTGAATGTACCTTTAAAAAAGTTCAAAAATCTATTTTGGGAACATCGGGCCTCGAAATTAAGCACTTTCAATTTTCCCAGACTCTTAATAATCCCAAATAATTTTAAAAAATTATATGGAATTACCAGGTCATTACCGTCCTCTCCTCTAGAACATAGGTTTATACATTATGTCAATCATTGGATAATTACTTTCATTTTGGTCTTAACCGACTATATGACCAATAGTTATTTCCCATATGTTACCAAACATATTTTACTTGTAAAATAGTGGTTCTCCCACAAACCTATGGTAGAAACATGAAAAATATTCATTCCAAATGAATTCTATAAGATCTTATTTCTTAATTTTAATCTTGAACTAGATTTTAGTAACTTGCAACCTTTATTGTAATTTTAGGGTCTCACCATTCCTTTCTGATTACATCCTATAGACACCTTCCACAATTTGTGGTCTTGACTTACAATGATCAATAAAATGATCATAGGAACATTTCTATGACAAGTAGAATTTTAATAGATTTAGGAATATCGACTTGGTATTACCAATCAAGCCTCATTGGTACAACAATTGTATAATCCATGTATCATATCACTTGAATAACCACAATAATATTGAAAATAAGAATCCCCATGCACTTTAATACAAAGAATTCATTATTGAATTTCAATTGATCTTGTAAATCTTAGCTAATTTACATATACCACTTACTTGTTGGATTTATTATTCTAAATGAAAAATTTATCATTGGATTTAGTGAACATAAAAACATTACTATGGTTTTACCTCTCTTATGCAGTATATGTCTCTATAAAATTCACCTCCACACCTCTTGTGGAACTCGTTCCCATGCCAACTACTTGTGCATCTCAAGCATTGACTGAACCTAAGTCAATATTTCGTCTACTATCTCAAGTAGAGATGTGAACCCTTTTATAGAAATATAATATACCACTTGAATACATCTTTTCTATATTAAGTACTTCTATAAAATCTTAAGAAACATTTAGGATGATTTCTTTAGATACGCATTGTGTTTCTCTTGATGTAATTTTGTTTACATCCTAGAAAACTCTTTGCATCTAAACATGTGTTCTTATGATATAATGCATTTCCATCGTTCTATAAATCATAGATATCCTTTTCTCATAATATTTGGCATATGGTTATGGGATAATTCCATTATTTGTGATGTATGTCTTGAAAAATAATGGAATTTCATGCAATCAAAATTGACTCTACTTATACTTACATCACGACTCTAATGTGTAAAATGAGGTGTGAATTTAGGAATTACTCCACGTTATATTTTGTTGATCAATGTTAATATGTAAGAATCATCATTGATCCTCCTTATTATCATTAAATCCCTAATGTGGATAAGGTAACATGTGTTTTGGAATTACTCCATGCTACATTATAATGATAGATGAATGCTTGGTCAAGATATTCTTCAGCATGCCGGCCCAAACAAACTCATATCTTCTAACCATGCATATACCATACATTACGTTCACATTACTTAAACACTTAAAGGAATATTATGAAGTATACTTACCACTAGCTTATATTTAGAATAGTTCTTGCCCTCTATCCTAATTGATTCTAATAGCTTTGTGGAATACCTTTATTTCTAATGGTTTATCTGTCCAAAACTAAGTACATAAGTGTGTCGATGATACCAAAGGTATTTAACTTGAAAGAGTCTGAAAACTATACTGGGAATATACTTGGAATCCACATTTAGTTTTAGTTGACAAATATCTGTCTTTCTATAACTAGGTATTTAATTCTTAAATTTAATATTCATCATGTATTTCCAATGATTCATGTATCACATAACTATTACATGAGTATTAAAAAACACAAAAAAAATTCATTCAAAAATTGGGATAACATCTCCTTGTGTACATAGGACACATGAGATAAATATTTATGTAATACTCAATAACAGTTCTACTAGAATCATTTTACTCAGCAATATAAAAGTTGTCTGTTTGTCATCGTTGGCTTAGGAACCACCCTTTCTCATCCGCTTGGAGAACTCACCTTACTTATAGTAACATTTCTATACTTACTTTGTTACTGTACTAAAATAAATATATATGATAAACATATTGAATTTAATACCCAATAAGTTTAATGGACTCGTTAATTGAAATTGATGAATATACCTGGAGAAGAAGTGGCTACTTTCTTCTTTGATTTAGTTCATTGCGTTTAAAAATCCATTGATATATTTCATAATATGCGAACCAATAACCTCTTATTTAATACCTATTACCTTGAATGATTCTATGAAGGTGCCATTGGAATCACTCTTTTCATTTTCATTTCCGCCTTGTCTTTCAACTTTTTCATTATAAGAATTAAAGATTAACCATTCTTTAAGTTATTACATACTTGGAGAACCTTACCTAGTATGTAATAAATAATTTTTATCCATACTTTTCATTCTGTAATCATAAACGAAACATGAATAATATGGGTGAAAATGATATTATAATGGTATTTTTTGAAAGATCATGATCCGCCTTTCATATTTACACACAACTAGTGTAATTATCGCCAATTCATATCACACTTCACTTTCTCCTTATAAAATATTCGAAGATGAGACAACATATAAATTCATCCATGTATCGATGTTATATCTACAACTCACATCAGATGTTGATGAAAACATTATTTCATATACATCATATGTTCCACACTTGATTCGCCTGTAAGAGTTTTTACACCCTCGCTTCATTACGTGTCTTAATAGATATTGGGGACTCTAGCACCTTGAATTTACATTATTGTAGTATTGTAAGAAAAATACTTTACTACTATATAGAAATTCATGATAGTTTGAACATTAAATTTGTCTAATAATTATCAAAGTATGTTTTATGGTATTACTCATTATTTATTACAAAATAAATCTATCAGATTAGTACTTTTATCTTAATTTATAGTTTAGACATTATTGATTGATTAATTAAATAATTTAATGTCTCCCACTATTTAATCAAATTCTAGGAACCCTTTTTACTAGAATTGGAATACCCTATAGCTTGATAATTATAGTGGCAAGGATCCTTTAACCCCCCCCCACCCTCATAGTCTAGAAGCATTGGATAAACCACTACTCAGAGAGTTCAACATAGGAGTTTGACCGACTACTATGTTAACTCATGGTTTCGTGGTCTGTTGAGTGAAGTCACAACTTCTAAAATCATAAAATTGGTTTACTGAACACTCACCTCTAAAGATTCATCAATCTAGATATTTCTAATTCTTTTCTACCAACTTCGGTTAAGTCAACCAATAACTCTCATAAGAACTCCTTAGTAGTAAGAGGCACCCTCAAATTTGTCTGACGAGCACCCCAAATACTCATTTTTGTTCAAATTCAAATGATAGAAGGAGTTTGATGACATAATATTTTTTGGGGGGTTTATATATTTTTCGTGATGAATATAATCCATTTCTATTAATCTCTCTCATTCTATGTTGTCATGATCACAACTGAACATTAATAGAAATACATCTATAGTATCTTTATTCATTTTACTGTTTATTATTTTATGTGTTTCCCCGATGTCAGGAAAATGCCTAAAATAATAAACAAATGAATAAAGGAAATAAACTACCTGTATAGTCTTGAGCATCTAAAACTAGTTTATCCTTTTAAACTCAATGGACTAATGTGTCCACTGCTCATCCAGATATTGACTCCTCTTAGCGGGGTCCACGTATCAACTGGAGTACTGCCTCATCTTGGTAGGATGCACACCACACATCGTCTTCATCAAAATACATATGTACCCACACATAGGTGAGGGGGTTCCGAGAGTACAAAACACATACATATAAAATTGGAACGGGTAACCCCTTATAGATATTGATCGAAAAATGATGATGTGCAGATCATCTTGTTATTTACAATCATCACAAACAATTATAAATAATTAAATAAAAGTTCCATAAACACATATATATGGGTGGTGCTCAAGACCAGTAAATGGGTAAAGTAAATGCATGATAAAATTAAATTTGAAAAAAATAATTTACAAGGGTATTTAATTAAATTAAATGAATTAATGAAATTCAAATAATATAATTATACTCGGTCCACTTTTAATTTAATTTTAATTCCAAAAATAAAATTAACTAATTAATTGAATTTAATAACTAAATTAAATTAATTTTATTGTATTATAAAAATATTATCATTTTAAACAGAAAATTAATATTTTTATAAATTTAATTTCATACAAAAAATAATTTTTTTTAACTAGGGCCCTCAAAATGAACCATGCAGGTTGCGCTGAACCCACACAAACCCATTTCAGGCCATAAAAACCCTGTACAGGGCTATTCTGACCAAGGCTGATCCGCCCAAACCCATACCAAGTTGGGAAGACCCGCCCATGCATTTTTCGAGATGGATCAGGTCCAACAGACCTTAGAGGGGCACCTCATTATATGTGGTTTGGATCTGGGTCATTCGTCCGACAGTAGGGAGGCCGAGCCGCGACTGGCCAGAGAATAAGAAGCAAGGGAGGTGGTCTAGCATGTGGCGGTTACCCTTAGGTGGGAAATGGTCTGGAACGGTCTCCCTGTGGTGCCCGACATGCGCTCGTGCCTGGGTATGGGGTGATGGGGGCAGAACGACCATGGGTGACGCCAGGGTGACACTGCAGAGGAGCAGGGAGACTGTAAGTCGCTAGATGATAGTGTATCGACCCTCTAAGGGAGCGACGACTACTATGAGGTGAAATGGAGGTGTGATCAGGACTAGATGGGGTAGGAAGGGGGCATCAGTTTCAAAGTAATTTTTTTGGGTTTTAAAAAAAATTCGGGAAAGGGGATTAGGGTTCCCATATTTTTAAAAATGGGTCTTGGATGAGTGAACGTCGTTCACGCATCCTTCGCCACGGAAGGATGCCTGAACGGAGCTCACACAACATTTCCCCCAATGAAGATGCGTGAACCCTGTTCACGCATCCTCCCAAGAGGAGGGATGCGTGAACAGGGTTCACGCATCCCACAGAGAGCTCAAATATTTCTCAATATTTATAAATAGTAATTACAAACTAATACACTGAAAGTAAAAACTAAGAAATATTAATAAATATAAATTAAATAATAGAAAATATTGAAATAATGTTAATAATTATTAATAAATATTCATGAATAATAGAAATTCATTAAATAATTATTAATAGATATTGTTGGTGCATTGCTCGATTTGGGAAATAATGTTGTCCTCTACCAAGTGATTATGAAACCACATGAACTAAGAACTTATGCACTTATCATCACGGGTAATCCAAATTTTTTTCAGGATGAATATATTAAATGTGATATGTGTCTTTTATTAGAATAATCAACCTAAAACTCATGCACTAACTTTATCAAATAGATCAAAAATATTCAAATTCAAAAAAGAAGGATAAGTGGCCTTTGAGCGCATTCATACTTGAACTTTTTGTATGTATTTGATTAATTGAATTACATTAGAATAATCAACCTAAAACTCATGCACTAACTTTTAAAAATAGATAAAAAATATTCAAATCCAAAAAATAAGGATAAGTGGTCTTTGAGCGCATTCATATATCAACTTTTCATATGTCTTTGATTAATTGAATTACAACCTCTTCTTATTCAGTTTATTTTTTTTAAGAAAGGAAGGGGGATTTAGAAAAACATTCCTCATTTAATCACATGATCTTCCTGAACATTCTACAGTAATTAGGTTTGATTCTAATGAATACACTAATTCTGGTAGGAATTTCATATTTCTTCATTTATCTCCTCATAATGGGAAACACTCATAAACATATTTATAGTGGTGAATTTTTCCAATAACGGTTTTCAAGATGTTATAATACAGAGAATACACTAGAATTTATCTTCGGCTTATGAATGTCGAGATTTGAAAACTTATATAACTTCATCAAGGATGATCTTCTTAAATACTTATTTTTCAGGATACCAAAACACGATCTAACTATGATGAAGTTATATAATATCCAAAGAGGCGCTTATGAGAAACATTGCGAGTAAGCCTATGAATCCTAGCATGGATATTCATTATAATTTCTAATAACTATATATTTTTTTGAATGGATTGAGTATTCTCTAACATATATTGAGAATGATACAATCCTAGCATCTTTCACTCACTCACATCATCCCAACATGTTGTAGTTATACATCTATTTCCATAAATATCCTTATATGGTTCCATTTGTATTCTAGAGTGGAAACTGTTATTATATATGAATTCCACTAATAAATGTTATCGATCACAATATCCCTTGAAATGGATCAAGAAATATATTAGCTCATCTACAAGCTTATGAATGATCCTTTTATACGTAATATTAGTTTAAGTGTGGTGAGTAGTTCAAATCTCATTTTTGTATCCAATGCTTGTTAAATAATTCCAAAAAACATCATAGAGATCCTTGGGTCTCTATTAGATATAATATAAATATTTAATCCATGTAAACTTACCTCTTTATTTATATATTGGTATGTTGATAGAGTGTGAAACACTGACAAATAGTAATTAAGTAAGAAAGCATTGTAAGTTGATCAACTATAAACTGAATGGAATTATTTATAATGTAGATCTTTATAAGACCTATGATGAATTACATGATTATGTTTTATATTTTAATGGGTAATTGTTTGATCATCCTCTTTTACCTCTTTAATTCTTCCTTTACTTACTTTAAAACTAATATTTGAGATGCATACTCAATAATCTCACTCTTTAGATTGCGTACCAGTAGAAATTGTTTCCTTTTATAAAGTCTGAATATGTATCTTCTCAAAATTGGCCAAATCAACTTATAATTCATATTTTAGTTATTATGATCTTCAATCATAATCATCTACTCTTCACAAATATCCATTATTCATTCAAATTATTCTTCATGCAATATAATTTTTGTAAACAAATAATCGTGTTCCATGATATTCTAGGATTTTACATCTAATTTTAAATCATTTAGATCAATAATATTTTTCAAGATTTCTTCAAGTTCATGCATCTTTTCATCCAGAATCTATTTGATTTCAAAATAATTATTATAATTAATATTTATTAATTAATTTAATCATATTATTTATTATACATACATACATATATATATTGGTAGATAATTTGATAACAATAAGACACTTATTAAAAAAGGAATAGAAGTCTATAAATGATAGCAGTAAGAAACATACAAAATGTATCATAAATCAAATATCAACCTAATCTACGCCTCTGGTGTGGATGATCCTCTGTCCCACAACCAAGCATATACTGGTTGCACTCACGCCGTGTTTGTCTATGTCTGTGCTCTGGTGTACACTGCACATCCTCATCAACAGCCACCTCCACATCCTCCTGTGTGATAGGCGGTGGATGTACAGTCTCACCGCCTGTACCCTGGACCGCATCTAAGGATAGTGGAAGCTGGATGGAACTCTCACAATTATATGATGTAGATGGCTGCTCTGCTGTGGATGACTACAATAAATCATTGATCTCAATCCAGTCATCGTCTTTAAGTACCTGTGGCTGTGCCTGAGAAGCTGGAGGAGTATCTGACTGATCATGCTGAACACCCTCCCCCAGTGGAACAATAGCATGTGGCCGAGCAAGCTGGACACCCTCCTCCTGTGGAACAAAAACATCCATAATAGGTTCCTCACCCCCAGGTACATCTATGTGAGGCTCAGCTGGCTCTGCGGCCTCCGCAGAAGGTGGTGGATCAAAGAAAATTCCATGATAAATCTCATCCATCGACGGAAGAAGCTATCCCACAAGGGTGTGAAAATATGCCGGGTCAAATGCAGATCTCTCCACTGGATCAGACATATGATGTAAATGATAAATACGAGCATCCTACAAAAAAAAATTCCATTGTTAACTAATATGAATAAAAATCTGTTGAATAGTGAAAGGAATAAAGCATACCAAGTCAGGAAAGCCGCATCTGTGTCATGTCAGAAATCTGACCGGGGACGTAATGTACGAGCCTACATAATCCATCTGATCTGTCAAATGAAAATGTACTGTCCCTGCACGTCGAAACTGAGACTCCTGTCGTCTGTCCCATAACGCAACATATCTGGCATGGTATCTCCTCCAATCAAAATCCCTCTTTCCTGACATCTTCAGGGAATGCAATGAATCCAACAGACTGGGTGGGTCAGGAACTGGCTGAAGGAATCTAAACTACCTCATAAACCTATCCATGTGATGCAACTCGACTAAATGAAAATGAATCGGTGGAACCCTGCAGGATCCGATAGCAAGAATCACTGTATAGTACGATGACAGACTCTGAAGGATATCGTATGTATATGGAATCCATGTAATTTGAAAGAAAAAAATGAATAATCAATTGACAAATTAATAGATGTATAGTAAAAAGTAAATATTTAACAATATAAATAATAATCACTTACATCGTCTAGTTGAATGCTGTCTAACATAAGTCTATAGGCATGAACATCATGTTTGGGAGAATCCGAATGTCGATGCACCTGACTCCACCTGTAGGTAACATTTTTATTTTCACATTTCATAATATAATCCTATACAATTAAGTTAGATATTAGAAGGGATTAATAACAGACCAACGTTCACGTGGAGCCTTTGCTACAATATCAACGGGTAATGGCGCATGGGTATGTGGAGAAAAACGAGGGATGTGATCCCATACCCACATCTGCAGAAGAACCATGCATCCTGTGATCTGTATCTTATCGATGAGACATGCACTGCATAAGGCCCTATATGTATATTCTAGGTAGGAAGACCCCCAGCTATACCGGTCTGACTAGTCCAAATCCTCCAAAAAAGATAAATACACCAGGTGCACAAAAGTAGTAGAGTGGTCAACAAAAAGCATGCCACTGATAAGCCTCAAAATATATGCGCGTGAAAATCGCAGAACGGTGATGTCATCAGCATCATCTGGTAAATGTGTGAAGTGATGGTCTAACCAAGGCATCTACAATCTACCACCGACGATGGTCCTACCATCATCCTGGACCTCCATGCCTAGTCATCTTTGAACAAGCTCAAGAAAATCTGATGGAACTCTGCCTGTCAGAGCATGTCCCTCGATAGGGAGGCCCAACATAATGGCCACATCCTGTAACATAATAGTCATCTCCCCCTCACAGAAATGGAAAGTATGCGACTCTGGCCTCCATCTCTCTACAAGTGCGACAATGAGGTGATGATCATGAAATTTGAAGTCAAACATCTCTACTCCATAGAATCCAGCTCGACGAAGACGAGGGACGATAGCAGGAGGTGGTGAAGTATGATGGAAATGGTGAGATCTACATACACTCAAGGGAGGAACAAGACGTCCCTCTAAAATTAGTCATGATACATGAGTAGCCTGAGATGTAAACAATGGAAAACCTGCCATCTGCACACATGATATCATCATTACTTTTTAATAGTGAGTTAAATAAAAATTGTAAACTTTTATTCAAAAAAATCTAAAATAAGAAAAATAAGGTAGAAAATAAATTAGGAGTGATGAAAAACCTATATTGAAGATGTGGAAGCATGATATATTCATTTTTATTTGGTGTTTATTTTTTTAATAGTTTTAGTATCATAAAATTCTTTATGATAAAATCCAATAATGAGACAAACCAAAATTCAAACATCTCAAAATGGAGAAGGTCAGAAATAAAAGGATTCAATAATGAAACATTCACATACGAAACAACATATACATATTAATGATACGGTACATAGACTCGATCATGGATGACAAGATGTGGAACTCTGTCCTGCCACTTGGGGACATCTCTTATGAGTATGTCCTTCTGCGTGACAAATACTGCATCGTATTCTCCCTCCTCGTTGCTGAGGCCAATCCATCTCATTTTTTATGCGATTTGACTTCGGTCTTCCTTGGGGCCAAAACCTGGTAGCATGAAGCCAATAATTTTAAAAATGACAGACATTGAGAAAATCATAAATGAAACCAAAACCGACTTATGAAAACCTTGAAATATCAGGGACGATGGTCGGTTGATTAGCAGGAAATGTGATAGAATGGAAGTCACCAACAGGCATCCAAGAAGCACTATAACAGTTAACCAAAGTGCTCATGTGATACACCAGGTCAACATATGGCTCCCATGATATATTTACCGAAGCGCAAGCTTTAATAACATGTACACATGGATATCTCAATGCCTGGAAGTTACCACAATCACAGTACCTGTTGTCCAACATCACGACAAACACTCTACCATTAGTTCATGTACCCTGGTCGTAGCATTGTCTTACCCGAAAGCTCCTCTTTTCCCTGTCAAAGGCTATAACATTCCATCTTGAAGCCTCATTTTGCATCCGGTCAATATCACTTTGAAAATGATGTGTAAAAATCATTCCATTTTCCATCCTCTGGTAGGCCTTTTGGGACCGGTCAAAAATTTATTGAACACATCTAAAAAATGTCTCTTGCACTAACCCTATGATTGGGAGTTTGCGCACACCCTTGAGGACCCCATTTATGCACTCCACTATATTAGTGGTCATATGCCCATATCTCATGCCATCATCCCATGCTAATGACCATTTTCCATTGAAATTTGCATCATATATTCATATAACTCCTCATTAACAGTTCGAATCTCTTCTAGACGTCGATCAAACATTTCTTGTCAGGGTTCATATGCTGAAACCATAAGATAATAATGTATTAAAATGGATATTAAATTTTGTTAAAAAATAATGTTTAGAAAACCATACCCAACTTGAGGATCTCTTTATTTATGGCCTTATCTTTAAAATGCTTATACACATTACATGAAATATGTCTAATGTAATAACGGTGATAAGCATTCGGATTAGTACAGGAAACCCCATCACTACTCACAACCACTATAATCACTCGATGACAATTAGATATCAGACACATGCCCTGTTTTTGCGTGACATGAACACGTACACATGCCATGAACCAGCTCTAGCATTCAAAATTTTTTGTTTCAACAATAGCAAAAGCAAGTGGTAGACGAGTGCGATTACTATCCTGTGTGGAAGCAATGAGTAGAATACCGGTATACTTTCCAAAAAGGAATGTTCCATCTACCTGAATAAATTGTTTACAATAGGGAAAGGCAGCAATGCACTGTCTCAATGCCCAAAAAAAGCCTATTGAACTTCACCTTTGACCGTTCAACTTGATGATTCTGGGATACATACTCAACACTGTCCAAATGATAAAAAATATGATTATTGAGAGACAACAATTCCATAAGTTGTGCCATCATCGCATAAGACTCATCCCAATCACCATACACTTTTATAATGGCTTTCTGATTTTCATTCCAAGCTTTGTTGTATGATATCTTATAGTTATACAACTGTTGAATTCTTTCACGAACAAGGGAAACAGAAACATCCTAACATGTTTGCATCTTCTCAAAAATAATAGTAGATATAAACTATACATCAATGGATGAGTGATCTTGAGCCATGCTAGGATGCAGAAAAGTGCGTGGGCCTTCTAATTTGGTTATCTTCCAACATCCATAATATTTATTAAATATTTATCTTAATCAAAATTTACATTCTGACCCATATTTTTCACAATGAATGATATATTTGGTCTTATTTGACTCATCAACCACAAATGTGAAATTTCTCTCAATGTGGTATTTCATTATGAAATTTTTCATGGCCAGTTTACTTTCAAACTCCTTCCCAACATATATGGCATTATCATTTGATGCAGGACTATTCCCTATAATTCCAGGGAATTCAGAAGTTGGTGTAATGACATCCCAATCAAAATTCTATTCACAAGACATTCCTCCAACTAAGGAACTCAAAACTAAAGGCTGATTTCCACTAACTGGTGGATGTAGTGTATTTATATCTCTCAAAGGAACCTCAGAAGGTTCATTCCCAACCACATCATCTCCTGATGAATCCCCAAATTCATCTTCCTCAGATAAAATTTCATGCACTATATTAGAACACAAAGGGATGCCATTAACATTTCCATCCAAATTTTGATCATCTTCTTCATAACAATCTTCCACATGAGTCATATGAGTAGGAGGAAATGAATAAGACTGCCGTGAAGGACCAGCTTCTACATAGCTCACAAAGCTTGGTTCTGTAGTAATCGATTGCACCACATCAATATCAGAAATGAAACAAATAATTCCATCAAACCATTAATACACTGTTTCCTGAATAACAGAGAAGCCTCCATCCAATCACCATGATCGACTATAGGGTACTCGTTGTGCCACAGACGCTTAGGATATTGAAGATGTCAGTATCTAATTGAAGTGATTGCTTGTTCATCCCTCAGTTTTAACCGACAATGAATCTTATTATGAACTGCATCCAATGTCATACAACCATGGAGATTTACCACTCTAGAAGGTGGCACACTGTAGCTAAAACCCTGCTCGGTATAAATTACCTCACCGTTGCAATATATTTGCGTAGACATAATTACCTATAAAAAAATAATTTCAAAAATATTATATACTACATTAAAAATTTAAATTATTTAATTTGGTTTTGAATAATTTATTATCTTGAGACTTTTTTATATAATGATTTATCACTGTTAAGGTATAGTGATTGTGATATTGTCACAAAAGCAAATTTAATATAATGTTTCATAAAGTTTAATTACATATGAATATATAATCATGACTTAATCTTGAGAGTTACGATTAGTTTATCATTATCTGATAAACTAACCACAACCTATGGGTGGACTCCTGTCTCTATTATCAAATATTTCAGCAACCGCCAATCTCCTATCAAATAGCAATGCCTCCTCTCGAACGAGTTCTAGAATGCCTCTTCGTGGACACCTCTTCGGGGAAGACTATTCAGGGACACCTCTTCGGGGGAATCTGTCTTTTAATTACAAATTTACTCAAATTCATGTGAGGGGGTCTAGGGGTATGAAATACATAAAATGTTTTAAGCGGACACGCAGGTCCTTACACTTTCTGAGAGATGACTCGTAGGTCATCAATGCGGAAAAAATGAAATTATTACAAATTGAATAACAACATACACAAAATAAAACATGCAATTTCAATTATGCACGGTCGGTCATCTCAAGATCAGTCATCACTCATACCATGTTTTTTGGTATAATTATTATATTATCCATATTATATAACTTTATCTATTACTAAATGAAATGTATATTAAATACTACACCTATTTTCCAAAAATTTAACTTCATGTATATATATATAATTATTAGTAACCTTAATAAATTTTATTATAACTAATATAATTGAGATTTACATAATAAACAATTTTGTTTTTTTAAATTTTATGAAATTGCAATGTTTTTTGCCATTCTTCTACTTTTCAAAATATAAGTAAATATATTTTCTACTTTATTGATTAAAAATATTATTAATAGTAAATAAAAGTAATATAATTTACACTTACATCAAAACCATTCATTACAATAAACTTCTCTAACATAAATCACTTTTCCTAAACATTCAACATTTTAGACATAACATAAAACATTCAATATTCAGAAAACATAAATTCAAAAAATTAAATCATACAAACATTCAAAATCCAGAAAATTAAATCATACAAAACACTACACATCATGAATAACATATGAAATAAATAAATCATACACACAATTAAACATACAAATGAAATAAATAAACACAATTAAAAAAATTAAAATGTAAAATTGAAATTTTACCTCTATAAAAGCAGAAAATATTTGTTGAGAAAGAATTTCTACAGGGTGTCGCAACAAAAACTAGAGGAGAACAATGATTTTTGTGGGGGGGGGCTCCTTTTTTAAACTTTCTCAGTGGTATGTGTGAACCCCATTCATGCATCCTTCACCTGGTTTGTGAAGGATGCGTGAACAGTGTTCACGCATCCCAGGCCCATTTTAAAAAATACGGAAACCCTGATCCCCTTTCCCAATATTTTTTCATAAAAACCAAAATAAAAATTTACTCTCGGTTTCAAGTGGCTTCGACGGTGCCCTTGGGTGTGGTGGGTCAGCCTCTCGGGAGGATGTGGGATGAGGTTTCACCAGATCTTCCTAGGGGTTCCGGCGAAAGTGGGATCCCTAGGAGGTGGAGTGGACGACATTGGTCGCATGGGAGAGGAGGCGCCTCGGGAGGGCCGAGCGACAAGAGGTGGAGGAGGCCGACCTAGCCTCCATGAAGGTTGATGGTCAGTTCTGCTCAGTGGGGAGAGAAATAGCTGGGTGAGGGCATAGGCTATCTTGTGGTGTAGTCGATCGGCCGAGGGCAGATATGCCGCACGACTGGGGTGAGGTCGCTGACTAAGGAGGTGGTTGGGGCAGTCTCATCTCGCCAGGGAGATGGGTGATCAGGTGGCCTTGGGGGAAGATAGACAAGCTCAAGGAGGTGGATGACCCATGGGTCATGTGGAAGAAAACCCACTCCACTTGGGTCCTTTTTTATGTTTTTAAAAAAGGTTTTTGTGTTTTGAAATTCTTCGATTGAAGGAGAAGAGAAAAGAATGCATATGATGATGTCGGTTACTCAGGATTATGATGGTGAAGTAAAACGTCTCAATCACAATAAATCAAAAAAGAAATAACACAAGTATATAACCAATCTAACAGTGGGAATACAAACAGTTTTTCCATTTGAAGGGACTAGCTGGGTAATGAATAGACCTCGTTCATTATGATTTATGACATCCACACAATTAATGATAATTCATAACACTACCCCTTGGATGTCATAATCCCATGGAATCTAATATAAATATTCACTTAAAAAACCCTGTGAAAAAACAAGTGAAGCCAAATTAAAATGATTCCATGCTATGCTGCGTCATTAAAAAACTTATCAGAAAACTCAATGGGAAAACTGATTAAGGAAAAAAGAGTACAACGTTCTCAACTCCCCCCATATTATCATGGGATACTTTTTAGTCTTCGAATTCCAATTTTATAAATCAATTTCTAAAATGTTGAAGTTGGCAATGCCTTTGTGAACAAATTTGAAAGATTTTCACAAGACCTTATTTAATGGACATCAATTTCCCCATTCTGTTGAAGGTCATGGGTGAAAAAGAATTTCGGTGAGATATGCTTTGTTCTGTCACCATTAATAAACCCACCATTTAACTATTCTATGAAAGTAGTATTATCTTCATATAATATAGTAGAAATATTATTATTCGTATTTAATCCACAAATTTTTTGAATATGATTGATTAGTGATCTCAACCAAACAAATTCTCAACTTGCTTCATGAATAGAAATCAACTCCACATGATTAGAAGTAGTCACAGTAATGGTTTGTTTTGTAGAACCACAAGAAATTTCTATTCCACCACATGTAAACACATATCTAGTTTGAGCTCTTACTTTTTGTGGATCAGACAAGTATCCAACTTCAACATAACCAACCAACTTTGGTTCTGAGGATTTAGAATAAATTAACCCCCGATATTTTGACCCTTGAAGGCATCTTAATACATGATTGATACCATTCCAATGTCGACTAGTAGGAGAATAGCTATAACTTTCCAATAAATTCACCGAAAATGATATATCAGGTCTTGTATTATTTTCAAGGTACATCAGTGCTCTTATACCACTCAGATATGATACTTCAGGACCAACTAGTTCTTCGTCATCCACTCGTGGTTTAAAAGGATCGTTATCACGATCAAGATATCATACAACCATTGGTTTACTTGATGGATGTGATTCATTCATGTTAAATCTATCTAGGACTTTAGCAGGTTTTTTTATTAGTGGGTTTTAATTTTTTTTTTGGAAAAGGGATAGGGTTTTTTTTTTAAAAAAATGGGTCTCCATATGCGTGAACCCCATTCATGCATCTTCGGTGTGGAGAGATGTGTTAATGGGGTTCACAAATCCTTCATCCCATCTTCGAAGGATGCGTGAACCCCGTTCACACATCCTAGAAATGGTAAATGCATGAACGGTGTTCACACATCCTTTATGAATTTTATTAAGGATGTGTGAACCTCGTTTATGCATCCTATAGAAAGGTTAAAAAAATAATTTATTTAGTGATTCTAATTGATATATTAATTCTGGGATTAATTTAATATTTCATCATTTACCTCCCCCTAAAGAGAAACACTCATAAACATCAGTTTTCAAATCTTATATAACTTCACCAAGGTTGATCTTCTCCAATACTTATTCTCAGATATTCTAAAGCATTCTTAACCCTCTTAAGGATTGTTTATTATTTTAGAAGAATATGAAATAAATATTTTTCATAATGTCCATAATTTTATCACATGATGGAGGTATTTTAACAGTAAAATCCTCTAGTGAAGATTGTGTACCAGTAAAACATGTGTCCTTTTATAATGTTTGAATATGTATTTGCTCAAAATTGTCCAAATGAACTTCTAATTCCATACATCTCATATTGTGGTTTTTTTGATCTTCAATCATAATAATCTACTCTTCACAATTATTCATTATTCATTGAAATTCTTTGTCATTCAATTTAATTTTTTTAAAAATAGTATCATGTTCCATGAATGGACTTTTGGCCACAGGGCCTTTGGGCCATTGGAGACCATGAAGTAGCCTAGGTCACATAGAGCAGGCCCCATAATAGGATCAGAGCAATAGTAGCAGTCACCAGAAGTAGAGCTAACCAGATTGGAAGAATGAGAGGGTATGGAAACCGCCATCGATACCAGGCACAATGCAGCTTTACAGGGGGAAATGCTAGCTGATCAGAAATGCAGGTGGGGAGCTAAAAGTGACAAATGATGCAGAAGCTGGGGAGGGGCAATTCTAGTGGGCTGGGCTTACGGGTCATGTATGGGAAGGGTATGTCTCTGGGCCTTCGGGTCATGTATTACGGGTCTTGTTAGGCCTTCTTCCTTGGGCCTACGGGTCATGTTCGGGTTCCCCTTCAACCCTTAAAAGGGGTATTGTCTATAATAAAAATAAAAAATAAGGCCTTCGGGCCATTTAGAGTATTAATAAATACCAAATAGAAATTATAAATTTTGGAAGATAATTTGATGACAGTAAGACACTTAATAAAAAATGTAGAACTCTATAAATGATAATAGTAATACACATACATAATGTATCATTGTTGATGTTCCTTTCCATCATAGAATCTAACGAATATGAAAGGGGAATACCATAAGCACAAATGAAGAACGTAAAAAAATGGCAAAGGCATGAACAAGGAACTATTTAAGCATGGGCCGTGCAAGTTCCAAGTTGTTCGTGAAAGTATACTTGTGCGCCACATACGGGTTGTGAAAGTTACTTTCACACCCTATTCTTTTTTCGACCATGGTCCTCAATGGCCTATAAATAAACCCTGTGGGCCCCCAATTCTGGGGACGAAAATATCCAAAACTCAGATTAAATCTCTGATAGACCAAAATCCATCTGAAGTCTTCCAAACACTACTAAGGTGATTCTTTACCTAGAATGGAAGCTCTAAAGAGGAGGAATAAGGCCTAATTATTATAATTCATCAATACTTGCATGCCTAATTATCCAGTCCTTTAAGGGAAGTGATGATACTTGCGTGCTGCCTTTTCCCTCTCAAGGAAACTTGAGCTCCACCCATCTGAAATCCTCTAGAAGTGATATTAATGGCTCAAATTAAAAGTTTCCCAAGTATCACGTCATAGGTTCTTTGTATCCCAAGTGAATTCATGTCGCGCAAGTATACTTGCGTGACCAGGACTTGTGTGCTAGACCAATACTTCCGCTCCTCCTTCCAATTCACTTCCTTTCCACAAATCCACCTTTCCTCTTCAGGTACTGCCTTCAAAACCCTCTTCAAATCCATGTATGGCATGGTTTCTTTGTTAGATTACTTATCTGAAAGGAATTCTGTGGAACATCTCTTAAAAAATCGTGATTTACATAAAATTCATGTCACTAAGGTAAGAGATTTCCTTTATTCAACCTCATTCTTTAAAATGAGAAGATCTTTAAATCTGGGCATCCTCCTTAGGAGTAAGCCCCATGTTCTCTAAATCTGGGCATCCTCATTAGGAGTAATCCCCATGATCCCCAATTTCTCTTTACATGGGCCTCCTTTTCAGGAGTAAGCCCCAGATCTCAAGTCCTCTTCATCTGGGCCTCCTTTTCAGGAGTAAGCCCCATGCTGAATTTCTTTTGACTTGGGCTTCCTTCTCAGGAATAAAACCCAATAATTAGTCCCTCTCTAATTTGGGAATCCTTCTCAAGAGTAAGCCCTAAGTTAAGTATTAAAATCTCCATAAAGCACACATACCTATATGGACCTTGTTCTCAGGTTTCTTCCCTAAAGTAAATCACGATCCTCATATATATGGGGCGGTCATACATATGTAAGACCCACATAATTTTTTTAAGATTGCTTCTTTCATGGAACAATTTTTAGGTTTTACTAATACCTCATGTTTCTCACACCATGCATGACTCACGTGAGCTTAGAGTGTAAATGTAATTTTGACATCTCTCTTTGGGCTATCAATCATGCATAAACCCCATACATCTTCACTCAAACTATGTGGGTTCTGATTCCTTTTCTAACAAGGATACATTGGTAGCCCATCTGCGGGTACGATCCCAACTCTGAAATAATCCCACTCCTTCTAAACGATAATAAACTTCAAGTGCCCCACTGAGTGGCTTTGAAACTAGTATGGTTATCATAATAACCAAGAGATTTCTATATAATGTGTTAAATGATACCATTGACTAATAATCTCTAATAAATGCGGATGATTCCCTATCGATGAAGAACCTCAAATACATATAAAAGATTCCCTAAATCTCATCAATCATTGATTGTAAGATCTAAAGGAAATCTCATTTTTATACATGGTAAATTAATAAGGATTCATGAACATAACTCAAATCTATAATAGAGTCCCGGAGTAGAAAATAATTCCCCCCAAAAAGGTGTGATGAGTATGACCTCCCATCCTCCCGACCAATGAAAATTATTAATCCTTATCGGTCCAAAACTAATGAGCACCTACCTTTGGAATGTAGGTCCCAATTGATACAGAATTATTGGATGTTTTTGGTTCTACGAATAAACCCGTTAGAAACCGATTGGAATGTTTGAACCTTAAACAAATAAGGTTATCCCCATTTCTAGTAGAAACAAAAATGGTGAACCCGATGTGAATCCTTAACCAAGTTAAATGATGTTTTACATATTTGTTAGGGCCCTATTTAAACTTAATATTAGGGCCAACAAAACTATAAATAACATATGTGCTCATTCAAAAGATGTAGTGGCCGAACTTATGTTGATAATGTCTGTTATATAAAACAGGAACTCCTTTCTCAAGATCTCTCAGCCACCCAAATGGCTTATTTAAAATTCACACATGTGAATTCCTCTACTGCTACTCCTGTTGGCTCCTCGTCTGCTTTGATGACGACATAAACTACTTAGCATCTTCAACGCTGGGTTTCAAATGCATTGGTTAAGGAATACCTTCAACACAGTACCATTCCGACACTAGAGGCTGCTCAACAAGCCCTCCAAGTGAACAACTCACACTGGTCATCCGGACAATGACGACCAGTGGTCAAGAAGCAGCCAGTTCCAACCACCGTCTCCAACCATTTTGGGTCATTATCCCCAGAACGCAACAACCAGTCCCTCCCATAATACAGGGAGGTTGATCAGGAGGTCACTCAGGGACTCCATTCAAGGATGCAGGAGTCCTTCCCGAGGACTCCCACAAAATATCACCACCAGACTCGTGCGGTAGTGCGCCCTCAACATGATGAGGGTGCCGTCTCGAGGCGTTCGGCTCAGGTCCCTCAAACCTAAGTAGGAAAGATGAACCACCATATGCAACGACTGGTCAATAGGGAGCAGGTTTTTACCTCTAACCCATCCATACATGTCCACCAACCTAACTTGGTGGCAAGCGACGAGCAGGAAAACACACCCGTCCGTATTAATCCCACTGTCTAGCAGACTCGTCTGGCAGCAACCTGCCATTCCCGCCAAAAATTCGGGCGGAATACTATAGGCAGGAACATACTCTTGTTTATAATCACAAATTCTATCAGTAGTCTCGTCTTCCAGTTTTGAGGGAAACCAGTCAACCATATTTGATGGCGGATACACAATAGGCACATACACCAGCCAATGTACATCAACATAACTAATAGTCTCTTTTTGTAGCTTCCAAAGAAGTTAATTGGAAATCCCCAATGACAAATAGGAGGTAGACACAAAATTCTGCCCCCACACATGATTACTGTCAGAATCCACTGATAGGAAAAGGAGGACAAGAGCATGCACATACACCTACTCCAGACACGGAGTGGACGTATATTCCCATTCTGATAGCTGAAGTCACCAAGCATATTCTGCCAATGGTGAAAGAGCAGAAGAAAATCCCTGCTCATATTCTGGATGCTTGCCAGGATATTATAATAACTTCAGCAGCCTCTTAGGGAAAGACACATAAATTTTTCCCTATTAGTAGAGTGAATCATTAGCATGTCACCCTGGAGCAGACACACACCTCTGTTCCAGTCTAGGGGGGTCGTGGGGCATACTCTCCCATGTCATATGGACAATCAAGTTGGGCACATACACCCGATTCAAATGAGGATCGTCAGACTAACCTGGCCATTCCTCTTGAGCAGGCACATACACCTTCCCACAATAACCACTTCAGTCAACAAGTGGTTTCCAAAATAAGTAACAATGGGTCCAATAAAAAGACCCATCCAATGTAGTTGTAATGTTAAGAACCAATCTGCAATGAGACCTTACTCAATGATGGGGTTCTTGAAGCCATCGAACAATTATCTATTATGACTCATGATTCTACTCTCTCATTTCCCAATAGTGGGAACAATAATTCTTAAGGTCTTCAACAAACACTTCCTCATGAAGGCATGCTTCATGAAAATTCAGTCGATCTCGAAGTTTCATCTTCAGATGAGAGCTATAATAACCCTCTTTGTGGCCAAAAGACCAAGGAGCAATAGGTTTCATCTTTTTTTGTAACCCACAATGGTGGTCCTCCCCATGATGATGAATTTAGCTGTGGAAGTCCTCTCTATAGTAGTAATTCACATTGCCTGGAAAATTCTCCAATGGACAATATAGTGTCGAGAAAGTCCTCTTATCTTGAGGCACTTTCAAATGTGAATCCAGTCATGTCTGATGCTTTACCGCTAGAAAGTGAAAAACATTCTCAATCAGAAGATAGCCTGGGGTGTAGGTCATTCTCCGAACCACCCATGGGTTATTAATCTTCTAATTTGATAAATAAATTCTCTTCCAATCTTGTTTAATCTGATGAAGAAACAAAGCACCAACTTTGGTCCAATCAGGCAGAATAATATTTATCAAATGACAAAGAGGAAGTGCTAAATATGAGAAAAAAACTGGCGAAAGGTGAATTACGCGTCATGTTTTGGCATTTGGCTAACTCTCAGTATGATATTCTAGAAGTGTTGACAGAATATTGTTTTCACGATATTTGTATCAACATGTGGAAAACTCTTTGTCACTTGAAAAAGAAAATATTATCTTATGATGAATATGAAAATCATGTCAATATAATAAAAGGGTTACAACTCCAAATTTATTTGGCATATCTCTTAGTTTCCCAATATCTAAAGTTTGAAAAGTAGTAGAGAACCCTTCAACATTCATCCCTTGGTGCACTAAAAATATTGCGCCAGTTAATTGAAAATGCCCCATCTGGTATTCATATCAAGGGATGGGGTGTTCATAGAGCACTACATTTTAATGTACTCTCCAGTCGACAAAGCCCGCCAAAAATGGTCCCATGCAATGTTATTTCCCATGGCCGGCCACAACCAATTGGTTTTGTATGTAATCAAAGGCTTGCATCAGGAAAATGAGAATATAGAAAAGGACTCTCGTTTAGAGCTTCCACATCACCAAGTGAGAGAAGTGTCAGAAATCATCCAATGGTCATTTGAGCCAGGTGGTTTGAGTGGATGCAGGTTGATGAATCCAGCCAATTTCCAGACTAAAGTATGCAAAATCCGGAGATCTTTTAAGAAATTCTAAGATGTAGGAGCTCAAGAACCACCTCAGCTTGCTAGATTGGGGACACTTTTAACCCAACCCTCAGAATCAACAAATAGGATTCGAGGAGTTGAGCAGGAACATTAGGAATAGCCCCAGTCCACTAGACTGGGGATTTTTTCAAATCCTCAATACCTTCCTCAGCAAAATTCAGTCTTCTCTCAATTTGAGAAGAAGCCACAAGAGGAACGCATAGATGAATTATTTGGAGATTCCCTCTAAATTACAGTTCATCAAGAAGTTCTCGATGGACCAACTCAACAAATGGCAATGTCTCATAAAGGACATGGAAGAAGATAGAATCACACAAATTCTGATAGAAGGGATTCAATGCGTTATTAATCAATAACTGTCATCAATGTCGTTGTTACAGATCCTGCAGAACATGAGGCTCACTCAGAAGGATCATATGAAGAATTTCATGCTCAAGAGGTTGTTCACATAGAGTAAAATGAAGCAACTGTGTGTACATGAAATCAAAGACTTACCCAGAATCTAGGTATTCCTTAAAATAACCAACTCCCCCCTCTCCGAATCGCATCCAACAAGGGGAAAGGAAAAAAGTCAGGTTACATTCCACCCTACCTCTAGAGAAGGCCGATCACCCTCACTAGAGAAAAGGATCGCACAGCTAGAAGAATAAATGAAGGAATTAAGGTGGTTAAATGTAGAAATACTTCAAGGTAGTCTTCCTTCTAAGCGTGTTGGTGTTAATCAGTCAAGGGAATTCATTGCCGATAATGTGATGGATCAAGAATATCCTCCTTTACAAGTACACCCTCACAGGTCCAATCATATGGGTAATACGCAACAACAACCGGCAATACTAACTTCAGTGGCAGTCCCGATTACCACACCTATCCAAACTACAGTTATTGCACCTACTCAGGTCCAAGTTCAACCAGAAGTTTCTCAAAAATTAATAACTTCCATTGAGTCATTCACAGCTCGGTTGGAAACTATGGAAATAAAGCATGCACAGGTTCAACCAGAAAAGAGAGCTTACCCTGAATGGGTTGATGCAATTCCTCCCCATAAAATTTTGCGAATATCACATTCCCAATTTTTAATGGTTCGGGAGATCCAAAACAACACTTAACACATTTTGTTTCTCGTTGTGATCCGATGATGGGAACTCTTCAACAACATAAATCAGTTATGATCAGGTGTTTTTTACATTCATTACAAGGACCTACTTTTGTCTGGTATACAATCTTGCAATCTTGGTCAATTACTGGGTGGGAAGATCTCCGTCAAAGGTTTCTTCTTCAATTTAGTTCAACCTTTCCAAAGACGGAAGTTTCTGATTTGACCTATTGTAAGCAATGGGAGAATGAAATAGTTTCAGATTTCATTTCTCGATGGAAGGGAATAACATATTATTTATGTTTAGCACTCCCTCAAGAAGATTTTTTTCCGATCTGTGTGGCAAATCTGCATGATGAATTATGCACACCGTTGATCCCTGTGAAATACACAGGAGGGTTTTGAGACCTTACTTAAATTGATCAGCAGATTGAAGATTCTCTTATACAGACTAAGTCTAAAACTCATGTAATTCCATCAGTTCCATGAAGGAGAATGGGGAAAGCAGAGACTGCTATAGTTACACTTAAACAAGCACCTGTACCTACTTCCACTTCAAAACCTTCATCATATCAAAGGGATCCACCTCCTGAGCGTCAAAAAAAAGGCCACCTCGTCAAGATGATCAAAGAGATCCAAGGCGGAAACAGTTTGAAGACTTCATGAACTAAGTTTATTCTTTCCAGAATGAACAAGTTCCTGGATATTTCATCCCGGCTCTGGAAAACAACCGGGTTCTGTTGCCAAGGCCCAAAAGGCCGAACAAGGAAGGAGATGAAGACCTCCCCAACTATTTCCCATTTCATCAAATGTTGGGACATCCCATCCATGAGTTTTTTGTCTTCAAAGACCTCATGCAAAAGATGGTGGGCTCTGGACAGGTAAAACTGAAAGGTTTTTTAGCCCAGGTAGCATGTGTAACTACTACTGATGCAGAGGAAGAAGGCGAGTGGCGTGAATTCAAAAGTAAAAATGTGCAGAAATATGATGATTGGATGGTCAGGAAAATGATCAACCAAACTCATGCCATTTTATGAACACAATTGAATCAACCAATTGTGTCTTCTACTATGAATGCCTCAATAAAACCCCCTTCATTTGAAGGAAAATCTTTAAAGAAGAGTAATAATTAGAAGAAAGAAGAGCAGTAAGAAGAAGTCAAGTTCATGTAAAAGACCAAACTGTCTTTGACTCTTAAAAATTTTATGCCATCTTTTTCAAAAGCACGAGCACCGCCCCACCAAACGACACATCCAAAACTGGCTAATCAGGTAGAATCTTCATCAGATGAAGAGTTGATCTTCGGTTCTGTTAACATGAATCACTTAACATATCCTTATGCCAGTCATAGTTTCGATCATGATGAGCCTGAATTCCCTATATCAAATAGAGGAATTATAGGGAGTTCCAAAGGTCTAGAATATAGAGGAAGATGTGGATATTCCAGAAGACACTATTTCAATCCTACCCCTGGTAGAACGGTGTATACAGCAGAAACTCCTGGAAGAGCCCTTCAGCGGGCTCAACAGGAACAAGAAAGTTCTTCCAAACATGGAAGATTCAGTCCAGAAACATTTATTTTGGAAGATTGGATAGAAGTTATGCCTTTTTCCTCTCAGAAAAAAATAGACCTAGTCGGTCTAATCTTCCAAATCCAGGAGTATTTCCAACACCTACCTCGATACAAGATGCATCTACTTCCAAAGCAACAAATTATAAGGCACCTGTGAAACCAAATGTTCCTATAGGGAAACACATACCTTTAGACTAAAAGTATGATGTATTGAAACATTTGGCCCATGTATCGGCCAAGTTATCAATTCTAGATGCTTTGAATCTATCAAAGGATCTTCGGGGGGCACTCATTGAGGCTTTGTCATGTCCTCAGGAATTCAAAACTGAAATTGTTGCGGCTGAAGTCTACCATATAGAGAATGATTCTGCAGAATTCCATGCAGTGATATCTTTTACAGATGAAAATGAAGATGATGTTGTGCATGGACATACTAGACCTTTGTATTTATCTATCAAGGTTAATGATGTAGACATCTGACGAGCTTTCATTGATAATGGTTCAAGAGTCAACCTCATCCCTATTCGTACACTTTTTCGATTGGGGCTCACCGAATCTGATTTATCTCCTTTACATTGATGTAGCAAGGATATAATAAAAATGAACAAGCCTATGGTCGAGATTACACTCAGAACTCAGTTTGGAGATCTTGTATCCAATTCAGATTTCATGGTTGTTCATTAAGACACAACCTTCAACATTTTTCTTGGAAGACCTTGGCTACATCAACATACGGCTATACCTTCATCATACCATCAATGTCTCAAATATTTTTTCAATGGTCAAATTGGGACATTGTATGGTGATAAAGCCCCATTCAAAACATGTGAATCTCAATACATTGAGGAAAAATTCTATCACATGGATGGAAAGGAGGTATCTATGATAAAGGAGGTTACCAAAATTATTGCTCCATATGGTTTGGAAAAGATTCCAGTAAACCCATTCATACATATGAGTTCAGATTATGAGTTTCCTATCAGTCAAATTGACAGGATAGACTCAAATCCAAATACTCTTATGGAAACTTCCATAATGTCAATTACGGCAACCAAGCCAGATAACATGGGATAAATTGGTGATTCACCAAGAAATGATGAAAGCTCAAATGGAGATGTCTTCATTTCATCTGGTGAAATCCTGAAATTCTATACTTCATCAACCAGGCTAGAAGAAGTTATAGAAATGCCAGAGATGAATGATGATGTCGATTCTCAATACATCATACCCTCTTTATTACCAAAGAATGACCCTTCATCATTAATAGGGTCAGAAATGGTAGCCTCTTCTTTAAAATGTTCAAATTTTAACTTCTCTCCTGATCATGGAAATTTTGCTTCATCATTTACTATGCAGGTAGAAACAAAAGAAGTAACACATATTGAAGAAGAAGAGGAAGATCTCAGAGATGCTCCTGCAGCATTTGAAGAAGATATCTCTACCACTGTGGCTGGACTCAAAGAAATAAATCTGGTTACAAAAGAAGATCCAAGCCCCACTTTAATTAGTGCGTCCATGAATTTTGAAGAGCAAGAAATGTATATTTCATTTTTAAAGAAAAATCGAGATATATTTTCTTGGAACTATACAGAAATGCCAGTGCTTAATCTTGATGTTTCTACTCATCATTTCGGTCTTCCAGAAGAATATCGAGGATTCAAACAAGCCGTAAGAAGAACACACCCAAATTATGCTTCCAAAATTAAAGCAGAAGTGGATAATCTTATCAAAGAAAACTTCATTAGAGAAGTTAAATATCCCAAATGGTGGGATAATATTGTCCCTGTGAAAACGATGAATGGAAAAATTAGAGTTTGCATTGATTTAAAAGATCTTAATCGGAATTGTCCCAAGGATGATTTTCAAGTTCCGATCACAGAACTCTTAATTGATGAAACAGATGGCTATGAAGCACTTTCCTTCATGGATGGATATTCTGGGTATAATCAAATCCAAATGGCTTTAGAAGATGAATAATCTACAGCCTTCAGATCCCCTCAAGGTGTGTTTTGCTATCGAGTAATGCCCTTTGGATTGAAGAATTCATGTGAAACATATCAAGGTTCCATGCACCGTATTTTCAAACCCTTTTTAGGGAATTTTGTTGAATGTTATGTGGATGATTTGGTGGTTAAATCCAGACAACGTTCTAATCACTTGGATGATTTGGAAGTCATATTCCAAAAACTTTGACAACACAATTTGAAGATGAACCCTTTGAAATGTGCATTTGGGGTAACCTCATGAAAAGTTATCAGATTTGTTGTATGCCATCATGGTATCGAAGTCGATCCTGAAAATACAAAATGAATCCTTGGTATATCACCTCCTCGAAATTTGAAAGAATTCAGAGGACTTCAAGGACACTTGTCCTATATTAGGCATTTCGTCGCCAATCTTGCAGGAAAATGTTTACCCTTCACCAAACTGATGAAGAAGGGAGTCACTTACCAGTGGACTAAAAATGTCCAGAGGAATTCAATATTCTCAAGAAATATCTCTTGATTCCATCGGTATTAGTGCCACCTGTTGAAGGAAGACCACTTATTCTTTATGTGATAGATTTAGAGTGATCATTGGGTGCCTACCTTACCCATAAGAATGATGTTGGGAATTAAAACAGCCTTTACTATCTCAATCGGACTATACATGAGGTAGAAACTTGATATTCAAGTATTGAAAAGTTCTACCCAGCGTTAATCATTTGCAGTTCAGAAATTGAGACACTACTTGAAATATCATGAGGTCTAATTGGTATCTTGTAATAACCTGCTCAAATTGTTCATTAGTCATCCAATTCTTACAGGACATCTGGCAAGGTGGAAAGTTATTTTGCAGCAGTTTGATATCCATCATGTGTCTTAAAGGGCAATAAAGAGCCAAGATCTAATGATTTCCTTGTTGAATATCCTTCAGTAGAAGATACATCTTTAGATATTTAACTTCCTAATGAGGAAGTCTTTTCTATTCAAGATAATCTTCAAACATGGGAAATTTACTTTGATGGTGCTTCCAGAAGTCCAATAGGGAAGAAAATGGTAGATCCTAAATTCAACAATGTTGGGTTAGGAATTGTACTTATTTCCCCAGAAAAAGGCATTGCTACCCAATTCCTTCTTATTGTTGGAAGTGGTACAATCAATGAAGCAGAATATCAAGCTCTCATCGCAGGATTGGAGTTGGCAGTTCAGGAAGAGGTGAATCACTTAAAGGTGAAAGTTGATTCAGACCTAGTAGTCAAACAAGTCAATGGTGATTATTCCATCATAAAAGAAGAGTTAATACCTTTGTATGATTACATCAGAGAGTTAATTACAGAATTTCCTTCGAAACCGACATTTTCTTATTTTCTGTGATCACAAAATGCTCAAGCTGATACACTGGATAATGTAGCCACATCTCTGGAAGATCCAAATCGGGACGAATCAATCATCATTATTGCCCACTGTCATATAGTTTCACCTTATGTTCAAATCATAACAGGGGAAATAAATGAAATTAGTCCCATTTCGGAACCATATGGTCATACTATAGGATGGATGACACCTATCAGGGAATACCTTAAAAATGGAGCACTCCTACCTGATAGAGCCGGGAATGAACAAGTCTGGTAATGTGTGGTAAATTTTACTCTTTATGATAGCCCATATCACTTAGAAAAAATTCTCTACAAGAGACGTTTTGATGGAATTCTCCTCAGATGCATTTATGGTGAAGAGATAATGGCTATCATGAAAGAAGTATGTGTAGGAGTCTATGGCGCCCACCAGTCTGGACATAGACTGTCTGATCAAATTCGAAGGCTTGGATACTTTTTTCCTTCAATGATACAAGATTGTGTTGATTTAACTAAGAAGTTTCATTATTTCCATGTATGTGCCAACTTCATTCATCAACCCCCAGAGTTGCTTCATACAGCTAAATACTCATTGCTATTTTCCACATGGAGAATGGATGTAGTAAGACCTTACCCTTCGGCTACATACAAGCAGTTTAAGTATATTATTACTACTACTGACTTCTTTTCCAAATGGGAAGAGGCAATACCTCTCAAAGAAGTTAGTTCTAAAAGCATTGTTAGCTTTATCAAGTCTAACATCATTACCAGATTTGGTGTCCCTCATACCATATTGACAGACAATGGCACCAACTTTTGTTAATCCGAGATAAGGAATTTGTATCAAGAATAAAACATTATATCCAACCATTCATCTCGATATCATGCAGTGGCCAATGGAAAAATAGAATCCTTCATTAAGAATCTTTCAAACATACTGCAAAAGATGGTGGATAAAGATAAGAAATCATGGCCTGATAAACTTTTCATGCTTTTTGGGCTTATCGGACCACCACCAGCACTGTTAAACGGTCAACTCCATATTCATTGGTATATGGAATGGAAGAAATCTTTCCATTTAAGTTAAATTAACTTCACTCAGAGCAGCCGTTTTTGATCAGTCATCTATAGATGAACAATCTCAAAAGCGATTGGATGAATTGGACCGATTAGATGAAAAACTATTGTGCACCCTACACCACTTGGAAGTCTATCAGAATCGAATAGCACGGGCTTTAAACAAAAAAGTTTTTCTTCGTTCATTCATTCAAGGAGAATTGGTATTGGTTATCAGAACTCTAATGATACTAGGAAAGAAACCTCCAAAGCTTGAGCCAAAATGGGAAGGACCTTACTCAATACATAAGGTCTACTCCAATGGCGCTTATTCTTTAATCTCAATGGATGGAGAACTCATCATGACTCCAAACAATGAAAGATTCTTCAAGAAGTATTTTGTGTAACACAAATACATATTCTTCCAACATGATGTTAAACTGTGTTGTCCTTACTGCATAAAATTAAACTGCATAGTCCCTTCTTTCGTCCTTACTATATGACGTTAAACTATACAGCCCCTATTTAGTCCTCACTGCAAGACTTTAAACTACACAGTCCCCAATAGTCCTCATTGAAAGACTTTAAACTTCATGGTCCAATATTCCTTGTCGCAAGACTTTAAACTGCACAGTCCCCAATAGTCATCACTGCAACACTTTAAACTGCATAGTAATTTCTATCGTCCAACATGATGTTAAACTATGTCCCCTTCATCCTGCATGACGTTAGACTATAAATTCCCCATGTTCGTCCTACAAGAAGTTAAACTGAAGAAAAAAGAGAGTCTTCAACTACATCCTACATGACGTTAAACTGTTAATTGTCCTTGCTACATGACACTAAACTTTACAGCATCCTCGTCCTACATGACGTTAAACTGTAAAAGTCCCTAATTCAACCTACATGATGTTAAACTGTACATTGTTAGGTTTTTTTCTACCTCTTGTTTCTCACACTGAGCATGAATCACATGGGCTTAGAGTAAGCCTCAAACATAACATCCTCTCTGGGCCTCTAACCACGTGTAACTCCCAACACCATATTCGGGTTGTCCTCATGTACAACTCGTTCACCAATTCATTCTTCAATTGAACTATGCAGAATTTGATCCTTACCTTCTAGGCTAGGTACATAGGAAACCTCCTGAGGTTCAAACCCAAAACCAATATCTTAACATCAGTCCACCTTCGTCTCATACGATGTTGATCCGTGAAGATCCCAAAACCAATCTCTTCACATCGGTTTACCTCCGTCTCATAGGATGTTGATCTGTGAAGAGCCCAAAACCAATATGTTCATGTTGGTTCACCTCCGTCTCATATGATGTTGATCCATGAAGATCCCAAAACCAATCTCTTCATGTCGGTTCACCTCCCTCTCATATGATGTTGATCCGTGAAGAGACCAAAACCAATCTCTTCACGTCAGTTCACCTCCGTCTCATACGATGTTGATCCGTGAAGAGACTAAAACCAATCTCTTCACATCGGTTCACCTCTGTCTCATATGATGTTGATCCGTGAAGAGCCCAAAACCAATATCTTCAAATCGGTTCACCTCCTTCCCACATGATGTTAAATTATATACGTCCCTTTTGTCCCTGCTACATGACACTATACTGTGCAGCACCATCATCCTTGCAATATGACGTTAAACTATACAGTCCCCCATTGTCCCCCGCCTGAGAGGGAAACTTCATTGACATTGATCTCCAATCATTTCATATTTCAAAGACTACGTGCATACATGGTAATGCCCGAACCTTTAATCTGGGGTAAAACTATCATTGGACTAAATTCCCCTTTCACCCTTCACTTATACGAATCGAATCTGTACAGAGGTTATTTCAAGAACTACGTATGGCTTGATTCCCATCCTTATGGGATACGTAGGAACGTTCAAGCGTCCCTCAAATCCAGCCCCAAGTCTTTGGGTCTAACCCCAAATTCCACTTTTAGTCCCTTGGCTGAAAAGTCCCCCTGTAAAAAACATGAATGTGGTATGAAAACCTTGGCCTTCATTCACATCAGGTTTATAAAACCCACAATGTGTATTCCTTATTATGGTCCGAGCTCTATGACACTAAACTAAGATCTCTTACTTTTTCATCCCACATGACGTTAAACTGTATTTCAAGAACTAAATTTGGCTTGATTCTCATCCTAATGAGATATGTAGTGAAGTCCAAAATTTCAATTCTGGACCCATCCACAACATGATTATGGTCAGCATTGGTCTGTGTATCTCTTACATGCATTATACAATAACCATTTTCATGTGTCATACTACTAACCTTAAATACTTACAGATCTCCATAACCCTTTTTCTTAACTTCTCGTCACAAAATGTATGATACCTGGGAATTCATTTGACTAACTATGCAGTAAGTGCCCTTAGGTAGTTGAAAGAGCACTGTCATGGGTGCCCTCAAATGATGACTGTGATTTTGTGGTACTTAGGTGCAGTAGAGTGGCCGACCAAGGTCGTCTCTCAAAGGAGGAAGTGAATTAAAACAACTTTTTAGAGGTATTATAGAAATAAAATAAAAGAGAATAAAAACACTACTTGAAAGGATGGGGGTATTTTTTTATAGTTTATAAATCTAGAAGAAGTTTTCTGGAAGAATATTGCATTTTTTTGTTTTTAGTTTGGAAATGAAGTTCGATTAAAATGACACAAAAAAAGATGCTTTTTAGACAATATTTAGAATGCATAATGGATCTAACTCTACCTCTTCAATCATTTTATAATCATTATCATTTAAATTAATACTCACTTAATTATGATCCCTTAATTTGTTAAATCCAAAACCCTATGAGAATCAACTTTACCACGAAGATGAAGTGAATTTAACCTTAGGCTAACTTCGGATCATGCAATCGCAACACCCTGCTTTGATTAATGTAATAAGATTATCTTATGGTCAGTGGTAAATTAAGGCACATAACCACTCTGGAAATGAGGATTAATTGAGTTTAGGGATTGTATTTGAACTCTACAAATTGATCCCATGTGGTTTAAAATTACCAGTTAAGGTTGCGCTCTCACAGTTCACACAATTCCCAACCTCGTGTGTTTTGAGTTAAGGACGTATGTTTATTATGAGGACTTTTCAAGGTTGTTCTGTGGCTTTCGATTGGTAGGATTAAGATGTGAAAAACTCTAAGGCTAAATGAGGAGGGCTTGACTCTTTATGAAGCAAAATTGAATTAATCTAATTTTCAATTAAATATGGTCTTCTCCTCAATCCCCATAGTATTAATTCATCTCCATCATCATGAAAAGTCATGAAAGGTTTACACCATTCATAATTTCAGCATAAAAAATGTCAATCTTCTCAAACATGATTTTCTTGAAACCTCTAGATGGGCACAACTTTCTACCTCAATTAGAAGCTCCAGAAAAGGTATAAATTTCAATATAATGATTTTCTTCAACAGCAAACACATCACATCAAAATTTAATTTTCCACCCAAAGTATCACAGAATGTGGTAGCACAACACAAGATAGCTTCCCCCACACTTATGCTCAACTAGATTATGCAATTTCACATCAAGAGTTTGTTGGATAGGGAAAATTGGCTTGTAATGTGGCAAACCTAATAGGATGTGCACAACTTCTAAGTGCTACACAGATTAAATGTTCAAGGTAGGCCATTATAAAAAAAGGATTCTTTGAAAAAGGGGCTTTAATACCAAACAAATGCCTCAATAATTTAAACATAAGTACCTAAAACCCTCAAGTTTTGACAGAAATAAATCAAAATCTGGTTAAATCAAGCATGGTTTGGTTCTCTCAAGAAGTGAGGTGAATGTAAAAAATATGAAAATAATGGTTCAGAAGCCTCACAGGAAAGTGATTTCAAATATAAAGACAGTGAGATGTGGCATGAGATTGAAAATTCAGTTTACTTTTCGTGAAATTACTAAATATTTGAACTTGAAACAAATTCATTTCAGCATTCATTTAATCATAGTTTATTGGGATAAATTGTTTCACTCATTGATATGAATTTCAAAATTGTGATGAGAATCATTTCAGCTCAAAAATTTCAAAAACACAAATAAAATTGAAAAATAAACACACAAAATTTGAAAATCACACAATTTTTTTTGTTTTTTTTTAAATAGGAAAACAATTGAAATTAATAAACAAAAATGTTCCCTCCCCCACACTTAAAATATTACATTGTCCTCAATGCGAACCCATGAGATGATATATGCACATGAAATGCAGAATTTTTAAATAGGAAAAATAATATAAAAGTGAAAGGGTTAGGAACAGCCTAATGTGCTCAAGTGATGATGGGGTCATGCAGTGTGATAAAATCCACTACATCAGCAGGAAGTCCCTCAATGTATCTCTTCAAACGTTTCCCATTGACTGTAAAGCTCCTTCTAGTGTCCTCTTTTGTGATCTCCACTACACCATAAGGAAAAAAATTAGATACAATATAAGGACCTAACCATCTGGAACGCAACTTACCAGACATCAGCTTTAGTCGTGAACTATAGAGAAGGACTTTCTCTCCAACATGAAACTCCCTTTGTGGGATCATTTTGTCATGAGCTGCTTTTGATCTTTCCTTGTAGAGCCTTGAGTTCTCATATGATGACAATCGAATCTCCTCAAGCTCTTGAATTTGCAACTTCCTTTGAATTCCTTCTTGGGCCAAATCCATGTAGAATTTCTTTATAGCCCAATATGCCAAATGCTCAACTTCCACTAGGAGATGACATGCTTTCCCAAAAACAATCCAAAATGGGGACATACCAATGGGTGTCTTGTATGTTGTCCTATAAACCCATGATGCATCATCCAAGTGCTTGCTCCAATCCTTCATATTTGGCTGCACAGTTTTCTCCAAAATTTGTTTCAACTCACGATTTGTAAACTCAGCTTGGCCATTTGTTTGGGGGTGGTATGGTGTTGATGTTTTTTGTGTCACCCCATACTTCCGAAGAAGGGAACCAAGATTACGATTGTAGAAATGTGTCCCTTGGTCCCTGATGATAGCCTTTGGTACTCCAAACCTGCAAAAAATCTGTGCCTTAACAAAATCCACAACAACATGAGAATCATCAGTCCTGGTGGCCTTGGCCTCCACCCATTTACTCACATAATCAACAACAACCAAAATATAAAAGAACCCATATGAAATTGGAAAAGGACCCATAAAATCAATGCCCCATACATCAAAAATCTCACAGAATTGTATGGGTTGTTGGGCCATCTCATGTCTTCTATAAATGTTCCCAGTGTGTCAGCAACGAGAGCATGACTTACAAAACACATGGGAATCATGGAATAAGCTAGGACAATATAATCCAGAGTCCAAAACCTTCCTAGCTGTCCATTGGGGACCAAAGTGTCCGCCACATGCAAGTGTATGACAGAATTGCAAAACAGACTCAAACTCATGATCAGGAACACACCTCCTAATAACTTGGTCACTACACATGCTCCATAAGTATGGATCATCCCAAACATAAAATATTGACTCACTCTTTAATTTTTGGACTTGATGTTTCTTTAAATTGGCAGGTATTTCAGAGGCAACAAGGTAGTTACCTAAATATACATACCAAGGATGCGTACCTAAGATGGAATAAAGATGCTCATCGGGGAAAGTGTCCCGAAGTCGTACCTGGTCCAAGGTGTAATCCTTTAGTGTGTGAGTAAGACTACTCATGTGGTCTTCCACCATGTTTTCTGACCCCTTTTTTTCCTTTATCTCAATATCAAATTCTTCAAGAAGGAGCATCCATCGGATCAGCCTGGGCTTTGCATCTGGCTTCTTCAAGAGGTAACTCAGAGCAACATGGTCCGAAAAAACATCTACTTTAGAGCCCAACAAATATGAACGGAATTTTTCTAAAGAAAATATGACAGCAAGAAACTCCTTTTATTTGGTTGTGTAATTTTATTGGGCAGAATCCAGTGTCCTCGATGCATATGCGATCACATGTGAACATCCCTCCACCCTCTGAGATAAGACAGCTCCAACTAAAAAGTTGGAGGCGTCACACATAAGCTCAAAAGGAATATCCCACCGTTGGGGCTGTATGATAGGTGGAGTAGTCAGACACTTCATTAGCTCATCAAAGGAAGTCCTGCAAGAATCATCAAACACAAAATCAGAATCCTTTTAAAGTAATCGTGACATAGGAAGAGAAATCTTACTAAAACCTTTGATGAAGTGCCGATAAAATCCTGCATGACCTAGGAAGGATCTAACATCAAGCACACATGAAGGATATGGTAAGGATGAAATAATGTCTACCATAGATCTATCAACCTCTATCCCATGTTTTGACACTACATGCCCTAAGACAATGCCATGCTCTATCATGAAATGACACTTTTAAAAGTTTAGGATGATATTATTCTCAATAAAACGATTCAATGCCTTTCCCAAACTATTTAAAAATTCATCAAATGAGAATCCATACACTGTGAAATCATTCATAAATACCTCCATACAGGTCTCAATAAAATCCGCAAAAATACTCACCATGCATCTCTGGAAGGTACCTGGGGCGTTGCAAAGTCCAAATGGCATCCTCCGGTAGGCAAATGTGCCAAAGGGACAGGTGAATGTAGTCTTCACCTGATCCTCCAGAGCTATAGGAACCTGAAAATATCAAGAAAATCCATCCAAGAAACAATAGTGTGTTTTTCCAGCTATTCTCTCAAGCATTAGATCAATAAATGGGAGGGGGAAATGGTCCTTGCGAGTGGACTGATTTAGTTTCCTATTATCAATACACACACGCCAACTGTTTTGCACCCTCATTGGAACTAACTCATCTTTCTCATTTTTAACAACTATAACACCACTCTTCTTAGTCACAACCTGAATATGACTTACACACTGAGAATCTGAAATGGGAAAGATTATACCATCATTGAGCAATTTCTCAACTTCTGTTTTAACAACTTCCAGGAGGGTGGGATTGAGTCTCTTTTGTCGCTGTCTCACCGATTTAGCCCCATCCACCAAGAGAATTCTATGCATGAAAATGGAGGGGCTAATACCTGATATGTCAGCCAAGGTCCACCCAATCACCCTGATGTTCTCTCTCAAAAGATTCAAAAGTTTTTCTTCATTTTCAAAAGGGATATTGTTAGCAATGATAACAGGTAATTTATCACCACTCAACAAGTATGAGTATTTGAGATTTGGTGGAAATGGCTTGAGTTCCAGTGTAGGGGGTGGTGTATGGATGGAGAAATAGAAGGAACTAAAATATGTGCACAAAGAGCATCAGTATCATAATATCTATCATCAAAATCAGATAATAAAGCATCAAATCCATCAGCATACTCAACAACCATTTCATAATCAGATTTCACATGATCAAAATATGAGTATGATTCCATTTCAAAATCAAATCTAATAGAGTCTTTTGCATTAGAAATAGGTGTGTAAGTACTCTTAGACATCAAACTAGAACCAATACTCATAATCTCCCTAAGCATAGGACAATCCAATTCCATGGTGTTTTTACTTGGTGGTTCAAAATGGGAGATAAAAAATGCAGAATGATCCTATGAGGGGTACTTCATGGAATCCATAACATTAAATATCACAACTTCTTCCCCAAATTCCATGGAAAGTGTACCCTCATTGACATTTATGATAGTTTTTGCAGTTTTTAGGAAGGGTCTACCTAAGATAATGGGGGAATGAGAACTTACCTGATCATCCTCCATGTTAAGCATGTAGAAATATGCTGGAAAGATCATGTCTCTTACCCGGACAAGTACATCCTCAAGAACTCCCACTGGATATGCCGTAGTTCTATTCTCCAACTTCACCACTACTCTTGTTGGCTTCAACTCACTAACCAACAAGGAAGAGAATACATAGTGAGGCATCGCATTTATTGATGCTCCTAAATTACAAATATCATTAGAGAAGTGAAACTCCCCTATGGTACATGGGATGGTGAATGTCCTAGGATCCTTACACTTTGTTGGCATTGCTAGAGTTGGTGTAATGAGTGCTGAGACATTCCTTCCAAGGTTGATCCTGTCATTTCCCGTGAGCCCTCTTCGATTGGTGGAGAGTTATTTTAAGAATTTATCATACCTTGGTATATGCTTAATGGATTCAAGTAGAGGAATGTTGATCTCCACACGCTTGAATGTGTCCAAAATCTCCTTTTTCATTGCTTCTTTAGCCATATTCTTGGTTTTAACAACACTGTTTGGAAAAGGAAGGGGTTTAGGAGGAACATCATGAATTTTTTCCTTATCTTTATCTTTCTCCATGGTTTTCTCATCAGTTGGTATGGAATGCAGCTTCTCTGGACTAGAGGTGAATCCCGGTGGAATGGTAGGTACAGATGTATCTTTCATTTTCTTCCCACTTCTCAATGTGACGGCACTAACATTCCCCATTGGATTTGGAGTGGGTTGGGAAGGTATATTTCCAGAATTCTTACTTACAAGTTCATAGAGGGCGGTGTCAATCTGGCTCATTTGAGTCTTCAACTCCCTTAGCTCCAAACCGTGACTTTTCATCTCATTCTGTTGATTAAGAACAATTTTCTTCAAAAGAGAATCAGTATTAGAATCTACCTTTGGTATTCCCTTGTTGTTGGCTTGTTGATTCTTGGGCTTCAAATATCCTTTGGGGTTGTTGGAAACCTTGCTGGTAAGGTGGAGGCAGCTGGAAGTTTTGTTGAAAGGTTGGCCTTTATTGTTGTCCAGATCCATACCTTATATCCGGTTGATCTTTCCACCCTTGTTTATATATTGGAGCAAATGAATCAAACTTCTTTTGGGGATATGGTTGTTGTTGCTGTTGAAATGGTCTCCCTGGGAATACTGCTGCGCAATCCTATGTCTCTTGTAGTTGTGAGAAACAGTCAGTTGGGTGGCTTGTCTCAGTGCAAATGCCACAAGGTTTTTAAGGAGGGGTTGGGATGTCTTTTGATCCAAAGCAATATGCCTCACCACAGTGTTCAATTCGTCCAATATGGTATTAATCAAATCACTTTCAAGAGAAGAAGGGCTTACCTGATGTACTCCCCTGATATGTGGTGTACCTCTATTGCCAAATTGTTGGGAGTTTTGGGCCATCTTGTCGATAAATGCATGTGCGGCTACTGTTGTCTTGTCCACCACTACCCCTCCTACTGCTTCATCCACCATGCTCCTCTCCATAGGTGTGAGTCCTTCATAGAAGTACTGAATGAGGAGTTTCTCACGAATTTGATGATGTGGATAGCTTGTACAAAACTTCTTGAATCTCTTCCAATACTCATACATTGACTACCCTTGTGCTTGCTTGATCACGAAGATCTCCTTGCGAATGGAAGTGGTCCTCGATGCTGGAAAAAATCTCTGCAAGAAAAGACGTTTTAAATCATTCCAACAAGTTACATCTTTAGGTTGCAAATAATGCATCCAATCTTTCACAGCTCCATCAAGTGAGAATGGGAATGCTCTTAATTTGATTTGATCTTCCAAATCATTTCTTCGTTTAAGGTTTGAGAAAACCATATTAAATTCATTAAGGTGTTTGTTTGGATCCTCACCAGATAATCCATGAAATTTTGGAAGAAGGTGAATTAACCCAGATTTTAACTCAAAGTCTGATTCGAGATTCGGGTATGCAATACAATTTGGTTGATAGTTAATATCAGGTACAACCAATTCTCGGATGGTTCTAATAAGTTAATTTCCATTATATCCAGCCATTGGTTCCTATTTTATGTTTGAATTTGAATTTCTTCCAATTTCAATGTTTCCAGAAGAGATGAATTCACCAACTGGTTGAATATTGAAACTTCCTATAGACTGAGAATTTCTGATTCGAGCCCTAAGGCTACGTTCAATCTCAAGGTCAAGATCTAAGAGATCATCGAGATTAGTTCGTGTCATAAATCAAATAAAAATGAAAAGAAAGTGGACCATAGTAAAATAAAAATGAGATGTTTGAGTTGATGGTCTAAAAATAAAAGAAGAGGAGGAAAAAAAATGAAAACTTGATAAAGGGTAAAAATGAATGAAAGAGGTGAAGAATATAATAAAATGAAAAACAAAAGAAATACCTCTAAATGGTTGAATAAATTACTTTCCTCCCCAAAAACAGTTCCAATTTGAAAGAGCACTATCGTGGGTGCCCTCAAATGATTAGTGTGATTTTGGGGTACTTAGGTACAGTAGAGTGGATGACCAAGGTCGTCTCTCAAATGAGGAAGTGAATTAAAACAACTTTTTAGATGTATTATAGAAATAAAATAAATGATAATAAAAACAATACTTGAAAGGATGGGGGTATTTGTTTATAGTTTATAAATCTAGATGATGTTTTCTATAAGAAGATTGCATTTTTTTTGTTTTTAGTTTTGAAATGAAGTTCGATTAAAATGACACAACAAAAAGATGTTTTTTTAGACAATATTTAAAAGACGTAATAGATGTAACTCTACCAATTCAATCATTTATTAATCAATATCCTTTAAAATGAATATTCACTTTATAATGATCCCTTAATTTGTTAAATCCCTAACCCTAAGAGAATCAACTTTACCACGAAGATGAAGTGAATTTAACCTTAGGCTAACTTCGGAACATGCAATCGCAACACCCTGCTTTGATTGATGTTCTAATATTAGATTATGTTCAGTGGTAAATGAAGGCACATAACCACTCTGTAAATTTTGATTAATTGAGTTTAGGGACTGTATTTGAACTCTACAAATTGATCCCTTGTGGTTTTGAATTACCGGTTAAGGTTGCGCTCTCACAGTTCACACAATTACCGACCTCGCGTGTTTTTTGTTAACTATTAAATTGTTTTTTGAGTTTCATTTAAATTAATAACTCAATTAATAGATAATAATATGTGAATTACATTATCTCATTGATTCAAAATAAATGAATGAATAAGGATAGAGGTCGATCGATTACTAAAAAGAACTACTCTTCCATGGGTGGCGTAATAATCGTAGAAGCGTTTTGCATGTGCAAAGGTTTATAATGGGTATAACCCAATAACGCTTCTACTAAATAATTAAAAACCAATTAGGAATAATAAGAGATGAAGAAATGTAAACAAAACAGAAGAAAATATGAGGAATAAAAGAATATCAAAGAAGTTTATTACACAAATGAAAACATTACAAAATGAAAAAGAGAAGGATGCTTCGATGAGGGGACCCTTGCTTCAAGAGCTACCCCTCTTACAATGGTTGGAGAATTTGGGTGAAACCAATTCTCCTCTACCTCCAATCTCCTAATTCACGTACCAACTCCAAAAAATGATAAAAACAACAATTTATAGAGTGGTGGGGAGACTAAGTTCAAAGTGGTTTCAAGTGTGAATGGGGAATCTCGGGAAAATATTTTATGCCAAATTGAACCGACCATTTGACCATCACAACTCGTGAATTGTCCAGCCTTCCATAAGGATCCTATGTGCAGCTATGGATCCTATATCTCCTATAACAATTTGGGCTCAATAAAATCACATATGAAGGAGTTATGGCTGTAATACATAAGCTTCTCCATTCTAGCGAGTCCAACCCAGCTTTGAATGCATGGCCCATTTTCAACAAACAAATTCACTATTTAGCTCTAGTGTCCTAAATAAAAGTTGTAGATAATTACGTTAGGAACACGGTTACAAAATTTCAAACACAAATAACAAATACAAAAATATTTTTCTTCGCAATACTACAGTGAACTATAAAGGGTAAAACTGGAATTTTAACCAATTTTTCAAATGAATGATTAAATCCAAAATATTTTATAAATAAACATATTTAACACAATGTGAGGAAATTATATCATTTATTATCAATAAAATATTCAACAAAATAGTGTTTTATCAGTATCCTTTCATAAACAAGTCTACATAACGGACCTGTCAGCCGAAAGATGCTATTGTTTTACTATGCTGCCAATGCCCTTAGGTGGCCCTACATAATTCAACCCCCTAACAGGTTTTTAAAATTGTGGTAACTTTATTATTAGGGAGAAAAACTCTTATTTCCTTATTTATCTCAACAAAAATATGTAGGGATCTGCGAAAATATCCATCCTTAACATATTTGTCTCGTACTCTTCTTCATGATCTAAAAGTATTTAAGTCTATGGTTTATATTCCCCTTCTCTACGTTTAGGTCAGAACTTCGTAGGAGTGACATTCATCCAATTATTTGACAATATTTATTGACAAGATCCTCTCCATATTCAAGTACATCTCTGCATATAGCAGACTCTATGCTTTGGAAAATTTGAATCTCCATTAACTTTTACTGGATTTTTAGCAATAGAAAAGTACAGATTCTGAGAGTTTTTTACCTTACTATGCAGCATGTTCCCTTAGGTGGCCTTGCATAAGTAGTCTACATAACAGACCTATTAGCCAAAAGATGCTATTATTTGACTATGCAGCCAATTCCCTTAAATGGACCTGCATAATTCAACCCCCTAACAGGTTTGTTAAATAGTGGTAACTTCACTCTTAGGAAATACTTCCTCTAATTCCTTTTATCCCTTTTTTCATATCATTCCTCAGATTCAAAATTTCTTAAGACATAGTTTACATGTTTTCCCCATACTTGAATGTGGTAATATGTTTTCAAATAAATTATCAAATAATTGATTCATTTTAAATCCATTCGGTCAAAGCTATTTCGACCTTAAACATTAGCCTTTTTATGTCCGACGTGCATGACTTTAAACTGCCCACAAAAGACAAGGGAACTCCGAAAAAAACTCAAGTCCCAACTCACTAAACATACATTTTGTATGATTTAGGAAATATTGAGAAATAAAAAGATTCAATGTTTGTAGGGTTATTTTTATAATCCTAGAAACAGTCAATCTATGCTTACTTGGCCCATTAGCTTAGGTGAAAATTTAAAGCAGGTAGCAAGAGAATGGAAGCACAAATGATTGAAGATGAAAGTGTTTTTCATTGATGCAAAAGAGTTATAAGGACATCCACAAACTAGATTCTCTTCTCTTTTTTCTATAATTATAAAAGGCTTTCAACATAACTCTTCATTCGCTTCATAACCCCCCAAGCTTCATCAGAATCCCCCTGGTGTTCATTCATTCAAATGGATACAATAAGAGATGCAGTGATACCAACCCTTCTTGGAACAATTGCAAAAGAATGTTCTTGAGTCCAGTTTGAGAAAAATTTTTGCAGATCAAACAGTGACTCTGTTTCTGTCCAAGAGACTTGGAAGATGGATACATGGATTTGAGAATGGAGCATTGGATGTAAAGATCCATTTGGGGAGAGTACTCTTTTCAAATATTGTTTCTAATGTCATGATAGTCTTCTCTCCACCAACCTGCAGCGGAAAACATATCAGCCCATGGGTTTCCATTTTCATATCTACAAGAAAATAGCATGGAGAAAAAATTTGAAAGTTCACACCATTGTTACTGCTCTTAATGCACAACATAACTGAAATAGAGGAGTATTAGTGCGGCTGCATCTCGGGCATGTAATTATTTTCCTCTGGAATGTTGAATCCTTGTAGATGACCATGGCCATATAAAGGCAAGTAAATGCTCTGTGGAAAATTGACATGATATTTCTTCAAGTACATAGCCAAATCTGGTAGGGTGCTGTCGTAGATATCATAATAGTCATGGACAATGATGTTCATCATATCATATATTCCACTTTCTAGCCAGCTCATTAGTTGTTCCAATTCTTCTAGGAGCCATTGAATCTGCATAAACATCAGATAATTAACTTTTAAGTAAGGTGGTTTTTCATAAAATTTGTGAAGAAATTGAAAAAAAATGTATAAGGCATTATGGCGCGCATGTATAATATTGGTGCGCAAGTCTAAGCCGACCGCACAAGTTGTACAACGCTAGTTCGGGCGTGCAAGTCAAAAACTCACTGTAGAAGCGTGACATGAACAAAAGCACAAAAGAACGAAGATCCAAGAAAACATTCATGACAAGATGCACTTGCGCGGCGATAGCTCGAAGCTTTTAGAAGTTGGGTGATTTGCATGAGATTAAGGGCCATATTTATAGGCGAGGCCATACCCCTACGTGCCGGACCCAGTGTGCCAGAAGCATACCTACGTGCCTACTTCTTGTGCGCCGTAGTACCTTATTTCTCATTTTCCTCAGAGTCAAATCCTCTTTCCCTTTTCAGATCCATCTCTGAGGGGGGGACTTTTTTTGACGCTCCTTTCCGTCACAGAATCTAACGAATGAGAAAAGGGAATACCATAAGCACAGAGAGAGTCATCCTTTGAAGAACATCAAAAAATGGAAATGGCATGACCAAGGAACTCTTTAAGCTTGGGCCATGTAAGTTCCAAGATGGTCACGCAAGTATACTTGCACGCCACATATGGGTCGCGCAAGTTACTTGCGCACCCTATTCTTTTTTCACCCAAGGTCCTCAATGGCCTGTAAATACCCCATTTGGGCCCCCCATTTCGGGGATGAAAAAAATCCAAAACTCATATTAATGCTCTGATCTCCCATGTCTCCATCTGAAGTCTTCCGAACACTTCTAAGGTGATTCTTTACCTAGAATGGAAGCTCTAAAGAGGAGGAATAAGGCCTAAGTAATAGAATTAATCAATACTTGCGCGCCTAAGTATCTAGTCCTTAAGGGAAATTATGATACTCTCAGACCGCCTTTTCCCTCTCAAGGAAACATGCGCACCTCCCATCTGAATGCAACTAGAAGTGATTCTAAGGGATCCAATTCAAATTTTCCCATGTATCACTTCACAGGTTCTTCTTCACCCATGTGAATTCAAGTCACGCAAGTATACTTGCACGACTAGGACTTGCGCACAATACCAATACTTGCGAACCTCCATCCAATTCACTTCCTTTCAACAAATCCACCTTTCCTCTTTAGGGACAGCCTTCAAAACCCTCTTTAAAGCCATTTATGGAATGGTTTCTTTGTTGGATTCATTATCTGAAAGGAATTATGTGGATCATCTCTCAAAACCTCATGATTTACATAAACTTTATGTCACTATGGTTAGAGAATTCTTTCATTAAACCTCATCCTTTAAAATGATATGATCATTAAATCTGGACATCCTCCTTTGGAGTAAGCCCCAAGTTCCCTAAATCTTGGCATCCTCCATAGGAGTATGGCCCAAGTTCCCTAATTTCTCTTAACCCAGGCCTTCTTTTCAGGATTAAGCCATAGATCTCAAGTCCCCTTCACTGGGGCCTCCCTTTCAAGAGTAAGCCCCTGGCTTAATTTCTTTTGACTTGGGCTTCCTTCTCAGGAATAAAATCCAATCATTAGTCCCTCTCTAATTTGGGAATCCTTCTCTGGAGTAATCCCTATGTTATGTATTCAAATCCCTATAAGGAACACATACCTTTATGGACCTTGTTCTCGGGCTTCTTCCCAAAAGTAAATACTAATCCTCATATATCATGGGCGGTCATACATACATAAGCCCCACATATTTTTTTTATGATTGCATCTTTCGTGGCACAATCGTCAGGTTTTACTAATACCTCTTGTTTCTCACACCGAGAATGAATCACATGATCTTAGAGTGTAAAAGTAATTTTGAAATCTCTCTTTGGGCCATAAATCATGCATAAACCCCATACTTCTTCACTCAAACTACGTGGGTTCTAATTCCTTTTCTAACAATGATGCATAGGTAGCCCATCTGCAGGTACGATCCCAACTCTGAAATAATCCATATCCTTCTGAATGACAATAAACATCAAGTGCCCCACTGAGTGGCTTTAAAACAAGTATGGTTATCATAATGACCAAGATATTTCTATATAATGTGTTAAAGGATACCATTGACTAAGAATCTCTAATAAATATGGATGATTCTCTATCAATGAAGAACCTCAAATACATATAAAAGAATCTCTAAATCTCATCAATAATTGATTGTCAGATCTAAAGGAAAGATCATTTTCATACATAATAAATTAATAAGGATTCACGAACATAACTCAAATCTATAAGAGAGTCCTTGAGTAGACAATAATTCCCCATAAAAAGGTGTGATGAGTCTGACCTCCCTTCCTATTGACCAATGCAAATTCTTAAGCCTCATCGGTCCACAACTAATGAGCACCTACATTTGGAAAGTAGGTCCAAATGGATATAGAATCATTGGATGTTTCCAGTTCTACGAATAAACCCGTTAGAAACCGATTGGAATGTTTGAACCTTAAACAAATAAATTCATCCCCATTTCCAGTAGAAACAACCGTAAATCAAAAATCAACATATTCTAAGCCTCTGGCGTGGATGATCCACTGTCCCACAACCAGGTTTATACTAGACGCATCCACGTCGTGTCCGTCTATATCTGTGATCTTGCGTACGCTACACATCATCCTCAGCAGCCACCCCCACATCCTCCTGTGTGACCGGCAGTGGATGTACAGTCTCACCATCTGTACCCTGTCCTACATCTAATGATAGTGGAGGCTGGCTGGAACTCTCACCAACATGGAAACAAGATGACGTCTGTGATGTGGATGTCTATAATAAAGAATCCAGGTTAACCCTGTCAGCATCTGCATCTACCTGTGGCTAAGCCAGAGATGCTGGAGGAGCATATGAATGATCATGCCAAATACCCTTCTCCTGTGGAAGACCAGCATCTAACTGATCAAACTGAAAATCATCCTCATGTGGAACAGAAATATCTCTAAAAGGCTTGTCACCCCCTAGTACATCTATATGAGCCTCATCAGGCTCTGCAGCCTCCTCAACATGTGGTGTATCAAAGAAAATTCCATGATAAAACATGACCATCAATGGAAGAAACTATGATACAAGGGTGTAAGAATATGTTGGGTCAAATACGGTGTGCTGTTCTTGATCAGACATGTGTAGTAGACGACAGATACGAGCATCCTACAAAAAAATTATGTTGTTAAGTAATATGAATAAAATTCAACTGAATTGTGGAAGGAACTATGTATACCAGCTCATGAAAGCCTCGTCTGTGTCATGTCAGAAATCTTACTGGGGACCTGTAATACCAAGCTGTGTAATCCATCTGATCCACCAAATGAAAACGCACTATCCCCACCCCTCGCAACTTGAAGTCCTTTCGTCTATCCCATAAATCAATATATCTAGGATGGTATCTCCTCCAATCAAAATCTCTCTTCCCTGACATCTTCAGGGAATGCAGTGAATCTAACTAACTGGGAGAGTCCATAATAGGATGATAGAATCCAAACTTCCTCATAACTCTGTCAGTCTGATGCCACTCGAATATATGAAAATTAATCAATGGAACCCTACAGGAGCTGATAGAAAGCATCTCCGTACAGTACGGTAGATGAAGATGGATAATAGAATCTGTATATGGCATACATAAAATCTGAAAGAAAAAATAAATAATCAATTAATTAATGAATACATGTATAGTAAAGAATAAATATTTAACAATATTAATAATAATTACTTACATCATGTTGTCGAATGCTGTCCAACATAAGTCTGTAGGCATGGATGTCCTATATAGGGGAATCTGAATGTCGATGTGCTTGACTCCAACTATAGATAATATTGTTATATTTAAATTTCTTAATAGAAAGTTATAAAATTGAGTTAGACAGTATAAGGAAGGAATATCATACCGACGTCCACGCGGAGCCTCTCCTACAATATCTTCTAGTAATGGAATATGAGCATGTGGAGCTAAATGAAGGATGTTATCCCATACCCACATCTATAGAAGAACCATGCATCCCGTGATATTCATCTTATCGATGCGACATGCGCTACATAACACCCTGTATGTATATTCTAGACAAGCTGACCCCCATATATATCGTCCAACCTCATCCAAATCCTCCAAAAAATATAAATACATAAAATGTACAAAAGTAGTGGAGTGATCAACAAAAATTGTGCCACCGATCAGCCTTAAAATATATGCACGTGAAAATTGCAGCACAGTGATCTCATCAGCATCCTCTTCTAACTGTGTGAAGTGCTAGTCTAACTCAAGAATGCGTAATCTACCACTAAAGATGGTCCTTCCATCATCAGGGACATCTATGCCCAGTAGTCTATGAACAAGATCTGACAAATCATCTCTAACTTGGCCAGTCAGATCCGCACCATCGATGGGGAGGCCCAACATAATGGCCACATCCTGTAGGGTAATAGTCATCACCCCCTCTCTAAAATGGAATGTATGTGGCTCTGGCCTCCATCTCTCTAGAATCCCACCAATGAGATGATGATCGATAAAGGTGAAGTCGCACATCACTACACCATAGAATCCGTCACGACGAAGAAGAGGGATGATAGCGGAAGGTGGTGCGGTATGATGGAAATGGTGAGATTTGCGTACACTCAACAGAGGCACTGGATGTCCCTCTAAAAGAAGTCGTGATACATGAGTCGCCTGAGATGTGAGAAATTGAAAATATGTCATCTGCACAAATGATATCATCGTTACTTTATTATAGTGGACTCAATAAAAATTTTCAACTGTTATTTAAATAAATATAGAACAATTAAATGAAAAAGGATTGTGTTAATATTTTTGTTTTATACTTTATTTTTTGGGTGTGGACTAGTGTTTTTATTACTTGACCAATCCCCCCAATAAAAATAGGACCCTATTACCTCATTTTTAGATTCAATATTTATGAGGTCTGCATTAATTAAAACCTATAGAGTTGTTCTAAGAATTTCATGTTGGATTCCATGGGCTAGTTCTTTTTTGTGGTCCATAAGATACTTGAATTCATAGGGATGATAATCATATGGATGGTATTAGTGATTTTTCATTTTTCTCATATAATCTCAAGGTAGTATTCATTGGTGCATGTGGTATGAGAGGTTCAATAAAAATTTTCAACTATTATTTAAATAAATCTAGAACAATCAAATGAAAAATGATTGTGTTAATATTTTTGATTTATACTTCATTTGTTGTATATGGATTATTGTCTTTGTTACATGTGGAATCATGATATATTCATTTTCATTCTATGTTGTTTTTTAGAATAGTTTCAGTATCACAAAATTCTTTATTAGAGAATAAAAAAATGAGACAAACCACAATTGAAACATGTTAGAAGTAAAGCATGTCCGAAATTAAAGGATTCAATACTGAAACATCCACATATAAATCAAAATATACATATTCGTGATACAATACACAAACTCGATCATGGATGACGAGATGTGGAGCTCTGTGCTGCCACTTGGGGACATCACTTATGAGTATGTCCTTCTTCATGACAAATAATGCATCGTATTATCCATCCTCATTGTCAATGCCAATCCAATTAATTTCCGATTTGACTTGATTTTAGTCTTCCTTGGGGTTGTAACCTAGTAGTATGAAGCCAATAATTTCAAAAACGACAGACATTGAAAAAATCATAAATGAAAACAGAACCAAAATTATGAAACCTGGAAGTATCAGGGATGATGGTCGGCTAATCATCAGGCAATGAGATAGAATAAAAGTCACCAACAAGCATCCAAGCTGCACTATAACAGTTAACCAAAGTACTCATGTGATACACGGGGTCAACATATGGATCCCATGACATATTTACTGAATTATCCTCACCCACATCATCTCTTGATGGCTCCCCAGATTCTTATTCCTTAGATAAACATTCATTCACTATATCAGCACACAAAGGGATGTGATATACATTTCCTTCTAAATTTTGATCATCTTATTCATAATTTTCTTCTATTATTAGAGTCAAATGAGAAGGAGGAAATACAAAAGACTGATGTGAAGGACCAAATTGTACAGAGCTCACAAAACATGGTTTTGTAGTAGTTAGATTCGCCACATCTATATCAGAAATCACCACATACAACTCCATCAAACCATTAACACACTACTATCTAAATAAGGAAGATTCATCCATCCAATCATCATCATCGACCAAAGGGTACTCGGTGTGATAGAAACATTCAGGATGTTGTAGATGTCGATATGTGATTGATGAAATGGATTGATCAACCCTCAACTTTAACCAATTATAATTCTTATTGTGAACTGCATCCAATGTCACGCAACCATGAAGATTTGCCACTCTGACAGGTGCAACACTATAGCTAAATCCCTGCTCCATATAAAAGGTCTCGCCATTGCAATATATTTGTGCAGACATTATTACCTATAAAAAATAATTAATAAAATATTATATACTACATCAATATTTTACATTATTTAATATAAAATTATATATTTTAATTAGTTATAAATAATTAGTCATGACTTGATCTTGAGAATTATGATTAGTTTATCATTATTTGATAAACTAACCAAAACCTATGGGTAGACTCATGGAGTCTCTATTATCAAATATTTCAGCAACGGTTAGTCTCCATTCAAACAATATTTCCACATGTTGAATGCTTGTTCTCGAACACCTCTTTGGGGACACCTCTCCAGGGACGCCTCTTCGGGGACACATCTTGATGATTGACTTTTATTTACAAATTTACTCACATGCATGTGAGGGGTTATAGGGGTATGAAATTCACAACTTTTTTTTAAGTGGGAACGCATGTCCTTACATACTTAGTCAGAGATGACTCACATTTCATCATAAAAAAATGAAATTATTACAAATTAAATAACCACATTCACAAGACAAGACATGCAATTTCAATTATGCATCGGTCAGTCATCTCAAGATCAGTCATCACACAACTTACCATGTTTTTGGGTATAGTTATTATATCTATTACTATATGAAATACATATTAAATATATACACCTCTTTTATATTTAATTAGTTTAATTATAACTAATATAATTTAAAATAATTATTTATACAAAACTATTTTTATACCATTAACAGATAAATGTTTCTATATATTTTTTTAATCAATTTAAATATGATACAAATAAATAATATATTATTCACAAATTATATTACTAGTGTATAAAATATTATAATTTAAATTAATATTACATTCAAAATAGCATTTTTTATAACATATTTAATTTTTATAAACATTCAATATGAATTCAGACAACATTTTAGACATGAAATAATTAATTTTCCAAAACATTCAATGTGAATTCATACAACAAACACAAAGTTCATAAATTAAATCATACAAAAGACACCAATTTACACATCAATACATATTAAATAAATAAACCATACACACAAACACTAGTTTCTACATATTACTAATGAAATAAATAAATCATACAAATGAAATAAATAAACACAATTAAACAATTGAAAATTTAAATATAAATTTTACCTTCTTAAAAGAAGGAAATATTTGTTGAGAAAGAAATTCTGTAGGGCTTTACAGCAAAATCCATAGGAGAAGAATAAATTGGGGGGACCCCTTTTATAGATTTTCTCATCCGAATGCATGAACGCGGTTCACACATCCTGTATCCCGTCTTCGAAGGATGCGTGACCCTGTTAATCCATCCTCAATTCGGAGAGATGCGTGAATGGGGTTCACGCATCTGAATACCCATTTTTAAAAAAACATTCAAACTGTATCCCATTTCGATATTTTTTTTAAACCCATCAATAAAAAACCCCACTTTAGCAGTATAACATCATTGATGAAGAAAAATATCATCCTTAAGATGCTCAATTTATAAACCAAGGAATAACTTGTTCTTTACAAATGCTTTCATTTAAAATTATTTCTTCAGATATTCCAATTCCTTGGAATGTTCATCATTAGTCCCAATTATATTTAAATCATCAACGTATACTGCAATGATCACAAATTCAGATCCAATCTTATTAATGAAGACACATGGTCAAATCAGATCGTTTTTATAACCTTCTTTCATCAAATATTTACTCAGACGGTTATACCACATATGCCCTTACTTCATTAATCCATATAATGATTTATTCATCTTAACTGAATAAAGATCTCTAGATCCAGGATATTTTTACTGAAATTTGAATCCTTATGGGATTTTCATCTAAACATCATTTTCAATATCACCATAAAGATATGCAGACACTACGTCCATTAGGAATAATTCATGTTGCTCATGTACAAAAAACTTCATGAGGTACCGAAAGGTTATTGCATCCATTATAGGAGAATATGTTTCATCATAATCAATACTAGGTTTTTTTGTGAAGCCTTGAGAAACTAGTCGTGATTTATATCTCATGACTTCATTATTTTTTTTCTTTTTTTCACAAATACCCATTTGTATCCAACGTGCTTAATCCCTTCAGGGGTTTTCATGATCGACCCAATAACCTCATGTTTAGCAAGTGAGTCTAGCTCAGATTGGACTGAAACATTCCATTGATCCCAATTTGGTCTTTCATGACATTCCTTAACCACATTAGGTTCTTGATCCTCATATATAATTTAAAGGGCTACATTGTATGAAAATGTGTTATCAAAAATGGTCTCCACTCGGTTCCAACATATTCCAGTGTTGGTGAATTTTTTTGAAATTTCCTCTTGATCATGTCCATGTACTTCTGGTACATTTACGTCATCTTCAAATTTCATTCATATATTCAACAAACATAGGTATTTTCCCCTTTATTTAATGGGTATTTTTATCTTTTGAACCAAATGGTCTCCCATGCTTCAGGCATGGGTTATAATCATTGTTGGTAATACCATAAAATTGTCCTTCCGGGACATCAATTCTTACTGGTGCATTCAAAACATATATATATGATTTCGTAACCTGTTTTGAATCGTTGAATGCATCAGGAAATTGATTTGCTAAATTCTGCAAACTAATGATATTTTTAACTTCATGTTCACTCGTTTTTGTATGAGGACTAATATGTAATAATGAAGTTGTTTTCCATGATATTTCTTTCGAAGTCGATTGATTTCCCCCATTGAGTGTTGGAAATAATTTTTCATCAAAATGACAATCAGCAAATCTTGCTCTGAATACACCACCTTTCATAATCTCAAGATATTTAACGATCAAGGGAGATTCAAAACCAACATATATCCCCAATCTCATTTGGGGTCCCATTTTTTTTCGTTGCGGGGGTGCTACAGGAACATATACAGCACAACCAAATATCCATAAGTGTGAAATATTTGGTTCATGACCACAAGCTAATTGCAAAGGGGAATAATCATGATATCTTGATGGCCTTATTTTAAATAGTGTTTTTGCATGTAAAATTGCATGTCCCCATGCTGAAATGGGAAATTTAGTTTTCATAAGTAATGGTCTAGTGATAAGTTGCAATATATTTATAAATGATTCAGCTAGACCATTTTGTGTATGAACATGAGCTACAGGAATTTCAATAGCTATTCCCAATGACATGGAATAATTATTAAAAGCATGTGACGAATATTCACCAGTATTATAAACCCTAATATGCTTGATTTAATAATCATGGAATTTCACCCTTAACCGTAGTATTTGGGCATGTAATTTCGCAAACTACTAGTTGTGAGTGGACAATAAACACACACGGGACCATCGAGTTGACACATCAATCATATTCATGAAATATTCAAATGGTCCACATGGTGGATGAATTGGTCCACACATATCACCATGAATTCGGTCCATGAATATCGGGGATTTGGTCCCGATCTTTGATGGTGATGGTCTTATGATTAATTTTCCTTGAGAACAAGCATCACATGAGAAATCATGGGGTGTAAGAACCCTTTTATCAACCAATGGATGAACATGAGTACATTTATGTATTTTCCTCATCATTATTGGTCCAGGATGCCCCAAACATTCATGCCAGAAAATAAATGTACCTTGGTCGGTAAACTTCGGGTTTAACATGTTTGATTCAATTGTACAAAATATTGACAAAGTACAGTCTGGACGGAAGTCTCAAAATCTTCTCTGGAATCAGTTTGTGCTCATTTTTAATGCTTGTTATGTAAAGGTATTTAGAACCTACTTCATCCATTATCTCTATGTGATATCCTTTATTATGAATATCTTTAAAACTTAGAAAATTACACCAAGACTTGGGAGAAAACAAAGCATTATTTATCATAATCTGTGTACCACCACGTAGGCATATTCTTTCTCTTCCAGATCCTTCGATTAATTGTGCACTATAATTTAATGTACACACATCAGAACTACCCTTTTTAATGGTGATAAAATATTTCTCATCTTTTTGAATTATGTGCGTCATTGCACTATCGATGAGACAAATATCTTCATCATGGAAATTATTCCCAATAGAACGATTTATATCATCCATTTCTAGTAAATAAAATAAACATGCATATAAGGAATAAAATAAAATAAATGAAAATCAAACATGCAATATTTAAAATATTACGAAACCAAAAAAACCATTGTTCATTTCAACCACAAGAATACAAAAACCAAAAATAAAACATTGATTCTGTCATTAGAATTCATGCTTGATCAATATTCTCATCACCTTTATGGGGTGAAAAACAGTCATAAATATCAAATTTTGTAATATCATCATCATATTTCAAAGCCTGGTCAGCAAAATTTTCTTTAGCATTATTTTCCTTTCCTTTGATAGATTGTTGATAATGAAAAACAAAATGCTTTGGCGTATGACTGGTACGCAGCCAATACACCTTCATTCTACATAGAAAGTTGTTAATTTAATCACTCTTTACTTTCATCATTTGCAGATGTTCATCATTGGACCACATCAGGTGGTGGCCCTTCTTCTATTCATTTGGTGTACGACCACCTTGTGAAAATGAATTTCCTCAGCCCCGATTGCATTGATTATTCCCATGAACTTGATTAAAAGCGGTCACATTCACTTTATGGAATGGAGCTACACCAATAAGTTAGGATTCATGATTTCTCATCAGGATTTCATCATTTTTTTCAGTAAAAATAAGGAAAAAAAGTAATTCATAGTATTTTATAAAACCTTTCTCTCGATATTGTTGTTGCAGAATGAAATTTGAGGCATGGAAAGTAGAATATGTTCTTTCCAACATATCAGTATCAGTGATAGTATCTCCATATAATTTGAGTTGATATGTTATTTTAAACATTGTGGACTTGTACTCACTTACAGATTTCTAATCTTGGAATCACAAATGGATCTACTCAAACCATTCTCTTAGTAGTATTACAAGTCGAATGTGATCATACCTATCCTTGAGATTCTACCACAACACCAAAGGATCCTTCACTATGAGGTACTCATTATTCAAATCCTAATAGAGGTGATGGAGGAGAAATATTAGGGCTCAAGAACGGTCTTGAGCAGAAGCGTGATTTCCAACTTTAATTGATTCATTTGGTCCGTTTTCATCAAAGTTCATCTCCGCATCTAGAGTCCATGAAAAGTAATTCTTCCCAGAAATGTCTAGAGGGAGAAATCCATGCTTCTCAATATTCTACATGGGAAAATTTATCTTACCGGTATGACAAACCTTTTTTACTTCACAGAGCAGTCGTGCTGATAATGTGTTGTGAAATTCGTCAATTTAAGGTGATGTGAAGCGAAAGCATATGACGATGTTGATTTCCTAGGATGAAGATGGAAAAGTAAAACATATCAATCACAACAGATCAAGAAATAATGAACACAAGTATATGGCCACACAAAATCAAAATATTTCCATTTTCATGCCACCGTATTTATAGATTACAAAAGGGTTGATCCAATGGAAAAAATTAATTCCAATATAACGGTGGGAATATAAAATATTTTTCCATATGAAGAGAATTTTTGGGTAATGAATAGACCTCATTCATTTTGATTTATTACATACACACAATTAATGATAATTCCTAACATTGTGTTTAAATTGGGTAGAATTACACATGTTCATCACCCTTATAAAAACACAACAAAGTTGGACTCCTTTAATGATAGTCTAGTTGGATTTTGTTTTTTATATTAATTTTTTTTCTCAAAATAAAAATTCCACAGTTGGTGGAATTTGATTTCGGTGTCCGGAAAAAGTTGGCCACCTGAATCCGGTTAGTCCTGTCAGAAAAATCATTGATGAACTTATTCAATATTTAACATATATATCAAAATATATGTTCTTAATATTTAAAAAAATAAACAAAAATATCGAACTATATTAAAGCTTTGAATGACCATTTCATGGCCGTATGAACTCAATTTGAAGTGTGATCTATTCCGATGAGACCAAAATTAAACTCTCTATTTAAATTTAAATCTAATTAATTTTTCTTGGCTCAGAAAATTCACGCGATTCTCTCTGATACCAATTGAAGGTATCGATGCACAAAATGGAAGCTGGTGGGATGGGGATTTAAATTGTTTTAACTCTAGGATGATGGAATTTGTCATAACCAACAATCTGAGCCTTGGTACGGTCTGTGGATCTCACGTGAATTAAATAGAGCACAAAGTCTAAACCGAAAACATAACTCTTTCTATCTGTAGTCGTGCTTGTCATCTACTTTTCGCCGACGATTTCTTCTTTAAGGATCCAAATAATAATCCCTCTAGATCATCAACATACATTTCAAAAATTTGTTAGAGTGTCGATCATCGAATTTCCGGTGCCAGCACGGAGATCCAATGACACCTTCACCATTTCAATGATCACTGCATCCTTGTTATTATGATGCATGAGGGAGACACAACGAGAAAATTCACCTATGTCCATGGTTTGGAATGGTGGTTGTAGGCCCTAAAACTGTGGCAATAACATATGTCCACGGTTTCGGAAAACTGTGGCTGCTATCACCATGGCAGTAGGGGCCAAGTGCCACAATTAAACCATGACAGTATGGGGTCTACTTCTATGGTTTTAACTGTGGAATTAGGGCTCTTAGTGCCAGGGTTTAACCATGGAATTAAGAGCCTACTACCACAGTTAAAACCATGGAACTAAGGACCATAAGTCCACAATTAAAACCGTGGATATATCATTTACATGGTATAAAAAATGCAGTTCCCCTAGTTACCCACCCCCACTCCCAGTTCCCCCTCCCCATCCAGTCCCCCTGCCCATGGACAACCCCCTTATACCCCCTGGAGAGCCCCCATACACCCCCTAGAACACCCCCCTGCACCACCATCCCCCCCTGTACATCCCCCCTACACCCCCTGTATAGCCCCCTTGCACCCCCTTGAAAACCCCCTACACCCCCCTGGATAGCCCCCTTTCACCCCCATGAACAACCCCTACACCCCCATGCCCCCCTGGACAGCCCCTTACACCCCCTAGACAACCCCCTTGCAACCCCCTTGACACCCCCGTTGCACCCCATTGAACACCCCCCTACACCCCCATGCCCCCAATGGACATCCCCCTTGCACCCCCCTGGACATCCCCTACACCCCCTTGAACGCCCCCTGCACCCCCACACCCCCTAGACAGCCCCCTTGCACCCCCCTTGAACACCCCCTTCACCCCCTGCCCCTATAGATCCCCCTTGCACACCACTGAAAACCACCCCGCACCCCCATTCCCCCCCTAAACAGCCCCTTGCTCCCCCTGGACAACCCCCTTACACCCCTACCCCCCATGGACAGCCCCCTTGCACCCCTTCCCCCCTTGACAGACCCTTGCACCCCCTATAGTAGTCCACCCCATGGACAGCCCCCATGCCCCCTAGAAATCCCCCTTTCACCCCCATGCCCCCCTGGACAGCCCCCTTGCACCCCCACCCCGGCAGTATCCCCCCTGCAAAGCCCTCTCCCCTTTCCAGTTCCCCCTCCCCCATGCCTGTCCTGCCCCGCCCCACCCTTCCAGTTTCCCCTACCCCTTCCCCTTGAAAAAGAACCCAGCACACCCTCCCCCACCTACTAGTTCCCCCTACTAGTCCCCCACCCCACCTTTTCCTCCCCTTTCTAGTCCCCCCCTTCACCCCCACCCACCCTTCCCCCTTGCACCCCCTCCCCTGCCAGTCCCCTCCCCCTGCTAGTTTCCCCCTCCCCCTGCTAGTTTCCCCTCCCCTTGCCAGTTTACCCTCCCCTGCCAGTCCCCCTCCCCCTTCCAGTCCTACTCCCACCCTGCCAGTTTCCCCTGCCAGTCCCCCTCCCCCCGACCTGCCCCCCTTGCACCCCCTATCTGCCCCCCTTGCACCCACTACAAGTCACTCTCCCCTGCCAGTTCCCCCCATACTAGTTTCCAATCCAGTCCCCCCTTTCACCCCTAACAATCCCCTCCCCCTACCAGTTTCCCCTCCCCCCTGCCAGTTTCCCCTCCCCCCCTGCCCCTACCAGTCCCCCTCCCCCTTCCAGCCCCCTTTCCACCCCCTGCCAGTCCCCCTCCCCTGCCAGTTTCCTGCTCCCCTGCCAGTTTCCCCTCTGCCCCCTCCACCCTGCTCCTACATGTCCCCCTCCCTACTAACATCCCAACCCATTAACTTGTATTAGGTCAAAGGATATACTAACCATTGGTGAAATTCCCCATACACTAAATATATTTCATGGGTTTAAAAACAACAAGTACCCAACCCATGTATTATCACAACATAATCATTTAATTACAGATTCAATTGAACATAATTTGAAATTTTTCTAATATGCATTCCAAGAAAATAAATGCATAAAAAAACATGCTAAGAGAATACAAGATGTTTAAATGATAATATTAAATGGAAACTCATAAATAATGAGTTCAATTCCTGTATTTACAAAGACCTTGATAACATGGATGTTAGAATCATAAATTCTAAAATCTTTGATTTTGGGAAGCCTATCTAGTCATGCAACTTTATCCTGCGTTGGGAGTTCATCAACATCCCTCCCATAGAAAACTCTAAATTTTCCTCCCTTACTTGTATCTACATCGAAAAATATATTTAATACAAAAAATAGATTTCTATGTGATTCAAATGATCGTAAGAAATAGATCCTCCCCACTCACCCATCCGAGGAAACACACTCAAAAATGTTCTGAATTTTATTTGAAAAAAAAAACAATGATTTTTTCAGATTGTTTAACATAACTGATAAAAATGATAAATTTTTTTCTGAATGTGATGTCAAATGTACAGAATAGTTGAACTAGAAAACCTTATCAAGACACTCTCCCAATTGAGAAAAAATGTACTACTCATGGACTTAATAACATAACTTGAACAGACACCATCAATATTAAAGATGTTGACTATGATAAAATTAGAAAGACACGGATAAGAAGAAAGATAAAACATGATGACATTGATAACACATGCAAAGGTAAGGAACTAAGATAATATATGGCATGAGACAAACCTGGCATGAAAGGATGAATCCATAAGGTCAATTGAGAAGACATGTACTACTCATGGACTGAAAAACATAACTTGAACAAACACCTTCAACACTAAATATGTTAATGAGTATGATAAAATTCAAAATACATAGTCAAGGAGTATGATAAAACATAATGACACTAAGAGAATATAAAACTGGATTAGCTTTCAAATAATTTGAAAATTTTCCAATATGTATTCATAGAAAATAATTGCATACAAGAAACACCCTAATAGAATACAACATGTCTAAATGATACTATAAAATTGAAACTCTTAAATCATGAGTTCAATTCCTATTTTTCCAAAGGCCTTGATAACTTAATTGTTAGAATCGCAAATCCTCAAATGTTTGATTTTGTGAAGCCTAGCTAGTTGTGACTTTATCAGGCATTGGGAGGTCATCAACGTTCCTCTCATAGAAAACACTAATGAATATTACATTACATGTATCTAAACTAAAAAATATATTTAGTACACAAAACATATTTCCATGTGATAAAAATGATCATAAGAAATAGATCCTCCCCACTCACCCCTCCCAGGAAACACACAGACAAAGGTTCTAAAAATTTGTTTTTCGGAAACAAAACAAAAATGACTAATTTTTTTTCAGATTGCTTAACATAACTGATAAACATGATAGGCAGTTTTTAGAAAGTAAGGTCAAATGGACCTTAATAAGTTCATACAAGAAGAAAAATAATAGAATACATGATGTTTAAATGATATATTAAAATAGAAACTTCTAAATCATGAGTTCAATTCCTGTGTTTCCAAAGGCCTTGCTAACTAGGATGTTAAAATCATAAATTCTCAGATGATTGATTTTGTGATTCCTAGCTATTTGTGTGAGACAATTAATGAGTATGACAAAACATGATGACATAGATAACCCATGAAAAGGTAACACACTAAGAGAATATACAACAAGATTCACATACACATAATTTGAAATTTTTTCAATATGGATTCCTAGAAAATAAGTGCATACAAGAAACACATTAAGAGGTCCAATACTTTTGTTTTTTAATTCCTCATACTTTCAAGGTATGGAACATCTACAAAAAGTACCCTTTATGAGGCATCAAAAAATATAAATAAAAGATACCATGGGGAAGAAACATTGACACATGGATAGTGAATATGACATTTCCCATGAAAGGTTCTAAGATTCAATTATTGTCATCTAGCATCCTGCAAGAAGTTGTAGAATTTTTGACATGTTTATATGATACAGTTCAAGAAAAAAATCCTTCAAAAATATTATACAATTGAAATTTATCATCCTAGTGAATTTTAGGTGAAACCATAGATATACTTGTTCAAAATATTTGAATAAAAGGGATTATAACCATCAAACTATTCAATCAATTAAATCCATAGTGTGTTGAGAAGTATATCTATACATTTCCAATATTTGGAAACACCAGAAAACATAAATTAGCATGTATATAAATTTATTCATATTAATTACTTTAATGAAACAGATCAAGAATAGATGATGGGTCATGGATTTCAAAATCACATGAAAAATATCTTATTGTAATTAACCATAAATATTTCAACAATAATTTCATTTTAATGTGAAAAATTTTATACCTTAATTTCAGGATCCCTGGTGAGGTAATTATAAGAACTTGGAAAAAGACCTCTTGAAACATGAATGTCATTTCCACTTGTACATGAAATATAATTTCAAACAACTTATGGATCACAAGCCTAAATTTATGTAGTACCTGAATATCATGACTTTAACAGTACAAATTTGAATTCATGAAGAATATTGAGTAAAAAATTCAAAATATTGAATAACAAATTAGAATGTAAATAATTATCATCTCACAATAAATAAAAAACAACCAATTTAAATAGAGGAGTTTAAAATCAATAATTTATCAGTGCTGAAATTGAAATTCTTATAGCAGTAAGATACCATGATAGAAAATAAGATTCACACAAAGAGTAAATATACCACATGGCAAAACATAAATATTTCATTATAGAAGTAACATGCCTTCGCATCAAAAAATTAATTAGATAAATTTTTACCACATGGTAAACACATATAGATTATTCCCACATGGTAAATGCAGAAATATTCATGGTAAAAGCATATAGATTATTCCCACATGGTAAATGTAGAAAACTTCATGAACAAAATCCGAGAATCTGTATGGAATAAAGGATAGACCTTTTTGAAAAAAAATATAAAAAATTAGGAAAAAATATCACCATGTTAATCCTATTATAATAAAAAATTCATAATAAAACAGTGAAATAACATAATCCAGGGGTGTTACATCCTCACTCACCTATTGATGATATGTTTAATACCAAATCCTTAGATTCAGATTTTGACTTTAATCTTGAAACTTCTATTTCTTTAAAACTATATAAAACACATTGAATGTAAATATAATATGAATAAATATCATTGATGAAAAAGAATCATATTATATATGAATAAATTTTTTTTATAAGTTTTAATTTAGAAAAAAAAACATGTATTAAATTTTTTTAAACATACGTAAACATTATGCTTCTTCATGAACAAACACAAGTAAAATTTAACTTGTAAAGTGGATTTTTTCCATACTGCATCCTGGTGATCAACACCAAAGAAATGAAAATAATAACTCAGTTGGATAAAAAAATCATAATTGATTATGATCTCAGGGAAAGTATGAGTACAAAAATATAAAATAATTTCTAAACATATCTATGAAGATTCATAGTAAAACAATAAAGACAATGCATGTTCAAAAAAATCCATGATCAATGAAAATTTATCTAGTAGTTAATTGAAAGAACATTGAAATATTTTCAATCTTCATGGGTGGATAGAAATACATTTCTTGTCCAGAAGATTAAACATGTGTAAAATGATGATAAACATGAGAATGAGTTACTATATTTATCACATAGAAGATCAATGTGGTACTCACTATCAAGATTAAATTATACAGTAAATATACCTACATACTAATAATTAAAAAAAATCCAAATATAAAAAAACACATAACTACACTTACATGAGTCTCCCTATAAGACAAACCATCAAAGAAGTCTGGAACTAGCTCACAAGTACCTAAAACACAAGGTAGAACATAGTAGTTCTCATCACCTAAAATTATGGTAAAACAAAACATCTTATAAACTTCACAAAGAATATAACTCAATAAACAAGAATAGTGTAGTAATTATCACAAGGTTCATCGATGGATCATTGGATGAAGTTATAAATCTAAAAATTCCATGTGAAATAATCTTCACGTTACAAAAATCATGATTGGTTCATCATGAAGGAATTTCATACCATAATAAAGGAAACAGCCCCCGATCCCTCTTGGACACCCTCCTGGACACCACCCCGGACAGCCCTCCTCCCTACTAGACAGCCCCCTGATCCCTCCTGGACACCCCCTCCAAAAAATTCCCCAATACCTTCTGGTAAAAAGCATGCCTTGATGTTTGTATTTGTGTAACAGAAACAAGTTTAGAATTCAGAGATGGAGAATAGTGAGTTCTCAGGGAATTGAAAACCATAGTAGTTTTTTAGACATGTTTTGATGAATAACATGGCCTCTAAGGGGTGAGAAGTGTTAAGGTGGGGAGTTTGTAATACCCCACAGGTTTCCGATTCATTATTTTTGGATGAAATTTGTGTTTTTAATATGAAGCATGGGTTGTTGCTTAAATTAGAATTTGGATCAGAAATCTGAATAGAAAATGTTCCTAAATGGTATTTTTGGATTTGGTTTTAGTCCCCAATTGGAACCTCTAAGGTTTGGGTGGAGGTTGGTGGAGGTTCAGGGTGAAAAATAACTTAAATTTAAGCTACCAAATCCTTTCATGTTGTGAACCATCAGGTTTATTCCATGAATGAGGTTAGTTGAAGGGAGAACCCCCTATCTAGAACATTTCCAGCTATGAACCTCAGTTCAAGCCATGAAATTACTAGGGGTAGGGATACATGTTGTGAAACCCCTAGTCACACCGTTAATCATGCCCAGGTGGATTTATTTTAATAGGTTAAATTCTATCTTTTTCTGGGTTAAGTGTTTCACAATTATGTTACTTAAGAAAGTGTTATGTTTCCAAGGCCAGTTTTTGTGTTTGATGAAATGAAAACAATGATTTTATTTAAGTTTTAGATTTTTATTGGAATGATCGGTTCATGTTTTCTCAAAATGAGGGCACTAGCATCTCTAAATTGAAGTTAATTTCATTTTCAACTATTGAGTTGGCGGAAACTTTCTACTAGTTTATGTTGAAGGCTTAGGGAAATCATGTAAAAGAGGTGAAAATGTCATTTTAAAGAGCCAAGACCAATTTTCATAGAATATAAACATTATATAACAATAAAACAAAGTTTTTAAAATACTCTATCAATTATAGAATTCAACATAAAGGGTTAGGTAGAGGTAGCTTACCTCAACCTCAAGGCGCACTGTTTTTGACGACGACAACTCGAATCTTACTTTTTTTCCGCTAGCACGCATATGCAACTTCACATATATATAAGGAAACCTTGCCCCTATGTAAATATTTACATGTTCAAATATGTACAAGGGGTCCTTAGATATATTTTTATACTTTCATATACCCCTTTACAGTTACACATGTATGCATTTTTCATATCTATAAATAAGCACACCTAGCCCCAATATATATATATATATATTCATAGTCCCATGAGTGAATATATACAAAGGGGGAACTTATATATGTATCTGCCTAAATATTCATACACATGTAATCCTTCGTCAACGATAACTCGAATCCACCTCAATGACATCCAGAAAGAAATACAAAAATATAAAGAACCCAAAAATCACAAAATCCCTAATTAAAATTTGGCCAAAGAATAAAAACAGAATAAATATTACCCAAATATGATGTTGAACTCACTGTAATTGATGAAGGTGGATAGAACCGGCCTCATCATAAGAAACCACCTGTAAGAAAATATTGTGAAAAGAAATGAGATATAACGACTTCTTATATATATGTGATAAATGATGATAAATGATACATGAATCCATTACCATTATAGATTATATAATTCCTTTCTATTATTACCACAATATCATCATTTAGTCACTCCCATTAGACTGATAATTTATGGTGGTCATGTCAACAAAAAAAACCACAAACACACACATTGTTCATCATAATATCAATAATCATTGCATCAGTACATGCATAAACAATAGAAATAACACATCCATGAAGCATACCCCGTTCTTCCATATTATCATTTCAATTCCATATTCTCTTATTATAATTTCTTTCCCATATATATCTCAATTACCATATAAAATCATATAAAAAAAGTTGTGCATGGTTAGTATATAATCATCAAATATTATATAAATGAATTCATATTCATCATCTATTTCTCATTCCCTTACATTTTCCCTATTCTGTTCATTTACAAAACACTTCCAAAATTTGATTTCCATCCCACCAGCACCACTCCCCCCCAGCCCCCACCCCCACTGCCCACCAGCACCAGTTCCCCCAACAACATCCCCCTGCACCACTCCCCCAGCCCTCTAGCACCACACCCCCATCCCCCCAGCCCTCAGTCCCCCACCACCCCCTTGCACCACTACCCCCAGCCCCCCAGAACCCTCCCCCCATCCCCCTCAGAAAACACACCCCCACCCCCTCCCCCTCCCCCCACCCTCAGGACCCCACCCCCCTGCACCACTCCCCCCCATCCCCCCAGCACCCCCTGCACCAGCCCCCCTGTAACATCTCGGTTCCGGAAGCCACCTAGAGATGCCTCGTACCCAGTTGGTCACATGGCCTCAAGCACATTTTCCCAAACACCAGAGGTTGCCGACAAACAGCGAGGGCCTTGGGTGTAATAGTGGGGAAACTATGCCCTCATTAGCAGATTATATAGTATAAGTAAAACAGATACACAGTAGCGGAAGCAGTAATAATACCATACAAAAGTAAAAAACATAATAATGAATGTAAGAAAAAAACAGAGCACATATATAAATGATGCATGATACATATGTTTAGGAAAAAACCAAACACATCACAATTCTGAAACACAGTAAAAAAACAAAGTAAAAAAAAGCAGATAAACTCCTCAACATCGTAATCCTCTGATTGGTCCCATGCTCTCCAACTCCTCATCAATCAAGTACCTGAAGTAGAATGGAGCTTTCCCATATCTATACCTGCAGCAATATAATCTATTTGGGCCCAAAATCATTACCCAAAGAGGTTGTGAGACTAAATTCTAGTAGGCAACCACCAAAAGATATGTTCCTATCACTCAGTGAGTATATATGGCTTCCTCTCCTATCTCCAGCCAACATAAGGGTGATTAGAATGGCCTATCGTACAAAGCCTCATAAAGTGTCATCTGAATAATTTCTTGAAAACTATTATTGTAGTAAAACTCCAAAATAGGTATGTGATTCTCCCAAGAACCTCCAAAATCTTGGATGCATGCTCGAAGCATGTCCTCAAGCACCCGAATCGTATGCTCGGACTGGCCATCTGTCTAGGGATGGTAAGTTGTACTCAAAAGAACTTGTGTACCCAAAGCCTTTTGAAGCCCTTTCCAGACCCGAGAAGTAAAACATGAGTCCTTATCTGAAACAATGGAGTGTGGAACTCCATGTAGATGTACAATAGATCTGATGTACAACTGTCCCAGCTCATTTAAACTGATGGTATCCATGATCGGAAAGAAGTGATCAACCTTCGTGAGTCTTTCGATGACAACCCAAACTACATCATTCCCTCAAGACGACCATGGAAAACCTGTCACAAAATCCATCGAGAAGTCATTCCACTTCCACTCGGGAATGGATAACTGCTATAATATCCCTACTGGTAACTGATGTTCGGCCTTCACCTACTGATAGGTGGAACACCTCATAACGAAACCATCAACATCTCTATTCATATCTGGCCCCCAATACTGACGTTGTAGATCACGAATCATCTTGGTGACACCAGGATGAACTTCCCAAATAGAGGAATGAAAGTCCCACATTAGCTCCTCGCGTATGTATGCTGACACCCATATGCTCCCCTGGAATGGAAAGATCTCATCCTCACCTATGGTCCATCCAGGAAGGGGGTCCACTCCTGACACGCTCTCTCATAGGAATAGGCCTTCAGAATCTGATACCTGCCTCATTCGCACTTGATCAAGAAAAGTAGAGGTAACAGATATAGAAGATAGAAATGTCTTCCCATGTCTATCGTGCACCTCCAAATGAATCTCAGAGAACAAATCTATAAACTGCCACTCACTACTGGCCTCCCAAATTGCCTACATCTATGTCCTCGTGCTCAATGCGTCAGCCACCGCGTTGCCTTTCTCGGGTGCATAGGTAAGCTCAAAGTCATAGGATTTAAGGTACTCAACCCACCTTTGTTGTTTCAAATTTAGATCAAGCTATGCGAATATATACATGAGAATTTTGTGGTCGGTGAAAACCACAAAGTGATCTCCCAGAAGATAATGTCTCCAACAACGTAAAGCATAAAGAACTAAAGCCAACTTGAGATTGTGAATCAGGTAGTTCTTTTCATGTGGCCTCAACTGCCGAGACCCATACAAAACGACTTCTTCCCCCTGAATAAGCACTGCTCCTAGCCTGATACCTGAAGCATCATAGTAAATAGTATAGCTCTTTCCTGACTTTGGAAATACAAGTATCCGTGTTGAAGTCAACCTCCCTTTTAGCTCCTGAAAGGCTTACTCAAGAGAATCTAACCACAAGAACTTTTCAACCTTCTTAGTCAGACATGTCAGTGGTGCTGCTAAATGTGAATAGTACTATATGAAGCGTCTGTAGTATCCAGCCATCCATAGAGAACTACGTACCTCAAAGAACTTCTTCGGCTGCTCCTAGGAAACTACTACTCTCACATTTTATGGGTCTACTGATACTCTCTATGAGATAACATGACCCAAGAAGTGAATCTAATCCATCCAAAAGTGGCATTTTGAGTGTTTTGTATATAAATGATGCTGTCTCAATGTACTCAAAACAATCTCAAGATGGGTGGCATGGTCGTGTCGAGTGTGAGAGTACACCAAGATATAGTCTATGAAGACTACCATTAAATAATCCAAGTATGGATGGAACACTTGGTTCATCAGTTCCATAAAGACTGCAGGCACGTTCATGAGACCGAACGACATAACTATGTACTCGTATAGACCATAACTGCTCCGGAAGGCTGTGAGAGGTATATCATATGGTCTAATGCACAATTGAGGGTAACCGGACTTTAAGTCAATATTTGAGAACACCCGAGCTCCTCGAAGTTGATCAAAGTGATCGTCAATCCTCGACAAGGGATATCAGTTATTGACCATCAACTGGTTCAACTTCCGACAATCCACACACAATCTATGGGTACCATCCACCTTCTTTGAAAACTGGGCAGACGAACCCCAAGGAGAAGTACTTGGTCGGATGAAACCCTTTTCCTGCAACTCCTCTAAGTGATTCTTGATCTCCTGTAACTCGGGTGTAGCCATCCTATAAGGAAGTATGGACACCGGTTCCACTCCTAGCGCAAGATCAATAGAAAAGACTACCTCATGCTCCAGAGGAAAACCTAAAAAGTCATATGGAAAGAGATATCTGAATCGATCCACCACTGGAGGAAAGTACATATGTGAAGTCCCTTAGTCATCAAGATATTGACTACCAATCTGGGCTGTAACTCCTCCCAACCCATGATGCTCGGGTGCTACTCTGCTCTCCTAGACATCCCATTCTCCCTTATGAAGGAATGATTTACCTCCCAGTGATGTGAAACTCACCCTATGGTGATATCAATTGACAATAGCCAAGAAGGGAAGTAACCCATCCATTCCAAGAATGACGTCATAGCCTATCATCTCTAGGACATAGAGGTCCCATAAGAAGTGACACCCACCAACCTCCAAAGGGAACTCCTTGCACTGACGTACACTAGCTGTTCTAGTTCCCAACGGAGTGTCTAGAGTCAAGATATAGGCAGAAGAAAAGATAGAGAGACCAGGTCTCTCCACAATAGATAAAGATATAATGCTATGGGAATACCCTGTATCGAAAAGAGAAGAATCTAAAACTGAGGTAACTAAGATCGTACCTCGAACTGTAGAGGGTCTTGGATCCTGCTCTAGCTGTGTCTGCTCCACTGAAAAAGTTTGACCTACAATGTGGCCTTATGACCCTGCCTGACCACTCTGAGCTGATCCACCCAGCTGTCGCTGAAAGCTTGGTGACTGACCACCATGTCCACGACCTCCAGCTCGGCCTGAATGGCCGGAAGAACTCCAGTTTCCAAACTGGTGAGAAACTGGTGGTGCTGCTCCTAAAGGAGGAGTCATAGAAGATCCCCTATCACCAATTTATAGTGATAAGATCTGATAGAAATGATGAAGGTGCCTTATCTTGCCACAATATTGGCACTCCACTGGGTCTCTTGGGCAATGGGGCCTCATATGCCTGCGCTTCCCGCACTGGTAGCACACTACCTGGCTACCTAAAGAAGTGTCTCACCTCCTTGGATCACCACACGAAGACTCCCTACATTACTTTATACTATTAGTAGAAGGGATACTAACTCCAAATTTCAAGCCACTCTGACTCACAACTCCAGAATCCCTCAGATTGCGCTCCGTGATCAGCACCTGATTGATTATAGAGGTGATGGAATTCAACTTGAAGATGTTCACCTGAGATAAAATGTCGTACCTGAGACCATCCTCAAACGTCCTTACCAATAATAACTCATCACCTCTTGGGATGGGTGTGAAGCACTAAAACTCTATAAAGTGAGAAGAATACTCCATTACAAAAAGAGTGTCCTGCTCCAAACTCATGAACCCTTGGTCTCAATTGGCCCTCAAAGTCTCCAGGTAGAAGTATTCATTGAAGGCACGTTGGAACTCATCCCATGCCATAACCTACTGGCGTCTAGCCTATGAGATCACATCCCACAATCTCTTGAAAGAATACTGAAGCATATATGTAGCGAGCTTCACCATCATCTTTGGAGGAATATCCAGATGCTCGAAGATAGAAAGCATGGCTTCTTACCATGACTCTACAGCCTGAGGTCCTCCTTCCCGTATAAAGGTGGGAGGATGTTTCTGCTGAAAGACCCATGTCAAATCTACCATAGAAGGGGCAGGATGCGGTACTCCGTGGAAGGTCTGCATGAACCTCATAAAGCCCTCTCGGAACTTTGTGTCAGCACCTGTGTCTGAAATGACAGCTAGTGCCAAGACTGGCAGAACTGGAGGATCTACAGGTAGTCCTTGATCATCCATTTTTGGTGTCTAATCACTTCCCTATAACTAGCGGACAATCGTAGGACATCTAAGTGGAATGACTCTTCAAGGTCAAACACAAACCTTAGATCAAGATTAAAAGGGACTAAAAACCTAAAGTATAAGAAGGGAACAAGAAAAAGAAAAAATTCACATTTTAAAAAACATGACTACACGGCGTTTATGTCCCCTACACGGTGTGTTCCCCTAATCCATTCACATGGGCATGTAATCCTACCACAACTGGGTGTGTAACACCCCAAACAGACGACATGTTTTCCTAACACATGACATGCACTGAATCTTTTTCCCCTTCCCGAGTCCCCTTACACGGCTAAGCCACACGGTTCTCCTAAAATAAGACTACACGGTGTGTTCGTTACAAGAATGACAAGTACTAGATGAGATTCACTGACCCATGTTGTTAGTGACACGACCAGATACTCGCGTTATACTACACGACGTGTTCCAGATGGACATGACGTGTAGTAGGAAATACTCAACTGACCCATGTTGTTATAACACGGCTAGTTAAACAGTTCTTACAACATGGCATGTACATACGGTACACGGCATGGCCTACCAAAGATTTCTCAGCCCCGTGTCACATTCCACACAGCCTGTGACATAGTTAGAGACTACACGACGTATACGTAGAGTACAAGGAATGTACTCAATAAACATTGTTCCTTCCCAAACATAAGAACACATGGCATGTATTTGACATTACACGCCGTGTATTCTGGGTTTTTCCAGAAAGTATGCCTCGAGAACTACTCTAGAACCCAAAAAACACTAAAACAAACATTTAAAGTTCCAAATTCCGATCCTTGAGGGCCCATACTCCCCGCTGATCAAATCTTGGCATCTTACACATGTCATAACCAAGGAAAACAAGTCAATGATCCAACAAATTCCAATCCATGAGGGCCCATAACACCTCAAGAACCAAAGTTTTGGGTTCATTCAAAAAAAAACCTTACAAAAATAAATACCCCATCAAACAGTAGGTATTCTATCAACGCATCTATCACAATATCATGCATATCTAGCACGACATCTATCACAACAACATGCACTCGCTAATGCACCCTAAATGCCTTGATAAGAATGCATGACATGTGATTTCTAGCAAGTGCCTATATGATGCCTGAGATGGACTACCCTTATCTCATCAGGTTGGGATAGAAATAGAACCTCAATAACATCAATGGTAATATCACAAAACATGTGAGTCACCCAACATTGTAATCAAATCAACTGTAAAATTTAAGAACTAGTAAATTGCAATAAACGAGGTAGATTGGTTTTTCCATGTACACAGGTTAGCTACTCCCAAGCACAACTTATTAAAAAGAACCTATTCTATCCTATTCTTTGCTATAGGCTCCAAACAGTAAGTCAAGAAGAAAAGAATTCCTTTGATACCACTTTGTATCGTCCCGGTTCCGGAAGCCACCAAGAGGGGCCCCGTACTCTGTTGGTCACATGGACTCAAGTGAATTTTCCCAAATGCCAGAGGCTTCCGACTAGTAGTGAGGGACTTGGGTGTGATAGTGGAGAAACTATTCCCTCATTAGCAGAGTACACAGTATAAGTAAAATAGATACACAATAGCATAAGCAGTAATAATACCATACAAAAGTAAACAACAGAAGACTGAAAGTAAGAAACAACTAGAGCACATATATAAATGATGCATGGTACATATGTCTAAGAAAAAAAATCCAAAAACATCACAATGATGAAACAAACTACTAATCAAAGTAAAAAATAAATCAGATAAACTCCTCACCATCACAAGCCTCAGTTTGGTCCCATGATCTCCAGCTCCTCAGCAATCAAATACCTGAAGTAGAATGGCGCTTACCCTTATCTATACCTGCAGTAATATAATCTGTTTGGGCCCAAAATCATGACCCAAACAGGGTGTGAGACTAAATCCCAGTAGGAAATGACCAAAAGATCCATGCCTATTAGTCAGTGAGTATATATGGCAGGCAATAAGTAAACAGAAGCAGTAAACAAGGAAGTACTCAACAACAAAAATTCCTACAGTTAAATTTCATTCAATTCCATATATCAAGTAAGAATATAATCAAAGCAGGTAACCCTCTGGTTGAACTCATAGCCTAACCGCTCTGGTTCAACCAAAAATGTACAAGTAACCATATAGGAAGTACACACATTCTAACCCCTCTGGTTCAGCTTAAGCATAGACTCTCCGAGGAAGCAATTTCCATCAATTACTCCTATAGTATCGTTTCAGTAACTAAAGGCTCTCTGGAGAAGCAATTACGTCACATTCCCCCTATGGCTTGCGTCGAGGAACTACAGACACTCTGAGGAAGTACTTGTGTCAATTCCCCCTATGGTCTCACATCGTAACAGTAAAACAGACACTCTGAGAAGCCCTTACATCCATTCCCCCTATGGTCTACTACACCAGGTTCTCACAGCCCTATGAAAGTCAACAAAGTACAGAAATGCGTATCGGCCAAAGTAAACCTGAAGAATTACTTGGATAAATAGTCTACAATATAATAGTATGTCAGACAAACAAAACACTCCATCCTACAACACTAGGCATGGGAAACAGGTAAGACAACCTAACAGTCTATGCAAGACCAAATGGTCATAAACAGAACATACATTGGAAAACACTTAAAAAGAATAGCAATTAACCCTATTCACATTCAATTAACCTCTACTCTAGCATACAAGCATAGCAGGCAATTAACAGGGCTAAAACAGGAAACCCGCAATACCCTGTTCAAGGGTATTGGGCAACTTTGAACATATAAATCAAAGACTATCTACGGAAAGGCAAAAACCACCTACCTTGGTTTTGGGGGATTCCTATACGTGAACCTCAATCCTTGAATCTCCCAATAACACCTCAGATCTACAAAAATGCCAAAAAAAGTTCAACCGATGATAACTCTTGGAAGAGGAAGAATCAAGAAATGAAGTTCTAGAATGAGGAAGAGCTTACCAAGGTGATCACAATGCAATCAATGGCGGTTAAATGAGAGATCAGATGCTCGCTCGAGGACTTGGAGAATATCTGTGGTCGTACTCTCTCTCTCAGACGAACCCAACCTAGAAGGAGGGATTTCTGTCCATTAGATGCGACCCTGGTGCATTTAATGAAAAAAAAGAAAGTACATGTCATGTAATTTATAAGCACATAGCGTGTACTTTCCTTTTCTGGCCCCCGCATTAGGTAGTCTCTAGGTCACCAGACATGACCAGCACCCGACTACCCGCAGTAGCCGAGTACATGGTGTGTACCCATAAAGTACACGACGTGAACTTAGGAAATTTCTAGAAATTCATCTTTTTCTCAAAAACACCAGAAAAAGGAAAACATACCTGAAAAGAAGATCTGGGTTCTTACACCCCCACCCCAGCCCCTCCCTCCCAGCCCTCATCCCCCCACCTACACCCCCACTGCCCCCCAGCACCAGCCCCCCCAGCACCACTCCCCCTACACCAGCCTCCCTGCACCCCCCCCAACGCCCCAACCACCCAGCCCCCCAATACCCCCACCCCCACCCCCACTGCCACCAACCCCCCCAGCACCAGTCCCCCCTACATTAGTGGAGAATAATGGTCTCAATCCTCACCCAAAATTCCTCCATGTTCATTTATAAGTCAAATATATCCTCAATAAACTGTTGATGCATAAGGGTACTAATATAATTTTAACCTATGAACAACAACTAAAAAAACTATCCTATTATCTATTTTTGAACATCATTGAATTTCCATATAAACACTCATTCTTATGAAACTATTTCCAATGATATTTTTATAATTAATGTTTTGTTTAGTAAAGAAACATACAATAGAAAGGCACCAAAACCACTCTAATAGGAAAACATCCATCAGTTATGATTTGTGTTTGGACATCACCATCCAAATAACCATTTACATTGAAACATGGAGAAATCTTCTGTAATCCCAAAAATAGTATGTCTATGTGATCACAAAAACGATTTTATATGAGGAAACCCACAAATATAGGTATATACCTCCCAATAATCACCATGGATCTCAATCACTAAACATTAATCATAGGCATATATAAAAAATAATAATAAAATTACTTGGTTCAATTAATTAATTAAAACATAGATATATAATAACAAAAAATAAAGTTAGCTGTACCACACAAAAACGAATACAAGCCCATATCAAAGTATATCATAATTAAAATAAATTAATTTAATAACAAAAATAAAATATAAAAAACATGTATATATAGATATTGGGATCTATTGTTCCTACTAATGTTGCATGAAACTACAAAATATAAAAAAACTGTAACAAAAACACCATCAATGTAAAATCAAATTTCCATTACACATTTTTTAACCAAGTACATGGAAACTCCCATAGATGAGTCCGAAAAAACCATTCCCCATTATATAATATTTTATTATAGTCAAAAAAATAAGTCCGATATAATCCATGATCAAATAAAGTAGAAAAAATTTAAAATTCATCCTTGAAAGGGAAATACCAAAATTCATCACCGAATACAAAAAAAGGAATCAATAAAGGATTATGAACAATGGAAATATATAAATGAAGAAGAGTGAAAATGATTCTATACATGAGAAAAACATAAATTTATCAAAAAATTATCAATAGAATGATTTTATGGTTTCAAGAAAATCCATTTGAATGAGTGGAATTCAATGAATCAAAGTGATATCATGATTAGAAGGAGTTTGAATTGGAATAATATTCCCCCTATTAAGAGTCTCATGCATTTTAACATTGATACAAATGAGATATAAGGATAAAATTTACTAATTTCACAATTTCTATAAAAACCATAATGTTGAATGTTCATAAAAGACATTTTGGTGCATGAAATGGTGTTATTAATGCAATATAAAAAATGATATGGGATATATTGTGTTTCAAAAACAATGATCATTTATTCTATCACTAGGGCTGGTGCACAAAACCCAGAAAAGCTAATTTTCAGGATGTTTTAGATAGTGAGAAATCAAAAAATAACCTATAACTCATCCAAGATAACCAAAGTCCCCCAGAAATATCTAAAATAAGGTTAAGCACCAACAAAAGTACAATAATAGAATCAATTATTTTCCTAAAAGGAACAAAATTATTAGGAAATTACATTATGAAATTGTCAAAAATAGGTGATTCGAGGAAGAGGGTGGCCCGAAGGGGGAGGCAGAGGTGGAGCCGCTTCGGAAGAAGAGGATCACGAGGAGGTTTGGTGGATGCATCGTCATCAAAGGATATCAGGAGGTGGGTGGAATCATCGGGCGAGGAGGTTCGCCGACTCGCGTGGAGGAGAAATCGACACCAGGGGTGGAATCGCGAGGGTTGGGGGCATAGAACCACGAGTAGATTAAGAGCTGTGGGGATATATTAGGCTATAGCCCTGGTTTTTTTAAACTGTGGCTATATAAGTGTGGCAATATCCTATAATTCTAGTAGTGAGAACTTGATCTGATCACCTAGATCAAGAGTTTATCTCTCTAGAATGTGGGATATGAGAGAGAATCTACCAATATATTTCAATGAATAATAATTAGAAAGATCCTCTCTCATCTTCTAAATAGTGGATTCTCAAATACCCAAAATATAACAACCATGGTCTTTATTACACATTTAATCATGATTTATTACATAAAATTGCACTTAATACAACATAGAATATTGATAGGACTAGTGTCTTTGGTGATTATGAACATTACATGACAACTTAAGATATAAAATACAACATCTTTATTGAAAATTTCTTTTACATGACAACAAAATTCCTTTGTACTTAGCATTGTATGGGATAACCTGAGGAAATACATAAGAAAAGGGTGATCTATAAAGCTAGTTAGGGAGTAAACAAGGCATAACATGAATAATACAATACATGTTAGGAAATAGGCATATTAATGGAGCACCAAAGATACATGAACATAAAGACATCATATAACATGATTATCATTACATGAAAATGTGGAAACAACTTAAAATACTACATCATTAACATAAAGGAATCAGTTTAACCTCTGTCCCAACATGATGGAAAAAAGTCATATAAAGGAATTAGATAAACCCCTATCCCAACATTATGTATCATGATACTAATTATTACACAATGCATTGGAGAACTATCAGGGCACACCCTTCATAATCATTTCAATATCATGCTTAGGTGTGTCACATAGATCATATAACATGGATTCATTGAACATCACCATTTATTCCACGATAAAGGATTGTGGAATACAAACATAATAGTATATAATAACTATGTATATGTGAATAAATTTGAATACCCTTGACAGATAAATGGGCATCGTATTCACAACATACTGAGTTTGGCATGGAAAATCGCAGTGCAATTTCGACAGCATAACAGCATCATATGAGGATTCATAAAATGGGTTGATGAGAGATAAAGGGGTATCTAATCCTTTAAAAATTACATTTGAAGTAAGGGTATCATGGATTATAACATCCCAACATATGAAATGGAATTTGATATGCATAATATAAGAGAAATGATTGAATGGAAATGAGGAGATATAAATTCCTTACGTAATTTCTCATGGTAACAGGTGTACATGGGAGGGATTAATGAGAGTAAAAGGGGAATATCATCATTCAAAAATAATAAGGGAAATATGGGGTAGGTGAGAAAACATACCCCATAATTTTTAACTGAAAAATAAAAGGGTATAACAATATAAGGAATCTTGGACAAAAATGAGAAAGGAAGGAAAGTGAGGACCCCTTACTTGGATGTGTGATCCCAAAGGCTTGGGAGAGGCTTATTGGGATCTTGGGGGAACCTTGGTAGGACTATAGGGAGTGTATATCAGAGTGAAGTTGAGATTCAAGGATTTTTAGTGAAGAGGAATGGGTGCTTGGGTGGGTTTATATATGAAAGGAGGTGGAATTATTTGTTATTTAGGTTTTGGACACTACAAACTAAAATATTCAAAACCAAAAACCATTCCAAGGTTTTTTACAGAGTGGAAAAATTATATAATAAGGCCATGGCCCAATGATATTAAAATATTTCCCTTTATTATGTGGAGGTGAGCCATACTCTCAAGGAAATGAATTTAAAATCATAAAATATATTATGCATTTTGCAGGATTCACTAAGGCATTATGAAATAAGTCCAATAAATCAAAAATAACATTATTTTAAAGTTAAAAAATAGATTTTTTCTAAGATCCATTTTATGGTATTTATTATATCACTATTTTGTTAGTATGATGTCCTAAAACACACTATATTTATATATTATTTAATTTTTACCAAAAAATTCAACTATCTCTGAAAATTATGAAAAATTCACTGTTGGATAATTTCAACATCATTATTCCAAAAATAATATTAATTTTATCTAAATAATTTTCTATATATGTGAATTTTTACTTTTAAAATTAGAACCAACATTTATTGAAAATTTACGGGGTTTGACAAAAATAGTTTTTAAACCTTATAAAAATTACATTTGAATTCATAAAAATTATATAATCAATTATTATTAAAAAAATTAATTTCAAAATATTATTTTATTAAAATATTAATTATTTCAAATTTTCATTAATTCCTTAAAATAAATTCTTTAAAATTACACTTTCTGTTTTATCGTATAAAAATATAAATCTTATCAAACTGATTACCAAATAATTTATAGATAAGTAACATATATAATCATCATTTATAATATTTTTTTAATATTGTTAATAAAAAAATTATATTAATATAATAATTTATATATTTCTTAAAAGAGCCATTTTTACCTGAAAAACCAAATCATTAATTTTTTAAGAAAGACTATTCCCATAATAGAATTGATGGAATGAGAATTTAATTTATAAAAATTTATTACGCAATAAGTAACTAATACCTTATTACATAACCACTTATAACACCCAAATAATACCTAAGGGTAAGGTGTGCAATGGTGACAGACTATTGGGGTGACTCAGATAACATCACCCGGGTGGTAATCTCTATTTACCTGTACATCTCCTGTAGGCAATTTTGTTCAAGATTAACATGTTGAAACTCGTCTTGGAATTGGTAAAGAGAAAAGACTAGTGATTCCACCTATTTTTTTGCTCCAAAAAACGATCTTTGTATGACCCAAGTCTACAGGATGAGGCCATGTTCTCATTTTTTTGTGTCGAAAAGAATTTTTTAAAACCTTATATTTATATCAGTTGTGTTATCACTCTTAAATTGAGAAATTATCAACTGTAGTTATAATTAACGGTCATTTAAACCCAACATAAAAATAGTGATTTTGTTTTCTTTATCCATAACACATTAAAAGAATGGTAATTGTATTCATAAATTATTGGGTCATAACACAGAAAGGGTTCCCAGACCCCCATATATTTAACATCCAATAAATAAGTAATAAATAATAATTATGAAAATCTATTCTACATCATAAATATTATTTTTATTTTATAACATACTTGTAATATTGATTAAATATATTACATGATAAAGTTGAGTTATTTAACTCGACTCATAATTCCCACTAATATTAAAGAAATCAGGAATATTAAAACTACATTCATTCAAATAATATTTTCCTCACATTTACATAAATAGTTGTAAATGATTTTAAAAAATAAATTCATTGTAATTATTTTTTACTTCAACAATAATGAATTATTTATCTATCGGTGATCGATAACTTGGAAAACACCAGGACCCTATGGTGGCCCCCACCATATCCTTTTTACATATTCACCAGAATATGGTGGATTCTTGAATACGCACTGTGTAATATAATCTCTTTGTCTTTAGATATCTCATAAATCAGGACACACACTTGTGTTATAATCCTCTATTGATTTGTTTTTTTGTTGATATTACTAGATGGATTTACCCTATACTACCTTGTACAAGGATTTATGAAGGTACTACCATACTGAACAACCATGCTCGATATATATTACTTCCTCAAACTGGATGTGAAAGATATTTAATTGACCATTCAACCAATGTCATACCCCCAATGACACACCCAACAAAATTTACCTTACCTTGATTTCATTATCATGGATTTTGTCTTGCATCAATGTACATGAGACAATGGAACACATTGATAATGATCTAAATTCAAGAGACCGACACACATGTTCGTAGATAAGAACAACCAATGACACCAAAAACATCCAGTCTTCCTATTAGCGGGTCTATCCTTATGATCTCAACTTCTAGAGATCACCAAGTGTGAACTTTATGAGAAGAAGTCCCCATGCTTAAAATCTCCCAACAACTAATAGTCAAACATAAACTATGTTCAGTAAGTATAATTTACCTACACCATAGGATATATTCTTATTATTAATTTCATAGTATCTTGAGATTCTAATTATAGCTTGGGATCTTCTATAACCTTGTGATACAACAATTAATCTATAGAAATTACCACTAAATAGTGGATGCATAAATATCTACAATATAATGGTAAGTATACATCGTTCATATCTCACTATATACATGAAATGGTAATTTAAAAGATCTATTTAGTAGGTCCTAGGGCACCCACTATTACAACATTAAGAGAGAGGAGGTTTACCTTCATATAATTAATTTAACCCTAAGGTCAAATAAAATGCATGATTCCTACAACATATAAGTTGTTTTAAAAGAAAATATCCTTGGGATATGATTTTTAAACCATAACCTATTGAATGGAGTTCCACACATGTCACTATCGATATAGATCATGTGTTAGAGAGGCCAACACCCATTGATCCATATAAAAATTTAGAATCCCTTTGGGAAAAAATAGTGGAAAAAGTGGATTAATAACATGAGATAACCCATATAGAATTTATAGATTCATGAGATATTATTGAGTAAAAAAATTCTAAAAATGATCAAGAAATACCCAAACCACCACTACCTTTCCCTCAGGAAATTCTCGTAGTGAAGAAGACAACTGAGAAAGAGTTGGATAAGAAGATTTTAGAAACGTTTAGGAATGTTTTGTTTAACATTACTTTGTTGAATATACTGAAATATATTTGAAAATATTACAAATTTTTAAATGAAATGTTCACCCATAAGTGAAATTTGAAGATATTGGAGAAAGTTAATATTAAGGAAAATATCTCAATAATGATTAAATATTCTCTCCCTATCAAGTGAAAATATCCTAGAACATTCACCATTCCATGAATTACAGGGGAGTATGGGTTTCAAGATACTATGTTAGACTTAAGAGATTCAATATATATAATGCATCACTTTTTTTACACTACTTTTCTAGTTAGATAACTTATGAAATATAGAATTATGATCTAACTAGAAATTAAAAGCATGGATAAACCTACTGGTGTGATTGAATATGTGTTGGTAAGAGTGAAAGACATGAGTTTACCTATTGATATTTATTTTTTGGATATGGATGATGATATATTAAACTAACATACACCATTTATTTTAGTTAAACCATTTTGTTAAAATTAAAGAAACCATAATAAATGATCAATAAGGAATAATTTAATATGAATTTGGAATGAAAATTGTTCAATTTAATATATTTTATTCTATAAAATATCCAATGAAGTATCACTCAACTCAAAAAGTTGATATGAAAGATTAGTTCTCCAATGATTTATTTCGATAATTTACAAGTACTGAACCACCATTATATTTTATAAAAAGTAACCCTTTTCCTTTTACTGATAATGTTTTTCAGGATATAGATTTTGTTTTTTATGATTAAGATTTAATTACTAAAAATTATATATATGAGCATTCTATTAATATTGATTTTCCTATCTATTCCTTTAAAATTGGTGATAAATTTTCATGTGATAAATCTACCAACTTTTTACTTAATGAATCTAATAAGTCTTCATGCATGTAACATGTTATATTTTCTAAAACTATAATAAATGATGCTCTTAATTTTCATTTTGATGATTTTTTTTATCTTTCAATTTTTTTGAATATGTCAGCTTTTCATAATATGGTGAATTTTTTTTACTACTATAGTCAATCAAAATTATACATCTTTTGGGAGTGTTTTAGGATTTTATTTAGGTATTACGGTTTCAATAAAACCCTCCCTATTAAGTATGAACATTCCACGTGACATAGAGATGAAACCTTTCCATGAGAACATGAAATGATTATTTTTACAAAATAATTAAAAGATTTATGTTATCAATTGTATGGATCCATCCATGGAACTAGAATACCAACTTTTAAGACTCTTTAAGGAGAATAAGAAATCCATAGAATATACTTTAGTTGATTTTCCTAAAATTAGTGCATCAATATACATGTATAAGATTATTTTATAGTCTAATGATAAACCTATTATGTAGATCCAAAGTTGGTTAAATATTAATCTATTAGTGATTTTAAAAAATTATGTCACTACATTATTGGATGATGGAATAAATTTTTAAATTTTTGATAAAAAATGGGCCATTTGTGGTAAAATAGTGCCTCAAAGAGTGGTTTTAATGTTTATAAGAATGAATTTATAGAGATTGTTCCTATTAGTATCTAAATAAGTGGGGGTGTGTATAGACAATATGAAACTTGGCCATGTGACTAGGAAAAACCACTTCCCTATATCATTTCTTGATCAAATCCTTATGATACAATCAAAATATTATTTTATAGATGGATTAAGGTACTTTTAGATCTATATAGAACCATAGTATCAGAAAAAGACTACTTTACCTATACTTTTTTACCCTTTCCTATAGAATAATTCCGTTGGAATTGTGTAATTCTATAGGAACCTTTCAAAGGTGTATGATGAGAATTTTTTACTAAATTTTAAAGGATTGTATAGAGGATTTTATATATGATTTCACTATGTATTAATACTCATTTGATAGTTGATAGAATAGTTTAGGTTCTTTTATTGAAACCTTTATTGATAAAAACATTTTTATCAACAATAAAAAGTTTCATTTTATAGTCTAGAAAGTATAGTGTTATTTCATGTAATTTCTAGAGATGGAATCCTAATTGATATGTCCAATTTGGATGTTATATCTTCACTACCTTACAAAAATAAAATTAATTGTTTGAAATCTTTTCTTGTATATGCTGGATTTTATAGGTGTTTTATGAATGATATAAGAAATATTTCCCTTCATTTGTCCAATTTTTTTTGAAAAGAGTAAAAATTTATCTTTTATGATAGTTATAAATATGATTTTTTGGAGTTGAAATTAAATATTGTGCCCCGACCATTATTCAACCACATAGATGGGATATTACTTTTGAATTGATGATTGTTGCATTAAATTTTTCTATAGTGGTCATTTTAATTCAAAGAGTGGAAATTAGGTCTCATGACATTGATTATTCATTTTTTACTCTAGATTTTTCACAAGTTAATTAGATAACCACTGATAATGATCTAGTGGTTGTTTTATTTTCTTTAGACTAGTTTAGGTGTTACTTTTTTGATCCAAAGTTATCGTTTTCACTAACCATTCAACCATTAGGTATTTAATTATGAAACATGAGGTTAAACCAAGGCTTCTTAGATATATCTACTTATGATAATAATTTAATATTGAAATAATGGATATAAAGGTCAATGAAAATGTAGTGGTTGTTCATTTGAGTAAATATCCCTTTTTTGAGAGGAACCTCAAATCTATCCACCTTTTAGTAAAAATGACTTGATAAGGAAATACAAGTTGTTTTGAGTGTTTAAACATAGTTTTTTGAGATTATTAACTTCATGGATGATACATAAATTTTAACACCCTAGACCATGTTGAGGTATGAACCTATTTGGTTTTTTTCAAATCCCATGTATTTAATATTTTTTAATTGTTATGTAGTTTCCTGATATATGGGAGTTTTTTTAGGTCATATCTTGATTGATAATGTGTATTTGGACCCTATCATGGTCTCAGGTATGTCACTGTAAGATGGGGATTGACACATTGGATAAATCCATTCATTCCATTAAAGAGGAGATTACCAAAAGAAACTTCCCAGGTGGCATCTCCCAAGAGGTAGAAGTGGCCACCCAAATTCAAATCCATATAAGACTCAAAGGTTATATACCAAAATACATTTTCAAAGAAAAGTTGATAAATTAAGGGTATAAAAATACCAAGTTATTCAATTCCCCACAAAGGGATAGAAGAGACAATAATCCACTTTCTCTCTTGAAGGATGGGGATAAAATTCTTAATGAGAGGCAGGCCCTGGCTGATCACATTGTATCCTTCTATGAGAATCCTTTCAATGTCCCCACGAAATATGGATCTAAGAGATGGCATTATTCCTAAGTTGGTCAATGAAGATGAAAATATTCTAATCACTTATATTCCTCTTGATTTCTAAATCAAGGAAGCTATATTTGGTCTAAAAAAGTAAAGCACACCTTGATTGGATGGATTCACCAGTTATTTCTTTCCGCATTTCTGGGAGATCATTCAGGTCAATGTTATCAGCTTAGTCAGATATTTTTTCAAGGGTGGAACCTTCTCTCTGGGCTTTAATGACCAGTTTATTGACCTCATTCCCAAGGTGTAGAATGGTAGTGAAATAAGTCAATTCAGGCCAGTTGCTCTGGTAAACACAGTACACAAAATCGTCACCAAGATAATTGCTAACAGACTTGCTCAAATTTCAAGCAGGATTATCTCTTGGAACCAATTAGGTTTTTTGTAGGGAATAATCATACAATATTTCTTGATTTCTTCCATGTAATGTGTGAAATTTCTAAAAAAAATCAAATAGGGGAGGAAATATAGCTCTCAAGATTGACATTAAAAAAATCATTGACACTATGGAATGAGGATTCATATACAAGGTACTCTTTTGTTTTGGATTTAATGCTCTAATGGACCGAAGGCCTTCTTTTTTATTGATTTTTGATAACCACTATTTCAAGGGATTATGGGGAACCCTTACAAGGCTCATAGGCTCATAGATTACATGACCCATAGTTATTAGGAAATATACAGACTATACTTGGAACTCCTCCTAGTTTCTTCATCGTGTTATTATCTCTCCACCTTCACATTTCTATTCATCTAGGCTTCCCATGCAAGCACATGCTGGTCCCTATAGAAATTCCATACCCTCTATTTCTAACAAATCATCTTAGCTTCTGCTATGGTGAATGTGCCTGATCTAAATCCCCATCTGGAGGCTTCTCTTTATAGAGTATGTTTGATCATTTGAGCACCATTTAAGGTGGCCCAAAGGCCTTATGGTGGCCCGAAGGCCTTAAGGTGTCCCGAAGGCCTTGGGTGGCCTGAAGGCCTTAATGGACCCAAGGCCCAAACCAGAGGCCTGAAATCCCAAAGGAATGAATAGTCTCGACTGCCACAGTACCGAACAGATCCTACTACAATAATTCTACAATGCCTACTACAGTACTGATATAGTACTACTATAATACCTAGAAATATGTCTCTACCTGGTTTTGAACATGGGTCTCTTGGATGCATTTGCCGAGTCCTCACCAACTGGGCTGAGGCCCTTGTACTTTTGGCTTTAATGAATGAATTGTTAGAATGATCAAAGTTCTGCTTGGCTCTGCTCATATTTTTATCTTATTTAATGGATCTCCAGAGTGCTACATCAAATGATCAAGAGGGTTGAGGAAGGGTGACCCCTATCTTCTTTTATTTTTGCTATTGTCGAAGATTATCTCAACAGACTTATTGCTCACATGGTGAACAACGGTGACCTAAAACCCATTAGGGCTGCAAGAGGTATTTCAGACCCTTCCCACTTACATTTTTCTAACAATATTATCATAATTTTTCAGGGATATAGTAGGAACATCAAGAGAATCAAGGAGGAACTCATTCATTATGAATGTGTCTCAGGCCAGGAGGTAAGTTAGAACAATTCCTTCATCTATTTTGGCAATAATATCTCAACCTACCAGAAAATTGGCATGATTAGGGAATGGGGTATTAGAGAAGGATCTCTTCCATTCACCTATCTTAAAGTTCCTATGTTTTGGGGAAGACCCTGTGTCTCCTATTTCATCGTCATCTTGAGCCAGGTCAGAAGAACACTAGATTCTTGGAAAGGTATGTCTCTCTCTAAAGATATAAGGTCTTGCCTTGTTAAGCATGTGATTGTTTCAAGGATGATATATTCCTTCATGGTGTATTCTTGGCCTATCCCGATAATTAAGTCCATCAATGTCATGATGAGGAACTTTGTGTGGAGTGGTAGTATTATGGAGAGAAATATTTTCACATCTTCATGGAAACAATTCTGCATGCCTGTTTCTTTTGGAGGCCTTGGTATTAAGAACCTAACCCTTTTTAATCTATCTCTTCAAGACGAATTTGTTTAGAAGCCTCTCCCCAATAAATCAGATGCTCTATCCTTCCTCAGATCTAGATATTTTGAAAATATTATGATAGGTAATTCCTGCTACATGGAATCCTCGATATGGCTCAGGCTTGAGGCTATTTTTCCCAAGATCTTCCAGAATACCCACTGGCTGGTCAGCGTGAAATCCTCCCTCAAATTCTGTACTGATAACTTGTCTGGGAGTCCACTAAATGATCAGATCGATCAAACTAATGATAGTATTGATTATAATATATCTATCAAAGATCAAATGGCCAACTTGAGGGATCTACCTCATGATATCAAGTAGGTTGTCTCATGTTATGATTTATCAAATATGGAAGACATACCTATGTGGGAGCTAGCTATAAATGGGAAAATTAATTAAAAGGTATTCTATAACTATCTTGTTAAGGGATCACATAAATGGGTTAGTGAATTTAGAGAGAAGTGGCTCCAGCCGTTTAGATTCACACCCCTTTGGAGTATGTCTCTCAATAATCTCCCTGTGGATAGTAACCTACAGTAGGTCGCTATAAGCCTCTTCTCCAGGTGTGTTTTCTGCAATCAGCGCCATGAGGATATTGATAACCTCTTCATTAGCTACAAAACTACATCTTCATTTTGACATTTTTGATGTCCAGCAACCAAAAGCAGACAACATTAGTTAGATTTTTCTAGCCCTGCTTGATATAATGATGTCTAAAAAAATTGCATTCCTCTTCAGAAATCCATGTTTTGAGCTGGTTCATGCCATCTAGAGGGGGCGCAATAATGATATACATGGTAATTCTCACTTTAGAAAAAATGTAACCATTTCTGAAGTTGTGATGGTGATGAAACATGCAAATACACTGCACACAGAACACTACAGTAACTCGGTTCCAGACCTCAACATTCTAAGGAGATTGATTATTAAGGGAAACTACCCTCCACCTCGGAACACAATGGAGGTATATTGGATCTTTACTTTCTCTAGGTGGAATGAATTAAAGTCAGAAGATACCTCTCATGGAAACCTAGACCCTGTAGGATTTGTGTTTATCATCAGGGATACTGTTGGAGATTCCATTGAGTATCAATATGGACCTTCTGGAAACTCCCCAGCACTAGAAGCTAGAATGTGTTAAATGATAAATGTAGTTAACATGGAGAAGAAGAATAATTGGAACAATATATGGTTTGAGATTGATTCCACAACCATTATTCAAGCTGTGAGAACCGGGCATGAAAACCTATCTTGGAAACTGACCATGAAGTGGACTGATTGTCTACAACAGCTTTCATCAATGAACTTCATTATTATGCTTGTATTCTGAGAATCCAATTCTCTGGAGGATTCAATTTCAAATAAATGTGTGTATAGTGACGATTTATTTTGTTCTGGTACTCATACTAATGATCTTCTTGTTGGCTATACAAGCCAGAGAAATAGTAAAACTATAATAGGAAAAAATAGACAACAATCACAAGGAGATTTCAAGCAATATATATCATCTATTTTCAATGGAATACATTCACTATATTTATAAGCTATGAAAAATACACAAAATGGAAAGCCACATTACATTTAATGAGAGGAACAAAAAACAAAAATCAAATAATATTAAAAGCATGCATGAGAAATAAAGGGACTCATGGGGAGAAAAAGAGTCGCATGGAGAAGCATTGCATGGGGAATAGAAAAATAATACTTGAAAAATAATCCAACGTCTCATTTATGATTTTCATTTCCAGAACATCCCTTCAAACCAAAATCGGGTTTATTCTGAGCATCATTCTTAGCCATTTGAATGCATCTGTCGGTAATGCCTTTGTGAAAATATCTACCACCGGTTCTGTAGTATGTAAATATTTTAATTTTATCATTTTCTGTTTCACATGAACCCTGAGAAAATGAAAATGAGTATCAATGTGTTTGCTTCTTCCATGTTGCACTGGATTTTTGGCTAGTTCAATACCCGACTTGTTATCCACATATATCACTGTGGATCCAACTTGTGGATGATTCATCTCCTTTAGAAAATTTCTCAACCAAATTCCCTCACAAACAATGGACGATGCTTCCACATACTCCGCCTCACATGTGGATAGGGCGACCACACTCTACTTCCTTGAATTCCATGTGAAAGTAGTAGATCCAAGAAAAAATAAATACCCAGTGGTGTTTTTTCCTTCATCTTGGCCACCTCCTCAATCACTTTCTGAGTATCCATACAACTTTTCTTCTTCATTGTATTGATAAAACAGACCAAAATCCACAATTCCATTAATTTACCCAGGGATACATTTTGCCTCTAGCCAGTGAGACTCTTTTAGAGCTTCCATATACCTTATTAGAAGACCAACACTATATAAAATATCAGGCCTTGTTATTGTGAGATACCTCCAGCTTCTAATCAAACTCTTGAATAGATTCGAGTCAACATTTCTTCCTTCTCCATATTTTTGCAGTTTCAAGCTCATTGCCACATGTGCATTTACAACATTTCAATTGGCCATCTTGAATTTTTCAAGAAACTCCCTCACATACCTATTATAAGATATATAGATGCTTCCTTGTTGTTGCTTTACTTCAATTCCCATAAAGAAGGACATGAGACCCCCATCGGTCATCTTGAAATCCTTGAACATGGCCTCCTTGAAATCATCAAACATTGGTCGAATATTCCTTATAAACAGAAAATCATCAACATACACGCATGCAATAAGTATATACCCTCGACCATTCCTCTTAATGTAAAATGCATGCTCATATGGACATTGGGTGAAGCCATTCTCTCAAAGATAGCTATCGATGCGTGAATTCCAAGCATGAGGAGCCTGCTTTAACCCATAAAGCACTTTCTTCAATTGATTCACTTTGTTTTCCTCCCCATGCATAACAAAGCCTTCAGCAGGTCAACATAGACCTATTCTTCCAGAATTCCATTCAGGAATGCAGAATTCACATCTAGTTGGTAGACCATCTAACTGCGACAGACACCAATGAAGATAATCATCCTTACAGTGTCAAGGCGAGAAACAGGAGCGAAGAATTCTTCATAGTCCACCACGTACTTCTGTTTTTACCCCTTTGCTACGAGCCAGGCCATGTATCGATCAATCTCACCATCATCATTTCTCTTGATATTGTACACCCATTTGACGCTATTGCTCCTATGGATTTTTGGGAGTGTAGTCAGCTCCCATGTGTCATTTTTCTCAATGGAATTAATTTCTTATTCCATATACATTATCTATCATTCTTCCCTCATGGATTCCTAAAATGTTAGTGTTTCATGATCTGCATACAAGCAAAAAATATTTACCTCTTCAGTCTTCTCATAAATGTCACTCAAATTTTTTATCTTCATAGGATCCATAGGTAAGGATGAGCCGGCTAGATTTTTATTTGCTGGAGTGATTTTAGGACGGATGAATTGCACTCTAGGACTTCTTCTAACTGATGATGTGCCTGAGGAAGGTGTTGCAGGGGTTTGCTCATGATGATCATTCCTTTCTTCAGAAACTTCTTTCTAGACTGAAGCATCATTGTTTGATTCTTCATCATTCCATTTCCATGCTTCTTCCTCACTAAATATCACATCTCTACTCACCACTCATTTATTAGTTAGTGGATTGTATAGCTTGTCGGATTTAGGGGCTTCATAATAGCCGATAGAGATGCACTTTTCCCCATGATCACCAAGTTTCCTTATTCTTGCTTCTAAAACATGAGGATAGGTGACACACCCAAATATTATTAGGTGTGCCATGCTTGGTTTTTATCCACTCCACACCTCTTGTGGTGTCATGTTTCTGACACTATATTTTAGAAACTAATTGATCTGGTAGGTAGTACATGCCCCAGACTCTTCCCATAAACTCTTTGGAAGCCCTTTCTCCTTCAGAATGGTCCTCATCATGTCGAGGATGGTGAGGTTCTTTCTTTCTGTGATGCCATTTTACTGTGGTGTGTAGGTAGCAATATATTGTTGTTTGATGCCATGTTCCCTACATAAATATTGAAATGCATTTGAGGTGTATTCTCCACCTCTTTAAGATCTGAGTACTTTTATTTTGTGGCCACTTTCAGTTTCAACACAATATTTGAAAGTTTTAAATACTGCAAAAGAGGAAGAGTTTTCATTGTTGTAATACACCCATGGATTTTTTCTGAAATAATCAATAAGGGTAATAAAATACCGATTACCTCTAAGTGATGGTGTTTCATGTGGTCCACAGATATTAGTGTTAACCAAATGAAGTGGTTCCTTTTCTCTTCTAGACACTCCACTTGGAAATGAGTTCCTTTGTTTCTTACCGAGTGTACACGCCTCACACACATGATTTGGAACTTTAATCGTTGGCAAGCCACTGACCATGCTTGATGAGGATAGAAGTTTAACCCCGCTAAAATGGAGATGCCCAAAGCATAGGCGCCATCTCCATGAATCATTATTCATGAACCCAAAGAGACACTCCTCCACATTTTTGTTGATATGCAGCAGAAACATGTGATTCTTCGCCATTTGGAATTGAGATACAAGTATCCTGTGAGCATCTATTATATACAAGGAATAATTTTCCAAGTGTATGACATACCCCTTCTCAAGGATTTGGCCGAGACTGATGATATTATTTTTCATTCATGATACGTAATATACATTAGAAATGTAATTCATCTCTTCATTATTTATATTGATTTTTATTTTACCTTTTCCTATCATGGGTACCTTCGATGAGTCACCAAAACTCACATTTCCATGAAATTCTTTGGTAAGGTCCTCGAACAGCTCTTTGTTAGAACTCATGTGGTTGCTAGCACCCGTGTCTAGATACCATACATCTGGGTGTTCAAACACCTTTTCTTATGCTAGGATGAGTGTGGTACCTTCTTTTTCATGATGACATGCTTTAGCATATTTGGATTGTTCATCATGACCCAATTTTCCCCAACAATTAGAGGCATAATGGCCAAATTTCTTACAGTTGTGGCATTGAACATTCTTTGTGTTTCCACAACCACACGTGAATCGGCCTCCACTGTGTTCTCTTCCATGTAAGCTAGTGAAATTTTGTTTCTTTTTTTTTGATAGCTTGGATGGTATCCACACACTCTGCCTCTTGAACGATCACCACCTCGTTGTTCTTGGCCATTCTTTTTTTCTTGTAGAGTTAACTTGGAATCTAGGGCATGCTCTATTGTTGAACCCACATTCTTCTGCATTAGATGCTCATGTACTTGCAATGAACCCATCAATTCTTCAATGGATAATTTTTCCAAATATTTTGATTCTTCGATTTCCACAACAACATACTCAAATTTGGTTGTAAGAGATCGATGTTCTTTCTCAATAACACGAACATTTTCCATTTTTTCACCATTTCTTTTCGAATTGATAACAATTATAATTAGGCATGAAAATTAATCAGAGATACTCTCACCATCTTTCATGTGCACCACATTGAACTCTTCTCTTAGGGTTTGAAGAAGAACCCGCTTCACACGATCAACACCTTTAAAGATGGTGGCAGAGGGTATCCCAATCATGCTTGCTCAATGTTTCTTCGGAATTTTTATCGAACGTCGGTTCATCCAACCCTTGATAGAGGAGGAAAACGCCTTGTTGTCTTTCTTCCTTTGATTTTTGAGGGACATTTTTTCTTCATTCGTGAAGGCGGATTCTTCAGTCGTAGAGGGTACAATATACTAGTCGGTGACGATCTCCTATAATTCTTGTGACCCGAACAATGCCTTCATTTGGATGCACCACCTTTCGTATTTTTCCGTAGACAGCTTCGGAATATGCAGTTGGATTGCGGTGACAATCTTTGCATATTAGAGAATGATTTGGTACCGACCTCTAATACCTATTTTTTGGATATACAATCTGGAGAAACAAAAAAAATATAATAGGAATGAATAGACAAAAATCACAAGGAGATTTCAAGCAATATATTTCATCTATTTTCAATGGACTACATTCACCGTGTTTATAGTCTATGAAAAATACAAAAAATGGACAGTCACATTACATTTAATGAGAGGAACAAAAGATAGAGCAAATAATATTAAAATCATGCATGGGAAATAAATAGACTCATGGGGAGAGGAAGAGTCACATGGAGAAGTGTTGCATGGGGAAGAGCAGTAGCCTACTTGAAAAATAAACCAACGCCTCATTTATGGTTTTCATTTCCAACAATTAGAATGTATCAAATGGATAAATTTCGAATTACCACATTTATATTGTTGTAATTTTCATATTTAATGCAAGATCCTTGTTCTCACCTTTCTAAAAAAACAGATTCACATAAAAATCTAAAAGTTCTCATATAAGGTTACTCTTTTATGTATGCATAAGGGATAGTCTATCCTAAAAAATGGATAAGTATGGGATGCATAAGGGAAATACCTAATGGTACATGATATATAAGGGTCATATAAAAATTCCACCTTGTGATACACAAGTTTACCATGGATACATAAGGGTTCTCAAAGGGCAATAAAATTTGATGAAGTATTAGAGTCTCCCTATGATATGTTAGGATTATCATGATGTTACATAAGGGTAACCAAAATTTCCCTTTAGATATGTATGTATTAATCTAATGTGTAAGGTCTGTAAAATGGTTATGTTTTAAATATGTAAGGGTTTATTATTTGATATGTAAGGGATTCAATTTTTTTTAAATCGATGATACGTAAGGGCAGTCTATGGGTGATACATAAGGGTTGACCAAGGGATATATAAGGTTTGGTCTAGATTTTTCAAAAAAATTATGTCTAATAAGAAATATGACCAAATATTATAAAATAAATAAATAATTTGTTTAATAAAACATAAAAGGGAGTTTTAGACCATTCTAGTTTGCAGAAAAATGGGTATTCCCAAATTCTCCTCCTCTCTCATTCTTCCTTCCCTCTTGAGAGATATTTGTTGACTATTTTTTGTTCTTCATGTTATTCATTATAAGGAGTGGATGAGGGTATGTATAGTTTTCTTTGTGTGTCTATTTCTCAGATTCACTTATTTTTTCATATATTTATATTATTTATGGTTGTTTATGCCTATTTTTGTGTCGTTCTCTTATTTTCCTGAATCCAGTTATTTGGGGCCTAATTAAAGGAAGAAAGTTAAGAAGAATATTCCTATAGGTGTAAGTTAGGTGGTCTATGAGCTATACCTTGGGTCTAATATCATCACTATGTGTGTATGATATGTAGTTTTGCTGAATAAATGTGATATAGACCTATAACATAATTAAATGGTTTATTCTTTTATGTCATGTGGGAATCAAATTGTTAAGGCCTTGAGTATACCATTGATAAGTTTAATGACTAATCATTTGAACTCTAAGGGAGGCATGAAAAGATATAATGAAATGATAAATATTACAAGAAACCCATGGGGCACCTAAATGAAATTAGTATCTAGTAGGATGAATGTATATTCCCTAAGATGATCCCTAGTATTAGAATTTGTGGTAAATGTGGGATTTTATAATGGTAGTCCTGGTTGAATGTGAGTTGGGGGCTTGAAATTAGTTGAGATCCATTTATGTGATCATTTTGTGTGAGTTAAAACCCTTGGGAAAGTAGAGTATTGATATAGTAATTGATATATTCGGTATGATAATAAATTATGGGAGATAGATAACTTAGTTATGTTCGAAATTTTGAAATGAGTATGGCACCACTTTCTTAATTATAAAGACTACTTTAGATATTGGAAATGGTTTTGTGGTGGGTTTTTCGAGTGATGAAACATTGTAAATGGTTATAGGTGAGGTGATAATTCCCTCTAGGTGATGATACATTAGAAATAATTCCAGGGTTACACGCTAATCCCCCCGAGATGATGATACATTGGAAATGGTTCTTATGTGGGGAATTATTCAACCTAGGTGATGATATATGAGATTGTTATAGGGAGTGGCGATTATCCCAACTAGGATTTTTCATATCATATTAAAAAAAATCCCACACTAGTCGAAGATGGTATGGTCAATTTTGTCTACCACCATAGAATCTGTGGATTGATGGTGATTTATTTTATTACATTATATTTTTTTATTATGTAATGTTATCATGAACACTATTTAAACTGGATACGCTTGAAAAAAAATTATGGGTATCCTGCTGAGTTACACTCATAACTTTATCAGGCCACCCATGTACTTGAAAAGAATTCATGATTCTTGGTCTAGACAAGTGAAAGGATTATGAGCTTAGTGGTTGAGTTGGATATCTGAGTTATAGTTGGGATATAGGGTTCGTCTGGGACTTGGAACCAGTTTTTTGTTCATCCCACTTCTTTTTTACTTGTATTTATTTTTAATTTTTTTTATATGATTGACCAAAGGGATCCTAATTATATATTAATGTGCTTTTTATAACATGAACAACTATTTATATTGGCATATGATGTGTTTTTATATTCATTTATTTGTGTTTAGTGGTGATTTATATTTATTCTAGTTTATATGGATGGTTTTTTTTATTTTTACTTATTCAAATATTTATGGTTACATGATATAAGGGGTATAGTCTCCTTGTGTTATTATTAACCCCTCCTTTCTAGTAAGAAACTTATGGTGTATAGGGAGGTGGTCCTAATGTATATTGTGACTAGGTTTGGTCAAAAAGGAGGTGATTCAGTTTGGGGATGTTACAAAGTGGTATTAGAGCCTTGTTATTTTATTTTTTCACTATTTAAGAAAGGTATACAGAATATAAGATGTTTTTAGAGCTTGGTATGGATATTATTCCTAATATTAGCTAACCCACGTGTGAGGGAGGCCCAATTTTCTAGGGATGAGACAAATATTATTGGTTTTTCCTTTACAATTGGTTTATTTTAATAAATCTGATGCACTTTTATTTTGATTTATGATTTATGGGATTTTACTCTTTCCATGAGGAGGCAAGAGGGTGTTTTTCCAGGAATCATGTTAGGTATATAATATTTACATGATATTCTAATGCTTTCATGTGATTTTTTAATCTTATGATGATATAGAGTTCAGTTATTTAAAGTGTTATCATCAACTTATATATTTTTTTCCTATATAATTTGGTTGTGTGATCTAATATAACTGATTCCTAAAATGATTTTATTATTGTTACCTAGATTTATTACCGAACATATTACATGGTATTGGTTATGTAAAATTTCTATAACAACTTATAACGTGTTCTCCTCTATAACTTGTTATTGGAATTTCATTTAACTAAACCATGATTGTGATAATCTTGCAAAAAAGAAATGAAATACTGTGAATCTTATATGTATTTGATAATGACCTTTAATGTGGGTATATAGGGATAATGAGAATACATTATGATAACTTTTTGATATGGATAGTGTATGTAGTGGAGTGGGATGCTATGAAAATTTCTGATTAACCTAAATTGTGATGTAAGTGACTATGATAGAAATGTGTCTTGAGGTTTGAATTTGGTATTGTAGATACATTGTACCATGATGTTATCTAGTAAATCATTAGGGGGAAGGGATGATCACACCCCACTGGCTATTGAGCTGAAACCCCCTATTTAACTGACAATGACTATGGATGATCATATTTGAGATAAATTTTTGTGGGTTATATAGTCAATGGATAAAGAGACCCTAAAAGATACATATTAAATGTATAAGATGATGTTGATGTTTTAGATACAACATCCACCATATTTCATGGGTGATGGTGGACCTTAGGCTAATGATATTTTTTTGGATTTGATATAAACTATATTTTACCATTTTAAGAGACCCTTGAGAGGAGGGTGAAGTTAGAGACCTATATGTTAAGACAGTTAGCTAAGTGAGGGTGGGATGTCTTGATATAGTCTGAATAACATGTCAGGTTATCCTAGAATAATTGTAAGTCCAATTTTATGATAATTTCATAATAAATACCTTTATAAAGGATAAGGCCTAGGATTTCATGCATCTTTCCTAGAGAGGGGTTACAATTATGGAATATGTAGTACACTTTACAAAGCTTCATAATTTTTACCTAATGTGGGATAAGGATGAGGAAACCAATGCTAAATGATTTGTGGATAGTTTGAAGTTCATGATTTGGTATAGGTGAAGTCTTTCTATTTTCATCTTTCTCAGAGGTGGTAAATCGGAACCTCATATTTAAGAGGAACCTAAATTATTGTATAGAAGTTGGTCAATTGGTTTTTAAGGGGACCAATTAGGGATCCTATGGTGTCCAGAAGCATCCGTTTAATGGTTCTCTCTAGTGTGGTGGTGGCAAGATTAGCCAAAGTAGTGGTTCATCTCATTCTTCTTGGAGTGGTGGTTCTGAGGAGTGTTACTTGAGATTCCCTAGACCCATGCTCCCAGAACCAATTCCATAAACACATAATTTATGTACTCATATTGATAGCAGCTAGAAATGTCTAGATATAACCATCCTTGATTAAAAAATCAATAAAAATTATTTCACCTCTCTCACATGAAGTATATTTTTAGGTTTAAAGATTTAGTAAAATAGAAAAATAAAATAAAATAAATAATCCCATGTTATTTATATCAATTTTTTCCACAATATATATGAAACTAATTAATCCATAATGAGTCTTAAACATCTCCCATAAATTATTTCTTAAGTATCAACCATATAAAATTGTCATGTGTATTACTTTTCATCATAGCCTGGGTAAATGGAAACCTAATATAGGGTGTTCTCAAATGCTCAATAAGGGAAAACCTACAATTGAGGTAATCATGGAATAAAAATTATGGGAGGAATAAGTAGAAAACATTAAGATATAATCGACCTGAAACTGAGAGAATTCAATATCCATGATAATAATTGAAAAAATGGCTATCAACAATAATAATCTCATGTTGATGGAATGTATGATTTAGACAATCAAAAATCATGTTTTCAAGGCCTTATACCAAGAAACTATCCTCTCATGGAGAGAGGTATACACCTAATCCCAACATGTTTTGTCTTATAAGACCTATAGATGCATCGAGAGGATATATAATTTTAGGCCCCACCCATCAGCGGATTATGTCTAATCCCTTCACCAAAAGAGTCAACAAGACTTTTCATACCATTTTCTAAGGAACCACTTAGTAAATAAAATATTTTTATCTATATAATGAAAGATACAATATATCAATCCATGTTCAACCTATGTTAGTAGTTATTAATCATCAATAATATCATTACTTTTCTATATGTCAATAAAAGGGATAACATTATCATAACCCATCTTGATAAATAAGGTGGATGGTCAAAATTTCCAATAATATTTTGTTTTGGAATAACAATATACAACTTGTAAATACTTCTCCCCAATACAATAAAACATATAACCTTATCATAACCCATATTGAGAAAGAATGTGGATGGTTAAACTTCCCAATAATCATTTGTATTGGCATACAAATATATGGTACAACAATTCTCTTCCCCATGTCAATAAAATAACATTCATTTTTAGGTGAACATCATCGAAGCTGAATTATTTAAAAATGTGATGTTCACACCGTATAAAGAAATGAGTATATAAGGATAATTCAATAATATAATAACATGATCATAATACATCCAAATAAATAAGGTTGATGTTTTTAAAATAACATAACCCCAATGTAACAAAGGAAACATAGGAAGGTGTTTACATAAATTAAAAAAATCCTCCCAAAAATAATGCTTCGAACTATATCAAAAAAGAAGGGGTCAAGAATAGAATTGTTTGATATTGTGAGTTAAATAACCAAATTATAATATAAATATATTAGGATAAATCATTAAACATAAACTTCATTAGGGTAAATCATTCTGAAATCTATAAGATAATAAAATAAAAAACTTAAAAGATCTTTTAGAAAATATTTTGAACATTGATGTAAAATACAAATTTACTTGTCACTTTCAAAGGTAAATTTTAAAAAGGTGATGTGAAATATTTTTAAAACCAATACTTTTAAAAAGAGTCTGCAATAATGGATCCTTGAAATGAAATAAAATTTTTTGTTGGATAAATGAAGATAGGAAAACAAAACATATCAAAGTGAAAGGAAAAAATCTTTTTTATTTTGTACAAATACCTTAGTTCAAAACTCACATAGTAAGAAGAGTAAAAAAAAGATTAATCTGAATTAAAAAATAATTTTAGAAAAATTTTATAATATAATAACATAAAATATTAGGTTGGGAAAACCCAATCATGGAAGAAAAAAAGTTCATGAAGAAATAATATAACTCAAGGAAAGTAGTCTTAAGTTATCAATATTCTTTACAAGAAACATATCTTAAGATGTGATAAATATTTTTGAAAGGGTTTATGAGTTAGTAATTTATATCAATAAAAAAATAAAAAATACCACATAATACAATCAATGTATATAATTTATCGAAATTATATGAATTAAGTGCAAGAGAATGATCATAAATCAATGAATGAAAGCCGAGTTTCCAAAAATCCATTCTACCGGGGAAACAACTGAATCGATAGACACATGAATAAAGGAACATGAATTAGATAGTAAATAATATGAAATAAAAATATTATAATAATAATATTCCAAATGAAAGTGAATACACCATATAAATAAAACATGGTGTATAAAATGTATTATGTCTCAATGAAACAAAATTGGGACCAAGAAAACCCTTACGACTTTAGAATCTTTCAAATAAAAACCCCTTGAAAGGGAGGGCTTGTAATTAAACTTAAAATAAAATTATTAAAATATAATTCATGATATTATATCTCAAATAGGTATTATATACACCAAATAAATGACATTATGTGTGAAATAACAAACATCTCTCAAAGAGGGGAATTTGAGATAAAAACCCTTACTTCAGTGATGATTCATTCTACAGTTGCACTAGAAATCCTGAATAACTAAATTAAGTTCATTAAATAAATAATAATTAAAATTATTAATTAATATAACCATTTTTATTCCTCATTTATTATCATTCTAAATATATATATTAGTTAGTTTTTACTGATTTTCAATATTGGGTGTAAGTAATCTTCATCGCTTTTAACTAGTTTCATAAAAATAGTGTTGGTATCCATTATAGATATAAATTTAATCATTCAATGACAATTAAAGGTACTGTAATATATTTTCCATTATAGTATTTTTTGTTACAAACCCAGAAGATGAAATCAGTGATGATCATTTTTCGGTGATTCTTAACAAATGAAAGGTGATTTCTTAATTAATGAGTTAAATGTTGTTATGAAATTAATTGAAAAAAAATATTTACATATTTATATAATATTATACAATTATGTAATTTCACATACTCATTCACGTCATAAATTCATAGTATTGTTCAAGTATGTGATCAAACCGACCCAAACACGAACCTACCATGATTAATGGATGATAATGAGGTTGTTTATTTGTAATATAATTACACCATCAGACTAATGATCATATTTTGTGATTATTAGTGTTATATATAATAATTTTAAGTAATTATAAATCGAATATAATTTATATAAATCCATTAATTGTATAGAAGATATAATTTTCCTCTTAGTTCACGCATTCTAAATGACTGAATTAACGATAATCATTTGTTCATCATATCATTAACATGCTATAAATGTTTTATATTATAACCGTAAAAATATCATAAAAATAATTTTTATCCTTTAATCTCATTCCCATGAACATAAATGTAAGATGGTGATGGAAATAAAAATGAAAATCAATCATTCTGTGGAGGCGGTAGTCCACACATGTGGGTGGTTAACGATTTCATTTTCCATAGAATGTGAGAAATAAGTAATATGGTTTAATGTTTCATAATCCTAGAAATGATATATATTTCATAATTATTTATAAAATTCCCATTTTGTAATATCCTTGTAATGTGGGTAAGGAAAACAAAACACGTTTCACCATGGAGGTGGAAACCCACAAAACACATGAACATGAGTTTCATTTTTATTAATAGAAAAGGGAAAATGTGATTAATTATCACTACCATAGTATAATAAAATTAAATATATAACCAAAAATAATTTAATTAAAAAGGAATTTTAAAATTATAATTTTAAATTAATTATATAAAATAAATAAGTCAAGTAAAAAACGATTGCTCATGTTGAGCTCTTTTAGATTTCCTTCGAAGATCCTTTAGAAATGGATGGCATGGGTTAATCTCTTTTGACCTGAATATCGATAAAATTAAATAGTATTCTATGGGAATTAAAAATTGTATGGTTTTATAAGTAAACATAATTTTTAGGAGTTCCTTGAATGGTTGTTGAGAGGACCCTTTTATAAGCAGTGAAAATGACATTTTTATATATATGTCAACTTAATATGAAGGGAACACATGTTTATCAAGTAAAGTGGATACCAAATTGTGAAATAAATCATTTTTTAACACAAAAGGTTGATTCAAACCACATATTTTTAATTATATAGATGTTTTAACCATTTTTGGGATCTTTTACTCTTAGATTCTTTACAGTTACCATTTTTTCTTTTGCCACGACAACTAGTTTTTACCTAAGGTAACTTGACCTTTATTCGTAAAAATATAGTGGTCCTTATTAGATAATTTGGAATAACTGATTATAAAATTTATAAAATTTTAATTTTTTTAACATATAAAAATGGTAAAATATAATTTTAAAATAAAAATTTACAATTTTTTTAAAATTTTTTTGAAACAATATTACTTATGTTATAATATATAAAATATGGATTTTTAAATTAATAAAATTATTTTTAAAATCGTAAATTCATGTATAAAATATATATTTGCTCTTATAAAAAGTTTTAATGAATTTAAAATTCATAATTATATATGAATAATTTCATACAAGTCATTCTATTTTTAAAAATGGAATTTTTCAACATTCACCTGAAAATCATTCTTATTAAAAAAATCCCAAAAATTTATATTAAGACAATTAACATGATTAATCCAAAAAAATATTTAAATTTTTATAAATTATGTTTCCAAAATTTTATAAATAAATATTTAAATAAAATCATAAAATATAGTGGACAACTTTTCATATTAGAAATTAGATTTTTAAAATTATAAATATTATTAATTCTTATTTCATATAAATTACAAATTAATTTATTGGTAATATATTATTAATATTATAAATATATTTTATTATTATATAATCATAAGATACGTATTTTATTTTAATAAAAAACCAATTTTAGAAGAATATATTTTTGAACATAAAATGAATTTCTTTGTTTTTTTTCTTCTTACTAATTGAATATAATTCATATTAAAAGTAGACATTATTTAATTTATATAAATATTTCATAAATAAATTAATCATAGTAATCCCTGATAATTAAAATTCTAGGATTTAATGGTCATAATTAAATATTTATATTTTATCTAAATATATCACGGTTTTGTTTCAGTTTGGTGTTGCATGTGGAGAAAGCTATCAAACACATTGAATTAAGTAAGGTTAATTATATATTAATATATCAAGGTGTTACACTATTTACCCCTAAAATAAATTAAGTCGTCATAATTTTAATTATCACTCATTGAATAAAGTAGGTGAGGGTATTCTTAACATATTAATCATTCATGGTATAACCTCTAATATGACATATACCTTACTCTCTTAGGATATATCAAGTTACCTATATTCATTAAAACACCAGTATACATTCATATAATAATATAACTATGTATTTATATACCTTAATAATATGTTCTATATAACATACCTTTCCCAAAACTGTTTGAATTTCCATGTTAATAAGCCACAATAAAGTTAAATATTCTTATAAAATTTAACTCTATTTAACCCTAAAATGGTATTAACCAATAGTTCATAAGGTCACAGACTAGTATATATATATAATAATCCCAAAAATTATAAAAACATTACCAAAAATATCACGAGTTATCATCAATCCCAGGGATATCAATACCAAATAACTTACATTTTCAAAATCACCCAACCCTTTATTATCTTCAACATTTGGTATATACTAAACCAAAAATTTATCCATACCTCAATCTTGTGTTCTTCAACAGTAATTACCAGAAATATAACATTGTTATAAAAATAATTTTAATGGTTATTGATTCCATTTAATTTATTTTTCTAAAACTTTAAATAAAAACTATTGAAGAAGAATCTTTAGATGTTTCACATAACCCTCATAAATGTTAAAATATACCATAATATCATTGATAAATATCAATCACTAATGAAAATATCTAAGAGTATCAGGAATTAATTTATATTAATATATCAACATTTTTAACTTTGGTAATACCCTAAGACTCATCTTTTCCATCATAATAGGCATATAATAAAATTATTAACCATTTATGTATGATCCTTATTCTATTATAAGGAATAGTGGTTTCTAGACACATAATATTCATAGTTTCATCTTCATGATACTATTTTAATCAAATAATAAAACCAAAATGGTTATTATAACATAAACTATAAAGATGGAAACATCAATCTAAATATGGATTACCCTATGACACATTAATTTTTATCATCTGATACTTTCGGATCAACCTATGACTCCCCCTGTTCAATTTTTGGTTATCTGTGGTCATTATTGTATTAGTTTATCTAACATAATTAGTTAAAATCATTCCTAAATCCATCATAATGGTTCACAAATATAATTTTATTATGAAAATAATATCCATCAAGAGTTTCTAGCTATGTGTCTAGTCTTAGACTCATTCACCGTGCACCAGAATAAAGACCGAATCAACGCTCAATTAGAATTTTTCGGGTTACTACCCTTAGATGAATATGTTCCAAAACCATATACAATTTATAGTATCTAGATATGTATGTATTTTTAGGAAACCCCACATAATATCCACTTTTTCAAAACATTAGTATTTTATCCAATACTTAGAATTATTCCATGGGTTTTCACTAAATGTCTATCATCCTAATCCCCAAATAAAATGTACATTATTATCATTTAATTAAAACATATAGTAATCTAAAAGTTTATCTATTATGATAAGGAATAACTTATTGACCCTTAAATTATCCTAAAATAACATCATAATCACCAAATTTATCCAAAAAATTCCTTTGATACCAACGGAGACACCCCAGACCCGCACACCTTGATATGGTTCCATAAAAACATAATTTACATACTCAATTCAATAACAACTATAAAATCATAGATATAACCATCCCTAATTATAAAATCAATAATTATTTTTTCATATCTTACAGAAAAATTATCATTTTAGGTTATAGATTTAGAGAATTAGGACAAAAAATAAACAAATAAAATATAGGGACCCACACAATTCATACATAAGTGTTACATCTTATTAGATGAATATTCAATTCATAACATTATGATCCAAATCATAGTCATATAGGTTTATTTTCTTTGTAATGTTGGATACATAAACCACTTTTTCATAAGATATACACATCATATCCCACTAATTTATTTATAACTAACACACTTCTTTCATATATCGTACTTCCATTATTCATAACTTGGGGAAAGGATAAACAATAAAGGGTAATCTCATATTCTCAATAAGTTTAACAAGGGAGAGATCAATGATCACTTAAAAAAACATGGGAATAATGGTTTGAGAACATGAGTTTAACATTTGAAAATAATACCCTATATATCATAGATCATAATCTTGAGTCAAGGAATAAATCTTTGTAGTTCATAACACATGAATCATAATGGAATAAAAGAACATGAGCCATAAGAGCATAACAATTTCACAATATTATGTCATAAAAGAGTGGTATAAGTGAGACATAATCATAATGATAAAAATCTTATTTCAAGGCTACCCACACATACATTCATATAATGTTAGTCTTTGGATAACCTCTTGTGTACCTGCTTCAGGCTTGTGATAACCTCCTATGCACCCTCTTTAAGGCTTGGGATAACCACCCATGTACCTTCCTTTTTTTGAGTTTGGGATTACCTCCCATGCACCCTTTGAGCTCATATAACATTAATCATTACCCAATGAATTGTAGGGATATATAATTATGGTATCAGCCATCACATAATCATTATACATTCATACGAGTTCCATATGATCATAAATAATTAATCACATATCATAAATTGTTGAAAAAATGGGTTTCATATTCATTTCAAAAATTTATCATAACATAACATGTAGAAAATAAACAGTTTTCATAAACATCTCATAATAATAATCATAAAACATGAAGTAAAATAATAAGGATGATATACTTGTATCATACCCACAGTAAATAATAAGTAACATCAATGGATGTTATTAAAAAATAAAATTCAAGTAAAATATCACTTGGAATATTTCTTGAGGAAAATAACCTTTTCATTTTGAAATAAATTATTTTAAAAATCCCAAATATTAAGTAAATAATTTTATATGAAAATACCTTGGAAAAATTTAAATAAAGATTTTAAAAATTTAGTATTCCTAATGGTGACAAACTCCATTCCTGTCATGTACATAAAAACAAATATTCATTTCACATTTTCAGTAAAAATTCTAAAGTACCTTGTTTGGAAAATGAAAATAAGATTCCATTTAAACCATTTTATAAAAAAATAAAATATGGGTGAAAATTTATTTAAAAAATCATTGTATAATACTAAAAATATCTTTATATTTTTTTATAAAACATGGACATGAAAGAAAAATTATTTTTAACCAAAGAGATAAATAAATTCAGTTTTCCGTAAAATCATTCTTCCAGTCTCATGATTTATTAAAGGGAGAGAAATGAATTTAAAACATGAAATATATAAAAATAAATATTGGAGAATAAAATTAATGACTTTCATGAGAGGTGTATCATAAAATTCGATCATCATAAACTTAATCATAAAAAATCCTTATAAAAAATGAGATTGTAACATATATCCACTACCACTTTATTAAATTTTGAATTGTAAGCCCCATGAAAGAATAACATCATTTGAAACATTAAATATCATAAAAATAAGGATAATGATGATTTAATATTTCAAAGGGGATGTATATTGTAACACCCCAAGATTTTACGAAAAATATTCTTTTTAATTTCATTAATGTCTTGTGTTGAACGCTACACCAAAAGGAGCTTTCACAACACGCATCTCTGACTTGGCTTGCATTACATGAAAGCGCGACCTTCCACGATAGTGTGTGTTGTACGCAATACCGAGTTTCGCTAAACAACGATATGCTATTAAAATATTAGTAAAACTAGCCGTTATGAATTGTAATACCCACTTTTTTAAATTTTACAAATTTTATTTTTGAAAATGGACTTCATTTTTGGATTCGGAATATCAAAATTAGCCTAGGGTGAAATATTGGTACTTTTCGGATAACTTTCATATTCTGATGAATAGTGAAAATTACTAAATTTTAATTAAAAACAACTTTTTAAATCAAAATAATTAATAGTGATAAATTATTAATTTGAGTTGTTTTAAAGTATATTTAGAATATATTTTTACAATTTAATACAATGTTGGTCATTGTATATAATTTCACATTTAAACCAGATATAAACAAGTGTCAATCTTTTGATAGTTATTATCTCTTAAAAACACGCTATTTGTCTTGACGACAGGAATTAATTTTTAAATTAGTTAATTTAACTAATATGTTTTGAATTTGGTAAAATAAAAAACATTTTTGAATTCATAATATCAAATATAGGTTAGGCCTAATTTTTTGTATTTTTCTAGAAACTTTCATTTTTTTGATGAATTGTGAAACCACTAAGCGGTAGTTAAAAAACTGAATTTTTTCATAAAACTTAATTTTACCGCTTCTGTGAGTGGAATTTCGAAAATCCGAGAGACACGGTTAATATCAAGGACTAAAATTTGGTTCAATGAGATGAAAATAATTTTTGGTGAATAGTAACTTTTTACTTTTTTTTACCACAGTTAAAAGTAAATAGGTTAGTTAAGGGTACAAATGATATTATTATTACCCTAACACATTTTATAAGTCTATTGGATAAGTGTAATTCGACCAAAAACAACCTTAGAAATAACATATGACCATTTAGGCCCACTTGGATTAGATTAGGACATTTATTATCAATTTATTTAAAGAAGGGTTAAAATAGTTAAAATCAAAGTTTAATAACTAAAGCATTTTTAATATAGGGTTATACATTAGATAAATTCGACTATAAATATTAATTAGAAATATGAAACTATTTCCTACATAATGGTATTTTATTTATAATTTTTAGACATTAAATAATTTAATTTATTTATGACACAATGATGATGCAGTAATTATCTTATTAATAAAATATTGACATAATTGATGTTATAAATACCCAAATAAATGTAATATGAAACTTTTTATGAATTAAAATAATTTTATATGTTAATATGACATTTTATTATTGATTTAATTAAATTTTTTCGAACTAATCATTCTGTTAGGATTTTCACAAAAATCAATTACCAAATAGTGTCAAAATTGACATAAAATTGTTTTTAAAACAAATATTATATTATTAATTGTTATTTTATTCCTAAAAATCTAAGTTTCTCCCAAATGACATAGATACGGTTATATATATTAATAATAAACAACTTGGGGTTCTTTTGACTTGATATAGTAAGTTTATTAACCTTATAGTGTAAGAAAACAAGAAGACCCGGTAAAAGTTAAATTATCTAACTTAAAGTTAAATCTAAATGATAAGGTTAAAATTGATACCTAAACTTGTATAAATTCTATTAGATGAGAGTATTTCGACCCAGCCCCACCTTAGCTTCGAAATATATCAATTTGGAGCTATTAAAAACCTAATTTGACTTTATAATAAAATAATATTTTTAGTTATTCCAAAGGTGCCCCTCTCCTCCCTTATAAAAGGGCACCTCCTCCCTCTCCTCCTCACACCAATTTGAGCCTTCAAGATCAGCCAAACCCTGCCCATTTTACTTACCCAATTCCCTAGAAACATCTTAGAGGTCCTGGTCGTCTTCAAAGACCAATTGTAGTGCCCTAAGAGGAGGTCTCAAAGAGGCACTTCAAAGAAGAGGTAATGCCCATTACCGATTCTTTCATCTTTATTTCTTCTTTCAATTCTTCTTATTTAGTTGTTTCATTATGAAGTAATAACATCAGTATCACTCATATACTGATATGTTATTATAATTATGAAACAACCCTAATTCACCATCTATCCATCCTCCAGAAAACGAAATCCCCACGCGTGCGTACGTACGGAATACCGTCTCCAAGCCGTGGTGTAATCTATTTTCCACCACCACCTTACTTGGATGGGTATAATGGTCAAAGTAATGAATATATATGATTACTGTAAAGTGATATTGATTCTGTAATATTATACATACACTTTAATACAATTTGATGATCATGGGAACGATATCATCGCTCGTGCGTACGTAAGGAATACCGTCTCCATGACGCGATGGGATTCACTCTCCATGAAAACCATTAAAGAATGATTATAAAGTATATATAATAAGTAATCATAAAATATATTACATAATAATGATACTGGATTTATGTATATATATATTTATGTCATCTAATTAATTCCATTCAATTCAATAAGGAAACGAAAACAGCGTTCATGCGTACGTACGGCCTACCGTCTCCATGAACGGTGTATTTCTTTCCATTTATCGATATATTATATATATGTATATTATGAATATATATTATATATAAATCATGTTTTATATTCTGGAATTATTTAATCATGATATAATTAATCATATGTATAATTACAAGTCAAAACACGGACGACAAATGAAACGATTTTACCCAAAACACTCTTTAACATGGAATTTACAAAAGAATGGGTAATATAAAGTCATAAGCGAACCATATATGATATAATAACAATGAATATGATTCTGTAATAAGTCAATGACATTATTTAAATCATTATACAGGAGGTTCGGAACCATACAAAGCATATCGGACCTAAGGTAAGGGATAATTTTGCAAATCTCATTTTTATCCGAGATTGCTTATTCGTAAGTATTTACTGGGGGTTATTGCTATCATCCATGTCCATGTTTTATAAAAGTGTATTCATGTATTTTTAATGTCCTCTTTACCCATTTTGACTTTTACACCATGGTATGGAAGGAATCTTTCTTTTTTTTACATTACAAGGTACTTTTTTGACTTTTCCGACAAAAGTACGGGGATAATGTTATTTTTAACTTATATGGCGTGAACAGATTTTTATGATTTTATAATGCCTTATTTTCATGAATCTTCCTTCAAAATATTTCATGACTATTTTCAACAAAAACCTTTTCTTCTAAAATTGCATGACATTTTGTGAAAAGAAAATTATTTTGAAGAAAAAAGGATATTTTCCTCAAGAATTCATTTCAAGTGTTTTATCAAAACCATTTTCATTTAAGATAACATTATTTCACATGTGTATGTTTCAAGTATCATGTCTCTATGATTTACATGGTTTCACTTTTCTTATAATGAAATGATATGCATTTCTTTTATATGGATTATGTGATGATAGGATGATGTTTATGATACCCATTTTATTTATTGGGTTATTATGAATGATGTATGTTTATTTTGTGGCACAAGTAAGAATGATTTCATTATGAGATGGGTGATACCTATATCTACCTCCAATGCATTGGGTAAAGATTTATATCTCATGAGATAGACATGGCTGGAATGAAAAGTTAAACCGGTTCAGTAATACAGGACTGAAACGAGGAGTGAACTCGATTCAGAAAGGGACTTTGTCCACTAAGATGGTCTTGGAAGCAATGCCTTGGCTAATATGGAAATTATATCATGTGCTTAATGGTTTCCACAATTACATGTTTTATTCCCATTCTATTTTATCATTCTTAATGTTTCTTTATGATCTATTCCATACGTACTTCCATGTTTTATGTCATTGCTCAAGCTTTTGATGTTTAAACATTATGTTTATGTTTTTAAGTTCAAATGTATATGGTATGTTTTATTTTATCCATGCTTACCCTTACTGAGAATTTGAGCTCACCCTTTTTATGTTTTATTTTCCCCAGGATATAAAGAAAGGTTTTAGTTAAGAAAAAAAGGGGGAAGATCTTTATGGGAGATGTTGAAGATCTTTCACCACGATTAGAAGATTACATTCCAAGTTTCCAAAGACACTAAACTATTACGGTCCTTGTGTGTCTGTTTTTTTTATGTATTAAGTATTCCACAAAAGTAATGTAATGTTCATGTATGTCAAGCTTCGGGTCTCTATATTTGGTATCAGAGGAAAGGTTTAGTCAACCTTTGGAAACTAGGATGCGAAAATGTTAGTGAGATACCTATAGATATTTCTAAGGTATGCCTAGGTATGTCCCTAAGGATAAGTATACGTATTGGATATATTTCTAGAACTACGGTAACGATCTTAGAATTTAACCTAAGATGTTAGATATTGAGGGAACTCCCCCTTTACTATGTTGTTTTCCCTAGCATGATTTTTGCCTCTCACACTATTCTTTTTGGGTTTTAGAAAATGGCTGGAAACAGGAAGATTCACGATAATGAAGGATATGACAGACAATGGAATGATATTCTTCATGAGAAACCAAATGAAACAGGATCTGGAAGTCCAAACATCGTTATTATGCCTAATCAGCAATCTCATAATATGATTAATAATCTCAACTTTGGTAAGTTTCCCGACTCAGATAATAAGAGAAAGATGGAGTTTCATGATGATCTTAGAGGAAATAAAGTTCAATTTCTCTCATGTAAATCATGTGGGAAGAGGCATCAGGGAGATTGTTTCAAAGGAACTGGAAGATGCTTTGGGTTTGGAAAAGAAGGACACAAAGCCAGTAAGTGAAAAGGAAAAGTTTCAGTTAACACCATGGACAAGGATAATGGTATTGCTGCGACATCAACAATGATTAGATGTTTTAAATGTCGAATGTATGGGCATTATGCAAACCAATGCCCTAAGTGAAAATCTCATGAAGAGAATCAGCATGGTCATACAGGTAGTATTTATGTGGATGATGATGAAGAGACTACAAATGAAATATGAGATGAAATAAATGATGAAGCTCAGCTAGTGGTTTAAGAAGTTAGTGGAATGATTGTATGTTTATAAAGAATAATGTATGGTACTATGGAATAAAGAATCATCTAAGGATTGTTACACTATTGTTTTTCCTAAAGTATATGAAAGTATATGTTGAATGGTTCCGGTAACCATGGAAGGTTATTCAGATATTTTTGGAAAGTAGATGATATGCGCATAATGAAGGGATAAGAAGATAATGATATGTTTGATTGTATTCATGAGCTCATGACTGATATAAGGACTAAGGGATATTATGGTTTGATTATATAGAAATTTTGAGATTTTGGTATGTGGAAAGAGTTAACTTTTGATAGCATTCATGTTTTCACTAAGGTTAAATGGGTATTCATTTTTCAAGAGAATACATGATTAAGGTATTCACATGTTTGTAATTTGACCAACAAGATATATCTTATGATATATGGGGGATAAAGGATGGAATTCACGTGATTGTTATGTGACATTTCAAGTAATCATTTTTTTAATACTATGAGCTTGGACCGAAGTATTTTAGATAAGCCTAAAGATTGGAATGGATTATGTTGGACATAAGTTAGTATTGTTTAAGGATAGAACATTGTTCGATATTATTTATGGGATGTTATAGTAATATAGATTTAGAAAAAGGACAACCTGCAGGACGGGCGACAACCCATTGTGTCGGACAAGGCAGTGGGAATTGAACCCACAACCGAAGTGCGACTAGCCTTTATCGCCTACCACTGGCCTACAGGAAGTCCCTGGTTAGTAGAAACTAGTTTTATTTTATTACGCGGTATGATATATGAAGTATAAGTTCATTCTTGGAATCGTATACGATTAACCTCACCATAGATGGACTTATGTATATTTGATAACTTTTGCTAATCTTTTGTTTGAAACAGATGGAATGACCCATCATTCTATCACATGATCTGTTAACACTTCATGAATAACAAATTAAACTTCATTTCTTTAAGAGATGAAGTGGAAATTGTTCAAAGCATGAACAACAGTGAGATTGTACCAAAATAAAGTAAGTATTTATTCTAATCCAAATTCTTCAACTTTAGGGAAATGATCTTGAAAACCAAAAATGTTGTCCTAGTTCCCTTATATCCGATGAATCAAATAGTACCCTAGATCATCACAAATTTATGGCTTTGTGATTGTTGGATTTTTCATAGCCATGTTCCTACCACTCTCCATCAGAACATGACGGTTAGATTTCACTTCCATATCCATATTTTTACCTATGTTCTCCTATGTGGAAACCCAGTGATTAGTTAAATTGGGTAACCGTTACATTTCATACTTTAGTTTTTAAAGCCAAGTTTTGGTATTCCTTTTTACGATGTGGGTTTCTATTAAAGAAACTTTCGAGTAGTAAACCATTTATAACCCTGACGAATTTCGAGGGCGAAATTCATTTTAAGTGGGGTAGAATGTAACACCCCAAGATTTTACGAAAAATATTATTTTTAATTTCATTAATGTCTTGTGTTGTACGATACACCAAAAGGAGCTTTCAAAACATGCATCTCTGACTTGGATTGCATTACACGCAAGCGCGACCTTCCACGATAGTGTGGGTTGTACGCAATACCGAGTTTCGCTAAACAACGATATGCTATTAAAATATTAGTAAAACTAGCCGTTATGAATAGTAATACCCACTTTTTGAAATTTTATAAATTTTATTTTTCAAAATGGACTTCATTTTTGGATTCAGAATATCGAAATTATCCTAGGGTGAAATTTTGGTACTTTTCGGATAACTTTCATATTCGGATGAATAGTGAAAATTACTAAATTTTAATTTAAAAAAACTTTTTAAATCGAAATAATTAAAAGTGATAAATTATTAATTTGAGTGGTTTTAAAGTATATTTATAATATATTTTTACAATTTAATACAATTTTGGTCACTGGATATAATTTCACATTTAAACCAGACATAAACAAGTGTCAATCTTTTGATAGTTATTATCTCTTAAAAAGACGCTATTTGTCTTGACGACGGGAATTAATTTTTAAATTAGTTAATGTAACTGATATGTTTTGAATTTGGTAAAATAAACATAATTTTTGAATTCATAATATCAAATATATCTTAGGCCTAATTTTTGGTATTTTTCTGGAAACTTTCATTTTTTTTGATGAATAGTGAAACCACTAAGTGGTAGTTAAAAAACTGAATTTTTTCATAAAACATAATTTTACCGCTTCTCTGAGTGGAATTTTGAAAATCTGAGAGTCAAAGTTAATATCAAGGACTAAAATGTGGTTCAATGAGATGAAAATAATTTTTGGTGAATAATAACTTTTTACTTTTTTTACCATGGTTAAAAGTAAATAGGGTAGTTAAGGGTAAAAATGATATTATTATTACCCTAACACATTTTATAATTCTATTGGATAAGTGTAATTCGACCAAAAACAACCTTAGGAATAAAATATGACCATTTAGGCCCACTTGGATTAGATTAGGACATTTATTATCAATTTATTTAAATAAGGGTTAAAATAGTTAAAATCAAAGTTTAATAACTAAAGCATTTTTAATATAGGGTTATACATTAGATAAATTAGACTATATATATTAATTAGAAATATAAATATATTTCCTACATAATGGTATTTTATTTATAATTTTTAGACATTAAATAATTTAATTTATTTATGACACAATGATGATGCAGTAATTATCTTATTAATGAAATATTTACATAATTGATGTTATAAATACCCAAATAAATGTAATTTGAGACTTTGTATGAATTCCAATAATTTTATATGTTAATATGACATGTTAGTATTGATTTAATTAAATTTTTTCGAACTAATCATTCTGTTATGATTTTCACAAAAATCAATTACCAAATAGTGTCAAAATTGACATAAAATAGTTTTTAAAACAAATATTATATTATTAATTGTGATTTTATTTATAAAAATCTATGGTTCAGCCAAATTAATTATATAAGGTTATATATATTAATAATAAACAACTTGGGGTTCGTTTGACTTGATATAGTAAGTTTATTAACCTTATAGTGTAAGAAAACAAGAAGACACGGTTAAAGTTAAATTATCTAACTTAAAGTTAAATCTAAATGATAAGGCTAAAATTGATACCTAAATTTGTATAAATTCTATTGGATGAGAGGATTTCGACCCATACCCACCTTAGCTTCTAAATATATCAATTTGGAGCTATTAAAAACCGAATTGGCTTTATAATAAAATAATATTTTTAGTTATTCTAAAGGTGTCCCTCTCCTCCCTTATAAAAGGGAACCTCCTCCCTCTCCTCCTCACACCAATTTGAGCCTTCATGATCGGCCAAACCCTGCCCATTTTACATCCCCACTTCCATAAAAACATCCTAGAGGTACTGGTTTTCTTCAAAGACCAATTTTAGTGCCCTAAGAGGAGGTCTCAAAGAGGCGCTTCAAAGAAGAGGTAATGCCCGTTACCGATTCTTTCATCTTTATTTCTTCTTTCAATTATTATTATTTAGTTGTTTCATTATGATGTAATAACATCAGTATCACTCATATACTGATATGTTATTATAAGTATGAAACAACCCTATTTCACCATTTATCCATCCTACGGAAAATGAAATCCCCACGCATGCGTACGTACGGAATACCGTCTCCACACCGTGGTGTAATATATTTTCCACCACCACCTTACATGGATGGGTATAATGGTGAAAATAATGAATATATATGATTAATGTAAAGTGATATTGATTTTGTAATATTATACATACAATTTAATACAATTCGACGATCATGGGAACGATATCAACGCTCGTGCGTACGTACGGAATACCGTCTCCACGACGCGATGAGATTCACTCTCCATGATAACCATTCAAGAATGATTATAAAGTATATATAATAAGTAATCATAAAATATATGACATAATAATTCTACTGGATTTATGTATATATATATTTATGTCATCTACTTAATTCCATTCAATTCAATAAGGAAACGAAAATAGCGTTCATGCGTACGTGTGGCCTACCGTCTCCATGAACGGTGTATTTCTTTCCATTTATAGATATATTATATATATGTATATTATGAATATATATTATATATAAATCATGTTTTATATTCTGGAATTAATTAATCATGATATAAGTAATGATATGTATAATTAAAAGTCAAAACACGGACGACAAATGAAACGATTTTACCCAAAACACTATTTTACATGGAATTTACAAAATAACAGGTAATATAAAGTCATAAGTGAACCATATATGATATAATAACAATGAATATGATTCTTTAATAAGTCAATGACATTATTTAAATCATTATACAGGAGGTTCGGAACCATACGAAGCATATCAGACCTAAGGTAAGGGATAATTTTGCAAATCTCATTTTTATCCGAGATTGCTTATTCGTATGTATTTACTGGGGGTTATTGCTATCGTCCATGTCCATGTTTTATAAAAGTGTATTCATGTATTTTTAAATTCCTTTTTACCCATTTTGACTTTTACCCCATGGTATGGAAGGAATCTTTCTTTTGTTTACGTTACGAGGTAATTTTTTGACTTTTCCGACAAAAGTACAGAGAGAATGTTATTTTTAACTTATACGGCGTGAACGGATTTTTATGGTTTTATAAAGAATTATTTTCATGAAGATTCCTTAAAAATATTTCATGACTATTTTCAACAAAAACCATTTCTTCTAAAATTTCATGACATTTTGTGAAAAGAAAATTATTTTGATGAAAAAAGGATATTTTCCTCAAGAATTCATCTCAAGTGTTTTATCAAAACCATTTTCATTTAAGATGACATTATTTCACATGTGTATGTTTCAAGTATCATGTCTCTATGATTTACATGGTTTCACTTTTCTTATTATGAAATTATATCCATTTTTTATATGGATTATGTGATGATAGGATGATGTTTAGGAAACCCATTTTATTTATTGGGTTATTATGAATGATGTATGTTTATTTTATGGAACAAGTAAGAATGATTTCATTATGAGATGGGTGGGAACTATATCTCCCTCCAATGCATTGGGTAAATATTTATATCTCATGAGATAGACATGGCTGGAACGACAAGTTAAACCGGTTCAGTAATATAGGACTGGAATGAGGAGTGAACTCGATTCAGAATGGGACTTTGTCCACTAAGATGGTCTTGACAGCAATGCCTTGGCTAATATGGAAATTATATCATGTGCTTAATGGTTGCCACAATTACATGTTTTATTCCCATTCTATTTTATCATTCTTAATGTTTCTTTATGATCTATGCCATACGTACTTCCATGTTTTGTTTCATTGATCAAGCTTTTGATGTTTAAACATTATGTTCATGTTTTTAAGTTCAAATGTATATGGTATGTTTTACTTTATCCATGCTTACCCTTACTGAGAATTTGAGCTCACCCTTTTTATGTTTTATTTTCCCCAGGATATAAAGAAAGGTTTTAGGTAAGAAAAAAAGGGGGAAGATCTTTATGGGAGATGTTGAAGATCTTTCACCACGATTAGAAGATTACGTTCCAAGTTTCCAAAGACACTAAACTATTATGGTCCTTGTGTGTCTGTTTTTGTTATGTATTATGTATTCCGCAAAAGTAATGTAATTTTCATGTATTTCAAGCTTCGGGTCTCTACATATATGAACCTAATATACATAAATTGGTGCATAACATAAAACATTTATCAATGAAACAAAATTGAGATGAAGAACCCTTACCACTTTTCTATTCTTTGAATAAAAAGATCATTAAATAGAGAAAAATAAATGGATATATATATCCCCATAATTTCTATGAGAATCATCATAAAATACATCCATTGTTATTATATACATCACATAAAAGAAACAAGTGGTGAATATGGCATGTGTCTTACAAAAATAAAAGTGAGACGAATATCCATTGCCGCTTTCATAACCTTTGAATCATAATATCCATGAATAAATAGATTATAATGAATATTTAAATATAATTATAATAAGGATATTCATGATGTAACATGTAAAAAGGTCTGTATGTACACCTCTTAATGGAATATAGGTTCATAACATAATATATGTCCCAAAAAAGACAATTTGAGACGATAAACCCTTACCTCATGTTCAACATGATTTGAAGGTGATTTAACTGCCTGTATAATAAATTTAAATTTCTTATGAATCTATAATAGATTAATTTTATACTTATAATATCATATATGATTCACTTATAACATTTTAATAACCATATATTAATAATTCCTTATTAAAATCACCACTTCTTGGTGTTAACTGTATCATTTTTCATGAGAATTTCAGTACGATAGCTCCAGTCCTTCTACTTTGATCATGTTTCCACCATATAAAAAATTCTGATCATGGTAAAAATTAAATATATATTCATTATGTATATATATTAATATCTATCCATAAAATTTATAGATAGAAAAGTTAATTACACCGTTCCTGGAGACGGTATGTCGTACGTACACATGAACATTGTTTTCACTTTTCGATGGATGGAAAAAAGGTAAATACTATTAAAAATTTAAAGGATCATTATTATATAATATATATAATATTTATTTATTAAATACATACTTATTACCATTCATGTAAAGAGGAAATGAAAAATTAATCACATCAATTCATGGAGGTGGTAATCCACACGTACGCATGAGAAAAATTTTCATTTTCCAATTGATTGGAAGGTTAGAAGGTAGATATGGTATTATAATTCCAGAATCAGAATGATTTCATAAATATAATTTATAAACATTAAAACCATCATAATACTCATCCATGAAATATGGTAATGAAAAATTAATTGTATCCCTACATGGGGGTGGTAGTCCACATATTCACACGAGCGATAATTCTACTTCCCATTTAATGAAAAAAAGGGTGAATAATGGTGATTTCTTGATTATAATAACATTTAAGTATATTTAGGATACTGAATTTATTATTTTATGAGGAATATAATCTATTTATAGGAGGTATAATAATAAATAAATTGAAAGATGTTGGTTAAGATGATCACCTCTTCTTTAGGCGACATCCTTTAGATCATTTTTTAAGGACCCCTGGAGTGGTATTTTAAGAAGACCAACACCCCTAATTTATGGATAGGGAATTTTATATGATAATTTTACATGGTTTGGTTGAGATATATGGTTTAATGTGAGGTATATAAAATTGATAAAGGGATGTAATTTTATAAGGGAGGGAAATTCCCACATGGAATTACCAAAATGATTAAAATATAATTAAATCATTCTCAAGAAAAATGATTCCAAATGGCCATAGATTCTAAGAAAAATAGTATAAGGTATAAATATAATCATAAAATTAAATTTAGATAGATTTTGGTGTCATTTAAAACCTTATATTTTTTTAACCCCTTGGTTAACCAATTTTAATCTTAAATTGTATTAACTTTTATATTTTTAAAATCATTTATTTTAGTTTTCTACTCATTGAATAAATACCATCTCATATTTGTGTAAGAATTTAGGGTAATTATTCAATAAATAAAAATTATAAATAAATTAACATGATATAAAATTAATTATTATTTCAAATAAACATTTATAACCGATGTTATCCCCTTTTTATCCTTATGTAATAATTTTTGAGATTTTATATTTAAGAGAGTGAAATTTTGGAATTTTCGTTACGTAAAATAATATAAACATAATTATATAAACAAAATGGAACCAAAATGATATATATTTTAATTTTGGGTGTCTATTGGATAATTTATTCCATATAATGAAATAAAGGCATGTTTTTGGTTTATTTTGAGACGCCACCTCATGGTTTTAACAATGTTTTACCCGTTTTACTTTTTTCAAGGTGACAAATATTTACTATAGTAACTATTCATAATGAAAAAAATACAAGGGAAATATTCATAAAATTTGAACATAATTATTCCAAATATGGTATCCATTTTAAATATTTAAACTTCTTAAGAGGCATAAATCAATTTTTGATATAAATGCGTAAGACGCAATAAAAATAAGTTTTTAGAAAAATAAGTTTTAAGCATAAAAATTAACTTATATTAAAATAATCAATATGCATGATTAAAATTGAATTATTTAGATTTTTATAAATCAGATTTATCATATTAAAATTTAATAGAAAATAATAAATATAATAAAACTTTTAAATTGCTTGATTTAATGACACAATTTGAATGTTTTATATTTTTCACTATTTACTAAAAAATAAATCATTTAGAAAAATCCTAAAATTTAACCCGAACATAATTTTTATTTTATAAAATAAAATTTATAAAGGTGTTATAAATTAATTATAATTTCAATTCCAAAAATTTAATAAAAATAATCTTTGAAAAAAATGCATTTTTGGAGCATAAAATTACTTTACTAAAAATTGAGTTCTAATTTAATAATAATTAATAAATAATTTTGTATTGAGTTGGGCTAATATACTGATATTTCATAATATGTTTACTCTTATTCGTACTCACCAATTCCATAGTTATGTTATAATGGTCACATTTAAATAATAACATTTTTATAATATATCCCAATTCACTTAATGCTTAGTTTTGTGTGCTAAGAAAGTTATTGAGATTATTAATATTTTAAATGAATTTTTGGGGTTACATTTTCCCCCACTAAATAAATTTCAACCTCACAATTTTATCTCTGTCATCCAATTTTCAATATTTTAAAATACTTTTATAGAAAATCTACATTAGATAGAAGGATAATAAAACATCTTTAAAAATGGAAAGTGATAAACCTAAAGGTGACATGAAATAACATATAATCATGTTTCTATATAAGGATAAAATTGGTGGGATGTTAAATTATAGACATGGAGGATAAAACTAGTGACTAAATATTAATATAGAGTAACAGAGAACATGGTCATGAGAAAGTTAATGACAAAAAAATCATAAATCAATGAGCGGTGAAAGTACCATAAATTCATCTGAAATAAATTTGAGGGATTCATTTTATATTGAGATTGAGGATATTAGAAAATTTATTTAATTGATTTCTTTCCATTTCATAAGCACAATTTCACCATTTGAATGTTCTTTGATGAATTTACACTTCATCTCTTACTCAAGTAAATGAATATTCAAGATGAATTTTCATACCTAGAGAACTAAAATTAAATTTTAAAATATCATAAAATCCATAATAGAATGATAATTCACTCCTTCTATCTCTATTTATCATCAAAATAAAAACTTATAGAACAATTTATCCAATATGGATAAATATAAAACATTAATATATAAAACCTCAACAATAATAACCAAAGTTCAACATAATCCATTCCATAAATTATAAACATTAAAACTCCCCCAAAACATGTCTGAGCAAATTCAAAACTCAAAAATATAAGTGATTTGATCATATATATTTTTTCAAGATCAACTTTATCATTTATCCCCAAAAAACATAGAGTAGCTGATAATGTCACATACCAAACGTTTGAATACATTTATTCTCTTAAAATATGCTAATGACTCGAATAACTATAAAACCTCAATGAAAATATACATGATTATAAAAATTAGAACTATCTTTATTCGTCAAAATAAAATCATAAACTATTTAATAAATTCCAAAAATCCAAAAATGTAACAAACTTTATCAAATATGACCTAAATCACTTTGCCATCAAATCACTAACCAATATCAAGGTTACCAATAATCTCTCATTCAATTCACCCATGTATATCATATATTTATCCTAACTAAACAATATTAATTCAACAATAGGAATATATTAAGGGTTATATTTCCCTTAATAATTTGTTGTCCAAAAATATCACCTTACCACTAGATAACTTTTCTTGGTTATCATTACCATTCGACTTATGTTTTCAAATCCTTAAAGAAAAACTACTATGGAAAAATATTTAAAAGTTTCATGATTCTTATATCTAGGTTGTCATTGATATAACACCTATATAACATAGTTCTTGAATTGCATTACATATACACTTAAATACTTTCACTTCAATGATTGAAATATCTTATGTCCTTCCTTGGTCTTGGAGTTAACCATTGGACTAGGGAATTGAATCAAATAATTACCAAGCTCTGCACACATAAGACTTTGAATTCCTAAAAATTAATTTCTCTATGAGATTTATTTCTACATAGAAGACATATTCCCATTCCTTTGAAACATTCTCCTAGATTCTTATTCCCACATTTTGGACATGAAGAAACTTTTACGTTATTTATTCTATGGTCATTTACACATGAAATTTCATAAAATTCCATCTTCATCTTATTTAATAAAAAAATTATTTTAAAGACACTTAAGGAAGAAGTTGGAAACCATAACATAAAAAAATACAATTCACTACATAGTAAAGGAACTCAAAAATTTAGCAAAAAAAGACTAATATTTCTTGAATTATACACCCTATATAATTCCCATTGAAGTGATGTTACCTTGATATCTGGGTCATTGTTGATAAGTTCTTTAAAATGATTAGCCATTCTGTCCTATGTTTGTATGAATTACTCCAAATTTATTTTATGTCCATTGAAAACACTATCCATAATTCAGACCTATTTTTGGATCCATACCCTTTTATCCTCATTTGTATCAACTAGAAGCCTTATCTCATAAATTCTATCATCCTCCTCCATTGAATCTTTCATCCAGATGACTCTTTCTACCAGTTCTTCCATAGAATGCAGAATTTTATCAAGACAATCCCATTTTTATAATTCTAATTCCATTGATATAACAATTTGTTCTCCTTTAAGTATTTATCCCTAGTCTAACACAAAGGCTTCATTTACAATCTCTCTATTAGCTTCTTTCTCGGCCACCTGTTCCCGCACCTTGGTTTGATCAGATGCCTTGTTTTCCATGGTTGGAGAATATTTTCCCCTATTACCAAAGACATGTTTGACCCCTTAATCGATTGAGGATTCCCCCAGTTCTGTTTCTATCGTGATTTTCTTAACCTTACCTAATAAACTTATAACTATAGTTTTTATAGTGTTAGAATAATCTTTGAAAGTTATTGATTCCCCCCACCCTTATGGGACAGAAAGATCCCAAAAAGAATAATTCCACGTTTCCCCTTCCTTGAGCAAGACCCAACCTTTATGGCCCCTTAATAGTGTTTTTCACAATTCATCGTTGGCTAGGATTCCATTTCATTATCACTGAGTTCATTATCTTCCAAAGACATTGACCCAACCTATTTCCACTTCCATCTATGAATGTAATTCTTCCATCCCCTCAGATCTATATTATTATTTCTATCTCCACTCAAGGTGGAGAAAAAATTGTGGTTATTAATTTCATTTTATGTTTATCTATGATAAAACACCCCATGATGCAGAGACAAAACAATATTTGTATTAGTAGAACTATGTTTCTCTATAGGTACCCTTGCATCAATAAGGGTGGTAACACCACTAGTAGCAGTAGATTTCTCCGTCATATTTTTATTACCCAAACACTTATTCTTGATTGTATTAGTAAGGAAGATAACCATTCCAGATTTGTCTTTTCTTAAAGATCCTTTTGAAGGATCAGCTGGAATTGACTCAGTAGACTGGTTGAGGGAAGCCTCCCCATGAGGGAGACTTCATCTACAAGATGAAGCACAATGACCCATATCCAAACTTTTTTCCTTCAAATATCTCCATAAAAACACCTCCAATTATGAGTCCCTGATTAGTTTAAGTGCCATAGAATGGGGAGAATAAAGCCTACTGCTCAGGGTCCTCACACAAAAATTCCACTTAGTCTTCTCTAGATCAGGCGTGACCTGGTCAATCAATGATAAGTTCACTAAGCCACACCTCAAGTGAGAAAAATATTCTAAAACAATTGGATCATTTCAAGATCTTTCCTCATTATATATGAAATTGTTAGGAACTACTTCATTGCACTATTATTTTCCAATTTGATGATCTTTTTATAGCATCAGTTCATCCCCTCATGTTAAACACCCTAGTGACAACAAGAGGATAGGATCACTGGGCACATACACAATGTGCAATAATTAAACAAAGATTATAAGATCACAATTTTTTTCACCTCAAATATTCCTCATCTACTATCCAAAGACATTCCACTGGTGGCCTTGATACATCAACTTCCACACATATCCACCACTTAATTGGGAAACTAACAATGATTTTCCTTTTATCAGAATAGTTTATTTAGAATAATAAAAAGGTTTCACATTCAAGATTCTATTTCATTTAGATTCTCAAGAGGAAAATAATTACAAATTCAATCACATTCACCATTAACATGAATCCTCATATATCAAGACATTTTATAAAACCAAAAACCATAGTGTGAGATCAAATAATCATAGTGAGATATCATGAAAATTCATTTCTAGAATTTTTAAATCAAGAATCCTTACTTATGAACTATGACACCTTAGGTTTAACCTAGACCATCCTTGGTTATCATATATTCAAATCCTTCATAATGATTTATAGATAAAATGTGAATTAACCCAAGAATATCCCCCAAGAGTTTCATACAAGATGCCTAGTAAGGGCACACTCACCATGCACTAAAATGATGGATAGGATATACATGGCCAACTCTTTTCAACGTTATTACACCTATATGCATCTATTCTAAATCCATTCCCACTTGTAGTATACATACATATATGTATTTAAAAAAACCACATAATCTCTATCCTACCAAAAATTTAGGGTGTTATTCTATACATAAGCTCATCACCAGATTTTCACTATATTTCTCTAATATTAATCTCTAAATATTGAGTAAACATAGATCAGATGCCAATTATAGTGACCCATACATTTCATATATTGATATTACATCTTATTAAATGAATATTAAATACATAACATTATGTTCCACACCATAGTCATATAGGTTTAGTGACTTTGGAATGTTGAATACATAAAAAACTGTCCATAATAGATATACATTATCTCCCACTATGTTTTTCATAAATAGATCCCTTATTAGGTATATCATACTTAAAATATTTCTTCATAAAGTAGAGAAAGGTAAAATAATAAAGGGTGAGCTCAGATACTTGTTAAGGGTAACAAGGGAGATATCAATGATAACCTAAATATAAAATGAGCATAAGGGTATGAGAACATGATATTAACATTTGAATACCATTCCCTACATATCATTGATCATAATCTTGAGTCATAGAATAAATCATGGTAGTTCATAAGACATGAATCATAATAAAATTAATGAACATGATCCCTGAGATAATAACATTTCCATAAGATCATGTAATAAAAGAGTGGAATAAGTGTGGAATAATAATAATCATAGACATATTATGTAAAGGATACCCACTAAGACATTCATGACATGTTAAGATTTGGATAACCACCCATATACCTGCTTTGAACATGGGATAACCTCCTGTGTATCCCCTTTTTTAGGCTAGGGATAAACTCTCATTTACCCTCTGTTCTCATAGAACATTACAATTTACCAAATTAATTTTATGGATATATAATTATGGGGCCACCCATCACAGAATCACAATCAATTCCTATGTGTTCCACAATATCATAAATAATTCATCATATATCATAACCCAGGGAAAAGAAATGTGTTTAATAGACATTTCAACAATTCATCAAAACATAAAGCATTTAGAGAAATAATAAGGATGATATCCATGGATCATATCCATAGTAAATCATATGTTACAACATGGAATGTTTTCATAAAAAAAATTCCTTTAATGTATCACTTATAATATTTCATAAGAAAAATACACTTTTCATTTTGAAATCACTTAAAAAAATTCCAAATTATTAATGAAAATATTTTTTTTGATTTTTTTTTTGAAAATTTTAAAGGAAGATTCAAATTATTGAGTGGTCATGATAATGGAAAATTATGTTCATACCCTTTACATAAAAAATACTCCTTTCACATTTTCGGTAAAAATTTAAAAGTACTATAGTGCCCATATGGATCGTGTATGGATACTGAGGGGGGGTTGAATTAGAGTGCCAAAATTTTTACTGGATTTTACTTTCTTTCAATTAACCCCTCTACTATTGTACCTCTACCCCAGTTAAGAGGAATTGAACTGTTGTGAGATATTGAAAATCACATAAAACTGAAATATAGATAATAAAGGAAAAATTAACACACAAATATTTTTATAAGGTTCGATATAAATACCTATTACATTATATTATCATCCTATGGTTGATTCACATATTCTCTTATCACTATAATTTTTTATGATTACGAAAACCTAGAATTGGTGAGAAATGTTCAAGCAGGAACTTATTAATATTCCTAAGTGAATGGCATTGTTTATACTGGTACCACCAGTATTTAATGGAATTATTTATAATGGAACCACCGTTTCTTTTATTATATTCAATGAACATACTGAACAAGATATAAATACTCCACTAGATGAATTTAATCAAATTTATAGTCTTGTTCCTATAATAAAGGTCTTCGTCTACTACAGAATCAATAAGATAATATACATGTCAACCTTGTACTCTTTAATAAATGGAAGAAGAAACTTATAATTCAACTCTATGATTTCTCAAAATGAACAACTGATGAATATATCAATTTAATTGAATTTTAATTCTTCCTTGATATATCAATTTATTGGGAAGATAGTCCTTCTATGAGTGAAGTTCCAGGCCTCAATTCCCTTCATGCATGTGTTTCATGGCATCTAAAATAGTTATTTTATTTTATGTTTCATTTAATAATTTATTTTGGGTATATCAATTAATCAACATTTTAACATATTCATTGAATCATTCATGAATCAATATTTATTCTTTGAATAACTCAAATCATTCTTCCTTCTTAGTTTATTCACTGATGCACACACACTGCATGTTTCTTTGACATGCACGTGTTGCATGTAATTCTTTCTTTCATGGGTGTGTGAAACACACTACCCACTTCTTCTTCTTCTTCTTCTTCTGAATATCTTTGTACACACATAATATGCACCACATTGCACACTATTTTATTTATCAATGCATGTGAATCCATGTATTGTATTTATGGATTAAATATCGTGTAATCTCAATGTGTCATCATGTAAACCAGTAGGTATTCATATAATGGTATCACACTACCTTGGTTAATTTTTGGAACCAGGTTCTTCATGATGTAAGATGAATGTGCTACATGCATAGGTCATATTCCCATGGTATCCACCATAACATAAGATTAGGCTTTTTAGATCTATGAGAATTGTGAAATCTAGGGATATGTGTTTGTGTTGTCCCTATTTATTCATGTAAATTTGTCTTCATGAAGCTCCTATGAGAGTTATTTTTACTTTTAAATGTCCCTAAGTATTCCTCCTTCCACTTCATGAAATAATATCACAAGGAGGGATTACATTTGTGAATGAAGTGTCTTCATGATTTCTCTATTTTCTATAGAAAACAAGATCTCTGAAATATCAGAAACACCTTCTTGGGATCGATTTCTCTCCAATTATAGATGATGAGAAAAGTGTATTTCACCACCTCAGATCTTATTTTTATGCTACATATATGCTCCTTTAAATCTATGATAATTATGATTTGTCATTACATATCTTAAAATTCCTGAGTCGTTCGGGGTAATTTTAATGTATGTTGAGTTTTATGGAATTTCGGATTTAGGAGTTCACATTACTCTTTTACGATGGAATCCTCACATGCATGTGATGAGGATCAAATGCTCCTAACCATGGAATCTCAACCATATCTATCTATATTAGCAGCCTCAAAACTTAGTTTTCATTGACCAAAGAATGCTATTCAATTTATTGTCATGAACATCAGACATAGATTTCATGCATGATGATCTCAGGACGATAAAACAATCCTCATTGTGTCAACATCACTGTGGGAGATGATAGGAATATCAATCTTATATGGAAAATGAACCTTCGATAGGTAAAAGATGACAAGGTTTATGAAATAATTGTGACATATTTGAATAAAACAACATGATATATCAGATGGCTGAGATCTCCCACATCAAATGACTGATGTTATTTCTGGCTCCTTAAAGGAGGAAGAAGATTTCACACTCAGCACATGACCCAAATAGAATTGGTGATTTTTCTATGTTGTTGTATATCAATTAACCATGATCAACAGTGGAAAAGAATCTCCTCCCCCTCTCGGTACCACCCCATACCATTCTTCCTTCCACTATTTCACCCTATACAGTGGTTTCACTGCACTTATACCTTATACACAGGTGCATGTGGGATTTTACCAACCTATTTCCACCTATGGGTTGGCCTAGTATGGGATCACATTGAATGGTCAAACTATGTGTCTCACGTGTATTGAGGTCAAGCCAAGTAAAGTCGTTCTTATGGGCTAGACCATTTTTTAAGCGATACCTTGAATACATAGAAATAATATAATTATTATTAAATTCAAATATAAAGACAAGTAATACCAATCACCAAATTCCAATCCCAAAAAAATCTCTTAAAATATACTTCATGCAAGGTATATATATATATATCATGGAAATCATAAATCCCCTTCTTCTCGTAATGAAAATTGGTTATTTTCATGGTCTTAAAATAAATTCTTAAATAAATCATCCTTATTAATTTCTTCTTCAATATTATATAATTCAAATAATATATCATAGAATTCAATAACTATGCATGGAATCTTAAAATATATATCTTCACTCCATGAACTCTCCTTATACAAAATTTATAACTATATTATTTCATGGGAACTTTCAAAAATATTTCCTCATGAAAATAAATGTTTTCATGGTCATAATCTAATTAGAAACCCCTCATGCAATAAGGTACATAATGCATTGACTTATCTTTTTTCTTCAAATGTTATGACAATGTGAAATATTCAAATAGCTCTTGCACATACACTTGTAATTATGAACAGTCCAACAATCATCTGATTTAACAATATAGAGAATTTACCAAGTGTGACCTCCAATGCTATGAATCCATAACAATTCTATATGCATAATCGCCAATCAAAGAAAATTGTCTTACCAAATTACAATCAATGATTCTATAAAAATTATCTATAAATCATCAACATCATCCTTCTTTAATATTTTTCAAAAAAAAATTCACCATTCTCATTCAATGATTAGTAACTAATCATATAGTACTCCAGCATACATTGACTTTTGATTCCTTCTAATATATTGATAACAAATATAATAATACTGATCCACCATCCACATGGTATTTTCAATGTCACAATTTGGATTTGTGGTCAATACCATTATATTAAATTAAATTTCCCTTATCCCCTTTATTGACAATAAATGAAAAGGGTTAATTCTAGAGTTCCCTTTTTTCCTTCAAGAAATTCATACAATAACTTTTCATTTTTATGAAATAAGGATGGTACTACATGGTTCAATTGGAAAAGAGCCTTTAGTTGGTCTACTCTAAGACTACGTGGTTTAACCCTATGTAGAAACTAGGAGAGATACAACCAAGGTTGTTTGTGTAATCCATTAACATCCATGCAAGTGATATCATTATAATAATAATTTATCAAAGTGTAGGGTTGTATAAAATTGATTAATCAAGTAATATATTCTCATATACACTCCAATAATAAAATAAAAATTTCAAGTTCAAGAATATTTTAACCCCCCTTTTCATGAGTTTACTCATTAACCAACACCATCCCATGATGTACTCATTTGATATAATCACTAGTGAAAACAAAATATTTACAAACGGTTTAAAACCATTGGTAATGGCTAAAAAACCGTTGGTATAAACTATACCAACACTTTTCCAAGCCATTGGCTATGAAGCCATGTGGTTAAGCATATGCCAATGGTTCTTTGATAACCATTATGATATGGCTTCAAAATGCACTATATAACAACGGTTAAAATAAACCATTGGTATAAATCTTTAACAATTGTTTGAAACCATTCGAAAATATCAAATTAAATGTTTGTACCAACAGTTTCTAAACCATTGAAAAATACTTTTACAAGTAGTTTATATGAAACTATTGGTATATGTCTGGTTTTTACATATATTCCAATAGTTGTAAACCATTGGAACATGCTTTTTGCAATTCCGGCAGTAGGCCTACCTCTGCCTGTGCACCTATAGTAATTATTTGAAATATGAAATAAAGAATTCTGAATACACACATACAGCAAGTACCTGCAGTTAATATAATTAACACATAATTAATATAGAATTATTAATACATGTAGTTCTGATTACACACATAAAAAATTCTAAATAAATAATGTTCTGTATTTAATTACTTGGTACACACATACAGAATACCTATAGTTCTGTATTAAATTACTTATTAAACACATACATAATTAACATGATGTATATTAGTTTTTTTATGACATCCAACATTGTGTTTGTCAGTGGTTATGAATCATTTACATCATCTGTTGGGATCACTTTGGAAATTTTCTATCATATTCAAAGAGGATAATTTTACAAGGTAAAATTCAATCCCCAATCTGTAATTCGCACATTCAGATAATCCTCTATGAAAATCCAGTAGAGTGCTACATAGATTTTAGTATATACCTTCCACATATGATTTTTGAATCCATTGAAATGAGAATGATGATCCATAGGGAGAATCATAAAGATTAACCATTTATCACATGGCACCAAGGTCCTCATGGTGGTATGAGTATCAATGGTATACCAATAGGTGAGTATGATTGTATTTAAACATCACCCACAGGTTTTATTAGAGGTATTACATGATATTTTTTGTGTGAAGATGTATAATAGAGAAGTGAATATTCTAGGATGTCCATACCATGATGGGAATTTGGTTAGTGGAAAAATATTCCCACAAGATCTCATCATTTTATTCATTTTTTAAATGTTTTGTTCTCGATCATTGCAGATCATAGTGGGAAACATGAAACAAGTATAAGGAGGGAATTATGAAGACCTTATTTACCATTGTTATATGGTTGGAAGAAAAATCATCTATAAAATATTTTCCTATGCTGCGAAGGGAATATACTGAATATTATATTTCTTTAGTAGTATGTAAAAATTGGATTGGGATTTGATAAATTCATCTTGAGTTGACCGATCTAGCTCATGTGGTTATTTTGGAGTATTTTCATCATCTAAGAGTGCTAACAGAGATCGTGATTTCACTCCCACATATAGTGCTAAATTTATATGGAGGGATACCAATAATGTTAACAATGGAGGCGTGGACATTTCCTAAATTGAGAAAATGGCATTTTCTTGTTTAACCACCATTCACTATCTTCTCGTTTAATCTTCGACTCATACATGAACTCACTCATTGTTGTGTTTTTTATGAAATATTTATATAATCAATGATGTTGGAATCATATTCTAGAAACATTTATAACATATTTATTATAAATTGTTAAAACAACCTTTTCTCAATGTGTTTAAAGTACCTCTTTTAGATACATGAGGTCTGATTTCAGGGAACATGGATTTCAAACCTAGAATATCAGTAGATATAAGTATGGAAGATACAATTATGTATCAGTCAGGACTAGGGAATGTGTCAGAAATAAAATGTTTCCTCAGGATTTATGAGTAATACATGAGGTCTATTCATGAATTTCTTACCAAGAAGTATCCATTACTATTCACACAAAGAAGGTATACATGTTTAAATGGATGGAATAATGAATAGAGGACCTCTTATATGTGATGAAGAATATGTTTCCAGCACAGATCCTAATATTTCCCAAGCTTGGATTTGGGTATATAGTGTATATCAATTCAAATGATGTTGTCTCGGGAGCAGTTCTGATACATTGTAAAAATGTAGTTCCTTACAAGTATCATTATCTTTGACCCCATGAGTGAAACTGCACTACTAAAAACCTAAGGATGGTAGTGGTGGTCTAGGAATTGAAATGATGATGTCACTACCTCATTTTTGTGATATTTTTTTCTATAAAGACCAAAATATTCGATGGTATATCATCCCTCTGTGTGATCTAAATATTATTCATTGTTACTGGGTAGAGTATATATAAATTGTCAAAATATACACCCTCACACCATGATCTATATCCTACCATAAAAATCAATTCGAAACACGCAAGAATCATATCAAATTGATTCATATTTTATGAATCATAAATGTTGGTATAAATGTTTTTGGTTCCAAACAGCCAACACTACACCTTAGTATAAGTTGTTTTGTCCCGAGTGTGCTTCAGGGTAAATTAAGAAAGGTGGAAAATAGTCATGGCCAGGGAGTGGTGATCGGGGTAGGTAACTATGTGACTCAACTTGGTAAAACTAACCGCACCCATTACATAGGTAATAGAATGGGAAAATGACCTGGGATGAGGTGCCACACTGTAGGGTTAGATGTTTTAGGCTAGTGTGTTGATGAGCACCACAAACAAGGCTAGGCCATCATGGAAGTTATGTTTGTGGTTCTGTGTAAAATGAAATGATCCTACCTTCTTAAGAGTGATTATCATATATAAACAATTATTTTTTTGAAATCTATCCATAAATTCTAGATATACTGGAAATAATAGATTTTCTGCTACAATCTCAAATTTTCTCCCCCTAAAGGGATGTCATATGCTTCTTATATTTCGTGGTAGTTATTAATATATATGAAAGATATTCTATCCACATATTCCATCCTTTATATCCTCGAGAAACTTATTTACATTATAGTATGAAAATCACTGAACACACTCATTCAATTATCTACATGATAGATCATAAATAAAAATAATAGGTAATGAGGAGGTTCCACTCATTTTTATAAAAAAAATCATTCTAGAAGAGTCCTTCAACTCATACTTATCCATTCTATTCTTCCAATCACTGTATATTAAGTTTTCATTTGGTTATTCCTTTACAATTCATCTTCATTCGAAATACATTTTTCCAAATAAGACTTCTAAATCATCAAGTTTCCAGTTTTGGATGACCTCCCATAAATTTTGAAATTACCTTCCGAATCTCCTCACTTTCATGTAGCCTTAGATTCTTCTTCATCTTCCACCAATTGTTTAACCAATTTCAATTTATTTATGAAAACCACTAGGAAGTGTTTCATGGAAATCTTATTCTTCTCAGAATATTAATATGACATACCATTGTTTTTCTTTTGAAACATATTCCATTTCATTTTATAGATAACCTCTCATTATAACATTTTTATGTATACCTTAGCCTTACAACCTTCCAAATTTCTTCGACCCAAAACTTCTCCTAAAATATTTTTTATGTACATAGTTGTGGTGGTGATCTAGTCTTATGTAGTTTTCTCTAATATTATTTCCATATATTCTGGTTAAAACTCCATCTTATTTATTGACTATTTCCCAGTAATTACATATTTAACAAATGAGAATAAGTTTCATGTCCATTAATTCCAAACCCCCCCCCCCCAAAATATTGAAACATTTTTCTTCTATATTTTTCCAAGATCTATACATATTTTTGTTGATTCTGTCCATTTTGATACTAAGACTCACATTTCATACGGGGTTGTGGCCTCCATGGAATACTCTACTAATCTATTAATATGGATACTTTCCTCTAAATTTTCATTGAGAATACTTGTACAGGTTTTTTTACACATACACTGTTAATTATAATTGATCTATCTTGATAATAAAAAGTATAAGATTATACATAATAGTTTAAACCCTTCACCGTACTATATTGAGAAGAATCTTCATTAACACGTACTAATTTATTGAAGTCTTTATTGTATTTTTTGAACTCATATTAGATTATAAAACATATTTCTTGTGTTAATGTTTGATCTTATTCTTTTACAGAAAATTTATCTTCAAATCATATTTTATGCCTCTTAAACACATGGACATCATTCCATATTCCTTGAAATATATAAAAATCCCTGATCACGATAATTCCTCAAATATGTCTCCATTTTAATACCAATTAGTTCTTGAAATTTCACCAAAAACATAGATATACTATCCCTTACACTGACCTTAAACTCCTATGTAAATACAATACATGGCTAAATTTGGCTATGTCACAACACTTGTGAAAATTTTTATATATCACCAGATCAACTACATAGAATGTTATCCTATGTGGGATGCTTAGATACATGGTTTTTCCAAACCACCTATGTATATTATTCACCTACACGATGCATCTATATTGATTTTCTCTTGGATATATAGTAGATTTTCCTAAATTATTTGGCTCTTGGGATATACAGCTACATTTCAGATTTCACTTCCAAGTACATTTATTTATGAAGATTTGGGAATGTTGTCAAAATTATTACATGAATCCGGGATATTAAAATTTTAACTGAAACTAACTATGTACCTCTTTAGCCAACTTCCACCCCTTATTAAACAGATAAAGTGTTAAAAAATATTTACATGCTTCAAAGAAGAAAATTTATAACTAAATAGTTAAATAATTATACTGGGAGAGTCCATACCTATCATACCTACTTCAGGATCAACCCATATCTGAGATAAAACAAGGGGACTAATTTGGAATATAAACCACATAATGAGGGGAGGGTTGAATCAGTCACACATATATTCAGTCACAAAAAATCATCAAGTCAACTTTTATTATTAATAGATAAATAAATAATTATAATATGACCTACCTAATCATACATATATTCAGGCACATCAAATCATAAAACATCAAATTTCTGTAATATCAGTCAAAAATGTGACAGATCAATCTATCCCTCATCACAATCACTATCATCAACCACACCCTTGTCCTCATCTTTGTCCCCATAATCATCCTTGTTCTCCTACCAACCCTACTCTTCACCCTCATACTCTTCCTCGGCTTCCTCCTCATCCTCCTACTCTCCCTCCTCCTCTGCCTCACCCTCTTCCTCCGCCTCCGCCTCCTCCTCGGCCTCCTCCTCGGCCTCCTCCTCTGCCTCGGCCTCCTCCTCGCCATCATCCTCACGAGGAAAGACATCATCTCGAACACAACTAGAAATTCCACCTAGTGCACCATATATAGAATGAAACGACGACATATATTAATCACAAGATGTTCTAGCCTATGGTGGAAGTGTTGGATGTAAAACTTCCATCGGTTTCATAAATGCAGTGTTTACCCTAATAGACTATTCTATAATCTCTATGGTCCTTTTTCAGCATGTTCTACCTGTGCCTTAACCTGATGGAACTCTGTGGCACTAAAACTCATACCTAAATAGGGACAATACCTATTCGGGACTACACTATTCCTAGGTCGACAATGTACTCTTCTAGGGTGATCATCTCCCAACACCTAATGTAAGTGATCATTTGACCCAAAATTTTCATGTTCCTGGGCATCAATGGCCTCTAAAGCAGCTTGTTAAAAAAATAAATAGATTATTAAGTTTAAAAAATAGATATTTAAATTTGAAATCAACAAATTAAAACATACAATTTTTCACTGAGTCTTTTCATTAACCACACATCCATCTTTTTTCCTTCTACTCGAGAAAAATAGTTTTTCTCGAGGCACACATCCTTCAATATTTAATGTTTTCCTATACAATAAAATTGAATGTAGGAAACCATAATTAAAAATAGGTTACCAATAATTAATTTCATAACTCAAATTATTTGAAAACTATATAAATTGAATAAATTATGGAGGAGACAATAGAATGTGCAAGTCGTAAAGAAAAATTATGAACAATTGTCGTACCTGCTTCCTCTCATGATTGACATCGTAGTACGTCCCAATGTGTGGAGGTATTTTTTAGTATCAATGTTTTTTTATTTATTATGGATGATTCCTAAATAAAATTAAATAATAAAAATATATTATTAATTCAAAACATGAAAATTTTCATTTAAATACCTTAAATGTGATTAATACCTTAAACTGGATAGTCATCCAATGAGTAATCATATGTTGATACTATTCTATCAGGAAATCATCCATGAAAGGTACTACCTCTAACTCTGTTCCAACTTTAGTACACCATCCAATATACAAATCGTTCTTATAGGCTCTCCAAAGATCACCTAACTTTTTTAGACGTGTTGTTGTGCACCCTCACCATAAAGGAAATTAAACCGTAGATGACACCAAAATATTAATTTATATAAATAAAAAAATAATATATTTCATTAAATAAAACAGAATTTTTTACCCATATATGTCCCCAAGAATTATCCTTGACTTCATTTGGAAACTGTCTCCATGAGAATGGGGTGATGGGAATGATTTCGATGTATTTGGATAGCATCACCAAAGATCTCTGACATTACTGCCCTATTTTTTCAATCATTTGATTGTCTTCAATGTAGTCCACCATCAACTGTGTGCAGTGGTACCACAATGTACACATGCGTGTACGCCCCCACCCTCACCTCCTATTAGTAGATGTATCTGTTATGAAAGAAAAACAAACATTTTATCAATACATGTTATAATGAAAATAAATAATGGTATAAAAATGTGTTAGGGTTCAATAAATATACCTACGGTAGTCTGATCAATGGGTGCCACTGGATCCATAGAAACTGAAGGAACACCCTGTATAGGTGGAGTAGGTCCCATTTTATACTCTGCGGGGACATACTATGGTGGAGCATGAGTTGAAGAATATGGAATATAGAAGCTCATATAGAAGGAAGTAGAAGTAAACAGAGATGACACATATGGCCGGCTGAATGCATGATATGGATGGGGAGTGGGAATCATCATTGAATATGGTAACGATGGGTGAGGATAGTCAGTTGTATAGGGTGGTGAAAACATGGGAGGCCTAAATATTCTGTGTTCCCCTAATGACACACCAGTATTAGAATGTGGGATAGATGGTATGTCAGTGGGAGGGGAAATGTCTAATCAGGTACGCCGACCAGATCTCCTAGTTCTCGTACCACCCCCCATACCATCGGCCTATGTACTGGGACCTCCATTAGGTTTCTCATCAAATAATATTTTCCTAAGAGGTGGATACTATAAAAACATTTAAAACAAAATTAATCACATAACATTATATATTATTTAAATATATATATTTAAAATAAAATACTCACTGTAGGCACTAGTGGTGGAACACCAATCTCAGCCATGCGGCTATTGTTTTCCATCATCTTTTTTCATCACCTCTCTTCAATTGGTTTCCCTTCCTGCATTTGAAAACAAATATAGAAGTAATTAGAAATGGATAACTAATGTGTAACCCAAAAAACAAAATATTTGAGTGGTAATAGGGGGATTCATGGATAATTTAACTATGCATTATTTTAGGGGATATTGAATGGATATATAATGAATTTAATAAATCATAAATGATGTAATAAAGAAATTTAATTTTGAGTAGGATGATTATTTAATAACTATCACCAATATATTAAAATCATGGAACATTGATTATGAGGTTTTATTTCTCTCAACAACCAAGAGAGATAGAATACGGAATTATTCCTCTAGAAAATTCAGAATGGTATATATTACGGTGGTCATTTTATTTTCACATGAACAATGACTCGCAGTCGGCAGCGATATGAGTAAGCTTCCCAAATCTTCCACTGACTTTCTAGAATCATGCTGGTATTCGCATTCTAGGTAATCTTGTAGGAAGGTATTTGTGTTCTGATTCTTGAACAGAAGTTGTGTGTCATCCGATTAATCCCCGTGTTTGTGTGGAATTGGATGCATCCCAGATGCCTTTTGATCATGTGTGGATTACAATTAGAGAGGAGTACAGGTGAAAACAGCAGGTGGTCTACGAGGACTGGAAATTTTTTTTCTCTTCCTGTCACCGCTTGGGTCATATCATGGAAGTTTGTAATAGGGGAGGCCCCTTGAAGGCTCATTGTCCAGATGTCCAGGTTTCTACTTGAAGGGAGGGAGATGCTACGCGTAGGGTTTCAGATATTGGTGTGAGGGTGGGTCCAGGACAGAAGGAAATGGGACCTGAAGGTGGAGGTAAGAAGACTCACCTTCTAGTGATGAAAAAACATCTAGTTAAGGATTGTAAGGTGATGGTTGTGATTGTTCTTGATTCTATTTGAGGGGAAGGATATGTACTAGGAAATACATTGGAGGTTGGTGTGAGGGCGGTTCCTGATCTAGAGGAGAAAATACTAGAAGGTAGTTGTAGGGAGTACCTGCTTCCAGTGGTGGATGAACAGATGGAGGATGTCAGTAGGGAGTTAATCAGGGATGGGCAAGGAGCTGTGGCTACTTTTGGTATGGTGAATTCCTTGGAAGGGGCTGTGTTGGTTATTAAAAGGGATCAGATTGAGGAACACAGAGAGGGGGAGGTGCCCCTGGTACAGTCAATGGTGGATGAGGGATCTAGTTCCTTTATGAAACCTATCTTTACAGGGGATATAGAGGTATGAATATATCGACTAGGCCTTTTATCCCTTTATGTAATAGGTTCCAAAGCCTTTCCAATGTCAGTTTTGAGTCTGGTTTATGTGCCAAATCATAGGATAGCGGTGTGGGTGTTGGGGTATCCATAAAGGAAAATATTGGTGGACGTTTGGGACAAGAGGAAATTTATAAGGCTATGGAAGCTCATACTGATGAGTTTAGGTGGTTTTCTCAGATTGAAAGTAATAATTTGAACCAAAGAAGGAGGAGTAATAGCGGGGGACATGGTATTTATTCTATAGTTTTCCTTGGTAAAGGGAAGAACCATGATGGGGGCGATAAAGAAAATATGAGTGGACTGACTATTCATTCCTACAGTGATATAGTACAAGGTGGGAATAAAAGGATGGCCGAGTGTGAAGAAGCCTTGTCTGTGACTCCAAGAAGAAGAACTAGGAAAGACTACTCCAATATTCCTTTCCCGGAAAGAACCAGATATGATTTTAAGAGGGATAACGGGATGATTTTTGCATTTAAAAAAGACAGCTTGGTCAAACAGTCCCGTGAAACCCAATTGCCTCTAGATCAGTCAAGGAGCTGGGAGTTCTGTGATATTGGGAGGCAGCATGGACCGACTTCTATTTAAGAATCGACCACTATGCAAGATGAATATTGTATGGGATACAGAGGCGATTACGGGTACTATGATCTGTAGTTTGGTGTTTTTTATTTTGTTTATGGTTGAATTGTAGGTGTTGGTTTGTGGAGTTGTAGGTTGTTTGGCGTTGTTCTGAATCTTGATTTGAAGCTTGTTTTTTGGTACAAGAAACCCATAATACGGCTTCTAAAATGAAAACAAATGATTATCCAAGGATAATCTATCTTCCAGATGCATAAGGGGTAAATAACTTTTCTAAATTAAGGAAAAATTTAATCTATTTAGCCCAGGTAGATGATGCAGGTTTCTATACATGTTTTGCAGAAGGAGACAAACCATCATGTTCATTATCTGGTGAAATGTTAAAGGGAGGTATTATAGTTATACTAATTTTATACATATTCAATAAAGAATTGAAATGTTCACCATGTTAGAAATATTTGTTTTGTAGGTTTTAATATATTTCAATTCCAAATTAGAAAATGGAATTCAAATAAAATTGCAACCAATAAACATTGAAAATTCACATTAAGGTCAAGTCAGATACAAAATATTTGTAATCAATATTAAATCAATTTGAATAGTACAAACCTTAAAAACCCAAGTCAAGATAAAACAATAGAATTGAGAACATGGATGGATGAATATAAATATTTCCCACCCGAACTATAGGTTTATAGTCAACTATGACAATTGAGAAATTGGAGTCATCAAAAGTAATAAATGGATTAGTTTCAATGGTAGTGGGGATGGTGTCAATTCCATCATCACCATCATTAAAAATATGTCTTGGAATTACTTCAAAAATGAAACCAAACTCAGGCTGAAGATGGTCTTTGACATAAAAATATTTTTTCACCATTGATGCCAATACATATGGTTCATCGGTAGAAAGAGTGAAAGTCATATCAATTACTCAAAATACATAATCATCAATAAATGTTCCCTTCCTCTTCATCGAAACAAACCACAAGCATTTCATCATCGTGACTCATCCATGAGAGTAATAATACAATATTATTATTTTTTAAATGAATCCATAATAAACTAAAGTTTCAAATCGCGACCTACTATCTAATGAACTAGCATAACAGTCTATTGTGGCAGTAACCATTACACCATCATGCTGTGTTCTCATGTTCTATGCTCATTTAGTGATAATAAATATGTACCCACTGATAACAATTGATTTACAGTCACAAACCACGGTATTAGGACCAAAATCCAATGCTCTTATTTCCACAAAGACAAAGTCTGAAAGAAAAAATAAATACTGAAATATAAATTAATATTAAACTTAATTAAATATTGAATTAATTATATTAAATAGTAATATTTTTACATTCAATTTTAACTTAGAAGAAAACTCTTTGCTATGAAAATTATCTCTCCTTCTCAAAGATAAAGAACAATACTTTCTATTTATCATTTCTTTATGTTCTCAATAGATAAAAATTGGAATAGGTTAATAGGTATGAAAGATATACATATTCAATTTACTTACCAGATGTAGTCATAAAACAAATCATAGTTGAACAAAACTGTGTGATGTGCTATCCCCCGCTCTTCAAGGCTTAATGTCGTCAATATAGATGATCTAAGATTTCCTCCTATTTGATGAAGTGATGGAAAACTAGGTTCAATTTTCTCATAAAGTTCTTCTTCATTTCTCATTGATCTGTTCATTTTTGTAGTAAGATCAGACAAATACATAGAGTAGAAATCTATACATTCTTGAGAGAAGTAACAGTTCACGATAGAACTGTCAGCATGATTCCGGTTTCAGACATAAAAAATTAATGTGTGCATATTTATTTCATTTGGATACATCCAAAAAAATGAAATAGGTCCTCTAATAAGTATTTCAGTTGGAATATCGATAGTCATATGCAGCATGCATGTGAAAAATGATGGAGGAAATATTTTCTTTAACTCACACAAAATTAATGGGGCATCTGCCAACATTTTTTGAAAGAAATACTTGGAAAACATATTAGCAAAAAGATCTATAAAAAATGTCACAACCAAATAAAAACCACCCTTAAATTATTGGAAAAAAGATGACATATTTCTATTGGAATCAACTCATGTAGAAGGATGTGATAATCATGAGTCTTCAATGATTTTATATTCAACTCTCTTTTGTCGACCTGTTTAGATATGTTTCTTGAATAGAGATCAGGAACATTAATATCCTCTAGTACTTCAAGAAATTTCATTTTATTCATTAGGTGTCACCACATAATAATCATAGGGAACTTGACATTTATTTTCACTGATACGAACATGATGCAATTCTGGTCTGATGCCCGAATCCACCAAGTCAGGCCAAGATCGTAAATCATCTTTTTTCGTTCCCTTAACATTTAGAAGAATCAAAAGAAACATTTCAATTATACTATTTTCAATGTGCATTAAGTCTATGAATGAAGTAATAAATTGGTTAAAAAATAAGGCAAATCAAAGAAGATACCCCTCTTCTTCCAATTGCAACCGGTTTCAGTGAATTTCTTTTTGTTTTTCCATATTTCATTTCCCCTCCTAGAATGAAAAACTGAAATATTTCAATTCATTAAGCACATCAGTTCCAGACATACGCTGAGGTGGATCATTGGTCTCCATGGTATTTTCAAATCTTCCACGATTATTTCTATATGTATGGTCCATTTGCTATAATCGTCGATGTCCCATAAAACTAAAACTATAGTGATGTAACCGACTTCTAGATCGTGTATTGTTCATATAAATAGGACATGAATGTTTTCCATTCGTGCTCCATCCAATCATAATTACACAAGAAGGAAAATCATTGACGGTCCACATAAGTGTAACACACATCTGTGATATTTCTTTCGAACATGCATTGTATGTGTGCACACCCACATCCCAAATAAATTTTAACTCCTTTATTAAATATTTCATGTATAAGTCTATATCATTTTTTTGATCAGAAGGGACATATATGAGTATAATCATGAATGTGAATGGTTTTTTTCATACACAACCATGGGAAAGGTTATAAATGTGTATAAAAATAGTCCATTTGATGTGAGAAGTAATCATCTACCGAAACAGATTAAAATCGCCACATGAAAGTCCCAGCCTCACATTAAGCACGTCAGCTACAAAATTAGGATATCGAGTATCAAATATCAGCCATGAAAATACATCTGTAGCGTGAACCAACTCATCATTATTATTATTTCTCTCAATATCATTCCATTTCATTTTTATTGATATTTCATCAGACATAAAATGATTCTGGAGTTTGGGGATCAATGGAAAGATCCACATTACATTCTATCGAACAAGGGATGGTGTTCCATCAGCTTTTCACTTCCAGTAGGATGTGCCACATTTTATAAAATCATTTCATTCAGCAGTATCCTCCCATAATAAACTGCAATCTTCTGGGAAAGCATGGATTTTTTTATCTTGAAAATCCAAGTTCCCCAACTAACTTCAATGACATATAGTGGTTTGAGGGAATATCTGCGTCATCTGAAAGTATGTATTTCAATAAGGTAAGAATTTAATTGATGGTTGTATTAGAAATCCCATGCATAGTTTTCCCATGCAATAATTAGATTAAAAATTCAAACTTTTTCATTTTACCGCATTGTCATTATATTGGAGTCGTGGCAGTATCATTCATTTTTTTCACCCTGAAAACATCATCATTTTCATTAGACGCATCATGTGTGATCATATCAAAGTCTTCTTGGGTTGAAATATTTTATTTTTCATGATGAAGAATAAATTGAAACAGATCATATAACATATTCTCTAATCCAATCCTCTCATTTGGATCATCAGTATTTTGAGATTTCATTTTGTCCCCATTGTGATATCACACATAGTAGTTATCTTGAAAACCATATTTGGTTAAGTGGTATCTAATTTCTTCATGGATCAACCAAGGTCTTCTAACACATTTTTAATATGGGTAGTGTATGTGACCACTATCTAATGCATTGTGACATGAAAAATCTAAAAATCTCTCCAATTTTTTTTGAAAATTTCTTGAGATCCGATCGGTTTCATACATCCAAATTCTATCGATTCTTTAAAAAAATTGTTATAAGTCATTTCGTCTAAAGAAATTCAATAATATTGATGTTTAATCGAAAATATATTTACGTAAATGAGAATTGTTCACTTTATATGAAACCTTAATAGACATACTGCTCTATATGAGAATCAATATATAAATGAAAAAAATACTATATTTAGAAAAAATACTATAAATTAATATAAATCTATGATATTGACTTCAATTATAATTATAATACCATGACAACTGTGCCTATTTAGAGAAAATATATAATCTATGGGAGAACTTTGAGATCCCTATACATCTTTTGTCAAAGAGAAGGATAAATTTCGAATCCTTGATCCTTTGAAGGAGAAGAATCCCATTATTCTCAAGTATTCAATGAACTAAGTGTAGGTTCCGGGCATAAAAAAAAGTGCATTGGTGGGTGTACCCAAATTTAATTTTTGCCTTTAATTACGTTTAATCTAAGATCCATCACAATAATAAAACGCCAGATATTCATAACAGAATGAAGAAAGAAAGAAAATAAGGGTGTCCCGAAACCATATAGAGGATCATCATATGTTGGTTATAATTAATTTAATTAAAAGACAAGAATTACCCTGAAAGAATTCTCTCTACATTGATGTTTCCAGTCACTATCTGATGTGATTAGTCGTTGCATCGTAGAACCCAAGTGTAGGATTCCTATAGCGGTGATCCATAGGTCCTCCACGTATCTCTGGACGTCATCGATGGGATCTCCGGGTGCTAGCATGGAAAATCCTTCACTTGCGATGCCCTCTTTTGATCACCTTGATCCAGTGGAGGAGGATCTCTCTCTCATAGAATAAGAGTGTTCTTAGAAGAAAATAATTCTCTCTTGGATTGAGAGCTTTCTCTATATCTGTTGTGCACAAACCCACAAAATGGCTAGGCTAATGAGAATTATATAATTGGGATTTTAATTACTTCGAATAATAAAATGAATGATTTACCTGAAAGAATTTATTCATTTCATTTAATTCTTAGTAATACCCCATGTCTAATAAAAACGGTTGACTATTATTATTACTTGACATGCACCCAGTGGATTACAACTAATATTATTTAATTAAGTAAATAATATTATTTCTCACAAATTCTGAGAAAAAAATACACGATGTGTATATTAATATACATGGCGTGTACTTTTGTTTTTCCATTCTCTTTATTTCCTCCACCACATTTATTAGACCTTGAATAATGGCTATTTATTTCTCAAATAAATATCATTGAATTACTCACTAATAAATATACTATTTCACCCACAATATATTCTCTCAAATAACTAGTGTCAAAATAAACGCGATCAAGCATCCTTGAATAATAATAAAACCAAAATCGGGAATAATATTTATTGAACTTGTTAAATTAATATTTAACTGAGATACTTGGACAAACTTAGTGCATGGCCCTCTAGGACTCTTTCTTAGTGGAATTAGGTAGAGCCTACCTAAAGTCCATGGTTAGAATCTAGCAACACAACAAGGCACCCATAGAGAAAGAAGTTAACGTTGTAATGACGTGTCACCTTTTATGAATGCTTACCGTGTAATGTAATCCTGTTTTCTTGATATCTCGAATCAAGTGGGTTGTATGTTGGTTCCATCAACCCATGTGCTCGATTATTCTTTCTTTGACTTCTTAGAATTGAACTTTCCCATTCCTCACCATGGCCATTGATTTATTTAGTCTATATCAATTCCATCAAAAGGCCTGAGATATCTACTTCCATTATGGAACAGAATGGAAAAATCATTTCTCAAAATATCTATTAATGTAGTATTACTTGTGATGCACACAACATATCCTACCTTGATGTGAACAGTGTTTCGTTACAGTTTTCATCAATACATATATGTGCACAAGTTGTAATACCCAATTATAATAATCATAAAGTCTAAGGAACAATACACAGGTCCGCAGATAGGAACATCCAATGACACTATGGAATGTGGATTGCCTACTGACAGGTCTCATTCTCATAATATCCTCTTAGATATTACCAAAGGTGCACACCATGAGAAGGTGCCTCAATGTTTTATGAGTCCTCACCCATAATGGCCAATATTATTTGTGTCCCACAAATAACATCATCTGACCATAGAACATATATTCAAGAATATTGTTATGGAACTTTCAGGTTCTCATCATAGTAGGGATCCACTATGACCCTTTAAAGAAACGGATATCCTTATTACATTATCATATGAATTATAATGTAGAAGAACAATCAATATGTGATATGGTATTTATTAATGAATAAGGTACAAATTAGTTGGTTCTAGGCCAAGTACACTAACAGAATCCCTCTTTTACTAGAGCCAAATGCTAACAACATTTAAATCGATAGCTCTCACATGATATTCATGCTTCTACTAAGATAAGACTTTAGTCATGTGGTCTGCCATGTTCTCTTCCATGGACACTATAATCACTACAACTTCACCCCTTTGATAGAAATCCCTCAAGAGGTGATACTTCTGGAGTATGTGCTTTGTCCATTGACGTGACCTTGGATATTTTGAAAGAGCCCCCACTGCATTATTATCAGAATACAATGTGATAGGATATTTAATTCTAGGTAACACATCAAGATCCTAGACAATGTTCTGATTTCAAACGGCTTCCTTGGCTATATCAGAAGCCGCTATATATTCGGACTCCACTATAGAATCGGTGACAAATGGTTTCTTTGAACTCTTAAAACTCACAGCTCCTCCATTGAGACAGAAAGCATATCCAAATTGTGATATCAGATTGTTCTGATCTGTCTGAAAAATAGTATCATCATACCCTCTGATGACAAGATCCTCGTCTCCTCCATACACCAGGAAAATATATTTATTTCATCTCAGATACTTAAGGATAGTCTTAACAGCTATCCAATGTTGTTCTCCTGGATCTTCTTGATATCCACCTACCATGCTTAGTGCATAGGAAACATCAAGCATGGTACATAACATGGAATACATGATGGATCCTATAGCCGAAGCGTACGAGATCTTACTCATTATATCATTATCTTGTTGTGTATTAGGAATCATTTTCTTATAAAGATGTAGGCCGTGTGACACTAGAACCAATCCCCTCTTGGATTGTTCCATAATAAATCTCTTTAGTATCTGGTCAATGTATGTACCCTAACTTAGTCGAATCATCCTCTTGGATCTATCATGAATGATCTTGATCCCTATAATGTATGCCGCTACACCCAATTCCTTCATGGAGAGACACTTGTTCAACTAGTCCTTAACTGAATATAATACTGGTTCATCATTTCCAATAATAAATATGTCATCAACACATACTACTGGTATAATGAACACATTCCCATTAAACCGCTTATAAACACATGGATCACATTCTTTCTTAATGAATCTAGATTCCTTTATGGCTTCATCAAATAGAATGTTCTGTGAACTGGATGCTTTGTTTAATCCATAAATGGATTTTTTTAAACTTGAAAACCCATTTGGATTCACCTGGTTTCACAAACCCTTCTGGTTGTTTTATATAGACATCTTCTTGAAGGTTCCCATTAAGGAATGCTGTTTTGAACTCCATTTTTCAAATTTCGTAGTCATGGTAAGTTGCTATGGAAAGTATTATTATTATGGATTTAAACATGGAAACTGGTGATAAGGTTTCATAATATTCAATTCCTTAATGTTATCTGAATCCTTTAACCACTATCATTTCTTTATAGGTGCTAACATTACCTTTCATGTCTAGTTTTCTCTTGAATACCCATTTGCATACAACAGGATTTAAATTAACTGACTCATCGACCAGAGCCCGAACAAAGTTATGATACATGGAATCCATCTCATAATTCATATCTTCTAGCTATCTTGCATCTTCTAATCTTTATATGTATTCATTTTAGGAGAGAGGTTAATCATTGTCTAATAATAATGATTCACCATTCTCAGTGACTAGGAAACCAAATCTCTCCGGTTCCCTTACCTCTCTTCAGCTCCTATGCAGTACTTGTGTTTCTGGAATCTCTTCCATGGGGACTTGTGGAACTTGTTCCTGTACCAAACCCTATGTATCTTGAGCATCAAATTCATCGAAGTCAATCTTGCTCCCACTATCCTTTTTTGGATGTGCTCCCTCCCAAGAATGAGGACTTTTCTGGCGACAATCATTTTCATATATGAAGGGTTATATAGGTAACATCCTTATTTTTCCTTGGGATATCATATAAAGATACACCTCATGCTTTGAGGTTCTAGTTTGTTTCCTAAAAAGGCCTTAACAAATTCGTCTCATCTCCATACACGTGTGTGAGAAAAAATGGGTTTCTTTCCATTCCATAATTCGAAGGGAATTCCATTTTACACCTTAGTTGGTACTCGGCTTAATGTGTACACTGCAATTTGTAATGCATATCCCCAAAATGATAATGGAAGATCTTCATGACTCATCATCGACCTCACCATGTCCAACAAGGTGTGGTTCCATCTTTCACTAACATCATTCCACTACGGTGTATAAGTAGAAGTGACCTAAGATAGAATCCTAGACTCTCGTAGACGATCGATGAACTCTTGGTTATGATATTCTCCACCTAATTTTGATTTAAGATTCATTATAATCTTACCAAGATGATTCTATACTTCATTTTTTAATTACATAAATTTCTATAAGGCTTGTGGCATATACCTCATTAAGTAGACATATCATATCTACTCTAATCATCAGTAAATGTAATGAAGTAAGAATATCCACCTCTAGCTTCTACTAGAAATGGTCTACACACATCCGTGTGCACCAATACTAGAAGGTATATGGCCCTTCCACCCTATCCACAAAAATAAGGCTTGGTCATTTTACCTTGTAAATAAGCGTGACATCTATCAAGTGGTTTTAGCTCAGTAGAGTCTAAATAGCCATCTGGGCAGAGCTTTGTCAAGCGCTTCTCATTTACATGACCGAGATGGTGATTCCACAATTGGGTGATGTATGAGTCATGTGAGTTTGTTTTGTTATCGATTGAAAACACTTGGTTTTTATACTTTAATACATACAACCCATTATTTAAATGTTCCATATCATAACATACATTGTTCTTATAAAATAAGAAACCCTTATTTCCAAACATGAAAATAAATCCATCCATATCCAAACATGATAAATAAAATTTGTTTTTGGTAACACCGGGCCCATAATAACAGTTATGTAAAACCAAAATCATCCCTATTGGAAATGAGAGGTGGTAATCACCAATGTCTAAGGCAGCCACCCTCACCCCATTGGAAGCTCGAAAATCCACCCCCTATGAAAATCTTTATAAATCTACTTGGTTCCTGCATTTGAATACAGATGTGAGCCCCACAAGTTGTATCTAATACCCAATGTGTATAAATAGAAAGATTACACTTTATAATGAATGCACCTTTAGTGTCCCCACTATTTTGAGTGAAATTCCACTTCTAGTGGCCTGGCTTGAAACATGAAAAACATACCACCTCCTGTTCCTTTACCTGCCTCGGGATCTTCCCCTTCTTGGAGGGATGGTGCTCGGGGGTTTCATACCATTTATAAGTCCTTGGACCATTTTCCTTGTCCTTCCTTTTCTTATTCACCATAAGGATAGCAGGTTTTTCATGCCCCATGTCCTTATCTACATGGAGAATTAAGGTCAGAAGTTCTGATAGACTCTTCTCATTGTTTCTCATGTTATAGTAGAAAATAACGCTAGAGAAGGTCTTGGGAGGTGATGATAAGATGAGATCTGTACGCAACACATCCGAGAACATAATCCCTAATATGTACATGCGTTAAATGTAGCCAATAAGATTGACTACATGAGGCCCATCTGGCATAGACTCTCCAATATTAGTTGTAAAAAAAGTGTTGGAGATATCATATCTCTCCTGTCTCCCCTTCTCTTGGTAGAGATCCTTAAGGTGAGACATCATGCTATATGCTTAAATGTTTTCATGTTGCTTCAAGAGATCATTAGACATGGAAGATAGCATAAAACATTGGACATGCATGGAATCATCTGTATGTTTCATATAGATCAATAATTACTCATCACTGGCCTCTACTGGAACATACTCTTCTAGCACAAACAATTTCCTCACATGGCAAAGGATGACGCGTAAAAGCCTCTGCTATTACTAGAAATTGGTGTCGGTGAGAAGGTTTTACTTCTTGAGTATGGTTTGAAATGATATGTTTGGAGTCATTTTTCTTGCCTTTTCTACAAATTAATATGAACAAAGGTTTATTACTTTATTATGATAAAAACTGAGTCAAATAAAAAAATTATTACGTATTAGTCTCCCGCTATTTTATCGAAATCCAATAGCCCTCACCATTGACTTTGTAATATTATATTGCCTAAATATTCTAGTGTCAAGGATCCATATTTCCCTTCATATTACCCCAACTAGGGTGGGTCAAGAAACCTGAATGGTTTTATGTAGGCATTCCAAATGCCAACTGCATTAGCTCACTACTCCTTGATCCACTGAGTGGACTCCCAGATACTGAAACCCTTTTATTTTGGATTTCTTCAAACATTGCCTTCTGGTCACACCAATTCCTGTTGTGGAAGTCTACCCTTAATGTGAAACAAGCCCAGTAAACCCAAAACCTTGAATTAGAATTCCCCGATAATTGAAAGCACCCAAACTAGGGTAGGTCAAGCACTTTGAACTATGGTTCGATTCTAACCAAGATTATTGAAGGCTATAAAAACTTAATATTTTCAATGAGGGATTTTATCCTTATACGTAAATTTCTATATTATTATTTTTGATTAAATTATTTTTAATATTAAGTGGTATATAATTTAGTTATTAATAATGTATAATATAATATTTACACCTAACCCGGTCTTATTTTAGTTCCATCTTGCATTCTTGTTTAACTCATTAATTGTGTGATCGTGAAAACACACCCACAATAAATGAAGCATGAAACTGAGAAAAATAAAATAAATGGTATGATCATGATCTTGTTGTATTGTTTAGTTTATCTAGTATTTGGTAAACTAACCCAAGGCCTAGGAGAGAAACAACTTGAACCTTTTGGGTTCGTGGTCACAGCTTTCCACCTGTCCCCATTTGTATCTCCTTGGATTAGTTTCACCTTTGGCTCCTAACTTGTGCCACCTCCACTAGCTTGGGAGGTCCATCCATTACATATTCTTTTATCTCAAATGCATGTGAGGTGTAAAATGGGGTTTTACATAAAAGAAACCTTGGGCACGCAGGCCCTATATATTAATGAGGAGAAGGCTCGCAGACCATCAAAATTAATTTAAATAAATAGATTAAAAGAAACCATTCACATATAACGGTCTTGGTATAACTCATGATCATCCATACATGCAACGATATTTAAACTTAAATAAAACTAGAATTCAATTCTCTAGTCCTTCTTGTTTGAGATAAATCACCCTCAAATCAATTAATTATCTTCAAGTAATCAATATTTTTATCTTAAACCATTTTTTGAATTTCCTTAAGATTCTCATCCATCATAATTTTAAACAAATAAATTCATCTGAAATTATCTTTGTACGTAACTTTTACCTTGGAGGAAACCCGGTGAATTCCCGTTTATAACTACCCAATGAGTAGAAATGAACATTACGCAAATGTTAAATTAAACACATATATATATAACACCTACCACATGTTGTGCCTCAGCTTTACACCTGCACTGTGGTACACATCTCAAGGGTTTGTATAATATAATAATAAATTTTATAAATCCACATAATTTGGATGAGTACACAATGTGTAATTCCGACTACACGACATGTAATTTTGTTCATTGTCCATCGAAAGTACACGCTCGAGATCATGGAATGTAAATTTACTTTAGATATCTTCAGAGTACACAGCTTGTTATGTGGAACACACACCATGTAGTATCCACATTACACAATTTCTAGTCAGGAGAGCTGTGTATGGGGTACACGGTCCAACCCTAACCCGAAGGAACACCATGCCATGTTCTATGGGACACATGGAATGTAATATAGAAACTGGGTGCCACCTATTCCTGGTAAACACACAGAGTCTTAAAGACTTAGATAAGATCCAATGACACAGCCTGGTTCAGCGAACCGTCCCGCTACATGGAACCTATACTACACGGCATGTACTAACAAAAACATGTCGTTTATTATGGTGTTGTATGGACAAGAAGCTTTGGAACCACCGGATGAGATCCTCTGGATTATTTTAATCAAAAAATTAAAAGAAAAAATTGTTTCTTTAAGGTGAACGAGAAACGAAAGAGGAGGAATAGATCTCGAGATTTAAATTTGAAGAACGATTAACTTTAATTGAAAAAACTCAATTCTTAAATGCATAAATCATAAACAAAAAACTAAGTAATTATAATCAACGATATGAACTCTATGATACCACATGTATGTTCCAGGCACTGCGGAAGCGCGTTGGTGGGTGTACCCAACATTAATTTTTGTTGTTAATAATGTTTAATCCAAGATCTGTCCTGATAATAAAACATCAGATCATTGGAATAGAACAAAGAATGAAATAAAATAAGGGAGTCCCAAAACCATAGAGAGATTCATCATATGTTGGTTAAAATTTATTTAATTAAAAGTCAATAATTACCTTGATGAAATTCTATCTCTGTTGATGTTTCTGGAAATGATCCGATGTGATACGTGATTGCGTCAGAGAATCCAATTGTAGGATTCTTCTAGCGGTGATCCACACGTGCTCCATGTATCTCCAGACATCACCGAAGGGATCTCTGGGTGCTAGCATGGAACATCCTTCTCCTGCGATATCCCCCTTCGATCGACTTGATCCGGTGGAGGAGGATCTCTCTTTCATAGCTTGAGGGCGTTCTTGGAAGAAACGAATCATCTCTTGTCTTAAGTGCATTCTCTAGATCCTTTGTCCACAACCCCACAAAATGGCTAGGATAATGAGAATTATATAATTGGGATTTTAATTACGTAGAATAATAAAATGAATTAATTACCCAAAATAATTTATTCATTTCATTAAATTATTTGTAAGACCCCATGTTTAATAATAACTGTTAACTATTATTATTACTTGACATACGCCTAAAGAATTACACCTAATATTATTTAATTAAATAAATAATATTATTTATCACAAATTACTAGAAAAAATACATGGTGTGTATATTAATATACACGGCGTGTACTTTTGTTTTTACATTCTTTTTATTTCTTCCACCACATTTATTAGAAAAGAATAATGGCTATTTATTTCTAAAATAAATATAATTTCATTACTTGCTAATAAATATGTTATTTCACACACAATATATTCTCTTGAATAAATAGTGTCGAAATAAATGAAATCATACATCCTTGAATAATTATTAAACCAAAACCTGGAATAATCTTTATTCAACTTGTTAAATTTATATTTAACTAAGATAATTGGACACACTTAGTGTATGACCCTCTAGGCCTCTTTCTCAATGGAATTAGGAAGAGACTACCTAATTGTCAAGGTTAGCATCTAGAAAATGCTAAGGCATCCATAGAGAAATAAGTTAGCACCGCAAGGATGGGTACCCTCCTACAAAGTCTTACCACGTAATGTAATCCCTTTGTCTCGATATCTCTAATCAAGAGGGTTTCATACTAGTGCCATCAACCCATGTTCTCGATTATTCTTTCTTTGACTTCCTGGAATTGAACTTTACCATTCCTCACCATGGACATGGATTTATATAGGATATATCAATTCTATCAAACGGCCTGAGATATCTACTTCCGTTATGGAACATAAGGGACAAATCATTTCTCGCATTATCTATTAATGCAGTATTACTCGTGACACACCCAACATATCCTAACTCGCTGCGAACAATGTGTCATCACAGTTTTCATCAATACATCTAAGTGTGTGAGTTGTAATACCCATTATTAATAATCTTAAATTCTAAGGACCAATACACACGTCTGCAGATATGACATCCAATGACACTATGAAATGTGGATTTTCTAATAGCGGGTCTCGTTCTCATAATCTCCTCCTGGATATTACCAAGGGCACACACCATGAGAAGGTGCCTCAATGTTTTATGAGTCCTCACCCCTAATGGCCTATATTATTTGTGTCTCTAAAATAATATCATCAGGCTATAGAACATATATTCAAGTACAATGTTATGGAACTTCTGGGTTCTCATCATAGTAGGGATCTGCTACGACCCTTTAATTCAACAGCTGTCCTTAGGAAATTATCAAATGAATTATTGAAAAATCAAGATGTGATAAGTTATTTATTAATGAATAGTTTACAATGTAGTTAGTTCTAGTCCACCAACTCTAACACTAAGTAATAACTTGATCACTTGACATCTAGAGAGTGTTTTGAGACCAAAAAAATGTTCAAGGAGGGTTTTGAATATCTTTGATAAACTATACATTAGTGTACAAGATGATATACACTTCTAGAGGAGAATTATTCAGGAGTTGATTATATTTTAGACTGAATAAAATTTATATTTTAATAGATTATTTGAGTGATATTCATAATATCTATTCTGAATAAATGGGAAATATAATCTGAAAATGATTGTAAAAAGTACCTCAGGGATTGAAAAATCATGGTCATATATGTGGATCATGATCCAAGAAAGATTAAATGGAACCAAGAGGAGTTTGATGTCATAATATGGAGGTTACATGGGGAAAATTAGCATGATTCCATGTACATGGAGATTTCGAATGATGAGATTGAAATTTATTTTCCAAATGGGATAATCTATCAACATTTTAGATATCCATAATGGAATGGGTTTCTAGTGGATGTAGTGAACTATTCCTGGGTTGTAACCTTATTATAAAACAATGTGAAGATATATTAATTCAGTTATGTGTGCCTAAATTTGAGGTGAAATGTGTTTTGGATTTTTTTTTCATTTATCACATACAAGAGGACACCATGGACCTGATAGAACATTTTTCAAGATATTACAAAGTGAATTATTTTAATCAATGATACATAATTTGTAAAGAGAGTTTTTTTATATAAGTTATTGATGCTAAAAAATGGAAATATTTTGAAAATTTAGGATATTTCATAACACCCAATGCCCAAAGTATAAGTATTCATTGTGTGGCGAATCAATTAAATAGTAAGCTTCCATACATCATTTGATATCACATACTTTCTATTGTGTGTGTGTTACATGTCAAAATGGGTAGAATCTTGGGCCAATTTGAAGAAAAAAACTACATTTGTGATCAAATTTTTAATGAGGAATATATTTTCATACTTTGGAAGTCATTGTTTACTTATTATTGACACTATGCCAAAATTTGTATTTAGCGGCGGTGTAAACCGCCGCTAAATCATTCTACGGCGGTTTTGGAAAACTGTGGCTAAATCATGTGTTGGGAAATAATTAGTAGCATGTTTTTAAAACCGTCGTAGAACAATATTGTGGTGGGTTTTAGATGTATTTTAAACCGTCGCTAAATAGTTTTTTTTTTATTTTTTTCAATTTTTTAAATATTTAATTTTTTTTCGTAATTTATTTATTTATATATATATATATATATTTAATTAATTTAATATTTAATATTTAATATTACCATGCTCATGCCCATCTTCATGCACAAGTCCATGTCTACGCACATGCCCATGCCATATATAGAAAATCTGCGTTAGGTGAGATTTGAACCCCTTACCTCTTGCTTATTCTACAAAGACTTTACCACTACAATAGACTATTCATGTGGTCAGTAAATTGAATTAAATATATATATATATATATATATATGTGTGTGTGTATATATTAATTGGAAAAACAAATAATTATACCAAATAGATACACACTAAATAATTATTAATCAATAATTACTAATTAATAATTAATAATTAATAATTAATAATTAATAATTAATAATTAATAATTAATAATTAATAATTACTAATTATTAAAGAGAATATAAATGAATAATAAATAAATATATAATATGGAAATAAATGGTAAATAAGAAATAGTAAATAATAAATTTTAAATAGTAAATAACAAATAGTAAATAACAAATCGTAAATAGTAAATATTAAATAGTAAATAGTGAATAATAAATTGTAACTTATAAATATGAAATACTAAATACTAAATACTAAATAATATATCATATATAATATATAACATATAATATATAACATATAACATATAACATATAACATATAACATATAACATATAACATATAATATATAATATATAATATATAATATATAATCGATAATAGATAATAGATAATAGATAATAGACAATATATAATTAATAATATAAAATATATCTAATATATAATATATCCAATATATAATAGATAATATATAATAGATAATTCATAAAAGATAAAAGATAAAAGATAATATATAATACATAATACATAATATATAATATATAATTCATAATATATAATATATAATATATAATATATAATATAATGTATATAATATATAATATATAATATATAACATATATTATATAAGTAACGTATAAATAATAAATTAATTAAAAAATAATTTAATATGTGGTAAATAAATAAAAAAATAAAAAATAAAAAAATAAATAATAGATAAATAAATAAATAAATTTTAAAAAGTAAATAATAAATAGTAAATAATAAATAAGTAACAATAAATAATAAATAATAAATTATAAATAATAAATAGTAAATAGTAAATAGTAAATAATAATTAATAATTATTTAACCATAAATAAATAATTATTTTTTAATAATTAATAATTAATAATAACTCATTATTAATAATTGATCACCAAGAATTAAGAATTAATAATTTAGAATTAATATTTAAAAATTTATAAATATTATTATTATTATTAATAAATTATTAATAAATTAATAATTAATAATTAATAAATAATGTATACTGAATAAATAAATAATAAATAATAAATAATTATTAATTATTAATTATAACTAATAACTAATAACTGATAATAGATAATTAATAATTAATAATTAATAATTAAAATTTAACAATTAAAATTTAATAATTAAAATTTTAAATTTATTTATTAATTAATAAATTATAAATATTAAATAATTAATACATAATTAATAAATTATTAATTATTAATAATTAATAAATAAATAATAATAATTAATTAATTACTTAATTAATAAAAAATAAATAAAAAATAAAAAATAAATAAATAATAAATGAATAATAAACTAATAATAAATAAATAATAAATTAATAATAAATTAATAATTAACATGTAAATAATAAATAAATAATAACTAAGTAAACAAATACATGTTAAATAGTAAATAAATAAATAAATAAATAAATTGATAAATAAATAATAAATAATAAATAATAAATAATAAATAATAAATAATAAATAATAAATAATAAATAATAAATAATAAATAATAAATAATAAATAATAGATAAATAAATAATAATAATCAACTAATTAATTAAAATATAATAAATAAATAAAAAATAGATATAAATAAATGAATATACAAATAAATAGAAAACAAACAAACGAACAAACAAATAAATAATTATATAAATCATAAAACATTACGGACCTCTTAAAACCCTAAAAACAGTAAAATGACCATAAAATCTGATCCAAAACTCCTTTTTCTACACCAAAACTAGTCAAATCGAATATCATGAAAGGCGCTTCGATATGATATGTGCTACAGGCCGAACAGACAAATTGAGTGACTGTTATAACCATTTGAATTTTAAGAAATTTGGGATTGCGACTAAAACCTCTGTTTCGGAGGCCTTCTAGGCCTTTCTGGCTGAATCAAAATAGGTAAAATTCTTAAAAAGTTTGTACTAAACATAAAGGGAATAGAGATCATCACATGCTTTGTTTTGATATGTGGTAGAGCCCAAACAAACACCAAGATTAAAAGTTATGGCTGTTTGAAGTTCGAGTTCGATTTTCGACTTTTGAAATTTCAATATATTTTTTTCCTTTCATTATCACATGATTTAAATCTCACATTGTCTTATCTACTTTAACAAGCTTCAATTTGAATATTTGTGGAGATGAAATGGACTCTCAGATCAGAAGCTACGGTAATTTGATGTCGAAGTCTATTTTTTTACTTTTTGTAGATTTGTTTTCAGTTTGAAAAATATCATTAACTAATAATTATTAATATTTACTAATTGAAATATTACAAATAATTTAAATTGTAAATAATTAAATATAATTTATTGTAATTAGAAAATAATAAATAAATAATTTTTTTATTTTTTTTCTTCAAATTTGTGGGGGGTTTTGAAAAAACCGCCGCTAAAAAAATTGTAATTTTTTTGGATGATTTTTAAAAAAAATTTATAACAAATATTTTAAAAACATGTAGTGATGGTTTTGAAAACCACCACGAAAAAACCACCACTAAAACACAGTTTTCTTGTAGTGTGATCACGAAATGCACTTCAATAATCACTTTTTTTAGGACTACATGAGAAATATGAAGCTCAATACAACACCCTAACACCATATTAACCAAAACAATTTAGGTAGGGGACATTATTCAACTAAAAGATCAATAAAGTTTTAGAAAAAACCACGAGCTCAACATCATTGGATTCTTTCAAGACGTTTGATGATATATTCTGTTCATACATAGAAGAATTAAAAAAACTAATTGGTATGACCCCATTTAGGATTATCGATGTAAATCCATGTCATTTATTAATGGATCTGAAACATTATTCATATTGGTCAATGAGGAAAGTGGGTATGGATTTATAATAAGGTGGGAAAGTGGTTCTTGTAATAGGATGAATTAAAAGAGATCTATATAGATTTATATGAGAATAAAAAAAATTACAAATATAAATTGAAGAAGTGGTATGAATAATGAATCCATTTATGAAAATTCACACCCATGGAAAATGTACTATTTACTAACTCGTGTTTAGTATTTCTTATAGGAAAATTTCACCCACATTGGATGATACCTTTCATTGGATTCAACACTTTTCCACATAGATCTATTATGATCCAAATATGACATGAAACTTTGTTCAAGGTGAATGGAAAACAACTAAATCTCTAAATAAAGAAATTATAAGAGTGATTCATTCTCCCTCTTAAATATAACTAAGGATATAATTGTATGTCTATATAACAATATTAAACGGGTCACTAACTGGGATTAATTTAAAAAAATTATTCAATTTTTCCTTGGTTAGTAATTATCTATGAATTAGTAGGGTATATGATCTATTATAATCTCCCACACTCCCATACCAATGAGATCCATCAATAGGGTGTGTTGTTTAGGAGAATACACCATGATGCATTTTCATATAGTGAAACAACTCTTGATGTTTGATACGAAGAATCTTACAATTTTGGAACTAGGACATTAAAAACATAAAGGATTGGTTTATTTCATGAAGAATTCGAATTCTATAAATATTTTTTCTAACCCATTAACTATGTAACGAACATAACCACAACTAATTCCAAGATCTATGTTGACTAATTCTCCAAAGCACCAAATTTATGTTTCATCATATTCAATGGGGAGGTAAACTATCTTGATCCTATCTTGTTTGATTTATACACCAGTCCATACCCATCTAAACCCACTTCCGCACCAATAACCATATAATACCATTAAAATTACCTATACCCAATCCAACCAACATCACAATTCAAATCCATCACCCAACCAGCAACCAATTCATCCTTAATATCACTACCCTTCCCATTGTTCCTTAAAAAAACTATAGATACAAAATCCTAATCCAACTTTCAACTAAACTAATGTCTATAGAAACTACCATATCACCCCACTAAAAAAATGGAAAACCACCTACACCACAACCCCAACCATCCCTAATCCCTTCACATAGACCATCCTTATATCAATTACCCACCTCTAATCAATATGACTAAACAAACCCTTTAATATCTTTGAGTGTGTATACATCTCACCAGTACCTCCATTGGTTCATATGGTTCACTAACTCTACACAGAAGTAGTGGCTATGAAGACTTCAAATAAAGGTGACTCACACAATCATGACACTTTAAGTGTAGAAAAAAAAACAGAAAACAAATCAAAGTACACTTATTGGGTATACCATGACACATACTGCATAGACCTCTCGTTTAGGCCAAATAAAAACAGAAAAAAAATAGATATAGAACATTAAAATTAAAGAAACACTTACATATTTAAAGTGTATAACAAAAAATTTTCTTGATTAAAGATTGATCTATCCGGTGTAAGGGGTTTCATAGCCTTGGGTAAAGAGAGATCTTAGGGAGATATTTTGTTTAGGGATGAAATCACGTGGAAGGGGATTAGATCTATTCATTATTTGGGGGAAAACTTTTCCAATGGTTTTAAAAACCATTGGAAAATATAGTCTTTACCAATGATTTAAAAAAACCATTGGTATATATTAGAGAAAGGGAGGCTATAAGAATAGTTTACTCAAACCGTTGGGATAGGTTGTTTATAAAAATAGTATACCAACAGTTTGAACAAACTGTTGGTGTAGTCCTCCTATACCAACAGTTTTATACAATCGTTGGTATAAAAGTGTTGGTATAGCCCTTACTTCTACCAATTAATCATGACAAGGGAAAAAAGTGTAAGTGGGTTACCACCATTTTAAAATTTTGTTGAAATGACATAATCTTGAAAATATTCATGGAAAAAAGTATTAATATCATCTCCTTTAGGTTTTCTCCCCCTCAAGGGGTGAACTCTATTCAATTTCACATGATGGAAAATTTCATCAGATAGTCTTCAATATATTAATGTTAATAATCCACCATTGTGGAATAATTCATGTTTCTATCAAATCTTGAATAATAATTCCAACTTTTTATCTTCGACTTTGTTCACTCACTTCTCATTTTGAGAATTAACATCACCTTCAATACCATAAAATGTAAAAAAATACTACATAATAACAAGAGGATATGGTGGAACACTTGTGAACTTCTTAATAGGTGCAACAAGGAAGATAATTTCCTACTAACCCAAGGACTCTTTTCCATGTAGAATTAAATTTTTTATTAGTCTTCATAATTCTATCTCCTTTGAATTTAACTTTTTAATCTTTCTTGTAAAAAAATCGATACTTTACATTTATTTACCTTTATATTGTGTGAATTTTTATCGTTTCTTCTACCAAAAATTTCAGTAGTTTCCATTGCTGCTTGTTTTTATATATTCAAAATCTCTTTTTGAGATGGTAAAATAGTTATGGAATTATTTACATTATGTCCAACCTACTTGCACCTTAAGCACGATTTTTTTTAGATTCTTGAGTTTTCATGTGTTAAAAACCTCTTATAAAATTCATTATCTTCATGTGGATGAATTTTTTTTCATTTTTCCTTTTATTTATTATGTTCTTAATCCTCATATTTATGCATTTCTCTAAAAACTTACAATTTATCAGGGTAGATGATTAAGAACTCCTTTTAACATATTGTTTCTTGGAGTTTCCACATGGATTTTTAAATCATTTTAGTTATATATATTAGGTAACTTATGAGAATCTTCTTTAGTAATTTCTTCAATCAATCGTATCTTATTATTTATATCATAGATTGATTTACTTCTTTATTTAAGCTACCATCCATTCATTTCCATGGAATATTTATAATGTTACATGTTATGACCTCTCTTTCCATAGTAGATTCATATTTTAATAGTTGATATGAAATTCTTGGAATCCATATTATCAATATTCTTGGGAGTATCTTATTTCATAGTTTTCTTGACTTCCTTATTCAGCATATTCCTTAAGGAAGACTTTTTTTATTTTGTTCTTTTCTTATGAATCTATCACTTTTCTTCTCATCGACATATGCTTGGTGCATGGTTGGAATATATTATAACTCATCATTACTACTACCGCTTATCTTGAAATGATTACAGAAGTATTCAAGATAACCAAATATATTATTGATAGAAATATTTGTCACTATTTATGTATTTTACTACAATTTTTCAAGTTTCTTCATTTCATCACACATACTTTCCCTAAAATTAGGCCTTCTATATTATGTAAAAAATTAATGTCATAATTTATTACATTACAGTAGCACTAGTAATAGATGAAAACTTTCTTAATTTTAATTTTAGTACCAATCTGGATAGATTTACGGATTACCTATTTTTGGATTTTCCTTTCCTTCTTTGGAGAATAATTTTGGGAGTTATCTTTCTTGATCATACCAATTTTCACCCTTGATTTTTTGGAGGATTTATCTTAAATTTTATCAACCCACATCATTCTAGATGTTATCGTTGAACCTAAACTAGAAAATGAGACTACATTAGTAGAAATAGAAATAATTGGATTATGGGATACTTTCTTCCATGAGTTTATAGAAGTTTGATAAATACATGATCTTGATTTCTTCATGTAACCAATATGAATATCTTTAGATAATTGAGTCATATAAATAGTTTTTGTGGAAATATCCATTCTTTGGTTTTGACTATCTTCATATATTTGGGTGGCATAATTCATATTCTCGACAACATAGGAAGTTCCAACATCTATCCCCTTTAAATTTATCAAATCAAGATCTAGTTGAAGACACTTATTAGTGAAGAAAGAATTATCATTTTTAACTGATTCCATACTTACATTCCAATAAATTCTCATTTTAATAATATGATCTTCACACTATTTACTACATTCAATCCTAGAGTTTTCAATAACTTTTATTCCTTTGTATTTAACTTACAAATTGCGAGTTCATGACATAGATAGTAGCTTTATGAGATTATTCCAAAGAATAGATATTCTGCATATACTCATCAAGAAACTTTTTCATTTCTTCCACTAACATGGAAATCTCTTTAACCTTACATGTTTTGTCTTTATGTTTAGAATCTCTATCATATATGGAAACATTGAACAATGTTTCAAGTTCATGGATTACTTCTCCAAAAACATGTTTTATTACAGTGATTTCATAAGAATTCGTCTGTAATTAATATTCAATTATTGAAATATTTTATTATAATGTTTCATATATTATTCTTTTTCTTCAACAAGGTCTGTGAGAATATTGAACCTTTAGAATTTATTTGCAAGTGCATCCTCCTATTTATTTATTTCTTCTTCAAGCTATGATCTTTAATAAAAAAATATCCTTTAATGATAAAATTATATATGAAGTCACTTAATTTGGAACATTCTACATATATATTTCAGATTTTGAGTATAATACTTCAATAATTTTGACATATTCAACTTCCTTATACTATCCACAACATGAACTAGTTTCATCATAAGAGTTATTTTCTACTAATTTTGAAAAATAACATTGATCCTTGTATTATTTTTCTAAGATTTTCATCAATAAATTTTCTTCCCTATTCTTCCAATTTTTCAGAGGAATGGAAAAAACCTTCATATTTTCTTTGAGAGGAGTGGAGATTAAATTTTACACTTGAGGTTATTCAGATTCAGCTACAAAAATTAACTTCATATAAACCTTATAGAAAAACATGGAATAAAACTTTGACCAAATTTGAGGTAGACCTATGCTCTGATGCCACTTGTAGAGCCCAAATAGATCATGAAGGGACATTGAGGGGGGGGGGGGGGTGAATTATTGAACCCAAATTTTTACCAAATTTTAATTTCTTTAAATTAAATCCTCTTATCTTGAACCTCTTCCCCCCATTAAGTGGAATGAATATATTTTGTTCTATAAATAATTACATATAAATACAGTGAATATCATAAAGTAAATAACATCACACAAATATTGTTAGAAGGTTTGGTATAAATAACTACTCCTTTTTAAGATCCACCTATAGATTATTCATGGGTTCTTTTATCACTATAATTTACAGTGATTACAAACACCCATAATTGGTGTAAAATTTTCATGCATGAATTGATTAATATTCCCGAGTGAATGAAGTTCTTTATACTGTACCACCACTATTTAATGGTGTTTTTATACCGACACCAAAAATTATTTTAATATATTCAATGACCACACTGAACAATACCTCACTACTACACTAGATGAATTTGTATCAAATGTATAATCCTGTTCTTCTACAGAAGGTCTTTGACTGCTATTGAATCAATAAGATAATATGCATGTCATCCTTGTAATCTTTAATAAATGGGAGATAAAACTTCCACTTAAACTCTTTTCTTTATCAGAATGACCAATTGATGGATATATCAAAGTAATTAAAGTTAACTTCTTCCTTGATATATCTATTTATTGGATAGATACTCCTATCAGTGAAGTTCCCATCCTCAAATCACATCATGCATGTGTTTCATGGAATCTGAAATTGTTATGTTATTTTATGTGTTGTTTAATTATTTATTTAGTGTATCTAAATTAATCAAAGTTTTAATTTATAAATGGAATCATGCATGCATTATTATTTCTTATTTTAATAACTCAAATTCTTCTTCCTTCTTACTTTCTTCATGGATGCACACACACTGACAGTTTATGTAACATGCATGTGTTGCATGTAAATCCATCTTGCAAGGGTGTTTGAGACACACTACCCATGTCTTATTCTTCTTTTTCTCATTATATTTCACACACCTCTTATGCACCACACATTCTATAGTTGTTTTTCTCAAAGAATGTGCATTCATGTTCTGTCTTTATCGAGTATGTGTATCGAAATCTCAATGTTTCCTCACATAAACAAGTCGGTATCTCTGTAAGGGATTGAAAATAACATGGTTTATTTATAGAACCTTATTCTTGATGAATCAAGACTAATTTTATTTATTCAAAAGTGATATTCCTATGGTATCCACCTTTCTTTAAGCTTATGCATTACAGATCTCAGATCTTCATGAATGCTAGGGAGACACATTTTTGCTTCCCCTATTTCTTCACGGAACATTGTCTTCATAAAGATCCAATGAGAGGGATTTTCACTTTTTGAAGTCCCAAGGGATTCCTGATTCTCCTCTTTGAAATAATATCATGAAGATATATATTACCTTTGAAAAATTTTGGCTTCAAGAATGCTATATTTACTCAGAGAATGAGAGCTCTCAAATATCGGTAGCACTTTCTCAAGATCGGTTTCTTTCCATTTATAGACGACGAGAAAAGAGTTTTGAACTGCCTTATATCCCATTTTAAGATGTGTCATATCTCCTAAAAATATTTGATAATTATTTCACGTCATGGTATATCTTTTTAATCCTGAGTCATTCTGGGTAATTTAAATGTATGTAGAGTTTTATGGAATCTCAGCTTCGTGAGTTCGTATTTCTCCTTTGCGATGGAATCCTCATGTTCATGTGATGAGGATCACATTATCCTCATTTTGGAAGCTATAATGGATCTATATATATAATCCACCTCATGAATTTTTTAAATCGACTGGAGCATCTTCTTTGATTCATTCTCATTCATGCAAGACAAATATTGCATGCATGATGATCTCGAGGCAATAAAATTATCCTCACTGTGTCAGCATCACCATGGTAGTTGGATGTAATCTTGATCATATATGTACAATGATCCATTGATAGGTATAATATGATGGTGTTTGTGAAATATGCATGGAATATTTGAAAAAAAATGTGGGAGATCGGACGACTGAGATCTCACAGATCAGATGGCTCCGGTTATTTCTGACTCATTAAAGGTGGAGGAACAGTTCATACTCAGTACACATACCACATAAAATTAGTGATGTTATTAGGGTGCATCATATCAATTAAACATGATCATAATCAGCCATTAATATCATCCCCCTCTCAGTACCCCATGTACCTTTCTCCCTTCCTAACTGCATTGGGGCATAATCGCTCTTATGCCTAATACAATGGTGCATTCAAACTTCTTAACACCTCTTTTCTCATATGTGTGGGCCTAGGATGGGTTCCATCAATGTGGTCTCCCTCTGTGTCCTACATGTGCTAAGGTCAATACATTATAAGGCTTTCTTTTGGGATGACCTATTTTTTATGTAAGGGCTACCTTGAATACTTATAAATTATTTAGGAATTATAAATGAAATTCCAAGCTAAATCAAAATAAAACCAATCACCAAATTCCAAAACCCACAAAAACCTCTTAAAATATTCTTCATGTATGGTATATATATATTTTATATGGAAATCATAAATCCCCTTCCTATCTTCATGATAATTGATGATTTTCATGGTCTCCAAATATCTTCTCCAATAAATAATCCTCATTAATTTCTTCTTCAATGTTAATTTATTCAAATAATATTTCATAGACCTCATAATATATTAATGGAATATTTATATCAACATCTTTAGTCCATGCACTATCTTTATAAAAAATGTATAAATATATTTTTTCATGGAAACCAGTAAAAATATTTCCTCCTGAAAATTAATATTTTTATTGTATTGATCCAATTATAATCCCCTCATTCAATAATATATATATTTCATGGCCTTCACTTATTTCTTAAAATATTGTAACAATGTGAAACATTCGAATAGTTATTTCCCATAGATTTGGTATTATGAACAGTCCAATGATGATATGATTTAACAACATGGATAATTTCTCAAGAATGACATCCATTGATATGATTTCACAACAATTATCCAAACATCATCACCACTCATAGAGAATTTTCTTACAAAATAGAAATCAATGAGTCTATATCAATTCTCCAAGCATCATCACTATCTTCCTTCTTAAAAATTTATCAAAATCTTTTATATCTTTCTAATTCCATGTTTAGTCACTAATAATGGACAAATTCCCCATAAATTTAATTTTTATTCATTGTTTTATATTAACAACAAATACAACAATACTCATCAACCATCTACACAGGCTTTTCATATACCTTGTTTGGAAATTAAGAAGAATATTCCATTTAAACCATTTTTAAACAATAAAACATTGGAAAAGTGGTGTTAAAAAATAATTGTATAATAGAAAAAATATTTTTTAAAACATTTATATAAAACATGGACTTGAAAGAAAAGTTAATTTCAACCAAATATATAAATAATGTCAATGTTCCTTAAAAATATTATTTCAGACTATCGAGTTCTTAAAGTGAATAAAATGAAATTTAAACATGTAATATCTATAAGTAACTAGATGAGAATAAAATTAATGTTATTATTAATAGGTAGATCATAAAATTCCATCATCGAAAACTTAATCATAAACGGTCCTGATAAACAATGATTTGGTAAAATAAATCCACTACCACCTTTTTATCTTTTGAAACATAATACCAATGAAAGATTAAATTACATTGAAACTTTAAATATAATGAAAATAAGTATAATCATGATTTAACATGTCAAAGTAGAATTATATACACCTGATAAACATAAATAGGTGTTTAACAACAAACATGTCTCAAAGAATCAATATTGAGACAAAGAACCCTTACCACTTTGGTAATATTTGAATCAAAACCTTTTGAAATATAGAAACATAAAAGAATATTTATACCCCAATAATTTTCATGAGAATAATCATAAAATATATTCATGGTTAGTATATACAACACATAAAAGAAACAATTTTTAAATATGGCATGTGTCTCATAGAAATAAAATTGAGGCAAAAATCTCTTACCGCTTCAGTAACATTTGAATCATAATCCCCATGAATGAATAAATTCAAATTAATATTTAAATAAAATTATAAAAATTACATTCATTATATAACATGTATAATGGACTTTATATAACCCTCATAAAAGAATATATTTTCATAACATAACATATGTCCCAAAGAAGACAATTTGAGATGATAAACCCTTACCTCAAATTTGATATGGTTCAAAGGTGCTATAAACTCATGTATAATAAATTGAAATTTATTATAAAAATATAAAAGAGTCATTTACATACTTATAATATAATATATTATCTGCTTATAACATTTTAACACCAATTTATTAATAATTCCTTATTAAAATTTTCATTTCCGAGTGTTAATTATTTTATTTTTCATGAAAATTTCGGTTCGTTGGTTATGGTCCTTATACATTGATTATCGTTCCATAATTTATAGAATTTTAATCATGATATAAATATAATATATAAAAATTATTTTTACATTTAATTTCATCCATAAAAGATATATATAGAAAAATGAATTTCATTGTTCATGGCGATGGTAGGTCGTGCATACACATGAACATTGTTTTCACTTTTCAAATGATGGAAAGAAATAAAGGTAAATAATAATTAAACTTTAAAAATAATTATTATATCATATATATAATATATATATTCATTAAATATATCTTTATTTCCATCTATATAAACCAAAAATGAAAAAAAATTATAACGCTTTATGGAGGTGGAAGTCCATGCGTACGCATGAACGACATTATCGTTTTCCAATGGATTGGAAGGTATAAATATAGATATGATATTATAATTAAAGAATTTTTTTTCATAAATATCATGTATAAAAATTAAACCCATCATAATACCAATCCATGAAATATTGTGATAAAAATAAATTGAATTTCTACATGGAGGTGGAAGACCACACGTACGCACGAGTGATAATTTCACTTCCCATTTGATGAAAAATAGGGTCGATAATGGTGGTTTAATGATGATAATAACATTTTATTTTATTGTGGACACTTAATTTAATATTTAATGACAAAAAATAGATTTATAGAATTTATAAGAAGAAATACATTGAAAGAGGTCTAGTAAGATGATTACCTCTTCTTCGGGTGACATCCTTTAGATCCTTTCTTAAGGATTGTTGGAATGGTCTTTTAATAAGACTATAACATGTTTTTTATGAATAGGAAAGTTTAGAAGATAATTTCTAGTGGTTTTTAAAGATATATGGCCTAAATTAGTTCAAATAAAATAGAGAGAGGGTGTCCTATTACAAAGGAGGGAAAAGACACACATGGAATTACAAAAAAAATTAAAATATAATTAAATTCTCAATAGAAATGAATCCAAATGGACATATATTAGAATAAAAATAATATAAATTCAAAATATAATCATATTATGAAATTTCAATAGTTTTGTTTTCATTTTAAAACTAATCATTTGGATTAACCGCTTGGTTAAAAAAATTTAATCTTAACTATTATAACAACATTTTTAATATTAAAGGGTTGTAATTTTACTAATAAATTTTAAATTGGATCATAAATGACCATGGAATAAAATTCTCAACCACTTACAATTATAAATTTTGTACTGTTTTTTATGATATTTAAATAATTTAGTAAAATATTTTTTTCATAAAATTCTACTAATGTGATTTTAAGAACTACTCATATAATTTGACTTTGAAAACAACATGACAGTATTGGAATTAGAATATGAAATTTTATAACATACCTATCATTTTATATTTGTATAAAAAGGTCATGTAAAAATAAAATTCAACCAAATAGTATTAATTTTAATATTTTTAAAATAATTTATATTATTTTCTTATAATTGAATAAATAATGCGTCAAAGTTGCGTAAGCATTTTGGGTAATTATTCAACAACTAGAAATTATAAATAAATTACACTTATAAAAAATAATTATTCATTACAATAAAAATTTAGAAATAATATTTCCCACTTTTTATCATTATGTAATAATTTTAGAGATATTAAATTCAGGAGTATCATTTTGTAATTTTCTTAACATAATATAATACAAACTGGAATATCTTCATAAAATGGGACCAAAATGCCATATATTCAAATTTTTAATGAATATGGTCTAAATTATTCCATAAAATGTAATAAAGGAAATTATTGGTTTGATTTTGAGGCCTTACCGCATGGTTTTAACGACGTTTTACCCATTTTACCCTTATTGAGGCGACAAAGATTTACCATGGTTACTATTCATAATAAGAAAAAATAAAAGCCAACAATATACCAAATTTGAACCTATTAATTAAACATATGGTACCTATTTTTAAATACACAATATCTATAAGTTTAATAAATCAATTTTAATATAAATTCATAAATTCAATAAAAAACTGTTTTTAGAAATATGTCTTTTAAAGCTTAAAAATTAACTTAGATCAAAATCCTAAATATTTATAATTAAAATGGAATTAATTATATTATTATATATAAAATGGATAATATTTTAAATTTAATAAAAAATTAAAAATTAAAAATACATTGATACTTTTAAATTAATTATTTTTATAATATAATTTGAAAAATCTATATTTTTCACTATTCCCTGAAAAATCAAGAATTTCAGATAAATATCAAAAGTTCACCCTAAATGAATTATGATATGATGATTTCAAAAATTATGTTTATCTTATAAAATAAAATTTCAATATTTTTTATAAATTAATTATATTTTCCACGCATAAAAACAATATTTTTTTTGAATAAAATTCATTTTTAATGCATAAAATGAATTTACTAAAAATTACGTTCTTATATCCAAATAATTAATGAATAAATTTTTATTTAGTATAAAATTATACATATATATAATAATATGGTTACTCATATTCATACCCACAAGATCAATGGCTATGTTATAACGATCATAATTAAATAATAACATTTTTATAATATTTCTCAATTTATTTAAAGCTAGATGTTATGTGTTAGTAAATCTATCAATATTATTATTATTTTAAACAAAATTTCTAGGGTGTTACACAAAACATGTGTATGTTTCATCAAATATTCATTTTTACACCATATATTTGAAACTACTTAACCCAAAATGAGTCTACAACATCACCTATAAATTATTTCACATGTGTTATCCCACTAAACATGTCACATGTACTACATTTCTTCATAACTTGGGGAAATATAAACATGATAAGTGGTGAGATAGAGAACTTATTAAGGTAAAAGATAGAACTTAGGAAATAATGGAACAAATATTATGTTATAAATAAATGGAAAATATGAGTTCATAATCAACACGAAACTAAGAGCATGTTATATCCATGATAATAAATCAAAACATGGATATCAATAATAATGATCTCATACTGATGGAATGAATATTATTGGTAAAAAAACATGTTTTGAAAGCCTTGTTCAAAGACACTATCCGGTTATGGGGATATCTATACACCGAAACCCAACCCGTTTTGTCTCACGACACTTGTTGATGCATCAATAGGGCTATAATATTCCGCCCTGCCCATCACCTGATTAAGTCCAATGCATTCACCATAAGAGTCAACAAGGCTTTTAATATTATTCCCTAAGTAACCAATTATTAAATCAAACATTGTTATCCATATAAGGAATGATATTGAATTTAATACATGATCATCCTATGTCAGTATTTAATAATTATAAAAAATATCAATACTTTTCCCCATGTTAATAAATGGGGTAATATAATCATTAACCATCAGAATAAATAATGTGGCTATTAAAACATTCCAATAATCATTCATATTGTAATAATAATATATATTATAAGGGATCAGCCTTAAAAATTACATAATCTTGAGTTTTAATTCAAGTATTATTTCTCTAAAATTTAAGGATATTTTCAAGTTTAGATTTATACAAAATTAATTCCTTACTGATACATAATGAAACCATATAATAAAAAGTGGAAACTCCAGATCAATATCCCATTTCCCACCATATAAAACATTTAAGTCAAAACATGATTTATTCTCTTGATTTTTTTTGAATTTAAACTTGACATCTTCATTTCCATTACCCATCCATATATCTTTTAATTTTTTTTTAAAAACATGGGATGATCATAAAAATATTTTTGAGGGAAATAAAAATAATAAAATACTTAGCCTAGTAAAAAACATGAAATACCATGAAAAACATTTTCTTAGAAAATAACCTTTTACCCATAAATGGAAGTATAATTCCTTGAAAAAGATCATTTATATTAACTTTGGAAAAAAGATTATTTCCATGAAAAATCATTAGAAAGAATATGTCATGTAGGTTCCTTTGGAAATCATCTCATATAAAACTTATAGAACTCTTATAAAACCCTTATAAAATTAGAATAACCACATGGCCAACTTTTGATATAATTATCTGGAGAACATAATCATTACCCAATGCATTGGAATGCTATATAGGCACACCCATCATATAATATATAACTGGATGACCTAATGATTTCAAGGTTCACCCATTATAAACAATTTACAAGGAACATAAAATGAATAAAACATTTAAATCATCAACCTTTCATCATAAAACCCTTATAAGAACACTTTTGAACCCATATAAAAAGCCTTTTTGGATATCAAAATATTCTTTTCTTTTAAAAAAACCATTTCAATACCAAAGTACCCATAAAAATGGAAATATTATTTTTAATTTAATAAAACATGAATTCATACAAAGTAATCTAGAAATCAAATAAAATTCATGGTGGTAGGAAAATTCATTGTCACTTTATATGTCATAAATAGGATATTACTTTTGTTATTTCTCAAAACATTTCGTATAAAATGTGTAAAAATATTCCTTTTGAATAAATTTGAAATAAAGTAAAAAGGGTAATAAAATATACTCTATAAATATATTATTTCCATATAAATACTATCATAAAATCATTTTAAAAACATGGACATGGAAGATAGAGTTGTAAGAAAAAAAATTTAAAAGGAATTTCTTTAAAAGAAAGTCCTTTACCACATTAACAAAATTTGAATCATAAGACCCATGATAGGATAAAACTAAATTAAACATTATATATAATGATAATATATAAATTAATTATATAACATATCAAATATTATTTATATAAACCACATAATAATATAGATTCATAACATCAAAATATGCATCAATGAAAGGAAATTGAGATGAATTCCTGTTCATTTAGTCTAAATCATCATATAAGTTACCTATCTTCATAAAAAATAAACATAAGTTAATTATTTAAATGAATAATAAAAATTTTAAATTTTATTATTTCTTTAATTTAACTTATTTCCTTGTTATTTATGATTACTTAAACAAATAAGTTTTCATCATATTTTTCAACGATATTTGGCTTCTGTGTCAAAAATGACTTTGGTAGGTTAACTATGGTAAAGAGGTTGTTATTTAAACATATGAAGAATGATAATAATGAAATAATTACTATATTTATACATAAATTATACTTTTAAGAATAATCATGAAAAATGTTCCTTAGAAATAAAGTATGTTATGATCATGGAGATGATAGGCCATTTGTAAGCATTAATAACATTTCCATTTTTAAAGATCATTATGGAGAGGAGATGCACAATATTTTACCTTTAAAAAAATTTCATAATATTATATATAGCATATTATTCCTTTAAATATACTTATATATATATATATCATACATGTGGTTTGGTTATGATAATAGAGTCACATCACTTCTTAAAGGCAGTAGTCCACACGTACACGAATGACATTATCATTTTTCAGAGAGTAAAACGTTAAGAAAGAAAATGATATATTATCTTTTTAGAAAGATAAATATGTAATTAATATCATAATAATTTCATTTATATCACATATATTAATTAATTTTATCCTTAACACCTTCCAAGTAAAGTGTTAGCGAAAAACAAATCACATTGCTACGTGAGGTGGTAGTCCGCCACACACGTGATCAATGTTAGCATATCTCCTATGGAATGGAATGTAAAATGGAATATATGATATAATAAATCAATAGGTACAATTATTTTTGAAACATCATATATATTATATATATCCATATTCATACCCAATAGTGAGAGGTGTTCATGGAAAAAGTATCACATCAGTTCGTGAGGTGGTAGTTCATCGTACACATGAGCGACTTTATCATTTCCCATTCGAGGGAATAGGAGATGGATATAGGTAATTAACTTAAAATTATTAAATTAAAGTATATGATATATATTTTTATATTTATATAATAATAAATTATGTGTATTTGAAGGATTTGGAAGTAGAAATAAAATAAAAAACGCATAGTTAGGAATTTTACCACTTCTCGGACCACCTCTTTAGGATTACACCTAATGTATTCCTCGAATGGATTTATAAACCAAAAAAGTATTATAGGATGATGTTATTGAATTTAAAATTTATTTGTAATGTTCATGTATGAATAAAAATGGGTTTATAGTGTAAATAAGAGAGGATATGCGGTGGTATTTTATAAGTTAGGGGAGTGGCACACTTCTAATTTTTGAAATGAAAAAAGTTGTAGCCACATTTTTCACATGACATAACAGTCCAAAATGGATTACTCTAGATAATTAGACATGATAATGTAGAAATGTGTCCATAAAATAGTTTTTAGACATGTTTTTAGGTCATTTTGACTGTTATCCTTTTAGTTTAACCCCTCATAAACTCATTTTTACTTTATTAGTGGTAATTAATTTGCACTATTTTCAATACTAATTTTTAGTATAAAAAATTAGGTTAAAACTATTAGAAAATATAAATTTTTATGATTCAGAATATTTAATCAATTTTACCAAATTAATTTCATAGAAGTGGAAAAATTAAATTTAAAACAAAAACCTCAGACATGGTGAAAAAGATGGTTTTCAAGAAGTGTATTTTTCTAGAAAAAGACGATTTTATATTAACGCTATGATAATAATATTAATTATATGAATATAAATTAATATTTATTGATATATAAAATATAAATTTCATTCAAAAAATTTCTCATTAGGTACTATCATAATTACTAAAATAGAAGAGACATTATGCACTATAAAATAGTTTTCAGAAGAAAAAATACATTTTTAATCCCAAATACAGACCTATAGAAAAATACAATATAAATTTGTTAAAAAAATATTTAAATGGATTAAATATAAATAAATAATACTTATATTATTTTTAATCATTTTCAAAACATATTGGTACTTTTAAAATACTTAATTTATTGAAAATAAAATACTTTTTTTTCAAAAATTGTTATTTTTCACTATTCACGGAAAATAAATATTTTTTTGAAGAATACAAAAATTTCATCATAAGTATATTTTTATATATTTATTTAAAAATTTATTTAAGATTTTTCAAATTAAAATTCTAAAATTTATAAATTAATTTTTTTAATAAAACCTTATAATAAAAGAGTTCAATTAAAATTATTTCCTTTTTTATTTAAAAATTAACAGATATTTTTATAATGAATAAAGATATATTAATAAACATGAAATTTATTTATTATACCTTTACCAAAAAATTTAAATTCTTTACCCCTTTTATAAATTTCATCCTCAAATTTTTTCTCACTTATTAAACAAGTGGGGATATCTTTCCCTCGTAGCATTTTCAGATTCTCATCTTGCCACTTCAACCATATGGTCTTTCTATAAAACCTTAACCTAGAAAATCACTCTATTCCAAAACAATTACTCAATATGGACAATAATAGGAACATGATGTTCCTCATGAGAAATATTCTCTTTAAACTAAAATACTATATGGATGAAATCATTAGATGAATCCAACACATATTTCCTTAACATAAAAACATGAATTACATTGTGTTACTGGGATAAACATGGTGAAAATACAATTGGTAGGAAACTGATCTAGGAATCTCTAGGATTTCATATGGTCTAATGAATAGTTGACTTAGCTTTTCATTTTTACCAAAATATATAACATTTTTTCATGGAGATACTTTGAGAAATATATGATAACATACCTTAAATGAAAGATCATTCCTCTAATCATCTTCCTAACTTTTCTTCATAATCTGAGCCATCCTTACATGTTACTGAATCAATTGAAGCTTATCAGCCGCCTACACTACTAAATCTGGTCCCATAAACCTTATTTCTCCACTTCATCCCAAAAAACGGGGTTTCAACACCACTATCCACATAATAAATCAAATGGTTCCATCTATATACCATAATGAAAACTATTGTTATAAAAAAACTCAACCAAAAAAATATATTCATCCCAAATTACTTGGTAATATAATGAAGAAGAATGAATCATATCTTCCATGGGATGAATATTTCCCTCAAACTTACCATCATTTTGATGATGAAATATTGTGATGAAATTTTATTCAGTACCCAATGAATTATGATGTCCTTTTAAAAAATATATGTGAACCTGGGATCATGGTCTGATACAATAGAGACACACACTCTATTTAAATTGGATATCTACTTTAGATAAAGTCGAGAAAGATGATCTAAATACATTATATCATGAATTGGAAGGAAATGTGCAGATTTAGTTAATCAATAAACAATAACCTTAATGGAATTGTTATCTGGATAAGTATTTGGTAATCCTACCACAAAATCCATTAATATATTTTTCAATTTCCACTACAGTACTCCAAAATGATGAATCATTCCCTTTGGTAATATTTATTCTTCTTTAAACTACTGAAAATTCAAACAATTCATGGTAAATTTAGCAATATCACTTTTCATTCCATCCCACCAATAATACTCTTAAAGGTCTTTGTACATCTCAGTAATTCCTAGATGAACAAAAAATAGAGAACTATGATCTTCATCTAAAAACTATTTATTCAAATATAAATCACAAAGCACACATAATCTTTTTCCAAATAGTAAAACACCTTTTTTGTTAATATGAAAATCTAGAAACTTACCATTATTAAAAGATTATACATTTTCCTACAAATAATGATCCTTCTTTTGAGTTTCTTAATTCTTTCTGGAAATTTTTTCTGCATTGAAAACTAAAACAAAATAGAGTATTTCCTTATATCAATAATTTCTAGGACAAAATTTATTAAATCATTAACCAAAGAGTTGCATTCCAAACATAATATGGTTAGTGTAGTATTTTTTTGAGTAAAAGAATTATCCACTTTGTTTCCTTTTCCAGGATGGTAAAGAATTGTATGATCGTAATATTTGATTATTTCCATCTATCTTCTTTGTGTCAAGTTCAATAAGTTCTGAGTGAATATGTACTTTAAAATTTTATGATCAGTATATATTTGACACTTTACTCTATAAAAATTATTCCTCTAAATTTTTAAATCAAAAACCACATCATCTAACTCCAGATCATGTGTTGGGTAATTTATCTCCTGAGGTTTAAAATGATTTTAAGTATAAGCAATTACTTGATCATTCCACATTTCGAAACAACCAAGTCATTTCAATGAATCATCATCGTAGATGAAATTTTTTACATTTCTGGAAGGTAGGGCCAAAATTTGAGCATTCAAAAATCTTCTTTTGAGTTTAAAAAAAATCACATTATTTTTTATAGATTAATTTAACTCCCTTTCAAGTTAACTTAGTCAATTGGATAGAAAAAGATGCAATGTTTTCAAAAGAGTATCCACATTTACCTGATAATCCATGGAAACTATGAATATTTGTGATATTTCTGGATCTTGGCTATTCTTAAACATATTTTTTTATAAAGTTAAATGGTTATTCTATATTTAGAAACAATATTTCAAAGGAATAATTTTTTTAAAACAAACATTCACACATACTAAATTTTCCACATATTTCATTTCCTTTTAATGTTTGAAAATAAATCCTCAAATGTCTTTAATGTTCCTCCCAAATTTTAGAATACATAAAAATTTCATTAATAAACACCACCAAAAAAATTTACAAGAACCCATTAAAAAAATCTATTCGTACAATATATAAATATTAAAGGTATATTTGATAACCAAAATGGAATAACTAAAAACTCATAATTTCCATATCTAGTCTAAAACATCATCTTCAAAATGTATTCTTCCTACATGTTCAACAAATAGAACCCTGACCTCAGGTCAACCTTCAAAAAATATTGAGCTTCTTGGAGCTGATCAAACAAAATGTAGACATGAAGAAAATGTTATGTGTTATTAACAGTTATGTTATTCAAGGATCTATAATCAATGAAAAGTCTAATTAATCCATATTTATTTTTTTTTAAAAAAAATAGGTGAATCCCAAGGAAATGTTTTGGGGTGAATTAAACCTTTGTTTGAAAACACCTACAATTGGTTTTTCAATTCTAAAATCTCTACTTGAGACATTCAATAAGGGGGTTAGAAATTGGATTAGAATCAAGAACTAAGTCAATAATAAACTAAAACTCCTAATCATGAATAACATGAGGAAAATAATTAGGATACACAACCATGTATTCATTTACTACTGACACATCAGTAATTTGAATAGATTATTTATTTTCAATAATATGAGCTAGGTAACTTTCACTACCACGTTTAATAAATTTCGCATATTCTTGGTAAGTTATCAAAGGCATGGAATCATTGGACATAATTTTATTTATATCTTCAATCTATCATAGAATGGTAAACTGAAATCCAATCCATAACAAGAATGATATAAAACTCTATTATTTCCAGTTCAATAATATTTGTAGGAAAGACTATACCACTAATAACAACAAAAATATTCCTATAAATCATGGTTTCATTAATATTTCCATATAGAGTTTTCACAAAAGGATATATATTATTTTAATGTGGTGATATTCCCTTTTTAATTTCAAATTTCTTAAAAAGAAAATAATGTGAAGCTCTTGATTAAAATAGGATAATGTCATAGTTTGAATAAACCAGAATCATACATGTCACCAATTTATTTGATGGGCCTATATCAATTGTATTAGTAGAAAAAGATTTTTCTACATCATTTTGATTTCAATATTTTTGGTTTCCACCCTGAGTAACCAACTTTGGACACTTTTGGCATAATTCCCTAACAAATTATAATTAAAACATTTTATCATTGGATTTTAATTGCTTGTATGATCATTTTCCCTACAGTTATGAGACATTTGGACAAACTTACCAAATTATAAGCACTTCCCAGACTTCATAATACATTCCATAGGATTCTTTTTACAACACTTATCACAAGATTTGAACATGGTTTTCTTACCTCCAAACTTTTTTGAAGAATGCTACCATATTTTTGGCTAAATGGACCACTTCTTCTGCTTTTCATCATTGAATAAATTATCATAAGAAAACTCTTTTTCTACATTTTCATCACATTAAACAAGTTTCTCATTGCTTTTGAATTCATGAGAATTAAATTCCCTTTGATATATTGGATTTATTCCTTAGTAAAACCCTTTAATATTACCCTCAAGATCCCAAATAAAATTTGCGATGTACCTTTCCAACTGAGTGATGTTTTCTTTATATAAAACCATCAAATATTAATCATTTCATCTCAATTCCAAGAATTTATTTCCATCCAAATATATTCTCAAGGGCATTGATATGTCCTTCAGCTACCAAATATTTTTATGATCTACTAAATTATAGGGATGTTTCTTCATGAAATTCTCCACTATAGACATGTTCCATTGTGGTAGACTGGGTTCCTATCTATCATGGATACCAACACCATTTATAGATTGTTTAAACTGATCTATAACCAAAACAAACTATTTTGTTCCAATTCCAACCATCTCAAGATGTTGATTTTGAAGGATATTTTTCTCTCGATGCCTTCCCATTAAAAATTCCTTATTTCCTTATTTTCTATATGGAAAGAAATTCCAGACAGACATAGTTTAGATTGAGAAACATGTTAATCTTAAAAGTTTATATCATATCAACCTAACCATAATGTAAAATATTTCAATTGATTTTTATTAACACTATCTTAACCTATAATGTTATCTAAACCATACACTAATACCAACTATAAGACCTATCCTTAACCATTACATAATATTGAGTTTTACGTCACAAATTCATTATCTTACGTTTGAAGATATTTTGAGGTTTATTGTTTTATAGAATTATTATATTAATCATACATAATAAAATCATATAATATAAAGTGGAAACTTCTAATTAATATCCTCTTTTTCCACCATATAAAATTTTTAAATCAAAAAATGATTTCTTTTCATGAAACAATCTTCATGAATTTCATCTTTACCTATTATTTTCCCTTACCCTTCCTTAAATCCTATGAAAAACATTTTAAAAACATGGGAGGATCATAAAAAACCTCAGTAATGGAAAAAAAAGAAGAAATCTATTTTCCAATAAAAACATTAAAACCCCTGAAAAACATTTTCCTAAAAACATAAAATTTTACCCATAAAAGGAATTATAATTATTTTAAAAGAAATATTTATATTACCATTTAAAATAAAATTAATTCCAGGAAAAATAATTAGAAATCATAGAAACATCATGTATGTGCTTTGGGATATCATCTCATAGAACCCTTATAGAACCCCTATAGAAGTAATACAAATTAGAATAACTAGACAACAAAATTCCAATATAATTCTCTGTAGAACATAAACATTACACAATTCATTAGAGTCCTATTTGTGTACAACTGTTGTATAATCTATATCGAGCCACCCAACGTTATTTGGGTGCACCAATAATAAACAATTTATAAGGACCATATCATGAATAAAACATTTTATGAATGTAAATATTCATTATAAAATTCTTTTAAAAACACTTTTGAACCCATATTAAAATCCTTTTTGGATATCAAAATATCCTTTTCGTTTAAAAACACATTTTCAAAAAACAAATACCCAAAAAAGGGAAAAAGATTTTATATTTAAGAAAACATGAAATATTTCAATGTAATATAGAAATAAAAAAAATATTGATGATGATAAGAAAATTCATTTTCACCATATATGTGAGAAATATGTCATTCCTATTTTCATTTCTCAAAATATTTCGTATAAAACATATAAAAATATTCCTTTTGAAAACCACTAAAATAAATAGAAAATATATATAAAAGTAAGTTATAAATCTATTATGTCCATATAAAAACATTCATAAAATAATTTTTAAAACTGGGATATAGAAGATAAATACTTTTAAGGAAAAATTTAAAAGATGATTTTTTAAAAAAGAAAGTCTTTTACCACTTTAACAATATTTGAATCATAAGCCCCATGAAAGGATGAAATTAAAGAAAACCTTATATATAGTAAGAATAGACAAATCAATGACATAACATATCAAAGGTGTTTTATATAAACATCATAAAATAATATATGTTCATAACATCAAAATATTCCTCAATGAAAAGAAATTAAGATGAAGTTGGTTACCATAACTCTAAATCATCACATACATTTTTTATCTTGTGATAAAAAACTTTTTTTAATTATTCAATTTCATAATAAAAATTTTCAAGTTTATTATTCCTTTTATTTAAATTATTACCAGGTTATATATGATTATTTAATCAATTAAGTTTATGTTATATGTTTCGATGATATTTGACTTATGTGTGAAAAATTAATTTGGTAGGTGGACTATGGTAAAAGTGGTCATTATTTAAACATATCTAGAATAATAATAATGAAATAATTATAATATTTATACATAAATTATACTTTTAATACCTATCATGAATGTTGGTTTTTAGAAATGAATCATGTTATAATCATGAGGACAGTATGTCATACATACACATGAGTAACATTCTCATTTTATAATGATAATTATGGACAAGAGGTAAGAAATATGTTATATTTACAGATTGATAATGACACCATATAAAAAATATTATTTATTTTAATATAATTATATATGTATTCCATGTTGTGCGGTGATGAAAATAGTCACATCACTCCGTGAAGGTGGAAGTCCACACAAACCAGAATGGCATTATCATTTTTCAGTGAGTGAAAAGGAAAGAAATCAAATGAAATATTATATTTTAAAAATGATAAATATAACAATTATATCATTATTATATCATTTATATGACATATATTTATTAACTTCATTGGTATTACCTTCCATTTAAATCTTTACTAAAAAACGAATCACATCACTTCATGAGACGGTAGTCAGTCATATACACGAGCGATTTTATCATATCCCCTATGGAATGGAATGTAAAAAGGTATATAGAATATAATGACTCCATAGATATAATTATGTTATTAATAAAAAATATATACTTTATATCCATTATTATATCCAACTGTAAGAGGTGTTGATGGAAAATGTGTCACATTGGGTCGTGAGGTGGTTGTCTGCTGTACACACGATCGAAATTATAATTCCCCATTTAAGGGGGGAGGAGATGGATATAGGTCATGAACATAACATAATAAAAAATAATTATATTAGATATATTTTTTTTATTATATAAAGATAAATTACGAATATGTGAAAGAGGTATAATAATAAATAAAATAAAAAAACATGGTTAGGAATTTTACCACTTCTCAGACCACCTCTTTAGAATTATACCCAACATTTTACTATAATGGATTTATGACTTAAAAAAGGATTCAATAATTAGGTTGTAGAAGTTTTTAATTGATTTGGGTAGGTATTATCAGAAAAAATGGTTTTATGTTTTCAATAAGAGAGGATATGGGTGACCTTTTTTAAGCGAGGTGAGTGTCACACTTGTAAGATTTGAAAATAAACAGGTGTACCCTTGTTTTCACATGAAAAATGGTAAAAAATGGATTATTATCAAGAATGATCCATTATAAGGTTGAAATACTTCCATAAAATATAATTTATATAAGTTTTTAGGTCATTTTAATAGTTATCTTGTTATGTTTAACCCCTAGTAAACCCATTTCTACATTAACCATGATAATTATTTTTTTACTATTTTCACTATTCAATTTGGTTGAAAATCAAGTTGAAATTATTATATAATATATATTATCATGATTAAAAATATGAACTAAATTTTAACAAATCCAATTCATATAATTTAAGAAATTAAATTTAAACGAAAACCCACTGACGTGATGAATAAAAAGGTTTTCAAGAAGTGTATTTTTCTAGAAAAAGATGATTCCATATCAACTCTACAGTTAATAATAATAAATTTTTAAATATAAATTAATATTTACTGATATATAATATGTAAATTTATTTTAAAATATTTATCATTAGGGGTTATATTAATTAATTAAAAAGAAAAAACATTATGCACTTTTAAAAAAATTTCAGAAAAAAACCCATTTTTAAACCCAAAAATAAACTTATACAAAAATCTAATATAAAGCTAATTAAAAAGTAATTTAGTGTATTAAATATAAATTAATAATTTATTCTATATTTAATTAGGTTTTTACAAACAGAATTCTAATACTTATCCACATGTTAATAAAATGACATTATTTCTAGGTGAACATCATCCAATCTGAATAATGTAAAAGTGTGATGTTCACATCATATAGAGAAATAAGTATACATATAATTCAATAATAGAATAACATGATCCTAATAAATATAAAAAAATAATGTGTATGATTTGAAAAAAATAAACCCTGTTAAAAAAAGGAAATATAGGATGGTGTTGACAAAAAATAAAAAATACCATTGCCAAAGGAATGCATCGAACAATATCACAAAATAAAGGATCAAGAATCAAATTGTTTGATACCTCAAGTTGAATCTACCAAATGATAATATATATATATATATATATATGATGATAAATCATGAAACATAATCCCCTAAGGGTAAATAATTTTTAAAATATTAAGAGAAATGGAAATGAAAAATTAAAATAAATTTTAGTAAATACTTTAAACATTGATGAAAAATACAAATTTATATGTCGCTTTCAAATGTAACATTTGAAAATTTGTTGAGAAATTTTTTTAAAACCTTTTATTTTAAAAATAATATCTAATAATGGATCCTTGAAAAGAAATAAATTTTATGTTATATAAATGAGGGTACGAATAGAAAATATATGAAACTGAAAGGAAATCCCCTTTTTATTATTTTTAAAATACCTTACTCACATTGTTAGAATAACAATAAAACATTCATTTGTATTAAAATTTTATTTTTATAAATAATAGTAAAAAATAACATAAAATATTAGGGGGTTAGAACCCAATCATAGAAGAAATAATTTCATGAAAAAATAACATAACTTGAGGAAAACAGTTTTTAGTTATCAACATTCTTTATGAGAAATATATATCTAGAAGTGAGAAATATTTTTCAAAGACATTATGTTGAAGGAATTTATATCTATAGAAAAAAATAATAGTAAATAATAATATAAAAGGTCATAATATACCCAACTTATAAGAAATAAGTTTAAGAGAATGATCATAACTCAATGAATGAATATTGAGTTACCAAAAATACTTACTAGTGTGGTACAAATGAATCAATAGAAAATTGAATAATTGAGAATGAATTGGTTAGTAAATAATGTGAAATAAAAAGTAGTATGATAAGAATATTTCAATGTTAATTTAATGTACCATACAAATAAAACATGGTGAACAAAATTTATAATGTCCTAAAAAATAAAAACTGAGTCCAAGAATACCCTTACGACTTTAGAAACCTTCAAATCAAAACCCCTTTAAAGAGAGAGATTGTAATTGAACATAAAACAGAATGATTAAAATATAATCCAAGATATTATATCTCAATTAGGTAGTATATATGACACATAATTGATATTAGGTTCATGATACCAAACATATCTTAAAGAGGGGAATTATAGAAGAAACCCATACCCCAGTCCTAATTCATTCTGCACTTGCACTAAACATGATAAATAATTAAATTATATTCTTTAAATACATAATAAATAAACTTATTCATAATTATAACCATTTATAATACTAATTTATAAGTATTATATACATATATATTGATTATTTTTACCTATTTTCAATACTGGGTGTAAGTAATCTTTATCACATTGAATTAGTACATAAAAGAGATGTTAGTATCCATTATTGCTAAAATTTATTCATTAAAAGATAATTAAATTTAATATAGTATATATTTCATGCTATTTATAAAGGGTATAATTTCATTTTTTAGTAGTTTTGGTTACAAACCATGAGAATGAAATCAGTGGTGATCATGTTTCGGTGATTGTTAACAAATAAAAGGCGTTTTCTTAATTAATGAGTCAAATGTTGTTATAAAATTAACAAAACCAAGAAAACATTTTTTTCAAAATTTATATCTTAATATACCCATAAATAAGTTCATATAGTCATTCATGTTATAAAGAGAGATATTATTCATATAGGTGGTAAAACCGACCCAAATATGTACCAACCATGATTAATGGATTATTAGAGGGGTTTAGTTGTAATATCATTAGAACAGAAGCATAATGATCTTATTTGGTGATTATTAGTGTGATATATAATAATTTAATAGAATTATATTGACAATATAATTTTTATAGAGCCATTACATAGAAATAAGAGACCATTTTCCTCTTAGTTTTCTCATTTTAAATTATTGAATTATTATAATTGTTTGTTTATCATATAATTAATTGGTTCCAAAATTTAAAATTCCATAACCTTTATGACATCATCAAAAACATATATATCCTTGAATATAATCCGCGTAACCATCCATGTAATGTAGTGATGAAAATAAAAATAAAAATCAATCATTCTTTGGTGGTAGTAGTACACACAAACTCTTAGATGACGATTTCATTTCCCATAGAATAAGAGAAAGGAGCAATATGGTTTAATGTTCCAAAATATTAAAAATGATATAAATATAATTTTTATTTATTAAATAAAGCTTTTACACTATCCTTATAAGTTGTTTAAGGAAATAAAAACATGTTGAGTCATGGAGACGGTAGTGGGTAAAACACACAAATTTGGGTTTTATTATTCTTAATAGAAAAGGGAAAAAGTTATTAATAATTATCCCCATAGTATAAAAAAATCAGTGTATAACCAAGAATTATTTCATTATATATGTATTTGAAAATTATAATTGTGAAATAAAAAAAGAAAAATAAATAAGTTAGTAAAAATGATTACTCACATTAAGAACTTTGAGATTTCCTTGGAAGATCCCCTGGAAATGGATGAAATGGGCTAATATCTTCTGAACAAAATATCAATAGATTTACAGAGTACTATATTGTAAGGAAAAGTTCTGGTTTTTATAAGGTAACCTAATTTTTAGGAGTTCCTTGAAGGGGTGGTGAGAATCCACTTTTATATGTGGAAACAAGGGAAATTTTGTAAATATTTAAACTTAATATAAAGGGATCACATGTTAAACATGTTAAGTGGATACAAATATGAGAAATAATTCATTGGGTAAGATATATATTTTGAAGGGACCTATTACACTCAATTATAGACATGTTTTAAACATGTTTGAGGAATATTACTCTTACATTATTTACATTTACCATTTTAGCTTTTACCATGGTTACAAGTTTTTACCTAAGGAAACTTATCCTTTATGATAAAAAATAAAGAGGTTCTTATTAGATAATTTAGACCCACTAATTAAAAATTTGAAATAAATTTCATTTTATTCCACTTAAAATATTTATAAAAATAAATTCTAAAATAAATATGTATAATGGATTAAAAACTACTTTTAGAAAATATTTATTATATTTTAAAATATCAAATTTTAGTTTTAAATTAAAAAATTTAAATATTATAAATTCACATATTATATATATATATTATTTTTTATAAAAAAGTTTCATGAATTTCAAATTCATACGCATATACTAATAATGTCATAAAATTCATTTTATTTATAAAAACGGTATTTTGAAATATTCATCTAAAAATCATTCTTTTTAGAAAAATCCAAAAAGATTCATCTTAAGATTATATTATTATGAATAATCCAAAAATAATTTTCATTAAAAAAAAAATAAATTTCTAAAATTTTATAAGTCAGTATATAAAAAAAATCCAAAAATATAGTGGGAAATGATTCATATTGGAAAATGGTTTTTTAAATTGTTAACTATTATTTATTCTTATTTTATATAAATTAAAAATTAATTTATTGGTAATATGACAATTATATTATCAATATATATTTTTATTATCTAATCATAATATGCTTAGTTTCATGAAATAAAACAATAATTTTAGAAGGATATGTTTTAAGTATAAAATGATTTTCCTACTTGTTTTAGTTGCACTATTATAAATATTACATAAGGTGGTTAATTCAATTAATTATTTATAATTTAATGGACCGATTATAATGGTCATACTTAAATATTTATATTTTATCTAAATATATTACAATTTTTTTTAAGTTTGGTGTTGAGTGTGGAGTAATCTATTGAACAAGTTGGCTTATTTAAAGGTAATCATAAATTAAGATCTCAGGGTGTCACATTACTAGTGTACTAAGCCTAATCATGTTCGATATTAGTGAATGAAAATTCAATTCTAGTGATGATTCTCGGGGAAAATGGGGCACCTACAGATTTATTATAGGAGTTCTCAGTAGTTATCTTGTGGTAGAGGATCAAGATAGATATGAGGTTAATTTATGGTTCTGGTATTCCAAAATAGAGTGGTATCTAGAGTTCCATAGGTTTTATAGTTTTTTTTGATGTGTTTCACAAGAGTATGGGTGATAGTGATAGTAGGGAGGTTATTTTTAGAGGATTCAATCATGATCTCAGATCCTTGGTTTGGGCCAATTTCACACTCTTATTCCTACTCCTACTAATTGTGATTCCATGACATCCATGTTTTTAGGTACGGTTTTGGATGATTCCACTTTGGAATAAAATTTATTTGATATAGGTCGATTTATTTTTTTATATATTATAGGTAGGTTGATATCTTTGGTCTAGACATGGAGTTCTTATATTGGGTAATGTCAACTGATATTCTTATAGAGACATGATCTGAGGCTATTCAAAGATATCGAGAGTGTTTCACAGTGATTGGAAGTTGTATACTTTGTTGGGATTTATTTGTTCTAGAGATACGTAGTTTTGAGGTGATATTTGGAATGAATTATCTAGCCTCGTATCGATCCCACATCGATTATTATCATTGATGTGTATCATTTATATCTATTACTAGTGATATATATGCTTTATCTAGGGAATATGATATATAGGAAGACCATTCAAGACCTAACCTATAGAAGTTCTATTCGATCACAACCCAGTGTTCTTTTATTATTATAGATAATGAGAGGATGTAGTCTTCCCTTCCATAGTTGACCAGTTTTATGATTTATTAAGGATTTATTAGGGTTTTCACCTATGAATGAGGTTTACTTCATGATTGAGATTTTATCAAGCACAAAACCCATATATGTTATACTGTATAGGATGGATCCTATAGTGAGTCAAGGGTAAAAGGCTCATCTAGAGGATTTATTTGTGAAGGAGATTATATGGATTATTATATTCCCTCAGTGAAATCTATTATTTTTTTCCTAGAAGGTATATGGTTCTTTGATATTGTGTGTGGATTAAAAAAAGTTGAACCAGATGATGGTCAATAACTGGTATCAACATTCAAGTATCGATTATATATTTTACCTTTTGAGAGGAGATAAACCATTCTCCAAGATCTATTTTATATTAGTCCATCATAAGTTATGGATGGGTCCTAATTATATACCTCATACTACTTTCAGAATCAGGCATGCCCTATATAAGTACCTTGTGATGTCATTTGGTTTGAGCAACACATCGATGGTGTTTATAAACCTAATGAATAGGGTCTTCCATACATAGATTATTTTGTGGAAATTTTTTCAATGGTATTCTCATGTAATCTTGGTTAGGGGAGAATCATGATCGACATTGGGGATTTTCTTGAGTTCACATAGAGAGAACTGACTATATGCCAAGCTCTTGAAGTGTAAATTTAATATTAGTGATGTATGCTTATTAGGGAATGTCATATCAATGGTTTATATATTATTAGAACTCAAGAAGGTTGAGGTTTTAGTTTCTTGGGAGTGGATCAAGAAGTTTTTTAGATATTAACAGTTTCCTAGGATCTTCTTAATACCATTTTATGTCTATAAGGACATTTTCTTAATTTTAATCACTGATGAGGGCCCAAACCAGGAATGTGTTAATGTTACTCTAGTCCAATTATTATGATAGAGACTTTAAATATTTGAATGGGGTTTGATGATTTCACAGATATTGACCCAACCTAATCTAGGTAAGGAGTATATAATATATATTTTTACATCATGATTTGGGCTTGGAGAGGTTCTGATGTAGGATAACCATGTATTCACTTTGGTTTCCATGAAGTTTAGTCCCTAAGAGTGGAACTACCTATTGGATGATCCTGATTTTCTACTAATAGTGTATTCCTTGAAGTGTTGGAATTACTATATATTAGGTAATAAGATTATGGTATATACAGATCATAAGATATTGAGATATATTTTCTCTATTTGTGTCCTAAACATTTAGTTGTCAAGGTGGATCAAGTACCTAAATTATATTGATTTTGACATGTTTTATACCCCCAGAAGGGGTAATGTCATTGCTGATGAAATTATTAGGAATGAATAGACATAGGTAGTGCATAAATTTAGTAATGAGTGGAAAATGATCGTCATTTTCTCCATTTTTTGTTTATATTTTTAGGAGTATTAGGGTCGACAAACCATTACATCTTTTATTGTCACCTCCCCATTCCTCATGAGGGTGAAGGATAATCAGCGGTTGAATTTAGACTATCTAGTGATGATGGAAAATATATATATCATGGACCCACTACCAGATTTATATATTAATGTTGATAAGATCCTTTATGTTCGATGTTGAATAATTTTCCCTATGAAAATATGTGGGGATTTGATGAGGGAATGACATTACACGAGATGGGTTGCTCACCTAGGGCTGAATAAGATGTATCAAGACATTAAAAGATATTATTGGTGGATAGGGATGAAGAAGGAAATATCAATTTCTGTTATATAGTGATCCACCAGTTTGTGAGTAAAACTCAAGCTCCATTTTCTTATAGGCCTTCTCTAATCATTACCCATTCCTGAGTAAAAGTGAGATAATATGACTATGTATTTTTTTATGTGGTTTACAATGATTCCATAAGGAAATAATGATATTTGGGTTACTGAGGTCTAGTTAACTAGGTTTATCCACTACTTACCAAAATTATAGTCCTTCTCTGTCAATTAGTTGGGTAAGATCTATGTATATGATATAGTGAGAATACACAGGGTTCCAAATAGCATTTACAGTCTAGGATGCTTATTTATATCACGATTCAAGAAATGGTTATATAATATGATTCATATATAAGTTTATTTGAGTATTTCCCATCACACTAATACATATGGTCAGTATATGTGTACCATATTGATATTATAGGAAATTTTGGGAGAATGTGTGTTAGATTTTTAGGCATCATGGGAGAACCATTTATTGTTTTCTATGTTTTTTCTACAACATAAGATACCAGACATTGATTGAAATGTCATATTTTGAGGTCTTATATAGTTTTTTATGTTGATTTTTTGTTCTAGGTAGAGGCAAGGGAGCCATCAATTATTGGACCGAGTATATCTTGTGGATTTTGAAGTAGTTAGAAACTACTCAAAGTAGTAAGAGGTCATATTTTGACTGACGATTCTACCCTTGAGAATTAAAGGTGTCTAATTGTGTATTCTTATGAGTGTCACCTGGATTGGGAAATCATCCTATTCATAAGAAGGGGAAGTTGGTTCCCTAGTACATAGGGACATTTTAGATCATGGGGAGGACCAGTATGGTGGCATTCCAATTATATCCAACTCAGATATTAGTGTTATGAAGAATGTGTTTCATATATCATGGATTTGATGATATCATCCAAACCCTTACTATGTGATAATAACTAATGATTTCAATTTTGAGGCTGACATTTCGATTAAATAGTGTCAAATTTATATTTTAGACTGGGCTATAAAGACTCAATGTGGGAATAAGGTCCCTCTAGTATGAGTATAGTTGTAGCATGAGCATATCCAAGAGGAGACAAAGGATGATGATCTTGAAATTTGGGTAATGTGGATATATTTGTTATCTGATGTGGCCTGATGATGTTTGAGAACAATGATCATGGATGAGTAGTTATATAGTGGGGAGTTTGTAACACTCTTGACCATGTCATGGTATAAACATGTTTTATTTTTTTTCAAATATGGTTTATTTTAGAGTCTTTGAAATTTTATGTAATGTTTAGAAATATAGGAGAGGTAATTCAGTCGAATCTTAGTTTAACCAAGTGTATCTCGACCTTGTCAAGGTGTTAGTGCTGGTCAAGGATTGAGTCTCGAGAGTTGGATCAGGACCATAGATGAGATTACTATTAATTTATATTATATTTGGTTTTTCTAATAAGTATTATGTATCTTTAGAAGATTTTGTGTTTTGGGAATAAATTATGAGATTTTTGGAGTTGCAATAATTTAATAATAAAACAAAAATGTACTCATATACAAGGGTACTCAAATATGTATACGTAAGGGTTGATATAGAGTAGGAAAATGGTAATGTATAAGATGTGTAAGGTTCATATATAATGGTACTATATATGTAAGGGTTATACATTAAGGTCAAATTGTTTTACCTAAGTGTACACTATATGCATAAGGGTTCTTAGAGGGTATTGAAATTTGAAAAACTATTAGTCACTCAATGACATGTTAGGGTTACCAAATTTTATCTTATAATATTTAACGGATGCTCAAATGTTTAAGGGTTAGAAAATGGTTAAGTTTATGTTTCATAAGGGTTTATGGGTGATATATAAGGAATCCATACATTATAAAAAGAGTTATATAATACATAAGTGTTGTATCTGGGAGATACGTAAGGTTTTACCTAGGGACATGTAAGAGTTATTCTAGACTTTTTGAAAAATTTGAGTGTGATGAGAAGGATGACCATGTATCTTGAAGATACATAAGGGTTTACCTAGGGATATATAAGGGTTTATCTAGAATCATCCAAAAACATAGTGTGATGATAAGTAGTTCTATTTTTCTAAAATAAATAAATGATTGGTTTAATCAAATATAAAAGGCAGGTTTAGGCCATTCCGACTGACAGAACAGTGGGTACACCCTAATTCTTTGCTCTCTCTTATTTTCCGACCCTATTGAGAGGCTTTTATTGATTATTTTATGCCTTTCATTTCATTCATCATATGGAGTAACATCTAGTTAGTCTATTTATAATTGATTACATATTTCTCAGTTTCTCTAGTTGTTTCTTATACCAAAACTGATTATGGGTTTTCATTCCTATTTTCATGGGTTTTTATGATTTTATTAAATTTGAACATTTGAGATCAAATAAACTAATGATATTATTTGAGAATATTCCTATTGGTATATGATAGGTGGTAATTAAGTAACTATTAAGGTCTAATCTCATATCTATATATATATAATTTGTGTTCACACCTACCTAACATGTACTTGATCTATAACATAATTTAACGGTTTATTTCTCTATTTCATGTGAGAGTCACCTTAGACCAATTAATGATAATATAGATTGGTTATAATAAGTTCATTGGATCCATGAAGGATGATATGGAATCCATGTACACTAACTAGGTTTTGAATTTAGTTGATTTACCTAATGGGTTTATAACTATAGGGTGAAAATGGGACTTTAAGAAGAAGACTGCCATCGATGGTAGAGTGTCTACAATTAAGGCATGATTAGTGGAAAAAGGTTTCAAGAAAATTCATGGAATTGATTATGAAGAAACATTATCACCAATTGTGATGATAAAATTCATCTATATAATCCAATATATTATAGTATTTTATGATTATGATATATTTCAAATGGATACCATAACAATATTCCTCAATGATAGTTTACTCAGAGATGTGTATATGACATTGCTTGACTATTTTTTCAATATAGTGTATGTTATAAAGATTTTTAAAATACAAATATCCATTTATAGAATTAATTTGGATTCCTAGAGTTATAATATTCATTTTAATAAAGCAATCATATACATTGGATTCATTAGGAATGAAGATGAACCTTGTGTATAAAAATGGATTAGTAGATGCACAATTTTTTCGTGTTATATGTTGATGACATACTTATCTATAGAAATGATATTCCTAATCTATAATATATAAATTATTTTCATGGGAATATATTATAAATTAAATACTTATGAGAAGAATCATATATCTAGGGAATGGAAATCTATCAGGATATACCAACAAAGATTCTTGGACTAATTTTGGCTTTATATATTAGTAAGGTCTTGAATCAACTCAAAGTTAGTGATTCTAAGAATGGATATATATGAATTATGCATGGAAAGAGAATTTTAAAGGATCAATTTTCTCCTACTAATGAATAAATAAAGAACATGGAAGGATTACCTTATGCATTAGTTGTAAGGTTTATCATCTATTCTATGTTATATACTTTTCCAAATGTGTTGTATATATTGATCATGATATGAAGATACCAATATAATCTTAAATAATAAAATTGTATCATAATAAAAGATATCCTAAAGTACCTTCAAATTACTAAGGATACATTTTTTATTTAGAGGTGATGTACAACTTATTGTATAGGGTTACTATAATGCATGTTGCCAAAAAATAATTATGATTTAAAATTAGAGTTTGGATTTTTTTTCAAAAATGGGGATGTTATTAATTGGAAAAGTTCAAATAAAGAAATATTGGTTTTATCTACAATATAAGTTCAGTACACTAATACAAAATATATAGAAATAGATGATTTTTGGATAAGAAGTCCATCACCAAACTCGAGGTTTTTTCAATCATTATGGACCCCACTAAAATATTTTGTGATAACATTGGGGAAGTTGAATAAGCTAAAGAGAATTGATCTCACAAAAAATAAATGTAAATAATTAGAAGATAAAATCTTAGTTGTTAGATTATAGATTTTGGTGAGACATTTTTTTCAATATTTCTACATATAATAATTTGGGAGATCCTTTAACAAAACCACTTTCATAATAAAATAATGAAGGTTCTCTATGATCTATAGGTATTAAATACATGGTATATTGGCTCAATTACGAGTGGGAGATGTTGGAAATTTTTCCATCGAGATAATCATGGGATAATTGAGTGGGAAATTTTTTTTATCATGTAATAATTTATTAAATAAATAAATAAATTCTTATATTATCATTATTTTGTGTTATCTTACTTTAAACAACTAATTATGAACATTATCATCTTCATACTTTTTTTCTAGGTCTCATCCAAAGCACATAACCATCACAGAAATAAGGTTTATGATGTTAGGATAATGTGAATAGTGATTTTATACATATATATACACAGAGTGATCACAAAGGTTAAAAATGGGACCTTTTGAGTTGGATGTAATTCAACTTGAAAAACAATACATGGATTGTCACATTTATGACTTTTATGTATCTATGGTGGGATATTATTCACATATAATTTTATTGATGGATTCAAGGTAATCCTTCCATAAGAAATTATATACTTATTCTTTTATCCTATGTTAATTTACAATTCATGATAAATAAATGGTCACTAGGTATGTTACTAATCATGTATGATTCATCACTAGAGATCAGTTTGGAAAAATTTCATGTGGGATAGGATTGAAATCATGTTGCTTGTTTGACTTATACAGATATATTGAATGGATGTGCATAATTTATTATGTATATTAATATATTTAGTTAATTCAAAGAGACAAGAGATATATTAAAATTGAATGATGCAAGGTTGACACAATCCATGTCTCATACTTATACTTGACTCCATGCCTGAATGTCCCGAAGGCCTTCATTTTTATTGATGTTTGATAACCCCCATTTCAAGGGATAAGGGGCAACCCTTACAAGGCTCGTAGGCTCAGAGATTACATGGCCTATAGTCTTAGGAGATTACATGACCTGAAGGTCTTAGGGAATTCAACCAGACTATCTACAAGGAACTGCCCCTCCCAAACATCTGCATCTTGATATTAGCTCTCCACCTTTGTATGACCGTCTAGCTAGGATTCCCGTGCAAGCACAGTCTGGTACCGATGGCATTGCTATACCCTCTCATTCTGACGATCCATTTGGCTCTGCTCTGGTGAGTGCACATGTTCTGAATCCTCTTCTGGGGATTCTCCTTTTCTTGTAGTGTGTCTGAGGCCTGCATTAATGTGGCCCGAAGTCCTTGGGGTGGACCTAAGGCCTTAAGGTGGCCCAAATGCCTTGAGAATCAACTGTCCCGAAGGCCTTGGGTGGCCTTAAATCCTTGCAGGACCCGAGGACCAAACCGGTGGCCCGGAGGCCCTAGATGGATGAATAGTTCCGACTGCTATATTACTGAACAATTCCTGCTACAGTTCCTGCTATAGTACAACTACAGTACTGATATAATACTATTAAAATTATTCATGAATAATTTTCTCAATGATGTAATTTTTAATGCAATTATAGTGGATATTTTATGGGATTTATTTTGATTAATATATTTACCTTTATATAGAAATATATATTACATATATTTGTAATGATAATGTAATTCCATAAATACAATTTCATATCTATTCATATATAATGGTTATATTTAAATAAATATAAAGGGTTTTTATTAAAACAGTATGGTTGATATCAATTGAATATGGTCATGATAAATGGGTGGATGAGATTAATTCAAATTAATAGACTATATAAATAGTATTGACTATTAAAATTTAATAAAATAATTTACTTAGATTAAGTAATTATCATGGGGAGTATATAAAAGGAGGGTTAAGGGAATTTTATACCAAAATCACTATAAAGAAAATCACAGTCCTTACGATCCTCTTCATATTTGAGAAACGTTTCTCCCACACCACTCTTTAAGATATTATTCATCTCAAATACCTATGATCAAATAAATAAGACCGAATTTACAACAATAGATAAAACAATCATTTTCTCATTTGAAAATTGTGAAGATTGTTCTTAATGAGATAAATAATGAGAGAAAATCCCCATTTTCTCACTATATGTTTTTTTATTTATAATTATTTTTTATTTCTATAAGGAATTGGTATTGGAATTATTTTATTATTTATACTATGTAAATGATGCTTAGAGAGAACATATAATTCCTATATCACAATATACTATAGAACCCATGAATTATTATATATGATATCACTTTGTATAGTGTTTTCCCTACCTTTCACATGGGTTTTCATCGATTATGAATCATATTTTTTATTTAATTATGGATTGATAAATATAATATGATCTCTGAATAGTTAAATGAACAGAAATATCAAATGGATATACATTATGAGTAATGTATGAATTATTACAAGAACTGGAAGTGGGGATCAAGATTTTTCATTCAGCAAAGAGAGGCTACATAAAGGACGTGATCCATCCAATTTATGGAATAGTGGACCATCAATCAAAGATAAACTCATTTCTTCCATATTATCTATTCATCTCTAGGGAGGGGGTGAAAGTAAACCTTTTAAAGATCGATGGGTCTTTGTGTAGAATACATGTATTTTAGTGTCTAATGTACTACCATTTAAGGAATGGTATTGATTGTTACTTAGTGATCTTCATTAAACATGATCCATAAAGATATATCTCACTGAACATTAGGTATGCATAGTTATTTTTTTACTCTTCATTAGTCATGTTGATTCTGTTATGATAGATCTATAATTTAAATGGTGTTATTTCACTATTTCTGATTATGTGATGTTCTAAAAAAACATCACAGTGGTATTAAAGACACCTTCATTATGGAATCAACATTTTTCATATTAATTTTATGAAGAATTTGTGTATCATAATATGTAATTTATTATATTTTAAGTTGATATATGAAATAGATAAATGTTATTTATTGTATTTATATGCTATTAACTATGATATAAGACATTTTGTGATGAAATTAATGGATATTTACATGAACTAATGTATGAATGTATATGTCATAGCATATGATTCTTCAAAAGCCATGGATTTACACTATATCATAAGCTATGATAAGAATTATATAGGTCGTGATGGATTGTGTGGTGTTTAAAAAATAGTGTGTTATGTTATAAGGGAGATATACAGGATATCACCAATGGAGATATATTTTAAACATTTAACTTCTCTATATGATAGAACATATTTAAATTATGATATGATGCCAGTGATAGATATTATCATATGTGGTGATTTTAATTGATGCATATGAAAAGGTCTATATCATTAAATACGATATAGTAAAAAAATTGAAAATTTTATTATTTTATATAAAATTATTATAGTTTATAATTTTTTTTTTAAAAAGATAAATGTCATGAATTATAAATAAAATAATTCTTCATACCTAAATAAAATATGAAATTATCATATTAATATCTCATGTTTATTGAATAAGTTAAATATTTGTTTGTTTATTTTATTCTCATTTAAATATTCATGTATATAAAATTTTTATATGATTTTAATATTATATATGATTTAATTTATATGAGAAATATCCTATTATAAGAAATTACATACCATGAATTATATGATATATACAATAATATAATATTTGTTCTTCCTCTACCATGACTTTGGTTTTTTATGAAGTTATGAGCTTGAATTAAGAGCTTAACTATAGTTTACGCATATTAGGTGTTATAATTATGATGAAATTGAAGTATCTATTGATTATTGACCATGGTAAGTGGGAATTTGGGTTGGAGTAACCATTTTTATAGGAGATTATGCTCGGTCTAAGAAAAGTGGGGGTTGGCTACCTATCGCACAATGCTTACTCATATGGTGATTTTTGATTTCATGTGATTATAATACTTTACATGAAATGTTTTAAAGTAACTTATACATGGGGAACATTTATATATGTGTAGAAATATTTTATTTATATTTCTTTGTGAATAAAAAAAATTGTGAACTGTGTAAAGAGTCCCACATTAATATTGTTTAAACACAATAATTTTGTGGAATGGGGATTCAAAAACTAATCCATTAGAAACATACATATATATCATAATAAAACATGAGATAATAAAGATTATTTTGGATGAAATAAAAATTAATTAAATATGAATATGAGGCATATAGAAATAGGAATACTACGAAAACCCCAAAAATAATAAGTGTGATATTCCTTCCAAAGAAAACATATGTCAGAAAATCATTAATTCAACCACATAGGACATGCCAAATATGGGTTCCCATATATTATATTTTTCAATAAAATTTTTATATAAGAGTCCCTATTAGGATTATTTTTTCAAATTTAATTGTAATATTTATGTTACACTTACTTGGGTGACCCTAATACAATTAGGTTCCTAAATTAATAGAGTTAGGATAATTTATATGATGAATTAGGTAAGGAGTCATCTGCCTAACTATCCAATAGCCATGTGTGATATAATTGGTATAATGTATTTCCTAAATAACTAAATATTTGGAGAAATTAAAAATAGTCTTAATACTTAGTTAAATATAGATCTTACACCACTAAAGGTAATGATATATGTGGTTGTTATTTTAGTGGGAGTGATTTAAATAAAAGTCTTTAAGGAAAAGATCTGAAACATTATCCTCACCCATAGATTTTCTTTTGTTGTATATGATTACATGCTTTATGATTATCATGTTGAGATCTTATATAGGTATAAAAAAATAATTAAATTAAATATCATAATATAAAGTTAATAAGTAATTTTATCATTTATATATGAATTTCATATAAATAAATTTATCTAATTTTAAATATTGGGTATTGGATACTAGGTTTGAATCACACATTTTTAATGATAAGCATATAATTATAAAAATGAGAGAAATAATAAAAGGATAACTAGATCTATGTATTGGAAATGGGGAAAGAGTTTCTACATCAGAGGTCAATACTCATTATTTAAGTATACTAAGTGAGTTAGTTCTATAATTAGAAAACTATTTCTATCTTTATACAATAAATAAAAAATATGAATTCTATATCTGGTTTGGAATATAAATATTTTTCATTAATTATTAAAAAATAGAGTTATTCTATATATATGAATGAAATGTTTTATTTCATTGGAAATATATTGAAAGGATTATATATTTTCGAAATGATAAATCCTATATATAATATTAACGAGAAGAAGGTCAAGGTTTATTATAACACCAATTATCCTTTTCATTTTCTCCTTGGGTATATAAATTAGAAACATGACAAAATAATATAATGGACTGGATGTTGGACCTATTCAATTATGAATCATAAGAATGTTATTAGCATTTTTTATTATAAAAAATGAAAAATATACCTTTTAGTGGGAAAATTGAGAGGTCCAGTGGAATATTGGATCTTAATGATGCATGTGGAGTGATAATTTCTCTAAAAATTTGTGGGTATAGGTTCTTTTTATCCTTTACTAATGATTTATCTTGGTACAGTTATGTGTTTCTTATAATACATTTGTTCAAAAACTTTGAAAAGTTGAAGGTGCTCAAATGTAATGTGTATAATGAACTAGGAAATATTATTAATATTTTTCAGTTAATTCATGAGTTCACTGACCATCTAAGAGGTTTTCTAACTGTTTAATAGATCAATCCTCCCAGGACATCACAGCTTAATGGTGTTTCTGAGATAATGAATTATAAATTTTTAGACATAGTTTAATTGATTATGAGTCAGTGTGACATTCCTATATTATTATAGGATATTCTATATAAGCTGGTGTATTTTTAATTAATTATGTTTTTTATAAATAACTCATAAATACATCATATGAGATATAGACAGAGAAACATCCCAATTTATCTTTTATGGTGATTTTGGGTTGTGAGGAACATGTATGACATTTGGATTCTAATAATATTAACCTTAAGTTAATAAAATAATTATTTGTTTGTAATCCTAAGGAAACTAAGGGATATTATTTCCAAAATCCTATTGAAAACAAAGTGCCTATTTTCTGAATCAATATTTTAATTGAGAAGTAATATATAAATAAAAATTTAGGTTGGTGGAAAGTAAAACTCTGAGAAGTTAAAAACTAAAAAACATGAATTTTTGTTGAATGGGAAGTGAGTAAATTCCAAAAGATGTTATGGAAACATAGTTGACTCAGGTTACAAAATTACCCAGAAGGCCTTGTCTGATTCATTAAGAACCTGAAAAATTTTAATTTCTTATAGAAAGCGATGATGAATTAATGTTCACAGATGATTAACATACTACCTATTGAGAGTCCATTGAGATTTATAATCATGAGAAATTATTTGGGGCTATGAAATATGAGATGGAATCCATGTATAATAAACTTTTTTGGAACATGGTGGATGCACCTAAAGGGGTGAGAATCATAGGGTAAAGTGTTTTTTATAATAAATCTAACATGGATGGTAGAGTGTCTACCTATGAAGCAAGATTGTTAGCTAGAGGTAACAAATAAATCATGGTATCAACTATAGAGAGGCCTTTTCTCCATTTTGGTTAATAATGTATATTTAGTATTATATTCCATGTTAAATTATTATGATTATGAGATATATAAAATGGATGTCAAAAATAATTTCCTTAATTAAAATTTAGTTAAGGGTGTGTATATGATACAATACAAATATTTTTATGTGAAAAACAAGTATTGTAAGATATGTTATTTTCATTGATCCATTTATGGATCGATGCAAGATTCTCAAATCTTTAACATCCAATTTTTTGATTCAATTAAATAGTTTGATTTCATTAAGAATATGAATGATTCTTGTGTATATAAAGATATTAGTGGGATTATTGTGACATGTCTGGTATTATATTCGGATGACATAATTCTTATTTGAAATTATACACTAACATTAAATTTTATAAAGATGTGGTTGGTAAAGTGAATCCTGATGAATGTCATGGGTGAATTAACATAAAAATTTGTATTTGGAATCCTTATTAAGAGTTATAAAGGATTTATAAGATTCCTTATTATTACTCCATAGGATATATCATGTATGATATGTTATTTACTCACCTCATTGTTGCTTATGATCTAGTATAAAAACATTGGTACCAATCCAATCAGGATGAGAGTCATTGGATTATTGTAACAAAAATCATTAATTACTTGAGAAGAAGTAAGGATATGTTCTTTTTCATTGTAGGTGACGTTTATATCATTACTATGGGTTGCATAAATGCTAGTTTCCAAACTAATAGATATTATATGAGATCTAAATTTAAATTTTTCACCATAACAATGGAGATATTATTCAGAATAGTTCCAAAAAAGACAATATAAAAAACTCAATAATATAGGAAGAGTACATCATTGAATCGTATGTTTTAAAGGAATATATTTGGATTAAAATTTCAATATTTAACATGGAGTGTTTCCTAGATTTTATATTTACTATGAAAACATTGTAGCTATTTCTCAAGCCAAGGAAATATGGTCTTACCAAAAGACCAAACATATCATTTGTAAATACCATATAATTTGAGAAATTATTAATATAGGTTATGAAAATATTTTTTGTGTGGATAAAAATGAAAATGTAGCATACCCATTTACAATAACATTATCATGGGAAAATTATGAGGGGCATTTTGAAAATCTAGATTATAACAACCCTAGTATTTATTACACATTTTAACATGATTTATTACATAAAATTGAACTTAATAAAACCTATAAGATCAATACGTAGAGTGTATTTCGGGATTAGGAACATTACAGGAGAACTTAAGACATAAAATACATCATATTTATTGAAAAATACTTTTACATGACCACAACATTCTTCCGTACTTAGCATTTCATGGGTTAACCTGAGGACATACATAAAAAAATGGTGAGCTATAAATCCCAGTAAGGGAGTGAAAAAGGTATAAAATGAATAATACAATACATGCTAGGAAATAGGTATATCAATGGATAATCAGAGAAACATGAACATAAAGGCATGATATATAATGATTATCATAACATAGAAATGTGGCAACAACTTAAAACACTCCATCATAAACATAATGGAATTAGGTGAACCCCTATCCCAACATGGTGAAAAAATGTCCTAAAAGGAATCAGGTAAACTCATATCCCAACACGATTTATCATGATACTAAACATTACCCAATGCATTGGAGTTATATTAGGGCACACCATTCAGGAACATTTTAATCTCATACTTAAGTGTGTCACTTAGATCATATAACATGGATTCATTCAACGTAATCATTTATTCCATGATAATAGAATGTGGAATAAGTATATTAAAGTCTATAATCAATAATTATATGTGAATAAATTTGAATATCCTTGATATAGAAATGAACATGGTATTCACTACATGATGATTTTGACATGGAAAACTATGGTGCAATCTCGGCAGCAAAATGATAGAACATGGGGATTCATAAAATGGTTTGATGACATGGAAATGGGTATCTCATAATTTAGACATGAAATGTTCAGAAAGGGGATCATGGAGCATAATACCCCAACAAATGAAATGGAATTTGAGATGCAAAATTTAAGAGAAATTATTGAATAGAAATGAGGAGAGAGAAACCCCTTATGGAATTTTGGCATGGTAACAGTTGTACGTGGGAGGGATTATTGAGAGTGAAAGGGGTATAACACTATTAAAACGTAATAAGGACTATATTGGGGAGGTGAAAAAACATACCCCATCATTTTTAATTGAAAAATAAAATGGTATAACAATATAAGGAAACTTAGACAAAAATGAGAAAGGAAGGAAAGTGGGGATCTTTTACATGGATGTGTGATCCCAAAGGCTTTGGAGAGGCTTATTGGGACCTTGGTGGAACATTAAGTGGACTATAGGGAGTGAATATTAGAGTGGGGTCGATATTCAAGGAGTTTTAGTGAATAGGAATGGGTTTTTTGGTGGTTTTATATAGGAAAAGAGGGAAATTATTTATTTTTTAGGTTTTGGACACTACACACAAAAATATTCAAAACCAAAAACCATATCTTGGTTTTTCCCATGGTTTCTAGAAAAAGGAAGTGGAAAACATTATTTTATAAGTAAAAGGGCCTATGGAATAAAAATATTATCCCTGATTTTGTAGAGGTGACTCCCACCCTCAAGGAGATAAATTTAAAATCAGAAAATATAATATACATTTTGGATGATTCACTAAGGCATTATAATATAATCCAAATAAATCTAAAATCATATTATTTTAAAGTTAAAACATATATTTTGTAAAATATCCCTTTTATGGTATTTATTTCATCAAAATTTTATCATTATGATTTCAGAAAACAAACTATATATTTATATATTATTTAATTTGTACCCAAAACTTCGACTGTCTCAGAAAATTATAAAAAATTAACTATTGGATAATTTCGACTTCCTGATTCCAAAAATAATATTCATTTTATCTAACTAATTTTCTAAATATTTGATTTTTCAGTTTTTAAATGAGAACCTGTATTAATTGAATGTTGACGGTTTTTGACAAAAACAGTTCTTAAACCTTAATGAAAATTACATCTGACTTCATAAAAATTATATAATCATTTATTTTTAATAAAATTAATTTAATATTAATACTTTTTAAAAATATTAATTATTTCAAAAATTCATTAATTCCATAAAATAAAATCTTTAATTTAAAAAAAGTACACTTTCTGTTTTATCATACAACTCTTATCAAACTGATTTTTTAATCATTTATAGACAAGGAATTGATATAATCATCATTTATAAGAATTTTTTTAATATTATTAAAAAATTCATAATGTATATATTTCACAAAAGTACCATTTTTACTGAAAAAATCAATTTATCAAATTCATCATTTTATATAAAGTCTAGTCTCATATAAGAATTGGTGGAATAAAACTTTTATTTTTAAAAAGGGATTACATAATAAGTAACTAATAACTTGCCACATAATCCCTTACGAAACACACATTAGACCAAAGGGTATGTTGTGCGATGGTGAAAACCTCTTGGGGAGGCTCATATAACATAAATCAAGTGGTAATATCTAATAACTTGAAATTCTCCCATAGGAGATTCTGTTCAAGATTAACGTATTGAAGCTCAGCTTGGTCTTGGTCAATAGTGAAGCCCAATGACGCTACCTTCTTTCTGAGCTTTGATAAACGAGCTTCTTACTGCCCGAGTCTACTATATGAGGTGATCCTCTCCTTTATCTATGTCAAAAGGATTTTTTAAACCCTTATATTTATATCAGTTGTGTGATCATTGTTTAATGGCTATATTGTCAATAGTAATGATACTTAACGGTCATTTAAACCTAATAATAATAATAATAATGAGTGCATGTGGTTTATATATCTATAAGACATTAAATGAAAGGGAAGTTTATTCATAAATTATTGGATCGTTACAACCTTCCCCCCTTAAGAAATTTTTCCTTTGAAATTTATCCTTCCCTCACTAAAACAAAGGAGGGTAAGTCTGCATCATCACTTCCATTGGTTCCCATTTTTATTCTTCAAACATTTGGTTTCTCCAAAACACTTTTATGAGGAGCATTTTCGTATTTCATAGAACATTTTCCCTATGATCTAATATCATCACCAACTTCTCTTCATAAGAGAGGTCATTCTCCAATGGGACCACCTCTGGATTGAGTACATGGGATAAGTCAGGTATGTAATTACTTAAGAGTGATACATGGAATACATCATGTATTTGTGATAGGTTTAGTGGGAGTTCTAGTCGATATTCCACTTCTCCAATGCGATCATGGGTATCAAAAGGGCCGATGTACCTTGATAAAATCATTCCATTATTCCCAAATCTCTCACTCTATTCCATGGAGATATGTGGGGGAAAACCATATCTCAGCATCAAACTCTAGGTCTCATTGACGGTTGTCAGTATAGATCTTTTATCAACTCTGAGCAGCTTTGATGTGATGCTGGACGGTCTTAACCTTATCAACCATTTTTCTTTGACCATTTCTGGACCTAGAAGTTTTCACTGCCCAAATTCATCCCAACATGATGGAGTACTGCACCTATTCCCATTAAGGGCTTCATAAGTAGCCATTTGGATGCTTGAGTGGAAACTATTATTGTAAGAGAACTCTACGAGAGGAATATGTTGATCTCATCCTCCTTTGAATTACATTGATAATGATTTGAAAATGTGTCCTCAAGAGTTTGAATTGTCCACTCAGATTGGCTATCAGTTTAAGGATGATAAGATTTAATAAATTTCATCTCAGTATTCAAAGCATGTTGGAGACTCTTATAGAACATAGAGGTGAATATTTAATCTTGATCAGATAAAATCTATAGTGGTACCTGATAAATCCTTACCACTTTTCTGATTTATATCTGTGGCAATTGATCTAGTGAGAAATCCTCTCGATTTGCAGTGAAGAGTGCAATATTTGTAAGCGGATCGACAAAAAAATAGATAGCATTATTTCCTTTAGATTCATTCAGAAGTTTGGTGACAAAATCCATGGTTATGTTTTTCCATTTCCATGTTGGTATGGGTAATGGTTTCATCATCCCCTTAGAATTATGCCTCTCATCCTTCACTTGCTGATATACCAGGCGCTTTGATGTATACTCAACGATCTCCTTCTTAATGTTATCTAATTAGCCACTGAATAAGGATAATATAAATTATTAATATATATAATATTCATGTTCATTTTTATTAATAAACGCCATTTTAGTACATTTTACACTTTGAACATCATTTCATATTATGATTGTAAGTCCTTAAAATTCACTATTACAAGGTATATTTTTGAACACCTCCTAAAATACAAAATATTATTGATTTTATTTTAATATTTTATTTTCAAGAGTCTAATTTTCTAAGAAAAAAATTCATACTTCTGTAGTATTTGAATATTCACATTGGAAGACCACCAAAATTGGCTTTCATGGAAACACATTCTGGGAAAAGTAAATTGGACAACAAACCAATAAAAAGACTATAGCAGCCAATATCCAAGCATAATGATTCTCAAAAATTTATATGAAGATCGATAAAATCATGGAAAAAAATTCATTCAACAGTGTCCAAAGCATATTCTGATGTTTAAATGGAGTTCCAAGCAGCCCAAGTTGAAGATGAAATATTGAGCCATATTCTGCGGCCCAGAAAAAAATCACTCAAAATTAATCATATCTCGCAACCCATAAACAATTTTGGACTGTAATTTTACAGAATATCAAGGGAAATCCTTATATTCATTTTTTATTCTATGGAACACCAAAATTCTTCCATCTATATTGTCTTTTGAACACATTTGTAGAGTCATGGAAGTGGACTGGGATTGTTTATCAAGGGTGAAAAAATCAACTCTCCCTCAACTTTCCACCCACTTATGGACTAGAAAAATTAATTGAGGAGACATGGAAAATTGGGGTCTCAACCCAAGACTATTTAAATGCATATTTAAGGTAGTGGTGGTGGAGGATTTTATCATCTTTGGTGCTTTCATTCACCGTAATGTTATGCTATAATTTTGTCGTCTTAAGTTTTTCTTTCACATGTAAGTTGTTCTAATTAATCTTAGTTTCTTAATAAAAGTTATTATTATACTATTATTCTATTCTTTACATATCATGTTGATAATTTTTCCTCAATTTTTAAATTTATTCACACCAATCCTTATGAAATTATTCACACAATGGTGGAGTGATCATTTTTGTTTTATTGTTTTTTACTTCATCAATTCCTCCCTCATGAGCCTACTTACCGCGTCTATTGAAACCATAACATAAATGGAGGGATAATACTCTTAGGGGCTGATCCAAGGGAGTATAAATGGGATGGAAGGGATTTTATTTCTCACTCTACAAATTTCTAATCAATTATTTTAATTGATAATTTCATTTGATGATTTTAAAACTTCTTCATCCTTTTTGAATTTTAAGGTTGCACACTTCAAGTGCTAATACGAACCTTTACCTTGGAGTGCTCAAAAACGTTGATCCTATATGTGTATAGGTGATTATTATTAGGCTGTGTAGGTATTAAAATAGTAATTTATGATGTTATTTTATCTTCTTAAATGAACCCATCTCAATTATAGGAATATTAAATAGTTGAAAAAGGAATGCAACCAATCCACCCAAAGTGATAACCTAGGATCAAATAATCCATTTAAATTGAATTCACTTAAGCCTCTTAGAGTTCATTTAAAACCATATTAAATAAACCCAAGTTGGCCACTTCATATCCAAAAATAATCCAAATAATGTACGTGTCTGTAGGTTACCTCTTAGGTCTCCGAGGATTCGATAACCCAAGCTAAACTACAAGCAACCACTTAACCCTAAAATCATGGGTAAATTTGGGTGAGACCAAATTTTGGAACTATTTCTGGGTACCAAAGTAAGTTATATCAAAACCCTTTCTATTCTCCCCCATTTCTCTTTTCTCACATAAAATTATCTTATCCTTTCCCCTTTCTTTTGTTTTTCACTTTTCTTGGTTCAAGTCCGCTTGTACCCGTGACCAATCAAACCATTTTGTTAGGGTGGATAGTCTTGTAGTTGGGGAGTCAAGTACACCAATGGAAATATTTACATAAGATCCTAATATTCACAATACTCTATATTAAAAAATTGGGCCCATTTCAATGGAAGGTATTCAAATAAACCAACTCATAAACCCAGGTGGGAACCAAAATAGAAATACAAATGAGGCAGCCCCAAACTTGGGGAATGCAGTCGATCAAACCATGAATGACTACCTAAAACATTATTGGACCAATGAACCCTATTTAGTTATGAATGTTTCCCTAGAATAATCCCACTATGTTTTCAAACCTCAAGTCCTAAACCAACGTCCATCATTACATGGGATGGAGTCGAAAATGACATACCTTCATTTCAAAGAGTTCAACGACATTGTTGAAACCATTTGCCCACCACATCAACTTGATTTAGAAAAGATGAGGCTCTATCAATTATAAATTAAGGGTTGAGAAAGATTTGTTTAAAAAATAGGATACGAGAATCAATCCAATCCTAGGACCAATTACAAAGATAATTCTACAAAAAACTTCCTACATCACAAAACAATTACACATAAAAAGAGAATCCAATTTTTTTTGAAAAAGAAGGGGAGTCTTATTATGAAACATGGGAAAGGTTCAAAGATAAAACCAACAAGGTACCTCACAATGTATTTTCAATCCAAAAACAATTTTGAATTTTCTTTGAAGTTTTGGGTCCGAGAAACAAACATTTCATTGACATGATGTGTAATGGAACCTTCAAAAACAAAGCCCCAAATGATGCTTACGAGTATCTATAAGGACTGGTCGAACAAAAAAAACATGGGGTAAATCATATTATTATGGGAATCCACCAAAATATATGAATTAACACACTTAGAGAGGGGGAACTTCTTAGGTTGAAACTTGTTGCACTCATTAAAAAGGTTGACGAGATCGATCATAGGAAGGTCCATGAAATTCAAACTGTTGACCATGTTTGCACAATTTGTGAAAAACATGACCAAAAGAATGATAACTACACAACCATCCCATTCATTAATGTTGTTCTTCTAGGAGGACCACCAGCGGAGGTCAATGCTCTGAACTTTCAGAATCCACAATACGAAAACAATTTCAATCCAAGGTACAATGACCAACAAGGATTTCATTGGAAAGATAACCAAAAACCCAACCAACAACCTAGTCAGCCACAAGGACAAAACTATTACCATCCAAAAAATATTCAAAACTATAACCAGTTACAACCATAACCAGTCCAATACCAAAAACCCATCCAGAAACCCATGAAACAACCAATCCAACAACTAAAGTTTTCTCCTAGGATAAACCAACCAACACAATCCCCTACTCAATCTGCACCTCATCCAATCCTTGATAAGTTGTGTAAAAAATGGAGAAAATGAACTCAGGAGTATCATACATTAAACATGAACTAAAAACTATTAAAACTGAGAAGGCACACATGCCTACTCATGAGGTACCATACTCAACTTTAAGGGGAGAATACAATTACACACAAACCACTCATGAAAAACTCATAGCTGAAACTGTTTTAAGTAGTGGGAAATCCATTGATAAACTTGAACAAGCTATTCCAGAACCATTAAAAGCTTAAAAAATGCATGAAAATGATGAAGAACCACCAATAGATTCTGAAAAACCTAATAAGAATGTGAAGTAACTATAACCACACAAAACCATCAAACAACCTGCTCCTTTCCCTCAATGCATGAGAGGAAAAACTAAAAAAGAACTAAATGATAATTTGAGAGAAATATTCTATCAAGTTAAGTTGAACATACCCCTTCTTGATGAAATACAAACCATTCATTCCTACTTAAAGTACCTTAAGGACTTATACACTTTTAAAAGGAAATTATCACATAAAAAACAAGGCCTTTTGGTTTCTAATGTGAGTACTACCACTCAAGAGACCATTCCTCCAAATTTGAATGATCCAGGATGTCCATAAATTAATTTTTAGATAGGAGAGAACAAATTTGTCAAATCCATTTGTGATTTTGGAGCTAGTGTGAACCTCATTCCTTATTCCATGTATTGTCAATTAGGGCTCCAAGAACTCCAACCAACATATATCACTCTTCAACTTTCTAATCATATTGTTTGAGTTCCAAAGGGGATCTTAAAGGATGTTTTGGTGAAAGTTAAAAATTTCATTTACCCAGCTAACTTCATTTTCCTTGAAAATAACCCAAGATTAGGTCCTAGGGAGGAAACCACCACCAATCATGGTTATCCATTCTTGGCAACAATCAAATCATTCATCCGAGTCCAAAATGGGAACATGACCATCACGTTTTCAAACATGAGTCTAGACTTGAACATCTATAATGAAAACTCCCAAATTGGTGATGATGAAGATATCCATAATGTTAATTGGATTGGTAGTGTTGATAGTGACCATGAAGAACATCAAGGGATTACTGAAGGATGTTTAAGTCAAGAAGAGATTTATTTTCTTTGTTCACATGAGGGAAATTTGTTTCCTTGGATTGAATCTATTTCAGATATCTCTATTGATGATTTTCTCAAATGACCAATCAATGATACCATTGGTGAAATCAGTAACTTTGAGTCTATACCCATTCATGAAACTGATATGGCCAATTTAGTTGATGAAAATTCTGTTAACAAAGAACCTATTCTATCAGGAAATCTGAACAATGAAATTGAGTTCAATACAAAGTACCATCCTTTCATGGAAAGTGATAACCAATCAAATATAGAATTTAAGGTCCTACCTTCATCACTCAAGTATGAATTCTTAGGGGACAATCGAGCCTTTCCTATTTTCATTTCTTCCCATCTTTAATCCAATCAAGAGATAATGATATAGGATGTACTAAGAAAGTATAAGAAAGTAATTGGATGGACCCTTTCTGACATCATTAGGATTAGAGCACTCATTGGAACTTATAGGATTGTTCTTGAATCTGAATTGAAACAATGTGGTCAACCTCAGCAGAGACTCAATCCAAATCTTATAGACGCGGTAAGGAAGGAACTTCTTAAGTTGTTGAATGCTGGTATCATCTACCCCATTGATGAGAGTGAGTGGGTAAACCCAATTCAAGTTATCCCAAAGATATATGGAATTATTGTGATCACCAATGAGGATGGTTACCTTATCCCCACAAGGGTCAGTAATGGATTAAGAGTCAGTATTGAATATAGGAAGCTCAACTCTTTTACCAAGAAATACCATTCCCCCTTTCCCTTTATTGATAAATTCATTGAGTGAGTGGTGGGTCATAAATTCTATTTCTTCCTAGATGGATTCTTAGGTTATAATCAAACTGGGGTCTCCTTAGAGGATCAAGGAAAAAAACCTTCACCTTTCCATTCAACACTTTTTCCTTCAAGCGCACTCCCTTTGGGTTATGTAATGCCCCTAGTACCTTCCAGCGGTGCATGATGGGAGTCTTCTCAGACATGGTGGTGGATTTTTTAGAGGTATTCATGGATGAATTATCCATCTTTGGGGATAATATTGAGGGATTCCTTCTAAATGATGAAATAATTTTTTCAATATGAGAGGATAATAATCTCATCCTAAATTAAGAAAACTGCCATTTCATGGTAAAGAAAGGACTTTTTCTAGGCCATCATGTATCTGGTAGAGGGATTGATGTTGATAAAGCTAAGGTCAAATTCATTCGTTACTATCCCTCTACTAAAACTGTTAAGGAAGTGAGGTACATATTTGGACATGATAGTTTCTATAGAAGGTTCATTATGAATTTCATCTCTATTTCTCAACAACTTTGTGCTCTATTGGTGAAATATGATCCATTTTTATGGAAAAAAATCTGTGAGGAATAATTCTCTACACTCAAGTCAGCTCTTATCTCCCCACCTATCATGAAATCTCGAAATTTGGAACTTCCCTTTGAGCTCATGTGTGATGAGAGTGACTTCAATATTGGATCAGTCTTAGGAAAACAATGTGAGAAAACTCCATGTGTAATTTATTATGCAAGAAAATTTTTAAATGATGCACAAATAAACTACACCACCATTGAGAAATAGTTTCTTTCTATTGTATTTTCCTTATAGAAATTCAGGTCCTATCTCTTAGGATAACCCATCATTGTATTCACTAACCATTAACCCTTGAAATACATTTTCCAAAAACAATATTCCATGTCCATATTGATTAGGTGGGTCCTTCTTATTCAAGTGTTCTATTTAACAATTAAGGATATAAAGGGTGTTTAAAATGTTGTAGATAATCACCTCTCTAGGATGGAATTAAAAGAAAACTCACAACACCTTTCTATGTCTGATTTATTTCCCGTTGAGCACCTCTATTTTGTGAGTGAATTCCCATGGTATGTCGACTTAGAAAACCATTTGGTGATGGGTGAAATTCCAAAATTCTTCAGGACCCAAGCTAAGAATAAATTCCTTTCTGATGAAAAAATAACCTTTTTGATGATCCTTACCACTTCAAGTTTTGTCCTGATCAAATCATTAGGAAATGTGTTCCCGAGCCTGAGAAAGAATCCTTTCTCAAATTTTGTTAGGGAGAGGCATGTAGAGGCCACTTTTACACAATGAAAAAAAACTGAAAATATACTACAAATTGGTTTCTACTATACTAACCTCACTATGGATTCCTCATAATTCTGAAAAAGTTGTCCTCTTACTCCCATTATGGTCATCGAAATATTTTGTAGTTGGGGAATTGATTTCATGGGACCCTTCTCAAACTCTAAGGGATACCTCTACATCCTCTTAGCTGTTGATTATGTATCAAATGAGTTGATTCCATTCCCAGCAAGTCCAATGACCATCATGCTTTGATCTGATTTCTGATAGAGCACATATGGGGAAATCCCACATTTAAAACCCACACACAAAGCCATGTTCACTGAAAAAGACATTCCATATCACATTCCTAATTTCCAAATCACATTTAATGATGCAAAACAAAAGTCAGAATGCCGAAATGATCCATTCCTTTTTTTAAAAACCTACAATCAATGCATTAGAATCTCAAGTGCCTTTGAAAACACCATTCACACCTTTTTCATAATCATAAAAACACTTCTAATGAGTACCTTAGCAAGGCATGCATGAAAACGTAACCATATGCTTCAGAAAATCAACTTTTATCATATACTCAGATCAAAAACACTTATGAAATATATTTCACACCACATAAAACATCTAATTTCACTATTAAAATCTAAATGACATTCAACAAAACACAATTGGAAAAAAATGTAGACATAAACAAAAAAAACAACATCCAAGGTTATTTTTCGAAAATTATACTATCGTAAAAACACCAACACACCACCAGATAATTAATATTTAGCTCAAAAAAATTAATGAGCCTAATTTAGACCGTGCAAAACCATGAAAAAAAAATTTAAACATCACCTCAGATAGTGAAAACCAACTGAGACAAGCCAAACTACTCCGTCTTAGGTGGTGGTTGCCGGAACATAGACCCAAGTGTCCCAAGAGACCATTTGCACAACCCTTGAACAAAAGAAAAATGAACCGAATATAACTCAATCCATTAGGATTTGGCCAAAAATGAGAACCCCAAAGAAGAATAAAAAACAGGTCTAATATCTACTAGTGGGAGAAGAGGGGAGGTCAGCTGTTCCACGAGGAGGGATGGCTGCCGGAGGTGTTGTGTGCCGAAGAGGAGTCCGGTCGGGGAGGTTGTTGCTAGTGAGGGAGGTGCCGGACAAGGGGTTTTGACCGGAGCTATGCGTTAGATAGGGGTGTTGCCGGATGGGGTTGCGTCGGCAGGGAAGGGCGCCGTCAGACGAGGCCACACCGGAGAGGAGGTCCGGTCGGAGTGGGGTGGAACTGGCGTGGGAGGCATGTCGTGCAGAGGAGGGCGGTCGAACCAGGAGGGGTATGTGTGAGGCAAGGGGAATACTGAGGGGGGGGGGGAGAAGATGGCTCCGCACCACACATGGAAAAAACGAGGGGGTGGTTAGGGGTTTGATTTTTTTTAAATCTACTAACTTAATTAAATTAATAATATTATTATTAATAAAAAATTGATAATAATAAGAACAGTAATAAAAATACTAATAATAATAACAACCAAAATATTATTATTATTATTATTATTGAAACTATAATATTATTATTATTTTATGCTTAAACATTTTTTTTCTCAAACTCTATTTTATTAATGTTTTATTTTACTTCATTTCATCTCACTTATCCTTAAATTAATTTATTTACTTATTTCGGATGTCGGGAAACTGCACGGCTCATGTGTCATCAAGTGCGCGGTCGAGCAAGGTTGCACTCGAACTATGCCACCCGGCACTAACCGCCCACAAAGTCAAACAGTGTGATGTCACACAGTTTTATAAGTCACGTGCAAGTCACACGTCAAACACGGCCAGGGTGTGACAATTCTCCCCACCACAGACACTTTCTGCCCCCAGAAAATCACCAAGTCAAAAGATAGCCAAATCATGAGTCTGTGCCCGAACAGAGCCAAAAGGAAAATCAAGAACATTGGGTTGATGATTCACTCCGCAAGTCACATTCGACCGGTCATGATGAAACCATGACATAAAACGAGGGAAGAACACAAGAGGGTTCTCCCCACCACAAGAACTCGACTAACATGAAAACATTAAAACCCATGCACACCAACCGGAGGAGAGGATAATGCGGGAACTCCCAACCCGAACTTACCAACTTCTCCACTTGAGTTTAGCGGGACCACTTGGACTTAAACGGAACACCACTACAAGGCTACCCATCATATCAGGGCACAAAAACAAAGAACCCCCTATAACAACACCGCTGGAACTAATAATTCCCCAAACTGATTTAAAAAATCCAACACATCCAACTCCCATAGTACGAGCGAGACAATTCTTCCACTAAAACATGGAACTCTCGGCATAAGACAAAAACCCCCAACACTCAAATCTCCAAACAATCACTACTGAAATCAGGGAAAACCCACACAAGGGAAAAATACACTTTTATGAAAAATGAATGAATCTAGAGGCCACATTCATAAGAAAGTGACTACTATGATCATGAAAGAATAAGTTCATCGCACTATTACTGCAAAAGATGACCTTACCACAGTGGGAAAACAATGACAAGTAAACTCTAAATGTTTATATTCCAAGACGAAAGATAAAGAACCAAGTGAAGGACTCACATGCCTCTGATGCCCTAACTATGCGCGAGCTTCACACTGAGACCTAAGGCTAGGGCTCTGATGGCTGAACCATATTATGCCCCACATTCGGACACGAGAATCCACCGATCAGGACTCCTTCTTAGAACGACACTTTTTTCGGAACCTTTCCCAGTGACTCGAACGATCACACAATAGCAGGACTTTAGAGGGATGAGACAAGATGTATTAGGATGTTCGAACTGGCAAAACTGATGGCTCATTAGAAAGTTGTTTGATGAACCCGAAGTTGGCACCAAAAAAGAGGGTTTTCTTCAGAAGCAGGTATATCTCGTACACCCCGCTCGCGAAATGGAGAACCCTTATGAAAGATGAAAGGTGCTAGATTTTCCAATCACTTGCACTCCAGATGTCGACTCCTTAAAGCTTCCAGCATAGGCCTTCGCCAACCACTGGCCTTGTTAACTACAGATGGGTTCTAACCTCTTTTCACCTTCACCTCCTCAGGTATGATCCATTGGATGAAGACGGACTTAAACACCTCCAACATCATCCCAAATCCAAGTATATATGATGATACATCCACCCCCATTGGTCGAAGGCTGGAACCTTCACTAAACCCAAGACAATATGAACTCTAACAAACTCAGAAGACCCCAACCACCCTAATACATGCTCTACTCCCCTCAAACCGCTTCACTTCCCCTAATGGACCCCAAAAGCCTCGAAGGAAAAGTAATAATCGATAGAAACCAAGATTGGGCACGACTCATTAACAACATCTAAGAACATTTCTAGATGTCATATTCAAAACAACATGAAAAAAACAAAATCAAGACTGGCATCAAGCCAAATCTCAATCGAAAGAAACACCTCGAGAAGAGACAACCAGCCCGGAATCCCAAACAAGCTTAAACACAACCAAAAGAAACACCATAAGCCATGGGTAATAGACCCATAAATCAAACATATACAATCAAATGTAAAATATACTTTTCAAATTACTAAAACCCACTTTTCAAGAAAAACCATGTCCCAAAATCATTTTTTCCATTCAAGTCCATTTTAGAAAAAAAACATGACAAGCCTTAATTTTCAAAACCCCACCCCTGGCATCCTATGAACTGTCGCATAAGCCTTCACCCCTTTCCCCTCAAATCACCCATACATATCTTTCAATGTACACTTCACGTATCTACCAACACATTTGCTAAAGATCCCAAGGAATACAAAGGGTTTCACTTTTCATTCCATTACCAAATCCAAACATAAGCCAAAATTTTCTAGATAAAAACACCTACTCTTTAAAAACCCACTTCACCAATTTCAAAACAACTTGAAAGAAATCCACTTTTTACTAGTTTTAAAACCATTAGAGAAAGACCCCTTTCAATTCAAAACCACCTCCATTTACAAAAACCCTTTAAAACCAACCAAAATTAAGACAGAACACAACCAACAATGGACAACCGGAATGACAAACTAGTGTTTATTCCCAACCTGGCATCATGGTAGTGAGCCACACCCCATATGAGACATAACACCAGAGAACCTTGAACCGGGAACCTGGGATCCACATGGGTCACTACTCCATATGGGGTCACAACGTGACATCGAGTCACCTATATTGTCACCCCTAAATTCAAAACAATGACAAAAAACCCAAAACAGGGACTACCTCTGGTAGCTCAGGTCTCGTCACGAGCGGTGGTGATCAGGTTCTGACCCGCAACCTAACTCCTACTCCCTGAATGTCCTAATCTCCATCTACCAGACATCCCAAATAACAAGGGCCTCCTCTGATTCCATTTTTTCATGAACCAACCCAGATCAACCCTGAACCGGTCACCTGATCCGGCTCGCGACATGGCCCAAGGGGAATTCCCGATCCCCATGGGTTGGAAACTAGTGTCGGGCATCAAAACTAAACAAGAGGAAAAAATTTGTCCCATAAATGAAAGAAAAATCAATAAAAAAAGTTGAACATTTGGAAAAAAAACTAAGAGTGATGAGAAAACAAATTCGTACTTACCTCCATGTGACCCTATGGGTCACCACCAACCTAAATCTAATGTCACGCTATGGCGACTGAATCCAAGAAAGGCGCAACAACCCAAGCTAAAAAAAACGGTAAAACTATAGGAATGAGTATTAAAACTTAGTAGGCATGACCAAACAATCTATTCTCATTTGAAATTACTTTAATTAAAATATCCATCAATTTAAAGTTTGAAAAAAATGTATAGAACTAGGTTTTTACACATTTTATTATTTAAAATAAAATCATGATTCGTTTCCCTTCAAATTTTAAACTATGTTCTTTTCCAAAGATGATGCTTAAAACTTTTTAGAGAAAGAGGGATAGTGAAGTGTAAAACAGTTTAAAATACTTTTCCCACATACTTTTGAATATCACTTTTATCCCCTTTAACAAAGAGACACATCATAAAATATGGAAAAAACAATAATCACACAAAGGAAATGGAAAATAACAAGCAAGAGTAATCAACCAAACAAAGCACCTCAATCATCCACCGAAGATAACTAAGTGCTGATATAGATGGGAAAACCTAGGATCTCGTGAATAGTCTAGAACATATTATACATGTGACTCATCCCGAATGCTTGCCTACTCTCGATGATGTCATAATTCCCAAACGCTCGATATCGCCCTACCTGGCCTAACCAAGGGGCCCAATCCCCTAGCACTATATAATTCGTACTAAGGTCCACTATCCAGTGTGTAGTCTAAACTACTATAGAAATCATTCACTTAAAATTATATCGCTATGCTAGGTTCCCATGTTCAGACTAAAAGGGGGTGAGCCAAAAATTCCAAACAAGTATCCTGTAATAAGTATATTCCTCACACATAGTCAACACACACAACAAAGTCACCCCTGAGTCACCCCAAGGAATACATCCTTTTCCATTCAACTATTTGATCACAGGAAAGTCCTACCCGATGGACCACCCATAACATATAACTCAACCATAGAAAGGGGACCACATCCAAGGAGAGTTTTCTTGAGACAACTATTCTTACCAAATTGCCAACCAGGCCTCACATAATTTTCTCATGCCAAACCATTTCTATCATACTCATGCCACTTTGAAAACCATAAATACACTTCGAAACCCATTTAAGAAACCTGAACCAGAATTTTAAATCTAAAACACATCCACAAAGGCCAAAGGAGAATTTCATCAGGCAATTGATGTGAAAACACCATCAAAACACTAATTGGAACACATTACAAGAAATAAACCACTCCAATTCAAGACAAAAAATTATAATAATAATTCTATGTCAATAATTAATATTAAAACTAGGTATGAAATTCACAAATAAATTATTCTTAATTTTAAAGGTTAGTGTATAGAGATCCTACCTCAGAGAAGGAAGTAGACCAAGATGAGACACTTCGGCTCTTGAAGCATCCAATGAAAAATGATCGCACTGGCACACACATACATTCTCATAAATATATATATATCCTTAATCCATTGTACATAATCCTTGTGCCATGAGGGAATATGTGCAAGTAAGATTTATATATATATACATATACAAATATGTACCTATGTATGTGTCTGTGCGCACCACCAAGATGCTACCCGAGCTCTAATTAATTAACCTAGAAGAACCAACATTATTTAGAAACAAACAAACCGTTCAAGAAATCAAGATCTAAAGAAACACTATTTTAAATTGAGTAGTTTCAAACAGACATTTACGTTTTTCACACCACAAATCCATTCACCAAACACACTTCAAAATCCATTTTCCATAAACAAACCCCTTTCAATTTCACAAGAACCAAAAACCATTTTCCAAAGCATTTACCATTAATTAATCAATTCATGAAACAAATTTGAAATTATCACAAGTACACATATTAAATTCAACCATTTGTTTGGGGAAATCCCCCTTTTAAAACCCATACACAAAGCCAAGTTCACTCAAAAAGACATTCCATATCACTTTCCTAATTTCCAAATCACATTTAAAGATGCAAAAAAAATCAACATGCCGAAATTATCCATTCCTTTTTTTAAAAACCCACTATCAATGCATTCACATCTCAAGTGCCTTAGAAAACACAATTAGCACCTCTTTAATAATCATAAAACACTTCTAATGAGTACCTTAATGAGGAACACATGAAAAAAAACCATAGGTTTTAGAAAACCAACTTTCATCATATACTAAGATAAAAAACACTTCCGAAATATATTTCAAACCACATAAAACATCTAATTTCACTATTAAAATCCAAATGACATTAAACCAAACGCAGTTGGAAAAAATAAACATAGACATAAACAAAAAAACAACTTCAAAGGTTATTTTTAGAAAATTATACTATCGCAAAAACACCAACCCACCACCAGATAATTAATATGTACCTAAAAACAATTAAGGAACCTAATTTAGACTATATGATACCATGAAATTGGATTTAAACCGCACCTCATATAGCAGCGACCAACCAAGAAAAGCTGAACCACTCCTCCTTCGGCGGGGGTTACCGGATCACGGACCCAAGGGTCCCAAGAGACAATTCGTACAACCTTGGAACAAAAGGAAAACGAATCAAACATAACTAAATCTATTAGAATTCGACCAAAAATGTGAACCCCAATGAAGAATCAAAAAAAATTCTAATACATACTAGTGGGAGAAGAGGGTTGGTCAGCAGCGCCGTGAGGAGGGATGGAAGTAGGAGGTGTTGTGCGCCAAAGAGGAGTCCGTCCGGGGGGGTTGTTTCTAGTGAGGGAGGCACCAGACAAGGGGGTTCGACCAGAGCTACGCGTCAGAGAGGGGTGTCGCTGGATGGGGTCGCGTCAGCAGGGAAGGGCGCCATCGGACGAGGCCACACTAAAGAGGAGGTCCGCCTGGAATGGGGTGGCGCCGGCATGGTAGGAAGGTCATGTAGATGAGGGGGGTCGAACCAAGAAGGGGGTCGTGCGAGGAGAGGGAAAAACTGAGGAGGGGGAGAAGATGGAGCTACACCACACAGGAAAAGGGGAGGATAGGGTTATGATTAATTTTTTTCTTAAACCTACTAACTTAACTAAATTAATAATAATAAATAATAATAAATTGATAATAATAAGAACAATAATAAGACTAATAATAATAATAACAACAAAAATAATAATAATATTATTATTATTAAAGCTATAATATTAATATTATTTTCTGCTTAAACATTTTTTTATCAAAATCTATTTTATTAAATTTTTATTTTACTTCATTTCATCTCACTTATCATTTAATTAATTTATTTAATTATTTAGGATGTTGGGAAACCACACAGATTTTTTTCCATTAAGTGTGCGGTCGAGCGAGGATACACTCGAACCATGCCACCCGACACTAACCGCCCACAAAGTCAAACAACGTGGTTTCACACAGTTTTAAAAGTTTCACGTCAAACCCGGTAGGGGTGTGATAGAGGGGACATGGGTCAACCATTAATAAAAGACTCATTATATAGTAGAGGTAAAAAATAAAATTGCAATAAGAACATGGTATGGAAACATGAAATACATACCACATAAATTAGAACTTCAAATAAAAGAAATTAAAACTGGTGTTTACCTTTTAATGTAATCTTCCTTGGGAGCCTCTTTAGGGGAGAGGTTTTAGTCTTTTTATGATTCCAAGGGATGATGGAAGTGGGGGAGGTTCTCGGGACGATATTTGAGAATAAAATAGGCAAGTAACAAGGCTTTAGAGGAGTGAATAGAAGGGGGAGTTAGGGGTGGGGGGTTTATAGTGGAGGAGAGGAGTAATTTTTGAATATCTTATTCATTATTTTATTATTTCCCTCAAGACAACCAATAGTGTTGATTCATGTAAACATTAATAGTAATAACTGTATTTGAGTTTCAACCATGTTTTCTTACATCATCCATGATGCTATGAATAGTTAATTTAACTGATGATGTTAATATACGGTAAATTACCAGATTTTACTATTCATAAAAAATTTGAGTATTTCAAAAAAATCCCAAAAATTCAACCCAACCATTTTTCAACGTGTATAATTAAAAAATGAAATCCATTTTTTAAAAATATTTTTGAAAATATTTTTAATTAAATTTTTAAATAAAATCAAAATTTATTCCAAAAAAACTTTTAAACTATAACTCATTCTATAACACCTTGAGAAATTAATGAAGCCCTCATAAAATTATCTTATAACCATATGACAATACAGTAAAAATTTATGATTAAATTTTATGAAAATAAATTTATATTTTAAATTATAAAATTAATCATAAAATTATTATTAAAATATTTATGACATACAAAAATACCAATACTTATACTATGATCATTTTTTTACTTATAAGATGTCTGAATTGTATTTATACATTGATGGGTAAGGTTTCTATTTTTTTGTCTGATTTACTAATCATTACTATTCAGTACCATAAATAAGGTATGTTATTATTCACAAGGGTGTGTTACTATTCACCAAAAATTATGTTTCTCTTATCAGACTCTAAATATCTTACCAAATGCAACTGTGTATGTCAGTTTTTCGAAATTCAAATCATAAAGGTAGAAAAATTATGTTTACTAGATAGGTTATAACAAAGTGGTTCTTATAAAGACTTAGTGTTTTAAGAATTCAATATTAAATTTAGTTTAAAAATATTGGGGTGTTACATAGGTTGTTTACCATTATTTCTTCTACAATTCATCTCATCATGACTTTTAAACATACATCTAGCACAAACCATACTTGATCGACAATTGGACCTCGAGTGCCCAATGATACAACCAACATCACAATATAAAGGCATTTTTCCATACATAGTATGAAGGTTTATTTCATTATGGGGGTGGATAAAACCACCTTATCAGTAAGGGTAGAACTCAAGGCAGTTTTAACTAAGATTATGTAAAAATGACCAAAGATATCCTTTTCTGTAGCTATATCCATCCGGATTGGAATGCCTCTCGCAAATTCAATATCATACAATATTTTTTAGTTCCATAGGACCTAGTTTAAAGATTAAATTTTGACGCAAGATTGAGAAAAGGAATCCTTGAAATCAGGGAGAATAAAATTTAGATTCCATTCATGGATACTAAGGGTTCTTGGCATTAAATTCACTAACCCAAAGATCCAATATCAATTCTTCAAATTGGTGGAGGGAGACACCAAATGAAAAAAACCTCTTCCTAGAGAAACACATTTGAAGACTCAAAAACCCAAAATCACAGCTAGGTGATCAATAAGAAGATAAGTTATCCAAGGTTGCGTACCTTTAGGTAAAGAAATCTGATAAATAAATGAGTTCTTATAGAGATTTATCCACTCCGAAATTTCTCCCTCCAAGGATGATACATGAGCTATAGTTCCTTTTCTCACAATGAATTGAGTAATATGGATCTATGGGAAAATAAAGAACCCATAAAATCACTAGATAAGGATAATTACCCTGCACATTCATCCAAGATTTGTGATTTCCTCGCTACATTCTAAATATACGGTGCACATTGACGAGAATCATAAGAAAATAGGTTTACACTTCTTGGGTGGATTAGGTCAAGCTGCTCCCTACTGAGGGTTAGGATCTCATTCTCCCCCACCTCCACCATGAACCATAAATATTAAAAAAAATCCAAGTCACATTATAGTTTAATAAAACACAAAAATAATTATAGAATAAAGTAATTTGTATAAATTAATAAAAATAAACCATTTTTAAATTATTCAAATATTTATCATAAAGGATAATGAGTAAAAAAGAACTTCCACTACCCCAATCTACCAATTACAAATACATGATTAGTCATTTTTATATTATAATAGTGTTTTAAAAATCTATTAATAGTATACATTCACAACTAAGTGTAAAAAATTATACTTTTATTAAAAGAGATTCATTTCCAAACTCACCACCCATGATTAAAACCTAGTTCCAATAGAACATTGCATACAAACAATTTGAAATTTATTTTTAATAATGAAATATAAATAAATTTGTTTGATTAATTTAATACTATAAATATGGATATAAATAGATGTAAAATCAGGCTACCTCCATTTAGCAGTCGCTATTGACACCAAAAACATCATTAAAATGGGGGTTACTAGGATTTAGAAAAATACTACCCTAAATCCTCCAAAATCATTCCCATACCCCCTAATTACCCCCACTCCATCCCCCCATTCCTCTTTAACCACAAGGGAAACTCCCATCCGACCCCCTCCTTCTATGTGTAACTCCTACTGATGCCTCCTCTCCCTATGTGACATCTATTGGAGCTCCGTGTTTTCACATATTCATGACCCCATGGGTTTTCTTGTCACATTATACCTCCCCTCACCCCAATTCAACCTCCTTACACTTCCCTTGACTCAATCCCCCCCCACCTGCACAAATCCCACCCAATTGGCTTGTGTGACCCCTTCCAGATTGTCTCCTCCACCTGACTAATTTCCTCTCCACCATAAGTCCCCTCTCATTACCCTGAACCAACCATTACTCCTTGGAAAATTTATTAATTTTTTTTTCATTCCACCAACACAAGTGTTTTTTATGAAATAAATGTATAATATAATTATATTATCCTGGATTTTTCGGATTGACTGATTTTTAAAAAATATGGTTTTATTGGGTTTTTGCGAATTAGGGTTTTTATTCAATTTTTTCCATTTTAACTCCCCTCCATTTATTCTAATGAATTATTTCGTAGTTATAAGATTTATTTTGGAAACTATAATTTTACTATCCAAATTTATATATTTATTATAAATTATAATTTTTTAATTTTTGTATTTAATTGTGTTATTATATCATAATATATATTATTTTTAAATAAACTATTGTGGGTGTGTGTGAATTTAAAAATATAACTAATCTATTATTTTTTATATTTGTAAAAAACGTTAATCTATATAATGAATATTATAAATATTGTGTGTTTATTATATATATATATATATATTTGAATTATTATTTTATTAATTTTAAATATTTTTATTTAAATCCTAAAAAAAGAATTTATGACATAATAACATATAACTCTTAAATATTTTTTTTATATTTAATCATATTAAATATATTATTTTCAAATTACATAAATATGTTTACTTAGTTTATATATATATTCAATATATCTATTTTGAAAACTCATTTATTCACAATTTTTTTATAAAGTATTTTAATTTTATAAATTTTATTTTTAATTACATGTGTAAATCAAATAAATGTGTTTATTAAATAATATTATATATTTATTTTATATATATTTATTTTTTATTTTTTATTTTATCGTTACATAAATATTTTAATGTAATTTATTCATGTCCCTTTTTATTAATCTATTTATGGAAAATATTTACATGATTATATTTCTTGATTTTTATTACATATATTACTCATTTTTTAAAATTCAATATTTATTTATCATATTTCTTTTTTTATTATGATATGAATTATTTTTTAAAATATATCATAAAATTTTAGTTTAAGGCAATATAGACCTGGATAAATAATCTTAGTAAATTAATCATCGACTAGGAAATAAATTTCAATTTATATCAACAAATTTAACAGCCAACTTTTTTTTATAGTATTTTATAAATATTAATAATTATTATTTTAATATTTCAATTATTTTTATATAATCAATATATTTCATTAGTGGATTTCAATGAGATTTGATTAGTTTTTCATTCCTAAAATGTCAAAAATATATCTCTTAAAATAAGATACAATTAGGGGACATCTGTTTCTTAATGGGTTTTTTAAAAAATATAATACATGGACACATCATGGGGAAGAGTCAATTCCCTATCATTGGTGAAAAGTATTCATATGGATGTATATCTAATAAAATTTTATTTGATGAACACAATGGTCAATGACAATATACGTCATTTTCAACAAAAAGAGAATAAAATTGATAATTATGGTGTTGGAAGGAGTAATCATAATTATAGTATCAAGGGAGGAGTATTTAAATTATTTTAAATTTTTAATGATGCATTATCTAATTTATATCCTAGAAGCATTAGATTCAATAAAATATCCTTTATTAAATTGTTACACTTGAATAAATTGAATCAGTGGACCAACACTTGTTTTAATATATTGTTGATATTATTGTATAAGGAACACCCTATTGAAAGGAAGATTCTAGAGTCATAGTAGAAATATCAAATGTTCAATGACGACCCTGGTTTCAAATATTTGACCATTGATGGATGTTGAAACAAATATATTTTATTCATAAAAGAGAATGTGAAACTCAGTGTCTGTACTATTTGTTCCTCATCTATATGATAGGACAATGAGATTAATCAAGGTCATCATATTATTCATGGTGGGGTATTGAATCATGGGAAATAGATCACTACTATGAAGATGTTGTACTTCCCACTAAAATCATGGTTTAAGATATTATTCACGTTAGCTAATATTTTGAAATTAATGACATGGAATTTAGAGATAAACAAAGAGACGGATAAGTTAACTCATGAGGAATATAATTTAACAATAAAAGAGTTTGATTAGACACACTTATAATTTTCCTAGGATAGTCTTAATGTTTGACTGGGTTTAGATGTATACGGTTTTAAACCATTCATGTCTATGGTTGGTGCAATATATAGTACATTGGAAATGGTGTTGATTCCATATAAAATTCCCCCATGGTTATGTATGAAGCAACCATTTTTTTTTAATTTCTAATATTATTGATGGACCAATATGAACCAATGACAAAATTTATGTTTAGATTCAACTATTTATTGATGATTTGTATTAATTCAGAAAAAATGGTGTCATGAATTTTTAAAAAAAATAATAAAATGATTAAACTTTGGGAATCTTTTTATGGAAAATTAATGGCTTCTCAACATATGAAAACTTATCTAGATGGAGTACAAAAGAGGAATTCACCAACACTTATTGCAATAAAAGTAATAAATCAACATGGATTAAGAAGTATAGAACATGGTAATAGCTTGGTTAATAATTATTTCTTCCTCCACTCTACATGTTTAGAAAAGACAATGTTTCATTTTATAGGAATAGGGAGAATGAACCAACACTATAAATAATGTATGGGGTTCAAATTATAACATAACAAGACCAATAAAACATTGATACAATTTATGATTTTCAAGATTTATCAGATCCTACACTACCATCCATTCATATCAAAAATAAAAAAAATAGTAATAATTGGAAAAGGAGATGTATTTTCTTCAAATAAAATTATTATATAGATAATATTTAAGCCCCAATTTGGATAAAATATATACTAAGAAAAATGTTTGTGATAACATAATATACAAAATTTTGGGCATTAAGCGGAATTAAAGGATAGTGCCAATGATCAAAGTGACTGTTAATAAACAGTACTGAAAAAATCTTTACATTTAATATTAGATGCGGGTAGTAAGGAATACATACATGCTTCATAGTATATAATGAGCCAAAAAATTGAAAGAGGAATTTATATGAATTTTGAATATGGTCGAGGTGTTTAATAGAAATTTTTCTAATATTTTCTAGCATCCCATTGTAGTGATAATGGAAATACATGGGATAAAAATTCACTATAATAATATTATACATCAATAGTTAATATTAATTATAATTCATGATTTTTACCCATTTTTTTGTTTCTTTGGTTAAAGTTTCTAATTTTTTTAGATATCCCTATTCAGAAAATCATTTCATGATTGATTTTATAAATCTTTAAGACAAGATTTATCTTATAATATTTCACTTAAAGAAACTATTTCCACATTTTATTGATTTCATGGTTCAATTTTCCATGAATTTAACTATTGAAGTCATTGTTGTGGGTCCCATGCAATTGTGGTGGATGTATCCAAAATATTGGTACTTGAATACAATAAAAAACAATGTGTATAACATAGATCATATAAATTATTTTTGTAAAAAAAAGGTTATGTTATGAATGAATTCCCCACTTTATATGATACATATATTAATGAGGTTGAAAAAATTTAGATAAACCCTCCTAGATTGATAATGTTCTAATTGGATAAGGTAAAACTTTTGATATGAATATTGATGAGTGGTTTCAAGCCCATCGATATATGTTTTTCAACAATCCATCGATTATAAAATTGATTAACTAATTTAAATAATTGATCTATTATTCCTTTCATTTGTATATTTAATATGCTCTTAATCCATTATTCTGTTGTAAATTAGTTTCCATATCGCTATGTTGAAACATGAAATGCCCCATGCCACTGATAATTACATCCAACAACTTCATTAAAATAAATTTCATGAGTGGTTAAAGATTATCACATGTATATATAATTGATTAAATATTTTTTGAATTTATTTGAGGTTAATTTTCAAAACCCTTCTACCATTTACTTACATGAGATTTTCAAATTCACAAGATATGTAAATTCGGTACTCATATAGTGATAGAAGAACTAAACTAACTAGTCGATGTTCCATTTGTTACAACTTTTTTTTAATGTATTTAGAAGCTAACGAATTTTTATTTCACATTAATGATGTTAAAATGAATTATGAAATGGAAAATATTGGTATTATGTATCTCTTCATCAATGAATGTTATTATTATGGATTTTTTAGTGATATTATTGAAGTTATTTTTAATGATCAATTAAAATATATATTTTTGAGGTGTAATTAGGTTGATCTAGTTAATGGAATTAAAATGGACCATTAAAATTTACATTGGTAAACATTAAAAATATGTTGTATACAATTGACCAATTAATAAAAAATCTATTTATACTGGAATCACAAGCAATGTCATCTTTCTTTTTTAACACTGATTTGAACTGGAAAGATGTAGTGAAAATGTACAAAAGGGGGGTTTTCTGATTGAATAGTAGGAACTAGATTTTATTAACATTATTGATTTTTTTACAAAATATCTATTTTTTTACAAGAAGAAGATATATAGTGGTCTTGATATATAGGTGAAGGATATATGATAGATTTTCATGATTAGTGAAAGAAAGAATGTAATTTATTTTAAGTTACTTATAAAACTTATTGTCATTTGTAAAAATAATTATGTATTATTTGTAAAAAATTGATTAATTTAACTTTATTTTATTTTTATAAATATAGTTATATCAATGGAAGCTTTGGGTTCTTCATTTGGGGTTATTGTATGTATGTTTTCATTTTTTATGTTAATCTACTGTAATTTTATGTAATTATGTTCAACTATCAGTTGAATTTTTTTAATTATAATGTAGTTACTATTAAATAAATTATTTATTGTTGGGATAAAATCCCTCAAGGTATCATTGAAGCATTTTAGAGGTGATTGTTTTTTCAACAAAGTGGGCCTCCGTGTTTTGTTTGTTGACAAAGCAGACCATGATGTACAAATTTGTTGACAAAGGGGGTCTTCATGGTGGCATGTTGAGTTCAAGGTATGTTGTTAATAATCCATGATTTATTAAAGAACCCTGATAAAGGAATGGATGATATGGAGGTGGTACAAAAAGAGAAGATACATGGTGGTGCCATTTTCCAATGTTTGCCAAATTTTTGGTTCACACAATCGACAAATGGAGAAAAGTGTTTTTGGAAAAGGGACTTGTGCGCCAGTGTCTTGGAGTCTTGTAAAGTTGTGCACTATATGTTTTTAAAGAACAGAACATCAAAATATGGCAAAGGAAATAGGGTCTCCCAAGTTTGGGTTTGGTTGCGCATGTGACTGGGGCGACAGAGACTAGGGCGGCTGGACTTGCGCGCTAAGAGGAGACTTGCGTCCCGGTGCTCAGGGCGTCCAAAATGCCTATAAATAGAGGTCCAACCCTCCTCATTTGAGATAGAGTTAAACAATTAGAGAAAATTAGATCTCCAGTCGTGCAGTCGGTTCGGTCGTTCAAGTGGTGGTTTGGTCGTTCAAGTATAGAGATACATAGATGTTGCTCACCAGTTGATAGTTGTGCACCAATATTGTTTTGGGCATAAAAGGGTGTGAGTCTCCTATGTTCATAGTTGAAGAAGGGTGTGTCACACAAGTGGTTTGGTGACACTTGCACTCTAGGTTTGGATAAGTTCCCCAAATCATAGAGAAGCATTCTTAGCATAGAGAAGTGCACCAGGTATTATAGGGCTACGAAAAAGTTGGAATATTTCCCAGTACATCCGTTGTAAAGTTGTATTCATCAATGGATGAAAGTGGAACTTCAACAGAGCATTTACATACATAGGAAGATGCATTAATTTGTGATAATGAAGGGACCTACATGTATTTAAACTGTGATTGGATATTCTGAAGAAGCAGTGAGCACACTTCAGTTGAGAGAGCAATGAGCTTTTATATTATGAGTGGCTGTAAACTAGGTGGGATAGTGAGTCTGCTCCGAACTTTGTAAACAACAGTACACATTAAGTGGATTTGGTACATCGGCACATCGCCCATGTATTCTCCTTGGATGTATCCCAGTGAGGGTAAACCAAGTAAAAATCATTGTGTCATGTGCATGATTTTGTTTTTGTTTATACTTTTCTACATGAAAGAAAGAGAACATAGTTTTTCTTAACAGCGAAACAAGATCAATAATGTATGTTGTTTTAATCTTTTATACTCAGAGTCAACACCCTCTCAGGATATCTAACCCAGTGAACCTAACATTTATTTATGTTTATCAAGATATGTCATGTCTTTTATCTAACATAATGTACTTGTACAGGGGTTATAGCTTGGGTCCTTGACAAGATGGGTTGTATGATGACACCTTTATCCATTTGGGGAGGTTGTGAGTTCACTGATTCATCAACTAAGATATATGATACAAGAAACCCATATATTCCCTCTACAAACAGGTGAGTGGACATAATTCCCCCATAATATTATTAATAGATTATGGAGTGAGGTTCGAGTAAAATTATTGTTTAATTTTTCATGAAATTATTTTTGTTATAATTATAGTCATTAATATTTTTGTTTTTGAAAAAATTTAATTTAACATCCTTTCCAGATGAGTTTCAGCATATGTTAATTTTCAAATGTTGAAAGGTATGGAAATATTATAAGGTAATGGTGAAGATAGATCACCACAATCCTTTTTTTGCATTTTAGACATCATAAAATGTGTCCCAACTTGCATCCTTCCCTCCATGTGGTGGTATTTGGTTTTAGTTTGGTTGAGTGAAGTGAAGATGGTAAAATTTATTTCTTTGTTTAGAGTAATGCATTATAGACTTTTCCCTCAACTTGTGTCAAGAATTAGACACAATGTAAGTTTAGAATCCATTTCCAATTCATATATTTAAAATTTTATAGTATAAATTCAATATTAATGTGTAATTGGTGATTACATTTGATATAGTCACACCAATGAGGTAATCCCACTGATCGGATGTTAGTGTGAATTAGAACTCGTTGGTTTGAATTTTTTTATTTTTTATAAATAATTCACATTTTCTGATTAATTCATTATGTATATTCAACAGGATCCATTTGATGTTGATATGGAAAGGATAAAATAGGAGAAGTGGTATATTATTTTCAGTAAAGATTATATATTTCAACATATCCTGGGGTATTATGGTCATGGTTACTCATTGACATATGGAATATATGCCACCTGATTTTTAGTTTTCAGATTATATATGTTGGATTTATGTAGAGATACAAGGATATGAACATAGGTTAAGATAGATGTTGTAGTAAAGACTATAGAGTGGCAAGGATTCTTAGTTTTTTCACTTATCAGTATAGTATGAGAATATACTATCCCAAATGTAGACAAATATAGATAACGTGAGAACACAATATCCCATTGATGGTATATAGATTTATATTTAATAGATAAAAAAGGAAAATAAATTATACTCACATAAATTTTTTAAATATGATTATAATATATAATATTTATATATGTTTTAGACTCTAGACGAAGCTTGTGATCATCATTGTGAGTCCATATGTGACCTAGATGTGAATTCTCAAGATGCATGAGGTAATTTATATTACATTTTTATTATTTATCATTTTATTTAATATTTTTAATTAAAATTCATTTTCTATTTATAAAGTGATTCTAGTAATGAAAAACATGTGTCTCACACTATAATTCCATATCGAAGAATTAATAGATTATCTTTAATTATTATGAAATCATAAGACAATTACTGTAGATTAATTTTTTAAATGTATAAAGTAACACATTGTTAATATGAGTTATGATTTTATTAGGATGACATAAAAAGTATTTTTAGTGTTTTAAAACTCTAAAATGTATGTATAATTGTAAAAAACTTGAAAATAGAAATATATTAGCGTGGAATAATAGGAAAATGATCATTGAATTATTTTTTATATTTACAAGTAGACAGAATATCAGTCTGATGTGCAATGCGTGCGAAATGACCAAATATGTGGTTTTTAGAGAAACAAAAGTATTTAAAAATAATACATGGGGATTAAAACTGAGAAAAAGACATAAAATTTACTTGAAATCATAGGATATAAATTTTATATTAATTTTTGAAATATAGGAAATGAATCCACTTTAATCTGAGTTTTGGTTTTCTCATGTTGAAAAAGTGTATTTTCAATGTTTTAAAACTCTAAAACATTGGTGTAATTGTCAAAATAAAATAAACCTCATATTTATGAGAAATAATAAAAAAATACTTTAAATTATTTTTTATGTGTATTAGTTCGATACACATCAATATGACATACAATGTTCTTAGAATGAAAAAATAATATGTTTTTAAACACATCAATGTCATTAAAAATGTGTGTTAGAGATTATATACCAAGAAAATTGCCTCATATTTCCATGAAATCAAAGGAAAATGAATGGTGGTTAATTTTTGAAATACCTAAACTAAATCCACATCAATCTGTGTGGTGGTTTTCTTATGATGTTTAGAAACACATTTTTTTGTGCTTTAAAACTCTAAAACGTGAGTGTAACATTAAAAAAACATATAAAAAGACCTCAAATTGACATGAAATCATAGATGAAAATTTAACTCATTTATTTATAACATGTATGAGTGAAAATAATTTCAATTCATCATTTCGTGTTGCATGAATGACTAAATACAGAATTTTAATGATGTCAAAGTCACATTAAGGGGTGAAAACCAAGAAAAATATATCAGACTGTCATGAAATCAAAGGAAAACAATCATTGATTTATTTTTGAAATATATGAATTAGATCCACAATAATATGAGTTATGGTTTTTTTAAGAGGACCAAAAATACATTATTAGTGTTTTAAAACCCTAAAATGTGAATATAACAGTTGAAACAATCAAATGACCTCACATTAACAGGAAATCATAGTTCAATAGTCATTGAACTATTTAGGACATGTTAACATAAATGGTATATCAATATGATGTGTAGTGTTCTATGAATTAATAAAAAAGTAGTTTTGAATGATATCAATGTCTTTAAAAATATGTTCCATGAGGTTCAAACCTAAAAAAATGACCTTGTACTATTCTGAAATCTTATTATAATTAAAATAGATTTATTTTTGAAATGTAATAACCGATTCCATACAAATATTAAATTTTTTGGGTTCACAAAAAAATGAAGTTTTAGTGTTTTAAAACTCCAAAATAGGTGTATAATAGTCAAAACCATTTCAAAATATCCCATATTTATGTCGAATCATTGAAAACTATATTTGAATTATTTTTGACATGTATAACAAAACTACATGTCAATCCATCATGTGATGTCCTTGATATGACCAAATAAAGAGGTTTAAAGATATCAAAGTCATTAAAAACATGTATTAGGGGATAAAATCCAAGAAATCAACATGGTTTGGTTTTATATCATATTAAAATTACATTAGATTAATTTTTTGATGTTCATAATTAACATCACATCAGTCCAAGATTTGGTTTTCTCATGATGATCAAAAATGCATTTTTAGTTTATTAAAACACTAAAATATGTGTTTAATAGGAAAAACCTATAAAAACCCAATAATTGATGTAAATTCATAGTTCAATGTTATTTCAATTATTTTTTTCATGTATGAATAGACAACACATCAATCCAATGTGTGGTGTTCTTAGGTCGACTAAATAAGTAAATTTTAAAGATATCGAAGTCTATAAATACATGAATCAAGGGGGTAAAAACCAATAAAATGATCTTAGATTTTCATTAAATGAAATAAAAATTACCAGTAATTTATCTATGAAATATGGGAACTCACACCATTTTTGTAATGAATAGTATTTTCCAGGTTCTATTTTTAGAAAATTTCAGGGAAAATTCTAAGATTAGGCGCTGAGAGGACGTGCAATTCTGAGGCCCGATGTTCCCGAAATGGTCCTTCAAAAAATGTTATGTTTTTAAACAGCGTGTGTGAGTGGTTTTCCTGAAAAATTATAATAACAATTGAATGTGTCCCAAATAAAAAATTTGAGGGTACCATTGCATTTAGGATGGCGAGTGTACCCTAGGAATAACATAACATTGGCCGGCGCTGGTCAATTGTGGAAAATAGTTTTTGGGAAGTGATTGTAAATAAAATAATAAAATAAAATAATTTTATATTTTAAATCATTGTAACTCATAAATGGTAACATAGATTGGAAATCTAAGTGTATCGTTGAGCTCTTGAGGGTGTCCTTTCCTTAGGCAGAGCCTAACCTCGACTGGCCCGGGTCTAGGGTAGAAGATAATTTTTTGACTTTTTAAAAGGAAAATAAAATAAACTTAAAGAAGTTTATTTTATTTACTTTTAATATTTCATAGTGTGGAAATGTTGTGATGCCACAATGGAGCAACCCCTTCGCCTTTATTAAATGATGCAGTGTGGCAATGCTATTTCAATGAGAAATAGTAATGTGTTAACGTGTTTCCTCCATTAATCAGGGGCATGATACAACATTAGAATTCATAATTCTAGCTAATTTCTTTTGAACCTTGGAGTTTTCCTGGGGTAAGGATGATAAAACTTCACATTGGAGAATGATGAACAATGACGAAGATCGAGGATCGACGAGACGGCGAATTGTGACATCTCTCACCAAATAGACAACGATGATTGAACCTGATGCCGACCAATCTAAACTCTAGGTAGTGGTTGTTATTTAAATCTTGTATTTACCCATTCCTAGATTTAAATGATTAATTCAGATCAACCCACGAATAGTTTGGCCCACGGTTTGATCATTCATGCAGTAGGTTTTGATTTGTGGGGATTTAACGGGAGATTATTTTTGTGATTTTTGGTTAAACATCTTAATGGAAAAAACCTTGATTTACATGAATATCGATCGAGGTCTATTCATCATTGTTGATTCATGAATTTCCTCCCTCCATTATTCTTTCATCACGAACATTCATTGTTTTTACCGCGACTCGACATTTGGTGATCGATCGATCATTTCAAAACAGATCCTTTGTGTAATGATCTAACATCACGAATCCGGGATAGAAAGGGCTTGTTAGGCCTGGCTGGGACGGGCCGGTCTGGTCTGGGCCTAACATACCAGGTTGGATCAGACCTGGACCCAACATTCCTTTTTTTAATAAAATTCTTGTAACATTAAAACCATAAGTATATTTGACAATCTATATATGGTGTTGGGACCCTATTGATGAGGAGGTAATTTTTAGATGGCTTTAGGGGTTTTTAATCCAACTAGAAGTGGATGGTGGTGTTCTATTTTTATTTCCTATGAGGAATCGATGTAGGATCCTTATCCTATCATAGAGGGTGATAGAAGAGATAAATATCATACCCTTGGGATTCTCTATAAAGGTTTGATGTAGGATCCCATTCCTATAATATAAAACTACCTTTGTTCTGAAGTGAGTTGGCTCAAACCATCTTTCTTAGCGACTCCTCATGATGGAGCATGGATCACATCGAGAGGCCCAGTTCATCCATACTTCTCTTCTTGGTACCTTAGATAGGGTTTGAGGTATGGGTGTGACCAATATTTACACAGGAACTCATCCCCAATATAGGATGATAATTCCACTAGGTCCAGGATGTCCCCCAGTGATCCCTGGGTGTAGGACCCCTATATGTGTATCAATATCTGATTCATTCCTTCATAAATTGACCTAACCATCATGATTTGGGTTTTTCTATGTGTTTTATATTTGGGTGGGGTACAATTTAGCAATACCTATTATGAGGGTCTCTGAAAACTTCATAGATCAAGGGGAGAATTCTCCTAGAACAAGTGTTCCTCAAGCAGAATCCTATGACTGCGGATTTTCTGTGATATCGAGACTCCATGTATGAATGAGACCAGACATCTCAAGGAAACTTCATGACATATCGAGGCCAGATGTTTTGATAGATAATTATTTTTATAAATTTTCCATGTGATTTCTTTTAAGTAGCTCTAGGAGTGGGATCATTGGGAATCGAGCGTGCTATGAGAGGAACGATATGGATGGCAGTGGATAAGATTTTGCATCATGAAATCCATTACAAGTATAACACACTAAGTATTTCCTTTATATTTGCTGATGGCATGTACCTATGTTGATATGACTGTATCTTATTGGTGGTGTTTCCTTTGTGGACTTTTACTTTGTGTTTTGCGGTCCCCTACTGAATATTTCTTTACTCACTCCTGCATGGAATTTTCCCGCACACGTCGTGTCTTGTGCAGATGACTAACGCATTGGTGGATTCCTAGCTGAAGCACGACTAGGACCCAGACCAGGATAGGACAGTTCCTTGTGAGATCAGACAAGCCAAGGTGTTTCTGGTAGCTTCCTATCACAGCTTCAGTACCCGTGTTTACAGTTCATACATTGTAGCTGTATTTCTTTTATTGGGAATGTATTCTGTCTAGGTTGTATTTTACTATTTTACTTTCTATCTTACTCTATTGTTGGGTTGTAGTGGTATGCCTACATTTTCTTTACATAGTTTTTTTTTTCACTTTTTGGCATATGTGGCTTGGATTCAAGTGCATGTGTACAGGTTATTAGGAAAATGACTCCCATTTGTAGTATATGCCTAGTCTTTGCTAGTCTCTAGTCCCTAGCCTATTGGAGGCGGGCTTGAGGTAGTCACGTCATGGCCCTCGAGGGACGGGTCATGGTATAGTGGTATAAAAGGTTGTTTGATTCAACATATGGGTTTAAGAGTCGTTGATATTGGTTTGGGGAAATAGTGTTAAGTGTTTCAATTTTTTATTTTAGACTAGGGACTCCAGTGTTGGTGTGATGGCCAACATATCCATACACCAGGACACTGGGAACCTGCTTTTTGAATCGGTACATGAAAACACTAGTTTTAGGAAAAAATAAAGGTACATGCATCATATAGTAATTGGTTGTGTTTTCCAGGTCCTTCTTGAGCCTTCTCACCAGGTATACTCTTTTAACTGTGATATATCATGTTTTCCAAAGGATGCGTTCAGGTCACCACCTAGTGAGGCTTCCATGGCAGGATCAAGTGTTTGGCCCAATACTCGACGAGGCCTCCTAGATGGGATCTATTCATAGATAATTTCTTCTTCATTATGGTGAATAATTACCTATTTTTCTTGATGATCAATTAGAAGACCCACATATAGTGGTTCAGGTGGATGAATCATGCCAGACTGAGTCGTGGATGGATCTTTTGGCACTGGGGGACAAAGAACAAGGTTCAACCATTTGTCACAGGCTTCTATGGAAGTGATCTACCATGATGCAGGGTCATCATGACCTAACGAAAGTAAGTGCACAATGTAAGATATAGAACTAGAGTTTTAGTTATAATTTACAGGGACTTTCTAGTTCCTCGAAGAAAAGGATTTTCTTTTCTGGTCGAAAAAGGGGGAATCTCGTGTGAGATTGTCCCACCATTCATGCTGCAGTCAGAGAGGTGGTTGATGAGCCACCAAGGATGAGGTAGGGGTATGAGAAGATAGATCCATCAGGAAAAAATGTGGTAGGAGAGCTAGGGAAGTTTTAGGAGGTGGTTAACATTTTGAAATGTTACCACCACCACCTCCAAGTGGTCCATACAAGAATTCGGGAACTGGGGGATAGGTGAGGAGACAGTTTCAAGCTGTCAAGGATTATGAACCCAGGACTCCAGAGATGATTAAAGGTATGATCTGTGTTTTTTTACTTTAGTTTCAGTATTGATATAAACTTGTACTAGTGATTTTATTTTTAGCCACATTTCTTGTTTGAAACCTAGAGGTTTTGGTTAAGCCATTGATTTGAACCTTACATTTAGAGATTCCTACGAGATCAGACCCAATAACCATGCATTGGTGTCGACAGTGTGACCTGACTCTTGGAGGTGAGAGTTTCAGTTTGGATCTCTTGGTAGTGGCGTCGAGGCCTTATGATATCATTATCAGTATGAACTAAATACACAATCCAAGCTTATATTTATTGTTTATAAAAAATATGTGGTTTTTCCATGGTGATGGAACTAGATTTCCCTTTGTCTTGAAAGGGGAAATCCATACAGCTCTTGATGGACTCAGTAAGAGGAGTGTGCAAATGATTTCTATTTAGTTGGATAGTTTGAATCTCATTGTAGTGGATGTTATGAGTCCTCAAGTTTCTTAGTGGAGGTAGAGTATAAGGACGTATTCCTGGAAGATGTTCCAGGTTTAACTCTCCATCGAGAGTTAGACTCTTGTGTTGGTCTACACCCTGAAGTGGAACTGATATTTACACATGTATATCAGATGGATCTCGAAGAGGTTCATGAGATGGGGGTTCATATGTGGAGGCTTTCAGAGGAAGGGATTAGTAAGACCCAGTGATTCACCCTAGGAATCCCCCAGGTGATCTTAATTGATGACATCTTAGTGTTCTCGACGTCTGAGGAGGAGCACGTGAAACACTTGAGGATGGTCTTAGACCCACATCAAGAGAACCATATCCATATAAATCTCTTCAAGTGCCTATCATGTATTTGATAGTTCTTATGTTTCTTGGAAACATCACCTCAGAGGCTGGAGTTATAGTTAATTGAGTGAGGGTTGACATGAAGTTTGAAGAGAAGAACTATCTAACCCATAATATCGAGTTATCAGTGAAGCCGAAAAAGAATGAAGGGAAAAAGGGAAGAATGACTTAGGTAAATGCATTTTGGACCAGGGGAAAAGATCCAAGGGATGAAAATACTATTCCCACCTTCCTAAACCAATGGATACAGGTCGTCTAAGAAGGGTGGAATCAAGGAAAGCAAAGTCCTACAAGATAGGGACAATGGAGATCCAAGAAGTGAAGCATGTGGGATGGAAGGAGAGGAAGGGGAGTGTTTGAAAATCATACACCACTACAGGGAAAAAATGAATGAAATATTCCTTCATCTCATCACATCAAAGGAGGATATTTTAGGAATATAAGAAAGGAAGTTTCATGTTGCTGCCACCGAGAAGAAAGATGTGTGGATAGACATGCAAGACAGAATCATAGCTCGAGGATTCAACCAAGGAAAAATCACCCTGGAGTAATTCATTCAGACAATGGAATGAATGGTTACTCACCTTGAATAACACATGAGCAGGGATCCAGACACACTAGTGGGTACTCTACACTGGGAACTATTTAGAGTGGCTGACACAAATAATCTTAGTCTTGTGTTTAATCTCTTTGTGAGATCTTTTAGCATGTAGTGGTATTATGATTTGTGAACTAAAGTTTTCCACTTTCCCTTAAAGTGGTGTTGTAACAAAAATATATTTTGGATGGATGGATGGAGAGAAATACATTATCCACTTTAACCTTGAGATTCTAAAGTATGTATTCTCTTAGACGGATCGGGGCTTCAGATAGATGCAATTCCAAGAGTTCATATAGGACTATGGATTGGAGATTGTCTATACTCCTAGGAAGAGGAATGTGGAAATAGATAATCTTGGTAGGAATCTAGTTAGTAGTTACTGAAAGAGGCTTTGTATTGGTTGTCCTCATTGTGGTTCTCCTTCATTGATGGAGATGAAGCATCTTATCTTCAATCATTGGTTGTTACCCTTCTACTCTTTAATGAGTTAGAGAGGGATAGTTTGATGATACAAGATATGAGGATTTACATGCTCAGTTGTCCATAGGGAATACCCCTGATGGGAATTTTAATGGTAGGGAGCACAATGTTCTTTTTAGGAGATGTGAAGTTGTAGCAGTGGATGCCTAGAGTGGTGATCTGCATCGTGATATGCTTGTGGGTGTCAAGGAGGACATCAGGGTTGAAAAAACGAGTTGAAGATGTGATTCAATATTGAAATAAAAGATGAAAACTTGTTTGAATCAGTTTCTGGGGTCCTCATCTCACCGTGTGAAGCCCATTTTCTTGGTAGGGGTGGCTCCTTCTCTTTCTTGGGGTACTCGGAAGGAAGTGTCAAGGAATATCGATGGAATTCGTGACGTGTTTACCATGTACATATAGGAGATGAAATACCATCTGATTGATCATTGAGTGACTCACCAATTTGTGCCCACTTCCTAGCTACATAGGAACAAATTTTAGTAGAGGGCTTGGGATGCCTCTATGTGCTAGAGATAGTTCGGCTCTGGGGAGTTTCATCGACGATTGTTTTAGATTATGATGCTCGCTTTACATCCCAGTTGTGGAAGGGATTGTAGGCATTGTTTTTAGAGAATTTGATAGTCATCTAGGAGTATTCGAAGAATACATAGGGCCACCCGATGTTTTGTGCTTGAAGGCGGCAGAGACCTTGGGAGTTCTATGAAAAAGACCATGTCTTCCTTTGGGTCTCACCTCGACTAGGGTTAAAGATATTTTTTTTCAGGAAAGAAATCTATCTTCGAGGTTAATAATACCTCTTTTAGGTACTACGTTGAGTTGGTGAGGTAGCATACTATTCGGATCTACCACATAGTGGGTCCAGGTACACAACGTCTTCCACGTGTCACAGATGAGGAGATCCATGCATAAATCTTTACACATCATAATATAGGATGAGATGGCCAACGTTGTTGGACTGTCTTGGTTTGAGTACCCAATGAAGATTGAGGATCCTTCATGGATGATATTTTCCCTCATTTTGTGTCTAGATGTAGCACAAAATCTTAAGAAGAGCACATGTGAGCGGGAGGTTCAGATTCGAGCTCGGTGCTCTCGCCTTTTGTTCGAGTAAACCTTGAGTGGCTTTTGAGGACTTAAATCCCTAATCTAGGGAGAATGTAACGAATCTTATTTAATCAATCTATTTTTAGAAAATTTTTGAGAAAACATCGAGACCAAGTGCTGAGACGGAATGCAATTCAGAGGCCTGGTTTTTCCTGAATGGTCTGTCGAAAAATGTTATGTTTTTAAATAGCACATGTGAGATGTTTTCATAAAAAAGAAGAATAAATCTTAAACAAGTTCCCAGATTGGAAATTTGAGGGCACCATTGTGTTTTGGATGGTGGGTTTACCCTAGGCATGACATAACATTTGTTGCCACAGGTCATCTATGGAAAGTAGTTTTTGGGACGTGACTGTAAATAAAATAATTAATAAAATTACTTTATTTTGAAAATACTTATAACATGTAAATGGTAACTCATATTCGATATCCGAGAGTACCATTGATCTCATGAGGGTTTTCTTTCCTTAGGTGGAGCCTCAACTTGGCCGGCACTGGTCGAGGGTAAAAGTTAATTTTTGGACTTTTTTAAAGGAGAATAAAATAAACATAAAGAATTTTTTTATTTCCTTTTAACGTTTCGAAGAGTGGCGATGTTGTGATGTAGCGATGGAGAAACCCATTATCCATTCATAAATGAAGAAGTATGGTGACACTATTTAAAAGCAAAATAGTAACACGTTAACATGTTTCCTCCATTAATCAGGGGCAAGGTCCAGTGTTAAAATTCATAATGATGGATAATTTCTATGGAACCTTGGATTTTTTCTATGGAAAGGAGTAGAAACATTCCCATTGGTTAATGCTGAATGATGAATAATTTCAAGGATCAATAAGATAAAAGATCATTAATTCTCTCAAAAAATCACCAATGATGATCGAACCCCGACGTTGACCAATCTAATCCCCAGGTAGGGGTTTTTATTTAAATATTATCTTTCTCCGTTCATGGATTTAAACGGTGAAAGTGGATCAGCCTATGAATAAGTTGGCCCACGGTTTGATAATTCTTGTAGGAGGGTTTGATTTTCAGGGTTTTAATGGGAGTTTATCCTGGTGATTTTTGGTTTACCGTATTAATGACAACGAACCCCGATTGACAGAAAATCGATCGAGGTCCATTTATATTTGTTGATTCATGTCTTTCATCCCTCCATTATTATTTAATCATTGGAATTCATCATTTGGCCTATGAATTGACACTTGGATATCAATCAATCAGTGTACAACCATACCTCAGTGCAACAATCCAACATCACGGATTTGGAATGTACTCGATATGACAGAGGTGTGATGACGATGGTGGTGAATGGATTGAGGTGGCATGGGAGATATCTACACTCAAATGGATTTGAACAAAAATGGATTGTGGTGTGGATCAGAGCCCAAGATAGTGAATATGGCGACCTAAGGATTCGATAACTTCTTCCATATTGAAGAACGGACCAACAGAGCGCGTCTGGTATCCCGCAAGAAGAATCCATTGATGCACTGGTGCCTAGGGACACGCGTTAGAGGCTGTGTGCCTGTGTGGTGGAGGTGACCATTACAACCACCATGGGAAGTAAATATGTACCACCGAATGGTGGATGATAGTGGTCTTCGGTGGACGTGACAGCGAGATGCGTCACATGGACAGAGAGTCACAGTCCTGCTGGACTGCGGTGGAAGGACCCCATGGTGACCCACGAGATGGTTCGCAGATGCGGTGCACATTGTGTCCCCGGTAGAGCAAACCAGCCTACTCTAGTGGGTCGGGTTGGGAAGGCAGATCGGTGCAACAGATTGGGCCCAGCAGACCGGGTCGACTCGGTGGGTCGGGTCGGACCCGTAGGGTTGGTCCATCTGTGTCTGACAAGACCCGGATCCAGCCATCCAATTTTCACTAAAATTCCTATAACATTCAAACTGTAATTATTTTTGATGATCTATCTATGAAATTGTGACCTTCTTGAAGAGGAAGTACTTTTGAGATAGATTTGGGGGGTTTCAGTGGGACTAGAAGGGGATGGTGGATTTCTCTTTGTCTTTCCTATAAGGGATCGATGCAAGATCCCAATCCCATAATAGAGGGAGATAGTAGAGATAGATATCATACCCTTGGGGTTATCAATGAAGGTTCAATGTAGGATTCAATTCCTATCATAGAGAATGAACCATGTTCTGATGTGAGTTAGCTCAGCCCGACTTTCTCAGTGACTCCGCAGGCTAGAGCATGGATCACACCAAGAGGCTCGATCAGTCCTCACTTCTCTTCATGGTCCCTTAGATAGGGTTTGTGGTATGGGTTTGACCAATACTTACATGGGAAATCATCCCCTATCTCTGATGATAATTCCTGTAGGGCCAGGATATCCCTCAGTGATCGTCGGGTGTAAGACCCCTTATCTATGTATCAAGATCTGTTTCTTTCCTTTGTGACTTCACCTAACCAGCATCATTTGGGTAGTTCTAATTATATCCTTTTTGGGTGGGGACCAATTTAAAATAACCTCTTTTGAGGGTCTCTAATGACTTTATAGATCATGGAGTGAGTTATCCCGAAATGAGCATCCCCTGAGTAGAATCTTGTGACTGAAAATTGGTTGTGATATCGAGACTCCTTATCTCAGTGAGACCAGACGTATCAAGTAAACTTCATTTTGTATCAAGACCAGATATTATATAAGATAATTTGGTATAATTTTTCTACGTTCTTGGTGGTGTTTCCTTTATGGTCTTTTATTTTGGGTTTCAAGGTCCTCTACTGAGTATTGAATTACTCACCCCTGCACGGGCATTGAAGGCACGTGTCATGTCTTGTGTAGATGAATGCCACATTGGTGGATTCCTAGGCAGAGCAGCACCAAGACCAGGACCAGATGGTTCCTTGTGAGATCACATGAGACGATGTGTTTCTGGTATCTTCCTACATTTTCTTCAGTAATGTGTTTATAGGTCATAATTTTCAACTGTCTTTATTTTAGTGGGCTTATATCCTGGACCAATTTTACTTTACTAATTTACTTTATTTCATACTCTGTTGTTGTGTTGTAGTGGTATGCATGTGTTTTCTTTACCTAGTGTTTTCACTTTCAAGACTTTGTGGCTTGGAGTCGTGTGCATGTATACAGGTTCTTAAGAAATGCCTCCCATTTGTGGGATATGCCCACTCAGTTTTAGTCGTCGGCCCCTGTCATATTGGAGGCAGTCTTGGGGTAGACAAGAAATAAGCCTAGGGGGATGGGTCATGAAAATTTCGATCCAAGTTATGGTTTTATCAGGATGCTTGGAAACACATTTTTAGTGTTTTAAAATTCTAAAACATGTGTGAAATGGTTGAAAACATAAAAAATAATCTCGTATTGACGAGGAATCATAGGGAATCTATATTTGAATTATTTTCAACATGTGTGGGTAGAAGACACATAAATATGACATTTGGTGTGTTCATAATGACTAAATTAGAAGATTAAAATATATCAAAGTCATTAAAAAAATACATCAAGGTCTAAAAAACGTGAAAATGACCATGGATTATCATGAAATCATAGTATGAAGTCATAGATTTATTTCTGAAATGTAGGAATTAATTCAACATCAATCTGAGTTTTATTTTTCTTGTGATCAATAAAAATGAATTTTTATCATTTTAAAACTCTAAAACATGCATGTAATGTTGAAAACCTAGAATATAATATTATATTGATATAAAATCATAGTTCATATATTATTGTATTTTTCATTTCATGTGTAAATATATTTCGTGCCAATATGAAGTGTGGAGTGGTTTTAATGACTAAATTAGAGGTTCTAAAAGATATCAAAGTCTTTTAAAATTGTGTACCAGGAGGTCAAAACTAAGAAAAATACCTCAACTTATTTTAAAATAATTGAAAAAAACCATTTATTGATTTCTAAAATAGAGGATCTAATTCCCTGTCAATATAAGTTATGATTTTCTTAGGGTGACCGAAAACACATTTTTAGTGTTTTAAAACTCAAAAACATTCATGTAATGGTCAAAACCATAAAAAAACCTTTTATTTTTCTGAAATCATAGTAAAACTATATTTTAATTATTTTTAATTTGTATGAGTATAAAAAACATCAATATAATTTGAAATGTACTTAGAATTACTAAATAAGTAGTTTTAATGATATCAAAGTCTTTATAAACATGCATCAGGGGGGGGACTATGAAAAAAACTGGATATTTCCCTGAAATCATATGAAAATATTCATATATTATTAATTCCATATCAATATAACTTCTAATATTCTTGGGATGATTTAAAACTCATTTTAGTGTTGTAAGACTCTAAAATGTGCATATAATGGTCAAAACCTTGAAAACAACCATTGACTGATTTGAAATCATAGTTCAATGGTCCATGAATTATTTTTGGTGTTTTAGGATCTATGAAATGTTATCTGACATGAAATGTACTTCAAAAGACAAAATAAACAGTTTTAAAATATTTAAAAGTCTTTAAAAACATATTTTATTGTGTCAAAACCAGGAAAATGACCATGGATTGCTTAGAAATCACAGAACAATGATTATTGATTGATTTTTGAAATTTAAATACTAATTTCATTTCAATCCAAGATTTTGTTTCCTCTAGATTAGCAAATAAATTTTTTTAATGTTTTAAAACTCTAAATAAGTATTTAATAGTTAAAACGGGAGAAAAGAATCTTTGATTGACATTAAATCATTAGAAAATTATATTTGAATTATTTTTGATGTTTAAGAGTAGACATTACATTAATCCAACATGTGTCATGCTCAAAATGAATAAATAAGAATTTTTAAAGATACCAAAGTCTATAAAAATGCATGTATAATGAACAAAACCAATAAAACAACTATATATTTTATTGAAACCATATTAAAATGAACAGTAGTTAATTTTTGAAATGTATGAATTCATGAAACCTCAATATGAGTTTCGATTTGATCGAGACAACTAAAAGTATATTTTTGTCTTGTAAAACTCTAAAACATGTGTGTAATTTTTAAAACCTATGAAATGAACTAAGGTTTATGTGAAATCAGAATACAACATTTTTTAATTATTTATGACATTTTTGAATAGATGACATGTCAATCCAACATGCAATGTTCTTAGAATGACTAAATAAATAGTTTTTAAAGATATCAATGTCTTTAAAAACGAGCATAAAATAATCAAAAATATGAAAATAACCTCATATTACAATGAAATTATAAGATACTGACTAATGATTGATTTGATAAATTTTGTAACTAACAACACATCAATTAGAGTTTCAGTTTTTTTAGGATGACTGAAAACCCATTTTTAGTGTTTTAAAACTATAAAACATGCATGTAATGGTCAAAACCATAGAAAATGACATAAAATTTATGTGAAAGGATATTAAAATTTTCATTGAATTATTTTTTTTCATTCTTAAATAGATTTCACATCAATTAAACAAGTGGTGTGCTCAGAATGACTAAATAAGCAATTTTTAAAGATATCAGAGTCATTAAAAACATATGTCACAAGTTCAAAACTAACAAAATGACCTTGGATAGTTATGAAATCATATTAAAATTTCCTATGATTTATTTTTGTAAGGTAGGGAATAAATACACCTCAATTCAAGTTGATGTTTTATTAGGATGAGTGGAAACACATTTTTAATGTTTTTAAATTTTAAAACAAGCATGTAATAGTTAAAACCATAGAAAATGAGCTCTTATTGACATTAAATATTAATAAAACTATATTTAAATTATTTTTTATGTGTGTGAACAAAATACATGTCAATTAATTTTATGGTGTTCTTGTAATGACTAAATATGTATTTTTAATGTTATTTATGTCGTTAAAAATTTGCATAAAGGGTTCAAAAAACAATAAAGCAACATCCTATTTCCATAAAATCATATAGAAGTGACTATATATTGATTCTTTAAATATATAAATAATTCTACATCAATTTTAATTTTGTTTTACTTGGGATGATCAAATTTTATTAGGTTTTTAAAACTCTAAAGCATGTATGTAATAGTCAAATCCTAGAAAATGACCTCAGCATAACATGAAATAATAGGAAAAAGGTATTTGAAATATTTTTTATTTCGGGATAGATGGAATGTTAATATGATGTGTTTTGTTCTTAGAATTACTGAATAAATAGTTTTTATATAGATCAATGTCTTTAAATTTTTTTTTTCAAAGGGTCAAAACCAAGTAAACAACCTTGGGTTTCCCTGAAATCATAGGATAGAGACCTATGAATTATTTTTTAATTAATAAATGGAACCACATAAATCAGAGTTATGGTTTTCTTAGGATGACTGAAAACACATTTTTAGTGTTTTATAACTCTAAAACATGTGTCTAATGTTAAAAACCATAGAATAAAAGATAAAATTTATTTGAAATCATAAGAAAATAATATTTGATTTTTTCGATCTATAAGAGTATGTGTAACATCAATATGAAATGCAGTGTAACGTCCGCAACCTCGAAGCCACTCAGCCAATGCTCCGAGCCAGGTCACGACATGACATGTAACGTGCCTCCCCATATGCCAGAGGTTTCCGACTAGTGACGAGGGTCTAGTAAGTCTTGTGGGGATATTATACACTCATTACGAGAATAATAAACAATATAAACCAAAAAAATAGCATAATAACATTCAAATAACTAATGAACATGAACAATCAAATTTCTCCCATAACTGGGTACAAACAAAAATCAAAAAATAAATATTTCAAGTCATACTAAAGACTTTCAAATGAAAAAACTCAAAATAAAGATAAATAAATGAATCCCAAAAATGTCCCTAACTCCATGCCCAGAACCTCATCCTTGAACATCCCAAGCCTAAATCATCTCCCAAGAATAGGTCCATGTCCATTTTCCTGACCTGCAAGAATGAAATCTGGTCAGGTACCCAACAACTCCTCAGCAGGGTGTGAGTAAAACTCAGTAGGTCACCACCAACGATGTCTAAAAAATATCTAGTCTAAAATATAGTGCATGAAAATATTAAATAAATAATAAATATACAAAAGAAAACTCGTGACCCGTTAGTAAATAATATTTACTTTAACCACTAGTAACCATCATACCATTTTAATCCTTTTCATAATCTTCTTCACTTAATTTTATGTCAAAATGTGTTCCATGGGTTAGTCATTTACATCATTCACATAAGGGTTTTAGGCATTCATCACTATGCATAAGGGAATGATTCAAGTCCTTATCTCTCAAGAGATAATCACATCATAGAAAACACATTATCCTCACCTCGAAGTATCAGTCTTGGTGGAATGTATCCATTAGGATAATAGAGCGTTTTCCCCTTCCCTAGTGGGGTGGAGTTTAGAGCCTCAGTCTAACTTGACCCATGGGCATAGAACCTTAATCAATACCCCACACAACCAAGCCATGTGAATATTATTATAAATAAATTCATCACACATACCATACACAAACCATTCACAACCAATACACATAACAATCACAATCCAAAATGATTGACATGGGAATTAATATCATTATATAACCCAATAACACATTTACCATTTACATTACATATCCCATTTAGCTTGAATTCTAAGTCTCATGGACAAACCCATTTGGCCAATTTAATAATTATCTTATTAAACCATTTATCATATTCATCAATTCCCTTAATAAATCCCATTTAACTTATTTATCAATTCACAATCCATTTTAAATTTACTATATTTATCATTTCATATGTACTATCCTTCTTATCCACATTGATATATTTCATAATCAATTTGACACATCACCACTTTATAAAAAATTAACTCATTGTCATGATTTTCCAAAACCCCCCTTAGTCCATTATCAAAACTAGTCACAACTACAAATATTCCATTTTCATTTCAATTTAATATATTAACATGTTCAACATGTGCTTTATGTTATGACACATCAATTACACACATTACTTTTCTCATTACTAGGTTCGGGAAAGTCAGTACACCCTATTGGGGGGGCCTAAAATGTTATATTCAACTTCAATGCATCCCATGGGGATCATGAGGGGTTCAATTCATCATTTAGACACCCGTTTTAGCAAATATCACTAATGGAATCAAATTCAAAATAATGGGTAACCAATAATGAATTCAAGCATGCACAAATCAACACAATGACTATAGGATATAACTTAGAGACACCCTACCTAGAGTCTTTTGATGAACACACTCTTAATTTTAGCCTTAGACCTGGGTTCAAATTCCCCTTGAAGCCTCATTCTATATTCCACTATAAAAATATGTTTTTAGGGATTTAGAATAATATGTGAGGAACTACAGGCACTAATATAAAAAAAGGAAGAAAGATAAGGATTAGAAATACATGGAGATTCAATTCGCAACCAACACCACTTCAAATTGCCATGAATCAAAGTAAAAACACCTTTGGTAAGATTGGGTAATGCATTTTCTTCACTAGGGTTTCAAGGACGAATAATGATGGATAAATCAGGTGAAAAACTTAAAATCCAAAGTGGGGAAACTTAGAAATTCATAAATTTAATGAGTAAAATGTTTTGGACGCATGGTTTACTTAACCATTCACCAACCGTGTTCCAGTCACTATCTCTAATGAAATAAGGTGAACGGTTACCAGGGGAACCCAGAACGGTTTAGAAAAACATGCACCGACTATGTAGAATTCTTCTATTTAAGGTATCACTATTTTCATAGGAAGGACTCATAGTTTATTTAAATGTGCACCAACAGTGGGCCTTGCACAGGTTGACTCGATTTTCCTTCCATTCATGTCTTGAACCCCCATAACACCCTTGAGGCCCCCCATACTTCTATGAAATAGTTTATTAACCAAAAAAATATATTGATACCAAAATTTAAACAAGGACATACCTCCATGAAATTTGGGATCTTATAAAATAATAACTTTATAACAGCTCATCCTCGAGCCACATTCTCAATCAGCACTATTCATATTAATCAAATAGATTAGGCCACTAGGCATTCATATCCAATTACCACTCCCATGTTTCTTCATATACATTACAATGTTTCAATAAAATTCAAACCAAAGGTGCAATGTTTCCCCACATGATCTTCTCTCAATGTTCCACAACATGAACCATATTCTCCTAAAAGGAAGCATCAACCTCAAGATCAACATCATCAACATCAATTACAAGAGAAGGTTTATAGAGATTGTATCAAATATGTGACACATGAAAAACATTTTGCATTCCACTGTACCCATATGGATGATATAGTCAGAACACCACCGGTCAAATCCTCTCCATGGTCTCAAACGTCCCCACATACCTAGGCACCATCTTTCCCTTCTTTAAAATTTGATGGTGACCCAACCATGGAGACACCTGAAGTAACACAATATCACAAACCATAATCTCAAGAGGCCAATGATGTTAATCTAAATTTGACTTCTACCTTATCTGAGTTGTTTCCATATGTTTCTGAAGCAACTAAACTTTTTATGACAACTAATGAATGAGAATCGGTTCCCGCAACACTAATTCCCTAACTTCTAGCTAAAATTACATAGATCTACATGGCCTACCATAGAGTAAATCAAATGGTTCCATTAGAATAATATATTAAAAAATGTTGTTGTAGGTAAATTCAATAAGTGAAAAGTGTTTTTCCATGAACTACAAAAATCTTGGACATAGGCCCTCAACATGTCTTTTAAAACCTAAATCATATGCTCTTACTACCTTTCTGTATGTGGGTGTAAATCTGTACTAAAAAATTTCTCAACTTCAAGTACTTTCTATAATCCCTAGCTGAAGCACGATGAAAAATGTGAATCATGATCTAAAACTATATTTCTTTGTACTCTTTGTAATCACACAATCTCTTGAACATATAACACAACTAAATAATCAACAGTGATAGTCTCTCAAATCATAAATAAATGAGCCACCATAGTGAACCGATCCACAACCACTCAGATCACACAATTATTATGAGGATTCCACAGAAGAGCCACTAAAAAATCTATTGTTAAATCATCCCAATTCCATTCCTCAATGGGAAATGGATTTAACAAACCACTAGGGCGCTGATTCTCATCCTTCACTTACTGATAGGTAAGGCATCACGCCAAAAAACCTACAACCTCTTTCTTCATTTCCAGCCACCAGTACTACCTACAAAGATCACAATACATCTTCGTCAAACCAGGGTGCATAGACCACCTTGAGGAATAAAACTCATACATTATATCTTCACATGTACTCATTGGAACAACAATGTAGTCATGAACATACATGATCTTTTCTTCCCATACCGAACACCCAAAAGGTGACTCCCCACCTTTAATGATTTCCCTCAAACCCGAACAATCTAGATCCTCATGCTGACCCTCCTTGACCTAGATAAAAAGTGTGGACTCAAGTTTGATGGAAATAAGGGTAATCTTACCAATAATATATTATACATCTAGATTCATATCAATGAACAATGTAATCATCTTCCACCTGAATATGGACTCTTGAACTTCCTGACTTTGAGTTTTCCAACTCAGGGCATCTGCAACACTATTTCCATTTCCATATGTGTAACCTCGCTCAAAATAAAATAATTCATGTAATCCACCCATATCTATTATATAATATTTAAATAACACTGATATAATATGTACTTAAGACTTTTATGATCGATAGACACTATGAATTGTTCTCCCAATAAGTAGAACCTCCAATACTTCAAATTATACACCACAACGACCAACTCGAGATCATGAGTGGGGTAATTTTGTTCCTGAGGCATCAAGTAACTTTACCCATATTCTAAAACCCAGTCATCCTCCATCAACAATACCCTATTTCCAACACTGAATGCATCATATAATAATGTGTACCTCTTACTTAACTTGGGTAAGATCAGGATCAGTGCAGTCGTCAGTCACTTCTTCAACTCTTGAAAAGAATTCTCGCATGACCCAGACCACTCAACCATAACTCTTTTTTTGTTATGATCAATAGTGTAACATCCAAATGGGATAAACCTATAATTAAACTTCAATAACAACATTAAATTTCTAGAAAAATCCAAACATCATAAACATTCTCGGGCTACCCACAAGACGCAACAACCGAAACTTTATTCAGATCCATTGACACACCTTCCTCAGAGATGATGTGACCCAAGAAATTAACTTTATAAATATAGAATTAAAAATTGGATATCTTGGTGTATAGCCTTTGATCTAGAAATGTACTCATAATGATGTCAATATGTTTTTCGTGATCATCGTGAGTCCTCAAGTACACCAAGATTTCATCGACAAAAACAACTACAAACTGATCAATATAGGAGTGAAAGATTAGATTACTCAAATCCATAAACACTTTAGGGAAATTGGTAATACTAAATGGTATCACCATAAAGTCATAAAAACATTACCTTCTCCCTAGGGTAGTCTATGGTACATTATAAGGCCTCACCCTCAGTTGGTGATATCCCAATATTAAATGAATTTTTGAAAACACTGATGCACTTATCAACTGGTTGAAGAGATCCTCAATTCTTGAAAGAGGGTATCAGTTCTTAACTATCATCTGATTAAACATTATATAGTTGACACACAACTATAATGACCCATTATAATTCTTGGAAAAAAACATTGGTGATCCCCAAGGTGATGTACTAGGATGAATAAAACCTTTATTTTCCAATTCCCCCAACTATGTTTTAATAAAATAGAGTTCTTCTTGTGCCATATTATATAGAGAAACCGAGACTCGTTCTACTCTCAGCAGAAACTCTACTGTGAAATAATCATATCTCATAAGAGGAATCCCCAATAATTCCTCAGGAAACAAATCCATAAAATAATCTACCACAATAGGAAAGACATGATGTTCTACTCCTCCATCATTAAGAAGAATATAAGCTACTTGGGCTTCGAGTTCACACAAAATTTGAAATAATGTCCATGCACAACCATCTCAAACATACCCCTCACCATTAGGGACATATGTGTTCCCTTTAAGTTATGTGAACATTACTTGATGATGGTATTAGTAAATATGGTCCTAGTGAATTACCATCCAATCCATTCCCAAAATTAGGTCAAAACTAACATCTCGATGAAAAACAGGTCCAAAAGGAAACAATACCCACCAACCTCGAGAGCACAACCCTTACATTATCTGCTACATTCTTCTAAAACCCCATGTGGTGTGTCAATCTACATAAACCCATACACACGTTACATTTCTAGGACCAATAAAACTACTAACTGAGTAGAGATAAAAGAATGTGTGACACCTGTGTCAAATTAAGCTCTATAAAGTGTGGAAGCTACAAGAAGCGTACCTCAGACAATGGATTTTCTAGCCTCTCCACATATAGGTGTAGAATGAACTATGTTAAGGTTACCCACCCCTCTACCATGGGCTCCAACCTAAGTACCTAGAACTACACTTCAGAAACGTTATGAACGATCTCACCCCAATGTACAACATCTACCACACATACTGGAACAGCCCCGTGGAGCTCTATCTACCTGCCTAATATGGGGTTACAAACCCCCTTACTTTTCTTGAAACCTACCTCAGACTTCCATCCTTTACCGAATATCTAGGGTTTATACAGAACCATGTGTCCCAACCTTCTGTACGACTATCACTCAACTAGTGGTTGTGGAAACTAACCGCATATGTGTCATATCTTGTGACATATGTTACAAAACACCTAATCACCACCCTTAGAAAATTTACATATCTTTTGACTACTATTATAACTTTCACTCTAATGGAAACCCCCAAAACGTTGTTTCATACCCTCAAAAGCCGCACCACTCATCCTCCCAGCTTCCACCACAAGTCCACTACCTGCAGCCCCCTTCACGTTCCATTCTGAGATAAGGTCCAAATCTAAAAACTTTAAAAAGCCTCTTAAAACAAAATATATTCACCAATGACCTAATCTAGTGTCTGATTCCATCCTGGAATCATTTTCCATACCTGCATCATATCCCACCCATGTTGGAACAAAGCAGCGCATGTTAGGAAAATAGTTAGCATAGTCCACCAATGACACATCCCCTTGATCCAAACTCAAGAAAACAATATCCTTCTCCTTCCTCAAGGTTTTTGGATAGAATTTTTCTAGAAACATTTCTTGTAAATAATTTCTTATCATTTCTTCTGCCTGATCTGTCTAAACCATGGTGTCCGACCGACACCTTTCCAGACCTCACAAAATATAGGCCTCTAAATTAACTCACTTATTAGGTAGAGTCTCCAAATGGTCAAGAATCATATGGATGAGATCTATACATAAATATTATTCCAATGTACCACCCTCTCTAGTTAAGATCGGAGGGTTCTTCAGATGAAACTCTCTAGTCATATCGAACATACTCAGTACGACCCGCCCTGGGTCTCGTTCCATCATCTTCATAAAGTGGTAAAAGTTATCACAAAACAACTCCTCTCTATTACCCTGAATCATTAGGTATTCATGCTACACTATTAGGGGAGAATTCTCATAAACATCCTCTTATCTTCCTTTCATCAGATGTACTTGCGGTGGAATTTCTCTACAATGACTAACACAAACTTTATAATACATAACATCAAGATTTCATAGTTCATATAAAAGAAGGATCTATACTAGTCATAAACAACCCATTTGTATACAATATCCCAAAGGTCATCATCACATCCCACACACTACCCTTGACCATACAAACCATGGATCATGTCTAACATGGGGTAACCCAAATTACATGGTTTCAAGTATTACTTTAGATGCCAAAACAAAATGATTTCCACACTCACAACACAAATTGTTCCTCCTAGGAACATTTCCCATTTCAAAACATATTATGGAAAAAAATTTAAACTCAATAAAGACTCCTTAATTAAGAAAAATTATTTAACTATTATTCAACATTTTTACACATTTTCGCCATTTGCATCATTTTATTAAAAACCATTTTCCTCAAGTTCCATGGATATAAAAATGATTATACATTTCATACCTAACACACCCATCCTATATGTTCCTATCATGAAACATGCCTCTTAAATACCTAGGTTCCTATAATGATGCATGAATGAACAACCTTATGACCTCACAACCTTGAGAAAAATATCATAAATAGTCATATGAAAAAGAAAGTGCATCCCCCAATAGAGAAATATCATTAAATATAAAAACACGCCTTAAGAACAATGATTCTCACCCTAGCCACATTGGTTTTCCCTCATACATGGGTTAGATACTCCAAAGAACAAGTTCATTTTCAAGGGCCAACACATCCTTTTCTCCTTTCTATCATCAAAAATAGTAAGACCGCAAAAAATAACTGTTTTGATGCAACTTTGTAATGTCCACGACCCCAAAGGCACTAAACTGGTGCTCTAAGATAGGCCACCACATGACCTCAATCTTGACTCCTCGTATTCCAGAGGTTTTAGACTGGTAGTGAGGGTCTAGTAAGTCACATGGGGAGACTATAACCTCATTACGAAAGTAATCCATAGGTGAAAAATAAATAAATAGAATGATTTTTTTTTGAAATAACCAAGGAACATTCGCAATCGAACATCTCCCAAAACTGGTTACAAAACACAAACCAAAAATAAATATTACATTTAATGGTAAAAAATGTCAAGTAAAAAACCCAAAATAATGATAAATAGAAAAATCACCAAAACTACATTGACTCCATGTCTGGAGCCTCATCCATGCACATCCCAAGCCTATTTCAACTCCCAAGCACATGGACTTTGCCCTTATTCTAACCCACAAGAATGAAATCTGTGCGGGTGCCCAATAACGCTCGAGATGGGTGTTTGTAAAACACTATAGGAAACTAGGAAAAGTGTCTAGAAAATATCCAGTCTAATAGATAGTGATTTAAAATACTTAGTAAATTAAAAATGAACAAAAGACAACTCAGGTGACGTTAGTAAAAAATCTTTACTTTAAAAAATAATAACCTTAGTACCATTTTCATTATTTACATCATCTTCTTCACTTAATTCATTGTCAATATGTGTTCCATGGGTTAGGAATTTACATCATTCACATATGGGATTAAGGAATTCATCACTATGCATAAAGGAATGATTCAATTCCCTATCTCACTAGGGATAATCACATCAAAACAAACACATTATCCTCACCACGAAGCCTCAGTCCGGGTGGAATGAAACCATTAGTGGAATAGATCTTTCTACCCTTCCCAAACCTGTTCATTGTGGGGTGGAGTTTAGAGCCTCAGATTAACTTGTCCCATGGGAATATAACATCACTCAACACACCACACTAAAAATCCATTCTCACTTACTTATATATACATTTATCACACCTACCATACAGAAACAATTGACAACCAATAAACATAAAAATCAAAATCCATAACAATAAAAATGGTAATTAATATCATTCCATAACCCTTAACAAATTTTCCTTTTAAATTGCATAGCCCATTTACCCCAAATTCCCATTCTCATGCACCAACCCCTTCGGCCCATTAAATAACTTTGTTATCAACCCATTTATCATAATCATAAATTCTCTTACGAAAACAAATTTAACATATTTAAAAATTATAAATTAAAAGGCCATTACCAATTTACTATACTCATAATTTTCTATGTACTATCCTTCTCGGGAAGTTCAACATATTTCTCAAGCCATTTGAAAAATCCCCGCCTTATAAAAAATTATCCTATTATCATACTATGCCAAACAAACCAATTACCATTATCAAAACTAAAAAAAACTACCAATATTCCATTTACAATTAAACTAAACCTATTAACATATTCAACAAGGGATATATGTTATTACACATCAATTCCATACTTGACTTTTTCCAATTCTTAGGTTCGAGAATGTTGGTGCACCCCATGGGTGGACCTAAAACATTCTATTCAACCTCGATGCATCCCATGTAGATCATGAGGGGTTCAATTCATCATTTAGACACCCATTTTACTAAATATCACCATATGAATCAAAATCACAACAAAATATAACCAAAAACACAACCAAGAATTCCCAAAACAACATAATGACTATGGTAAATAACTTGTAGACCACCTACATCAAATCTGTTGATGAACACAATCTTAATCGTAGAATTAGATACAGATTCAAACACCCCTTAAATCCTAAAAGTAGATTCCATTAAAAAAAGTGGGTTTAAGGGTTTTGTAAGATTATGGGAGGAACTAGAATCCCTATTATAGAAAAAATAATCAAGAGGATGATTAGACCTACCCAGAGATTCCATCTGAAACCACTGGCACTCGAAAAAGACATGAATCGAAGGAGAAGAACCCTAGGGAAAATTGGGTCATCAATGTTCATCAATAGGGTATCAATGAGTAAGAATAAGGGAAAAAGAATTTGAACACCTTAAAATATCATGGGGGAAACATGGAAATTCCCAATTTTAATGAGGCACACGGCTTGGCCACACAGTTTACTTAACCATGAACCAACCATGCACCAGCCATTGTCCATAAGAAAATAAGCCACATGATTACATGAGGAGCACCACATAGTTTGGAAAACTGTGTGCCAACCGTTTTTAATTCCTCTATTTAATGATTCATGATTTTCTTGGGAAGGATGCATGGTTTACTTAACAGTGCACCAACCATGAACCTTGCACAAGTTGCCTAAGTTTTCCATCATTTCATGTCTCTAACCCTTAGAACATAACCTAGGAACCTCATACATCTAATAAAAAATTACATAACCAAAAAAAGAGATTGAAATAAAATTTAAACCATGTAATACCTCCACGATGTCAGAGATCTTACATGAAGTGTTCCTAGAATGATTGAATAAGCAGTTTAGCAGATATCAAAGTCATTAAATACTTGTTTTAGGGGGTCAAAACCAATAAAATGACCTCAAATTATGATGAAATTATAGAAAACTGACCATTGAATCATTTTTGAAATATCGAAAATGATTACACATATTTGTTTTTCTCTAGATGATTGAAAACACGCTTTTAGTGTTTTAAACTGAAATTTTTTTGTGTAACATTAATGTCCTTGAAAATGAACATGAATTGGAATTAAATCATAAGATGAAACTATTTTTAATATTTTTAATATGTTAAAATATATGGTATCTAAATTAGATGTCATTTATTTTTAGATTTACTGAAAAAACAGTTTTAGATTAAAAAATTATTATAAACAAGTCATATGATGAAAAAAATACCATAGACTATCTGTTTATTGTACTAAATTTTACTTTAAATAATATAGTGGGATCTAATTATTAGTTCTTGGTTATTGTTTTACTATACTAACTTTTAATTTTAATTCATTTGATTTTAAGTTATGATATAATGGTTTTGGATCATGGAAAATGATTCAAACAGGTTAGTTGTGAGATTATTTAATTATTTATGGTTTTGATATATATTGAATTTCTGAATTATGGTCGATTTTTATTTTTGTTTTTTAAATACTAGATAGAATGATATGTTAATTAAATTATATATATATATATATATAATTATCTATAAATACAACCATATCATTGTAACTAGATAGACACTACATGCCCTTAAGGACCACTTTGGATGTTCGCTAATGTGACTGTCTGTAATACTGATTGAACGTGATGAAATAAAAATAAGTTCAAAAAAATGATTCATCCTAAGATATTTTAGATGGATATTATATAAAGTTTGGTGAAGGTGGACCCATAGTTTTTATAGTAATAGAAAAATAAACTCCAAAAAAAGATGATAGTTGAGCAGGAATAAGAATTAAAATTATCCATCACTTATAGGAGTTGTCATAAGTTTGAGTATTATATTACTATTTTTTTTATTTTTCACCATAACATATTTTTCCATATATATAATCAATTTCCTTAATCCATACATCCTAAATTAGTTCTTACCAAGGTTCTCCCAATAATAAAATATTTACATAAATATGTGATTTATAGATGTAATAAATGGAACTAAAATTCCCCAAATACCATTAATGAACAGTTTCAATAAAATAAATATTTATTTAAATAAAAAATTCAAATAGTAATTTTATATACCATTAATATATTTATATATATATATATGAATGTGATTCTTAAAAATCCCATATTTAATAAATTTCATGAATTACAAGGCCATTTCATTGATACAAACGAACTTGTACTTTAATTTGATTAGTATTGAACATATTAAAACTATGGTCATTTAATGTGGATAAATGTATGTAAATTTAGAAAATTTTATCACTTATAGATGATGGTATGAAATGTTGTAACTTATAACCACATTGATAAGAATCTGAATCCATGATATATATGACCAAAGACATAGTGACATGTTGGTGTGGAAGACCTCATACATTTTTGTCAATACAAATGGATAAATACTTAGAGTCAAAAATAATTTCATTAAAATATATTCAATATAGAATAAATTGAGCCTAAAACCTCTATAATTTTTTTAAACATATTAAGTTTGAACATCCTTCATCTTGTAGATCTTTTCAGATAAATGACTTCTTTACTTATAAATTTGATACGAATCACCTTGCACTTACATTGCCATGATATGAAGGACATTTCTTCTTACAGTTATTCACATGGATAACCTGAGAAAATGTTGAATATCATTATTGAAGACCTTATAATAATTCATATGAATCACATATATTTATTCAAATTGAGTGCATTGAAGTATTTTCAAATTTCTCCTTAACATAAAAAATGAACTATATTGATGGCTTTAGGATCTTCTATAAGGATCAACATGTTTTTTTAGAGAATCCTAAAAATGATTAATTAAGTTAAAATAATGATGATTAAGCCTATAATTTATCCCAATAGAAATATTTATTTTATAATTTAATTATTATTAGATATATCAAATGGATGTTAAAATTCAATTTTTTTAATAGTAATTTATTTTTATATTTTTGTATGATGTAACCTAACATTTACCCAATATAAATCTATATTATGAATTTTTTTATTATATATATATATATCAAATGGACGTAAAAATCAATTTTCATAATGTTAATTTACTTGAGGATTTCTATATGATACATCTTAAGTGTTTTGTGGATCCATAAATTGGTGAAAAGTTATGAAAATTTTAACGATACAATTTTTCAAATATAGAGAGCATATACTGATGTAGTTCTTAAATAATTTATGATAAATAATTTCAAAAAGTTATTTATATAATTATTACATGTAAAGAGTCTTGTTAAAAATCAAATTTTTTTATTTAAGAGTGGGAATAAATTAATAAAGTTTTCCATGATAAGAATGTAAATTATAGTATGTTTTTTATGTTGTGTACCTGTCATCATGTATATTATTATTTGAATATAATGATTAAATACAAATATAATCTCAGTAAAAATAATGGGTATATCATTAATAACATCCTAATGTACATGAGAATAATGAAGGATGCGACTTTAATCTATATAAGAGATGAAGAGCGTGTTGTAATGGATTACATAGATAACAGTTTGTAGGAAAAAATAACTTAAAGATATATTATATATCTGTATTATTACTAAATAGAGGTGATGTCTACTAAAATAATTCTAAGAAACCAACAATAGTGTAAGAGATCAGACTTTTATATAATGAATTCTCCTTCTGATTAAACATGTGTCATATTTAGTAATATTTTATAGTATAAAACACATTCACCAAAAAACAATTTTTTTTAATATATTAATTTATATAATTATATTTAATTGAAAAAAATAAGAAATATGAATCATATTAAAATTAAATATACATGTTAAATATGTTAAAATAAATGTCTGAAATAATGAAAGCATGGCTGTATTTTTCATAAAATATTTATTTTTTATTTTAATTAAAATTTATTTAATGATAATTTTATGGATTTTAAAAAAAATATATTTTAATAAAATGTTTTTATAAAAAACCATTTATTTTTATATAAATGATCTTATAATTTTATAAAACCATACATAATTTTTCTAAGGGTTTGAAATTTGGTTGTTCCATAAAATTTAATATTTTTCAATAAATAGGGATTTTATTTAGAAATTAAATTTCTCATATTTAGAAAATAATTTTGATAAATTGAATGTTATTTTTGGAATAAGAATTCTGAATTTAGCTTAGGGTGAATTTTTTGTATTTTTTTGAAAGCAATTTGTTGTTGCGAATAGTAAAAAATATTGTTTTTACAAACACTTTAAATTTTATGACATCATCATGAAATAATGATGAATTAAAAATTAATGAAACATTTTTCTAAACCTAAAATAAATCTAAGGAGGAGAATAATTCATTTAAAATTATTAAATTGAATTTCTAAACCTATATATAAAATTTTGGTACCTATGGTATATGTTATTTTAATAAAAAAAATATTTTCGATCCTTTTGCTTTAATTAAGTTTTCACAAGATCCCATTTTGTTTTTTATTGAAATAAAAATCAAATAAAATTCCATTTTATAATCATAATCCAATAAATTTCATATTATTTATGGTCTTTTACCTTAATGATAAAATAATAAATATTTTATTCTAAAACACCTATCTTTCCCCCTTATAAATACTACCCTTTACATCCTCATCTCACCTCATGCCTTAATCTTCATATATTAGCCAGAAATTGTAAAAATACTTCACTAAAATTCTTATACATGTCCTAGAGGGTTTGGTCTCATCAAAATACCACCCTTTAAAGGAATAATCTAATTAGAAAAGGAGTCAAACCAAGAAGTAAAGTAAGAACTCTTAATCACTTTCTCATTTTTATTCCATTAATTTTTTTTCTTCTACATCCCCAAAATATATTATAATCATCCCAATAGAATTAAATAAGAGTAATTTTTATACTAAAATTTTATAATTTTGGTGTAATAACCATTATCTACCTCCCTCCCATCTATTCTAAAATGAAAACAATGTCTGTATTATGATTGGTTTACCACCTCCATGGATGACATATTTTATTTTTCATCACAAAAATATATAGATTGATTTAAAAATGGATTAAATAAATAAATATAATATATATGAAATGATTAGGATTTCAGAAAGATAAATTTTACACCATATTAATGATATTAATAATAAATTAATATAGTGATTTTAACTAACCAAAATGAGCACACTGAGTCGTATTTCATAATTTGAATCTATTTTTGAAAATCTATTAAGTTGTATAAATTTTTTACTACTATAAGGATAAATACTATATTACTCTACAATTCAGAATATTATGGGACTATTTGATAATACCTTTGACCATGTTCAATATATCAAAGAATTTTTGGAGAAATTGATCGAACAATCCCAGGTGGACAATGAGGGAAAAAAATATAAAATAAATGAATGAAATATGATAATAAATGTACATTATTAAATTAAATATAAATGGATTTTTTATTATAGTATTTAAATATCATAATTTGGTTATTTAGGATATTATACACATGTATAAAGAAATCCCAAACATAAGCTAAGGGAACTGTCAGGCCATCCTCTTTTCCATTGGGTTATGGATTCTCTCTCTCTACCTCACTTTCATTATATATATTTCTCATTAACTTATTTTATATTATGCATATTTGTGTCTGAAATATATATGTGGTTTATTTTCCAATTCTTTTTTGGATTTAATCATTTTTTATAATTTATTTCTCAATATTTTTTTTAAAAACCTATTTAAATGGATCTTTCTTATTGATTATTCATTTTCATGTGTCCATATTTTAATGTTATTCCCTTACATAACATACAAAAATAACTATTTTATGGAAAACCATTATGGTTTATTGTTAATTTAAAAAACTACCATGAACTCACCTTATTCAGAGGTTCTTTTCTCACCCCTTAAAATATTGTTTAAAAGGTTTAATTTTATACCCACTTCTCAACCCATTTCTTATGAATTATATTCAGTTTAACTTCATATTTAAGACCTATTGACCTTTATTCAAATATGAACAAAAAAAATCAATTCCTTATTATTTAGGGAATAATTATGATATATCCTTTGGTTATGTTTTGAGATAATATTATGTAACCCACACCATTTCATGGGTTTTTATTATGATTATTACTCATGTATGAATTATTTAAATATCACACATAAGAATATGTTGGAACCAAGGAAGTTCTTTGCTGGAAATAAATTTTGGTTTGTGTTTGTTTTCAATCCTCGCATAAAAGATCAAGGAGTTTTCCAAGAAAGAGAACCTACAATTTGAGCTGACAACAGTATTAAAGGTGACGTCGTTTCCTAGTGTTTTCCAAATTTTTGGGGTCCAAAATTTAGAGGATATATTTTAATGTGAAAATTATTTTTTCATGAAGGCCTTATGAAATTATTGAAAAGGCATGAGTTTCTTGTAGAAGGTCTTTGTGAGTTGTGTTTTCCTAAGGATTAAATAATTCTGATGGTGTGCTCTTCGATTACGATTGGAATCGCGAATACAGATATTGTTCTCCGCGATTATGAGAATTAGAGTTTCACGGTCGTTGATGGAAAGCTACAAGATTATGGTGAGTGTCACAAAGGATTTTGAGGGAAATATCTGTGATTACAATATGCATTGCAAACTAAAAATTTCCATGGTTCTTTAGGAAAGGTGGTGCACTATGAACATGTTTTTTAGGGATCCAAAAAATACACTGGAGGTAGTGGTGCTTCACCAATGGATGAGCCTATAAATATGAGTATACGCCCAATTCATTAATAAGATATTTTTTCAAGGATAATCTAGAAATGCTGTGATTTCACAAAGTCAAGGGAGATTCACAAATCTGTCTTTCCTGGCAAGAATGATCTTCACAAAAAGAATATAAGTCTTGAATGATGTTAAATGATTTTGTTTAAAGGGAACTTCATGATAATGGGATTTTCCATGTTAAATCAGTGAGATCTGCGAAGATAGTTATTTCTGTGAATGAAAGTGAGCTTCGCAAATACAATTAGTTCTGCAAAGTAAAGTGATATTTGCAAATCCAGTTTGTTCCGTGAAGGAAAGGGTGCATTGATAAGGATTGAGATTCATGAAAAAGCTCTGAAAAATGAAATATTGATTATTACGTTTAAGTGGATAGGGATTTCTGAGTTCATAAAATCATGTCTATGGTGCAAGAAGAGTCACGTGCTGGATAGATAAAAAGAATTCAATGCCAATATGTCGAAGATACCTTCAAGTCCGTAAACTGAGTAAGACTTATCCCAAGGAAGTGATCTAGGGGGAGTCGATAGAAGTGTTCTAAGGGACCTAGTGAGCTATCCCTGAATTCTTGTAAAGTCAGTGTGCATGAAACATAGTCACTGTTTCTGAAAATTTTTACTTCACAAATAGTTAAGATTGGTGGACTTCAGTATGACCAACACACAGTCGACGTATGCTCCTTGAACGTAGACCTTAGTGGTGAACCAAATAAAATTTTAGTTTTTCGTCCCATTTCATGTGAATGTTTGATTACTGATCATATCCATCATACATATTTAATGAGTTCCTACCAATGCGGGAACAAGATCCATCACTTTGATAGAAAAAGTTGACACCCTGATTCACCCCTCCCCTTTCATGGTGTCCCGGGGTCCTACAATATATAAATATTATGATGTTATTGGTGGTAACAGAATTATAAAAACCCCAATGCATTTGGTAATATTTTTATCTCATGAGACACTATGTATGATGCATGATAAATAATCCTATAATATAATATTAAGTTTTCTTTGTAGTGAGCCTTGACTTATTCTTATGATGTCATGTTTTATGTTGTTTCCACATTATTTTGATGCTATGATCCTATGATATCTATTTATTTATACCATAATTCTAATTAACTCACACAAATAATTATTTATTAATAGAAAGTCATGAGGTTGAGGATTAACAGGATAGAGAGTAAACTATGAGCATCTAAAATAATGCAGACGATGTGTGTGCCCCATGAACAATTTCCATCCCTTCGAAAGGGATAAAACAAAATATAGAAAATGAAGTGTAATCTACAGCATGAGGGGCATTATATTCTATAAAATCCGCTAAATTATTTCCCTCATGCTGAGTTTGGAGGATATTGATGTGGTTGTTAATTAGCCTTCTGCTTTTAGAACTAAATAGTAGATGGTCTAAGGAGTATAGATAATGACATGTATATCTTTAAAGAGGATATCTGAGTTGATTTCATCAGCATCTATGAATATATTTGTTTTCTACAGATCTCAAGACCCATGAGCAATGCTAACAGTTTCTCTTAAATAGAGTCATCGTTTCCAGGAGAAGTAGTGAAGGTCAATATAACTAACCCCAGAGTATCAGACACTAAGACTCTACCTCATATGTTCCCTATTCTTCTAGATCCTTCTATATTTAGTTTATACCAATACATATGTTGTTTCAATCAAATCCATTGACCCTGCTATAATAAAGATGATGAGAACGGAATACCATATTTTGAGATAAAACATAATTAGGGGGAATCTCAAATTTTTTTAATGAAAGTGAATGATTTATGATCAGGAAAATGATTTTGGAGATAAGGTCTAGTATAGAGTAAGATATTCCTTCATATCTGACTTTATTTCTAGCTTTCCACAAACACCAACACCCTGAGGAGAAGATTACCACCCTCTAATTATTCTCCGCATCATTACCCTCCATACCATGAAACTAGTTGATGAAGAAATAGACACCCAACAACTCCTGATAGTATCCAGTGAACTATCTAAATTTATACCACACTGCACATTCCCGATAAGTATAAAAAAAAACTTCATGGGATACTCTTCCTGAGGAATTCCATAGAAGGTACAAAAGAAAACTAATTTTAGGATGGATCTCATTGCACCACAACATATCTCCCCACTTATCAATCCCAGAGTGAGTATGTACTAGGCGCTGATAGTCTTTCCCTATAAAAAACCCGTAAAGAGGAGACAAAAAATACACATTTATTAGGTTTGGGTGTTAGTTCAATATGATCAAATAACCTATATTGAATCTCGTTCAAGATAGAATAAGTAAAATTTGGGAACTCCTTCTCTTTCCTAAGAGTGATTTCTGGAGTCGGGAACCCAGAAAATCTGAGAATTGAACCAGACCAGTTTTGAAACCAAAATATGACATTACCACTAGCAACTATCCACCTAGAATGGACTTTGAGTGCCAAAAAATGTGGATGAATTTCATTCCAAAAAGGATAAGAGTTACTTCAGGGACCATCAATAAAATTATCATATTTCTATGTGATGAGTTTTCCCTATAAGGTTCAGCCTTAAACGACCTCCCACATGATCTTAGCATGTAATTTGATAACTGTATCATGTTGGGAAAGACAAAAAAGAAATGAATGTGAACACAATTGAAAAGCTAATACAGAGTGGAAAAAAAATCTTTCCCTCAAAATAAAGTCCTGAAAAACTAAAGTGGATGCACATCGACCAAAAGTAAATGTGCATAATGTAAAAGTTTGACACCAGAAATTTTTACATGGAAAATCCAAAGAGGGAAAAACCATGGGGCCTAGTCCAGAAAGAGGAATCCACTAAAATGAAGCAGTACACGGTAGAGAATCCACCAAAAGAGAATGGATCTCAAAAGTAATAATCTCCGATGTAGAGGAAAAATGATCGTCAATGAAAGGAGATCACCAAATTCTCTCTACTCCTGACATTGTGAATGTCCTATAAAAACATTTTCACTGCCACCTTTTATTGAAAAAAAATCTGTGTGAAGATCTGTATCCACATAAAAATGAGTCTCCACGTGACTTAATTCATGCGGACTTGACCCGCATTAAAAACAGCTCATTTATAGAGAAACTGTGTGGGCACTGTTTGAGGAGGCGCCCAAGAAACTCCCTCTCGGACTCATGTGGGGATCATTTCTAGACTTTTTTCACTTTTGATAAAAAAAATATCATCCTACCCTGAAAAAATAAATCATAAACCGAACTATGACTGTCATCAACAATGGAACAAGCCTCATGAATCCTGATTGTCAATCGGACATTCGATATCCCAGAAACACTTCTCGTACTGCTGCTGTCTTTTGATAAAATCCTTCGAGTCCTCGAAAAACTGGTTCACCAGATGTCTGCCATTGAGTTCTACAATCAAGGGAACCAACCAATCCCTTTGATACTATATGTTGGAAAATATGGAAAAGCGACGAAAGCGTAGAAAATCTAAAAGTGAACGCGTAGTAGAAATAAAATATTTCCCTCCAAATAAATGCCTAAAAAACTAAAGTTGATTTATATCGACCAAAAGTAAATGTGCAGAATGTAAAAGGTTGACACTGAGAATTTTTACATGGAAAAACCAAAAAGGTAAAAACCACTGGACTTGGTCCAGAAAGAGGAATCCACTAAAATGAAGAAGTATATGGTAGAGACTCCCCCAGAATGGAAGGGATCTCAAAAGTAATACTCCCTGATGCTGATGAAAAATGATCATCAATGAAAGGAGATCATCAAATTGGCTCTATAGTTGACATTTTGGATGTACTATAAAATCCTTTTTGCTTCCTCCTTTTATATAAAAACAATCCGCATGAAGATTTGTCGCCACGTCCAAAACACGTCTCTATGTGAATCAATTCACGCGGTCTTGATCTACATTAAAACCACCTCATTAATAGAGAAAATGTGTGGGAACCATTTGAGGAGGCACCCAACACATCCTTCACTCCCTAAAAATCAATTCCCCCTAACAGCATCAGAAGATCCATTCTGGACCATGAGGCCCAATGGTGATTCCCATATTAATTAGTGTCCCAAATGAAGGATTCGAAAATGTTTTCAATGCCGGAAATGATAACCATCATATCCGATATAGAAGATAGGATGTGTAGCATAATCAAAGAGAGCACCGAGTTCTCTAAAGTAATAGGTTTTCTGAACAAAAGATAGCGATTTTGGAAATTTAGAATTTTTCTAGTGATCTTGTATGCCACTTTGTTAAAATGATGAATGAAAACACTGGTAGTCAATAAAGGGGCTTTGAGATAGTACATTGGAACGATTCTCCTACCGATGCCTAGTCACCATATTTTATGTACTAGCCCTCATATCTAGACACACTATAGAGATGAACACACTACTCTTCATTCTGTTAATGAGTTGGTCAATACACTAGCAGTAATCTTCCAGGGTCTTATTTAAGCCTCCAATGGATATTGAGTTACCATTATAGAAAATTATGGTATCGACTGCATACATTAGATGAAATACACCTCCAAAATACATCCCATAATGAAAAGTAAGAATGATACTAACTGATAGTATCCTATTAATAATCCTACTAAGAGAGTCTTGCATGATGATGAAAAGGCTAGTAGAAATCGGATCTCCTTGCCTAAGACCCCACAGCACTTCAAATAATCCACAACTCTTACCAAAAAATAGATACCAAGACACGTGGAACTAAAACATCTATAAATGAGATTAAAAGCACAAAATAAGGATCCCTTACTATCCAAAACCTTGAGCATGAAATTACATTCCATTCGATCATATGATTTGGAAATATATAGTTGAGTACCTCTTGAATCTTATGATATGTTTCCCTATCATGTTTTCTCCTTTACATGGATTTATAGCTAACCCATTTCATTATTATGCCCCAGGGTATCCTTGTAGTAATAAAATTTTAGAGGGAATTAAGATAAACTTACATGGATCAAAATAAAGTCAATGTATTTTATATTTATGTTGATTTATTATGAATCTAATCTCTCAAAGACACTAGAATTCTATATTTTTTGGTTCTATTTTATAGAATTTTATGTTGAAAATATGTAATAATATGTATATGAGTCTCAAGATGTAATAGTTGGTATTATATCAAGGTCTAGTTATTTTTAAGGATTATGTTAGAGGGCCTAATAGGAAATAGACCATTAATTACCTAAATTAAAACATGTATGTTATTAAGATACAATATATATTCCATTTATGTTTTATTCATTCTAATTTAATAGTTTTCCTTTTTATATGATTAAAATTTGAGTATTCTCATTAATAACATTATTATGGTTTTAGTAAATTATTAGAACCAAATAAAAATGGGGAAATGTGTGATTATTATATATTCATGAGATTTAAATTACTTATATGATTATATTTCTATGAATTCATTAATATAATGCATGTTCAATAGAAATATTCAAACACCACCTCCATATATAGAGGTTGTGTTATCGATGAAAACACCAAGTGGTTCATTTTTTCCATCTCAAGTATATACCCATTCCTTAGTAAACCTTTTTGGGATGAATCTCTTATAAAACCTTGGTCTTCTCCCTATCCTATAATTCGATGTTATAATGGGCATGAATTGGATATATTTATATAGATCAAACTTCATTTTTTCGGAGAAGTAAATAACTTTACATGTCCCTATTCATCCTTATATTCTATAAAAGTGGAAGTTTGAGGATGATTATTTTTTGGAAAATTCTCCCCAATAATTGATATGGTTGCCTTATGATAAATGATATCTAGCTTAAATGATTGATAAAAAGGAGAGAATCACCATTAATGAAATGAAAATTGTGAGGGAATATACAGATGTATTCCACGAAGTGTTGTCTGGTATTCCTTATGATTAAGAGGTTGAGTTCCCAATTGAACTTATACTTAGATCTATAACCATATCCATGAGTCCTTATAGAATGGACCCTATTGAAATGGAATAATTGGAGAAGAAACTATAAAGGAATATGAACAAGGGTTTCTTATGCCCAAATGATTCTCCATGGGTGGCATCAGTTCTCTTGGTTAATAATAAATATGGGTAAATTCGTCTCAACATTCATTATCATAAACCCATAAATACCATGATAAAGAAGAAACATCTACTACCAAGGGTTGATGTATTTTTTTGATTAGCTACATGAGGTCTAGTACTTCTCTAAGGCTGGCCTTCGGTTGAGATTGCATCAATTAAAGGTGGTAGAGGGTGATATTACCCAAAAAAAATTTGTACAAGGAATGGATACTATAAGTTCATAGAGATTACATTTAGACTCATAAATGCTCTTTAAATTTTTTTGGACCACATGAATAGAGTCTTTAATGATTAACTCGAAAAATTTATGGTGGTCTTTATAAATGATGTTCTCACACACTCCCAAAGAAAAGAGGAATATGATGAGTATTTTAGTATTGTTCTAAAAACATTAAGAAAGGATGAGTTATATTCAATGTACAGTAAAAGTGATTTTTTATGGAGTAATTACCATTATTGGGGCATGTTATCACTATAAAGGTGATATTTGTGGTTACATTGAAGAAAAAGTCAATTGAGGAATGGCCAAAACCAACATTTGTATTAAAGAGTCATAGTTTCCTTAGGTTACATATGTACTGTTGATGATTTTTGAAGAACTTATCTTGATTTTCATTCCCACCAACAAAGCTAACTCAAAAGGGTGTATTATTTTTCTAGACTAATGAATGTGAAGAGAGGTTTAAGGAGTTAAAGTAGAGGATAATCACTACAATTGTATTCACACTACCCATATATGAGGAAGGAATTGTGATCTACCATGATGCTTCAAATAATGGATTATTTTTTGTCCTAATTAAAATTATAAATTGATAGTTTATTCCTCAAGATAGATGAAGATTCATGAGAAATTCTATCCAACACATGATCTAAAGTTTGTTGTTGTTATATCAATATTAGAGATTTTTTTTGGAATTATCTTTGTGGGGAGAAGTGTGACATATATAGTGATCATTAGAGATTGAATTATATATTTACATAGTCAACATATTCCAATAATGATGAATAGCCATAATCAAGGATAATTATTTCCCAATCCATTTCTATCCTGGGAAGGTAAATAAAGTGGCATATTCTATGAGTCGAAAAGATCATTCAACCGTGTCTATAATGAGAATTGAGAATGTTCCAATTTTCTTAGACATGCAATGGATTGACATGGAAATCATAAATAAAGGAATAATATCCTACCTCGCTAAAATGATTTGTCAACCATCCCTTCTAGCACTACTGAAGTTTTGATTTTTTACGATGAACTATTTGCCAGGGAATCCCATAGAAAATGGTTCGTCGCAAAATAGGGCATCACAATTGTGGTTAATTGGGACTGATGAATCATCTGTCACTTAAAAACAGCGAATTTTATAAAAAAACATTAGCGAAAGACGTATATTCCATCGCAAATAATAGTTTTTTAGAAAAAATTATAAAAAGTAAATAAATTTTAAATTAATAAAAAATAAAATTAATTAAAATTAATTTTAAAAATCATATATATATATATATAAACAATTAAAATATTAAATAAATTAAACTTTATTAAAAAAACTAAAAATTAAATATAGTTTAAATTAATTAAAATAATATAAAATATTAAAATTAATTTAAAAACATAAGATTAAAAAAAATATTTAAAGAACTAAATGTATTTAAAAATAATTAAAAAGTTTAACATAAATTGAAAGAAGTGAAAACATTAAAATTATTAAAATCTAATTTGAAAAGTTAAAAATATTTGAAAAATATTAATTTTTTTTAGAAAAATATTAAAAATAATTTTAAAAATTACAAATAATTAAAAAATTTACAAATAATTAATAATTTAAAGAACATTTCGAATAATTAAATATATTAAGATAATTATAAATCATTAAAAATATGAAAAAAATAGAAAAAAATAAAAAATATTAAGAAAATTAAAAAAATAACATATAATTTGAAATATTTATACATACTTAAATGTATTGGGAAAATATAAAAAAATCAAAAAATTTAATAAAAAAAATAATAATAACAAAAATTAAAAAATTACAAATAATTAAAAAATTTACAAATAAAGAAATATAAATCATAAAAAATATCCAAAAATTTAAAAATAATTAAAAAATTTAGAAAAGTGCAAATCATTAAAAATATCAAACAATTTAAAAAAAATAAAAATATTAAAAATTGTTAAAAATATTATAAAATTATAAATAATGAAAAATAAATATGAAAAATTAAAAATAATTAAATTTATATAAAAAATTTCACATATATTTTAAAATATTTATACATAATTAAAAATAGTAGAAAAAAATAAATATAATAAAAAAAATTAATTAAAAAATTACCAAAAAATAAAAAATATAAAAAATATTAAAATAATACAAAAGAATTAAAAAAATTACAAATCAATAAAATTATTCAAAAAATTACAAATAATTGAAAAAATAATAAAAATAAAATAATAAATAAAAAATTGTATAATTTAATATAAATTAAAAAAATATATTATAAATTACTATAAATGATTAAATCATTGAATCTTCAATTTTTAGGTCATAACATTAAAACATTTCTGTCAATCATATACAATTGACAATCAAATTTGTTATTTCTCATGACCTAAAAGTTAACAGACTATTTTATTTTCACTTTTCTAATAATTTATAATAATAATTTATATATATACACACACACACACACACATATACAAATATAAAAAAGAAATAGGGAATAAAAAAAAGTATAATCAAAGTTGGTTCTATAAATTTCTCAACCGAGGGTTCGCCAAAAAATAGATAATGTAATAAAATGCTGAACGTCGGTTTTTGCAAAAATAGAGAAAAATATTTGCATCAATCCTAAGTACTACCAATCCTATACACCAAACAATTTAAAACATCCATAATATTTCAACAATCATCAAATTTCAAATAATTATATAAAATAATAAATTTTTAACAACCCTAAACACCCAAAAAATAATATAATAAATCTAAAGATCAAATAATGACCAAAATTCTTAAAATAAAATTAAAACAATTAGTGTGTAACTAGAACATCAAAATAGGGAATAATAAATTTATATTATCCCTAAATATCAAATAAATTTTAAAAATCGGTCAAATTTATAAACCTAGGTTTTCACCAAAACAATATGTACAACAATGAACCAAAATATGCAAAAATAATGATGGAGGAGGGAAGCAGAGTCCTACTTAGAAAATCTGAACCAAGATCCCCAAAAAAGTGAAGAAACGATCAAGGTTGGAGTTACATGGAACATGGAGACCTGGGGAAATGACATGTCGCGGTTATGTGGGAGGGGGACCAGCAGAGCGGTGGGGTGGTGCAACGACATGACATAGTGGCGCAGTGGAGCAATTCAGAGGTGTAGAGAAGGAGAGGAGTCACGGTGGATATGCGAGAGAGGAGGAATAAGAGAGGAGGTGGAAGAAGGGGCCGCATAGGTTAAATGAATTTATTATTTGTGACAGAATTATTCCTATAAAATATATTTTTTCGATGAAAATTAATTATGACAGGAATTGAATTCTGTCACAAATACTTTTGAGTCAACACACATTTGTGACAAAAGTTGTGGACCATTGAAAATTCCCATCACAAATGAGTTTGGCACCGGGCAATGAGAGTTCTTTCCAAAAATATTTGTGACAAAAAAGTTCTTTCCGTTGAAATATGTTATCATTTGTGATGGAACACTTATTCAGTCACAAATAGTCCATGTTCAGGGACTATTTGCGATGGTTCACTTGTCTATCAAAAATACATCGTCGAAAATAATGGAATTTCTAGTAGTGTGATGAAAATAAATAACTATAAAAGGGATTATGTCAATATACAAAATAAGGTGGATGTTATATTTTTTTTAATCCATAGAGTTTAATATTAATGAGGAAGAGCTCGTGAGATTTGGGACACGACTATGCATACCATCAGAGAACAAGATAAAGAAAGTGTTATATACTGATGATTATAAGAAAATATTTATTATCTTCCCAGGAAGCACAAATATGTATAGAGATCTCTATGAGCACTACGAGTGGGACAATATAAATATTTAAATCTTTGAATATACATCAAACTGTTTGGTATGGTAACAAGTGAAGGTGGAAAGGAAAAAGTCGAAGGCGGTGAGACAACGACTACCAACACATATATAGAAATGGGAGAATATCACTATATATTTTTTAATGGTTCTTATGAAGACATCCAAAGGAAATAATATCATAGGAGTTGTAGGGGACCATCTCAAAAATATTTCTCACTTCATCACTATTTTAGAGGACTTCTTAGTCAATCAACTTGAAAATATATACATTAGATAAGTGGTAAGGAGACATGGAACACCATTATCTATTTTATCTGATCAGGATAGAAGTTTTACCAAAGAAATTTAGAACATTATTCAATAAAAACTAAACATGGAGTTGAACATCAGTACAACCTATCACCCCCAGACTGATGGCCAATCTGAATATAAAATCCATACATTGAGTGTATGCTGAGAGATTATCCTGTGAACATAAATGGAGATTGGGATCAACATCTTACTCTATTTGGTTTCTCATATAACTATAGTTCCCACTCATGAAATCAGATGGATCCTTTTGTATCCGTATATAGAAATTAATATATAACTTCAACATGTTGGTATGAAGTTGGAGAATGTAAACTATTTAGAATTGAACATGTTGAAGAAATGGAAGAGAAGGTAAACTATATTTAGCAACACATCATAGAGGCATAGTGCCATCCAAATAGCTATTCTAAAAATCATATATGATACTTGGAGTTTGAAGTTACAGATAAATTTGTTTTTTATATATCTTTATATAAGAGAATCATTTTGTTTTGTAATAAGGGAAATCTATGTCCCAAAAACATTGGCCCTTGTAATATTATTAATTTCATCAGACATATGTTTTATTAACTAACACCCCCAACAAACATGTATCAGGTGTATGATGTGTTCCATATATCCATCATGAGGAATTAAATACCCAGTCCCACACATGTACTAAACATGGAGGTGGTATGTTTAGATCATTATCACTCTTACGAGGAGTATCCATTGATGATCTTGTACTATAGGGACACATTTTTACATGGTAACACAGCTCACCTTGTCAAAATAATTTGATGGAACCATAAGTATAAAGAGGAAAATGGGAACATGACGATTCAATACAATAGAAGTACCCTCATCTGTTTACATATTAGTGTGCAAAATAAAATTTGAAGGATGAAATTTCTAAATGGGTAAGAATGTAATCACATAGACTTTCATATAATGAATTCTTATTCTCATTAAACAACTATCATTTTTTGTAATATAGTATAGTATAAAGCACATGCACCATAAGATAAAAAAACTTCAATATATAAATTTATAACATTTCATTTAGAAAAAAATATAATAAATAAAAATCATAAAACAACTAAATATAAGTGGTAAATATGATATCATAAATTTTTTAAATAATGAAAACATACTTGTATTTTGGTAAAAATATATGTATTTTTTTCGTTAAAATATATTTTTATCATAAATTTAGAAATTTATAATAAAATTTATTTTTCTAAAATCTATTTATAGAAAGACCAGTAATTTTTAGATGAATGATAATATATTTTATGAAATCTAATGTAATTTTTTAAGAGTTATAAATTTGATCATTCATTAAAATTTATTTTATTTGATAAGGGATTTATTTAAAATTAAATTTATCATATTTAAGAAAATTATTTGATAAAATGAATTTTATTTATGGATTTAGCATGTTGATGTTGACTTAGGATGAATTTTTGGGTTTTTTTCTAAAAATTTGATTTTCTAGTGAATATTAAAAATATAGTTTTATGTATACTATAAATATTATGAAATCATCATGATATAGGCATGAATTTTAAATTTATAAAACCTTTTAAACTACCAAATATTTATTCAAGGAGTAAAAAATATTTAAAAATAATAAATTGAATTTATAAACTAATGTTTGATATTTTGGAACCTAAAATATATTTTATTCCAATAAACAAATATTTTTGTTATTTTCCTTTAATTGAGTATTCAAAAGATTACATTAAATTTTATATTAGTTTTAAATTGAAATAACCATATTATTTTTAATCATAAATCAATAAGTTTTATAATATTCATGATCTTTTCCCCAAATAAGAAATTAATCAATATTTTATTCTAAAACACTTATCTCATCCCCTTATATATATCACCACTTACCACCTCACCCCTCCTCACACCATATGATTCTTAGCTAGAATAAAATTTACAAAAACCATCCAAATACCCTTATCTATGTCATATAGGGTTTGGACTCATCAAAAATCCATCATTTAATGGAATAATCAAATTAGCAAAGGATTCATACCAGTAAGTAAGGTAAAAACTCATAATCACTTTCAAATTTATATTACTTTAAATTTTATTAATCTACCTCATATAAATCTATTATACCCATGAAAATATAATTAAATAAGTGAAATTTTTATAAAAAAATGTTATTATGTTAATGGAATAACCATTATCTACCTCCCTCCCATTAATTTAAAAATTAAAATGTCTCATGTATTAGGTGGACTCTCTTTCTCCAGTGATGATGTATTTCATTTTTCATCACCACATTTCATGGATGGCTTTAAAAACTAATTAAATGAATAAATATAATATTTATGACATTATTAAGATTCTATAAATATAAAGTATCTATTATATAAATAATATTAATCACAAATGATCATAGTTAGTTTAATCGCCAAACTGGGCTTATCGAGTCATATTTCATAATTTAAATCTATTTTGGACAATATATTGGGATGTATAAATTTTGTGGAAATGGAATGATAAATAATTTACAAATTTATATTTATGTATTTTATGGATCTATTTTATAGAACATTTTACCATGTTCAACATACCAAATAAATTTTTGAGAAATTAACTGAATAACCCCAAGTAGTCGATAAGAGAAAAATATATACTATAAATGAATGAAACATGGAAATAAATAGACCTTATATAATAAAATATATAAGGAAATTATTCTAAATAAAGTATTTAATAAACTTAATTTGGTTATTTAGGATGTTAGACACACATCACAAGTGATCTGGGACCAAAAGTAAGGTAACTTCCAGACCACACTATTTTCCTTCAGATTATGAATTCTCTCTATCTACCTCACATGAATTCATTATAATTATAATGTACTTATATATATATATATGTGTGTGTGTGTGTGTTTCTTACATATATACCTAGCTTATTTCCCTTTATTTTCTAGGGTTACACATGTTTTTCAAATTCCCTTATCTATATTTCTTTAAAACTAGCCTATTTAATGGGAATGTTCCTATTAATTATTCCAATTCACATGTCAATATTTTAAATTTTGTTCCCTTACATGATTTACAAAAAAAATAACTATTTTTTGGAAATTTTTCTATTCGAATTTTAATTTTAGGAGATAAAAATGTGTTTTCCTTCTTTATAGGTTCTTTACTTGTAACATAAATAATCGTTTAAGGGGTTCAATTTTATACATATGTCACAAAAAATTTCTTAAAAATTTTATTTAATTGAACATTATATTTAAGACATGTGACACATTATTCAAATATTAACATTTAATCCATTCTTCTATTTGGAATTATTATGATATATCCTCTAGTTATATTTTAAGATAATGTTATGTAACCCATTCCTTTTTCATGGGGTTTTATTATTATTATTATGCCTTATTGGTGAATAATTTATGTAGAAAAAAATATGCATGTACATATTATGATGTGATGGATGGTCTCATAATTATAAATATCCATAGTGTTCTGGTTAATGTTTTCCTCTCATGAGATATCATGTATGGTGCACGGGCCATAATCCCAGCACACCTTGTTATATTTTCTTGGAAGTTATCCTCGACTTATTATTATGATTTCAGGTTTTATATTATTGAAACATTATTATAGTTCTATGATAATATTACATCTAATTCTTTATATCATTATTCTATGTGAATATCCTCTTTTATGATATCATTTTATGCCTCTTGACTTTATGTTATATTTTTTTATCATGTTTTCTCCCTTAATTTGATTTATAGCTCACCATTTTTTTGTATCTCCATAGGGTATCCTTTTAAATAATAAAAGAACAAAGAGACTTAGTAGAAACTCATAAGGATCGAAATAAAGTTAAATTATTTTATTTTATATTGATTTATTATTTATCTATTCTTCTAAAGGCACTATAACTCTAGACTTCTAGGTTGTGTTATAAAATTTAATGTTAAAATCATGTAATAATGTGTGAATGATTATTAGGATCCTATAAATAGTTAGAATAGTAATAAAAACTATGTACACAATAATATTTTATGTAATTATAGAATTCATTTAGAAAAATATGTTCATTGCTAAATTTGGGGTTATCCCTAGAATCATTGATATCATAAATCTCTTCCATGACACCAATAAAGTGATCAAACTACCTATGTAACCCTAATAAAATTTCAAATTAAAACACATGATTCAATGATATTAGTATATTAATGATACATCCTCCTCAAATTATAAACCAGACTATCGGATTCCAAGTGAATCTCATAATAACTTAGTTTACATTTCTAACCAAATATAGGCTATTACCTTCCAGTTTTATTTAGTATAATAATTATTGTCCTAAAAATGCATCATATATTTTTTAGCGTTCATTTCTTTATTCACATGCTACCTATAAATACTTTTTAATAGGACACCCATCCTAAAATTACTCAAAGTAAAGAGTTCTTAAATTTGGGTTTATTTACCAAATAAACTCTTGAAAAGAAGTGTAATCATTGGTGACATGAGTATTAATTATTATTATTTTAGTTATTCTTTTTCCTAGTTTGTTATAACCCCTAATTTATATCACCCTCATTTTAAAATCCAAGCCATAATATTAGGAAATTTTAATAGACATATAGTTGGGTATTTTCTTTGATACAATTATTTATGACGTAAATCCATTAAGTTATAAACCAAACTATAAAAAACTTATTATTTTTGTTTGCTTTATTATCAATTGAACACTCACTTAAGGGTGTGCATGATCGACTAAAATCATTTATTGACATCAGTTTCAATGGCCCAATTTAAAAAAATACCTTAAGTGAAAATTAAAACCAATAAATGATTAGTATCACTAAAAATTTATACATTAAATATTAAAATGTAAGAAATAGTTTTATAAACAACAAAATTGTGAACATGGAAAATTATTTAAATGAATTGAATAATGTAAATGAAATATTCAATGTGGTTCGATGACTTCTATTCACTAAATCATTGTATATGGTCAACACATGTAATTATAATGAAAAATAAATAATGTTTTCTATTATATTCAACATTGATCATTGAAAATTAATCATAACATAAAATTTCAAAAAGTATTTTTATATTTATTTAATTGTTTATTTTTGATTAAGAATGGGTAATAATGGTTAATGATAAAATATCTAACTGAACTAGAAAACTGAAATATAAAATATTAATCAAGTGAATTGAAAAAATTAACTAGTTTAAACTAAATTTTACCAGATTAAGGTTGTTTGGATCGATCAGTTTAATTCAGTTAATTTAATATTGCACAACCCTACACAACATGGAATAATTTTCTAGAATATAATTCGTATTGATATTAGTCCAATTCATACATGCTTAATTTTGGTGTTTTTTTATCAATTATACTCTCAGAAATAAAATTTCACGTGATTAATTTTTATTTTTAGATGTTAGAGGTTTCAGGTGGAGGTTTGAGGAAGGAAGGTGGATTTAAAGACAAAATTTTAGTTATATGGGAGATGTTTCAGTGGGGGGGGGGGGTGGTCATAGATTTGAAGCATCTTGAGGAGTTATTTAATTATTCACGGGTGGTAATTGAGGAATATTCTTAGTAATTGTTAAAGGGATCTATAAGGGTTTGTTATTTTGGTTCTACCATTCTAGAGGTCGTTACACCATGGTTCTTAAGAAACATTGTGTGGTTTAGAGGTCTATTTTCTTAGATCATCAATTTTAGAGGTCACCACACCATGATTTTTTGGTTTCCCCACAAACCTTCATTGGTTATATAAGATTAAGGAGGTTGAAAAAATTTAAGATAGGATATATATAAGAGGAGACATGATTTTATTTTCAGATATTTTTTTCTATTTAACCCTATTAAAACATGACCTATATCTAATATACCACGATCTTATGATTTTCCATCCTAAGTATAAATTAAAAATCCCATATGAATTCTTCTACTTTCTATCATTCTCCCCAAACCCTAGGAGAATATAGGAACCCCTTATGAGACTATTGAGTAACCTTAACTATTATTTAATATTTGCCTTCATGTGGTTAACCAATTGTGGTCTGAGGTGATTTAATCTTTTAATTTCATGGTTTCATCCCTATTATCCATTATCAGAGAGGATATGTAGTGGGTTGGATTCAGTTTGGGTAGATTTGGGTCATGGATTGATGGGGGATTATTGTGATTTATATTGTTTAGTATTCTCCAATGTAATTTTATCTTGGTTTTCATCTCTTTTACCCACCCTAATCATTAACAGTGTTCATAAAGCTTCAATTGAGGTAGGTGATTCGAGGATTATTCTTTTATTTATATTAAATAGTTGTATTAACTTGTTTTTTAAATTCATTATGAGGATATTATGGATTTTATAAACAAATATAATGAATTGAACTATGTAAATTGATAGGAATTGAGTGAACTGCGTGTTTATATGATTATATGATTTTACTTATGTGATGGTTGGTTTCCCCTATGTCGTTGTTGAATTTTATTTGTTACTAATATATGTATATTTGTCATTTTTTTTATTTAATTGATTTAATGTCCTTTCATAAAGGATAACCATGTAAATTTTTTAATAAACCAATTGTGTGCAATCTAAAATTGAAATGTTGTTTCATAAGAAATAGATGTTGAATTAATTTGGATTCATAATTTAAAAAGGGGATTTCTATAGTGCTTTGTTATTAGAATTGGTTATTGTGTGTGGTGGGTGTGCTTTGTGTGGCCATTGTGGGAGTTTATGTTAAATAATTATTATGATTGGTTTTGGTTTTTTGGTGTGGATTATGTAGTGGAGTTATTGATATTGAGTGATGGAACGGTTGATTGTGTGGAAAAGTGATTTGTTGTGTGGTAGTTGTAGGGACTGTTGGCCCAAGTTACGGGATGGTGGTATTGAAGATTGTTGATGGCTATGAGTATGTTATATTTTTTCCTAGTAGAAATAGAGTATTTTAGTAATTATGAACTTGGTATAGGGTGTTGGATGGAAATTGAATGAATTGTGGGATATTAATGAAATATCAATGAATGAAATTGATGAGTAACAACTATAATTAATGTGGGTAATGTATAAGAATGGTTTTTGATTAAATATGGAATTTAATGCAATAATTAATGTAAAATGGATTATAAATTATAAATATGGAAATGGTTAAATTATGATCTTAAATTGTAATTGTGAATGGTTGATGTAGTTTTTTTTGTGGAAAGTGGGGTTGGTTGTGGTATAGTTATTAATAGATGGTAAAGTGTAAAAATAGTAGTATGGTAGTTGTGATGGGCATGAAAGGGTTGATTTATTGTGATCCCACTAATTTGGGAGTTTTTCTAGACGTATTGTGATTTTATTTTCAATTTGATTTCATGTGCACCCCATCCGAGTTGTATAACCTTACCGACACCAAAGTGTTTTCGGTTCTAGGAATTATCCCCAAACCTCTAGGTTGCCAAGTTAACCGATAGTTGACTACTCTCCCTTCCCCACTCTCCCTTATAGGTGTAGAATGGGAATTTAAGGCTCGAGGTGGGAATAAGAATAGGGTTTATAATGGCTTGAAAATATATATGTTATATAATGGAAGACTTTGCGAGTTAGATGAGATGATAATATATGGTGGGGGTCATGAATAGAAAGGGGAGGGTACGAGGTTGATTTAATTCATGTTCATGATACCCTACTACAATGAATATTTAATTATGATGATGATGAAATGGTTTTGATGACGATAATGTGTCTACGGTATGTGGTATGTTCATGATATGAGATGTGGTGTGGTGTGGCATGAATGTGGAATGGATTAGGATCACATGACATATGATGTTGGTGAATGATAGTGAAAAACTAGTGGAAAGTGTTTACATGGTACCTATTTGATATATTATTCTATTATTTTATGATACTTGTATGTGATATTTTGTGAGTAGGCCTTGGTGGGTGTGGGTGATAGTTGACATAATAGTTTCTTGTTGGTTATATTTTTTATTCATTGACCTATTATTATACTTATCCCATATTTCCATGACTCTTATTAAAAATGATATTAAAAATTATAAATGTATACTCACCCATATATATATATATAATATTATTTAGGTTTCCAGGGTGATTTATATGAGAAAGATAGATAATAAAAGCTTATAGATTGGGAATACGGTTGGAGTTACTTCCTAGGAACTTTACATCAATATTTATTTTAGATATTTGTATTTATACGACATCTCATGAATTATTGATATTGTGAGATATTGGTTTTATTTTTGATATGGTATTATTAGTGGTTATATTTGTATGTTCATAGGATTTATGATGTTAATGTCTCTCAATTTCATGTTTTATACCCTCAGTGCTAGTCACCAACAGGGGGCCTACATGAGGTAGACCTCAGGGATCACCCTCATCTTCACTACAGACCCAAGAGGGGTTCCCAATGGGGGAAGATCGTGAAAAAGTGGTATCAAATATATGTATGAGAGTTAGGACGGAAACTATAGTTAGTAATTATTGAGGATCATATGTTAATGGTAGGGAAATGACATTCATAAAACATAGTGTGAATTTTAGTAAGACATACTAGCTAGGAAATGGGTGATGAAGGCCCCCTATAATACAATATAAGGACTTTAAGATTACTAAACACCCTAGGTAAGATATAACTGATTATAGGGTATATTCCTAGGATAAGTAAACACACATCATGATTTTTGTGCTTATGTTTGAATCAAGTTGATATTGAGAAATTTTTAATGAATATAATTAAATGAAATTCAAATAAATTAAATGTTATCGAGATTATTTGTTTTTTTTTCTAGTTTCAATGATTCATGCTGGTCACTTCCTACATGTGGTTCAGGTTGGAAAAGTGAAATAAGATGTTTTAGTTTACCAATAGAAGATTGATATAGATGAGGAGGATAAGGATTAGAGTAAGACATTGTGTGCGTTCTAGCATCATAGGTTGGCTAAATATGTGTGGAGTGTCTCCAATCTGGAGATGGAGTACTGGTTGTAGGAGCATGATACCAACTTCAGTTTTCTTCGTGCAAGGGAAGAGTATCGTGTTTTTTAGTGGTTAACCAGATGCGAGGAGAAATTCTCTAGTGGTGGATTCTATATCTTTGGGAGTAGAAAGAGGCATAGGTTCTATGGTATGATTTTTAGTGTCAATTTCATGATGTGTTCCTATATTCAATGGTGATGTTAGAGAATATATAAAAGTTTCAATCCCTTTAGTAGGGGAACCATAGAATGTGGGAGCTCATGATTCTATTCAAGGACCTTCTTCGGTTTCCCACCAACATTTTCCTTGATGAAGAATTTAGAGAGTGACTAGCAGAGGACATATTCATAGTTATTTGGTATGAATACACCCCATTTAATTTTCCTATATATCTATATGTGTTGAATTAATAAGAGTAGATCAATATGATACATGGGAATATGGGATCGTATCTATAGAGGCATCATTAGGATTTCATGATGAGAAGGGATACAAATATGGGTCTTAGATGTTGGGATAGTTGAGGTTCTGACTTGGATAGAGTAGGCCTCTGTAGTGTTAACCAACCCTTATCTGGAGTTATAACTACCCATGAATCAACTGGGATAATTATCTAGTGTTATTTCCTTTTGGAGGTCATGGTTATCGATGATTTTAGTGCTCGGCTATTCTTGGATACTAGTACAGTGTGGGTGGTCAGTTTCTACTCCATCCTCAACCATAGTTTCCACATATATCATATTAGCTATAGGGAAAATATGATTTATTCTTCCAAAATGATATGGATCTAGTAGAGGATATCCCCATGATGTCAACACACTTAGGGAAATAGGGATGTTCATGGTCATGGAGGTGTTCATCAAAAGTGGGGAAAATGAGCTGGCCATGGACAATTTCATTCTATAGAGATATCAGTGTCAAATACGCTAGATATTTCCTAAGGTACCATATACCTTTCATCTATAATAGTTTTTAATATATTTTATTTTATAGTTTCACAATCCATTTCAACCACCTTGGTGTGTGTCTTAAGACTTAGGGTAGAGAGGCATCCAGTGCCCCTGATTTTAACCATGCTAGTTAGAGGCCGAAGGAGTTTGGCTGATGTTTTTTTATGATTTTGAGATGATAATTAGGAAACATCAATTGTTTCCAAAGGAGAGTTCTATTTTATTATGAATAGGTCTAACATGTGATAATCATTAGCTAGTGGGATTACCAGAAAGGTCATGGGTGTTTACGGTTCTTATCATCTTAGCTAGTGGCCTTATCGTTTGATTTAGTGGAGGTATGGGCATAAAAATTAATTATAGTTATCATGGAGTTTCTACATGTGTTCCCTGAAGAGGTTTTAACCCTACCCCTTCGATATGGTATTGAGTTCAGGATAGAGTTTTTTCCTTGGTTCTCCTCAATTTGGATGGATCATTATCAGATGACACCTTATGAGCGGTAGGAGTTGAGGATCCAGATCGATGATTTAATGTAAAAGGGTTTTACCTGACCCAACATTTATTCATGGGGTGTTCCAGTGTTATTCTTCAAGAAGGGGGATAGCGGTCTACGGTTCTGTATAGAATTTCAGTGCTTAAATCAGGTGTGATAAAGAACTATTATCCTCTTCTAAGGATTAATAATTTATTTAACCAATTAATGTGATCTAGAAGGTTTCCAAAGATTGGTTTATGGTCTACGTATCATCAAATGTGGTTGAAAGAGAGGAATATCTTGAAGTATGTCTTATGATGTCATTATGCGCATTCTATTTTGTAGTTATGTCATTTGATGTCACAAACTCCCCATATGTTTTTATGGGATCTTGAACTGTGTGTTTTGTGAGTTTTGGGATCAGTTCAAGGTATTGTCCATCAATGAAATTATCATATACTTGAATTCAAAGGAGGAACATTTTTATCATATTAGGGATGTTTTTAGGACTTTAGGAATAATCAAGTCTCTATAAAGTTGTCCAAGTGAATGTTTCGGATGTATGAGGTGTATTTTCTTAGGCATGTGGGGTCCGAGAAGGGAGTGATGTCGATCCTTCCACAATCAAGGTGATTATATCTTGGATGATACCTAATAATGTTGTGGAGGAGAATGGTTTCCTTAATCTTTTAGGGTATTATCAAAGGTTCATGGACATCTTCTCACAAGTTAGTAGTAGTGGTATTTCGTATAATGTTGTGGTGACATTTCCTCATTGGTGAGATTTTTTTTGGTCTTCGAAGATCACAAGATATTGAGGTATATTTTCTCTCAGTGGAATCCAAATATTAATTAGTGCTGGAAGATGAAGTTATTATAGGAATATGACTTCAAAATCTCCAAAACATTGGGTAAAGGGAGTGTATTGGCTGATGCGCTAAGAAGGGAGTCATTTAAAGGAGTTTTTATAGGGTTTAGAGATATATAAGGGGTTATGGATGAGTTGTAGAGATGTATATTAATGTAGAATAGGTTGGTATTATAGGTTTCATGTTCTAGATGATAGTGCAATTATCCTTGTATCAATGGGTGGAGGAGTATCTATGGGAAGACTCAAAGGGAATGGTGATTCCAGGGGGATGGTTTATTCTATAAGTGATTCGTGAATAGGTTCTCTATGTGTTTCATATATCATATTGGGTAGTGCATAATTGTATATCCATGATGTTCCATGCCATGAGGATTCAACTTGGGTATCTTGGGATGCAATAATCGGTAGCGGATTTCGTATCGCAATGTTTTGTCTGCCTGTAATTAAAGGTAGAAAATCATTTTCATTCTAGTTTTTTAAAACAATTTATGCCCTTGAGTGTAAGTTCAAGGAAATCTCAGTGGATTTCATCACCAGTTTACCATGATCCCAAGGTGGGTGTGACACTATGTGGTTTATCATGGATTTACTAGTGAAGTTGTCTCATTTTCCAACAATTAGGGAGTCAAGAGTCCTGAATGATTTAAAAATATAGAATACGGAAGAGATAGTAAGGATCCATGGGGGTTTTAGGACTACCATATTTGATGAAGATCCTTTTTTTACCACTCAAGTATTGGGAGTACTTCAATGTGCCTTCTACTCCCAACTCCATCTTAGCACTAATTTCCATCCTTGGATAGATTGGTTGATGAAGAAATCCATTCAAAAACTGGAGGATATATGGAAAGCCTATGATATGGGTTGTGGTGGATCTTGGGTGAAACACCTACCCTTTGTTAAGTATTCTTATAATAATAGTTATCACTCATTCATTGTAATGGTTCCATTCTAGGTGTTTTATGAGAGGCCTTACAAATATCTGTTGTGCTAGAGTGTGGTTGGAGATTCAATATTTTATGGACCAAATGTTATGCATATCATGATAAAGAAGGTTTGGAGGATTTAAGTGCAGATTAAGGAAGCATATGACTATTAGAAGTCTTATGTTGATCATAGGATACCTCTAGAGTGTGATTTTGGAGACCATATGTTATTAAAGGTTTCTCCTCATATTGTTTAATAGATGTTTGGACAAGAAATTAATTTTTATGCCTTGTTTATTATCCCTTATAAGATTTTGGGTTGCATTAGTGAGGTGGTGTATTGGTTGCCACTTCCCCTACAGATGGATCAGATCCATGATGTCTTCCATCTGTCGCAAATTCATTAGATTCTCTATAATGACTATCATGAAATTTATTAGGGAGAGTTTTATATGGGAAATTATGTGATGTTTTTGGATTAATCAATTGATATTAAGGATGATTGAGATAAGGTGATGTGTGGGTGTGTTATCCCTTCAGTTTTCATTTTGTAAAGGCATGGTGGATTGGAAGAATATATGTGGGAATGTGATTCATAGATGCACAATTAGTATATAGAGTTGTTTTGAATATTGTTTTCATTGTTGATGAGATATTTTATTTAATGATGATTGGTTTAGATTAGTTGTTTTTGTGTTAATTTTTCTAATTTTGTTGATTCAATGCACTTCTTGATTCTTGATGTACATGGATGTTACTAACATTTTATTTATTTATTTTCGTTTAGTTTTAACCATTCTTGTGCTTTTAGGTTCTTTTTGTAGTATTTTAAATATTTTATTCGTTTTTATAGTTTTTAGTTAGTATTATATGAACATTAGTTATTTATTTTCATTTTTTTAGAATTTTATTTTATTAACATTTCATATTATTCTAATATTACTTTTAGTTTATTAATTAATTATAAATATAAATATAATCCTATTTATACTAATTTATTTTTATTAGTTATTTTTATTTTTATTTTTTATTTTGAAATTTGAAATTTTGTTTTTTCTTTTTCCCCCCCCTTTTTTTCCTCACCCGCCGCCCCCCCTTGACCCGCTCTCCCCTCACCCTCCCCCTTATCTCCCGGCCTCTCCACTCTCCCCTCGGACCTGCACCTCTCCTCCCGCATCACCTCTCACCCGCCTCCCTTCTCCACGTGTGCGCAACCCCAGCCGCCCCTGCCTTCTCCACGCCGTGCGCCAGACGGCTCTCTTGTCCGCCACCCTGCCCGGCGCCCGCAGCCTCCTCACGGGATCCCGTCCGCCGCCCTGCCCAGAACCCTCACCGCACCCTCTCCTCGCCGCACTTCCCTTCACCCCGCGCGGCCTCCCCTCACTCTCCCTTCTCTCCCCATCTCACCCGCTGGAACCCGGCCGCCCCGCCTCTCCTCTCCATCCCGTTGGCCGCGCACCCCCTTACCAGCTTAGCCCCGCTGCGCCTCCGCACATCCAGCCGGCCACCCCCGCACCCCATCGCTCCTTCTACCCGTCGCCCTGCCTTCCCAGCTCTGCCCACGCCCCGGCCACCGAGTGTCTGAGCAGCCACCGCAGTCGCCGCACCGGACCAGCATCTGCTTCATCACCTGCATCTTTTGTTCCGGTGGTCGTGAAGCTGGTGCGCGACGTCATCACGTGCCGAGGTGTGGTCAGATATTAAAGAACAAATTGCATGTTGCGAGAGTGAAGACCGACACGATTATTTTTTGGTAACGCGGTTTTATTTTACATGAATTATCATCTTATTACCATGCTTACATTTTTAGTTGTGATGTCGAGGTGATTTTCTTTGTGTCGGGATGTTGGTTGATTAATTAAAACTATTTCGCATGCCATGCAAGTATTATTTGATGATTAATTGTCAATTAAATTTATTTTAATTGAACATTTATCTGTTTAAATTATTTTTTCACTGAATTAATTGCTAAAATTAAAACTGGCCATTTTAATTATAAGTCGACGCGACGGTCCGAGAAGGTAAACCGCGTTGACTGATGGTAGGTGCAAATTAGTGACACAACTTTGTGAGAAACGGGTTGTGTCATTTCGCCGTGTAGTTCGGGGCTTGAACGAGTTTTCTAATTTATTTATGACACCAGAGAACGGGACTTTAAATAGAATTGGGAAATTAAAATTGAGCATCTAAAAAATGGTTATATTTTTGGAACTGGCGATAATTAAACAGAATAAATAATTAATCATCCTAAAGAATACCTTGCACGGTTGCGTGATAATTTAATTGTGACACCAGCATCCCCGACACATTTTGTTGACTTAGAGTCCATCATCATTTTCATTTGCAATTTTCTTTTTACCTTTAGTCTTCTCCGTTTTAGTTTAATTAAAAAGAAAAAAAAAGGAAAACTCACAAATAGGTATTCCTTCAATCCCTTGTCCTTGTTCGTCTAAACACCGTCCAACGAAATATTTTTTTAGTGAACTAGATTCCGTGCTCTCTGTGGTTCGACCCTGCTCGCCACTTTTACAGTAGCCAGTCGGTTATAAAAATTCACAAATTTGCACGCGTTGTGACGCGCGTACCAAATTTCTGGCGCCGTTTCCGGGGAGCACGCGCACGTCTAGCATTAAGAAAATTTCAAGTAAACCTTGCTTTAGGCACTGTTCACCTAAATGGTGAACACTCGTACTTCTGATCCATCAAAGAACGACACACCCCTTGATCCACAACTTGAACATCAAAGAAAGGGAAAAGAACAAGTCGGTACCTCAGCTGCAAACGCAATGCATCCACCTGCGGAAAGCGTTGAAAATCATATTCCGACACTTCCTAGTGGACAAGTCCATCCACTTTTCCAAAACCGTCTCGATAATCAACGACCTCGGACTACTATGAGACAGGAGTTGCGACCCAACACAGTCGGAATGATATCAGGTATAACACGACCCAGAATTCAAGCAACGCACTTTGAATTGAAGCCATCCACGATCAACCTGCTCCAACAACATGCACAGTTTCATGGATTGAGCAGCGAAGACCCTTATATGCATGTGAACAGATTTCTTGAAGTCTGTGACACATTTAAATATAATGGAGTAACGGATGATGCGTTGATCCTACGACTGTTTCCATTTTCGTTGCAAGGGAAAACAAAGGACTGGTTGGAGAGTCTCGACCCCGAAACAGTTTTCACATGGGAAGTGTTGAGAAGAAAATTCCTTGATCGATATTACACAACAGCTCAATCTTTGAAAAATAAGAGAGACCTCGACTCCTTTTGTCAAAGTGAATACGAATCGTTAGGAGAAGCTTGGGAAAGATTCAAGTCCATGTTAAGACGTTGTCCCCATCATGGGATGAAGTTGGCAAACCAGCTGCAAGCTTTCTACTATGGACTTCAATCCGAGAGTAAGTCTGCCATCAACACAGCTACTGGAAACGCGTTCATGGAAATGGATCCGGAGGACCTATACATATTGATTCAAAACATGGCCGAACACAGTTTCCAGTGGCCAGAAGATTTTTCAAGACGAAAGGCAGGAGTGCATCACGTTGATACTCAGACATTCATGGCTGCACAATTTGAAGCTCTCAACAAGAGGATTGACAACTTGTCAATAAACCCACCTAAGCCAGTCCATGTTGTTCAAGCTGAACACTGTCCACACTATGGTGGTCCTCATGATTATTCCATGTGTCCATATAACACTACAGAGACCAAGATGTCTGAAGCTAACTTCGTTAGTTACAACCGTGGAAATTATGGGAACAATTACAACACAAACTAGCAAGGCAATACCCAAAATCAAGGTTGGAAGGAACCAGTGGCTACTCAGCCAATAAACCATAACATGGGTCCACCTGGATTCACTGCTCAACTTACCTTCAGACCCGCCATGCAACCACAAGATCAAGGGTCTCAACAGAAATACCGACCACCGTTCCATCAGCAACAGCAGTATAAGGAGCAAAAGCAAACAACAGACTGCACCCCTGCTGCAACACAAGGTCAAAAAGATTGGGGAGAAACTATAGAAAAGTTAATGATGTCCAATCAATCACGGTTTGAATCACAAGAGATGGAAACCCAAAACTTACAGGCTTCCATGCGCAACATTGAAAATCAAGTCGGTCAGTTAGCCGCACAAATGCAAAACCGACAACAAGGAACCCTACCAAGCAACACAAGAGTCAACCCAAGAGAAGAAGAAAAAGCCATCATATTGCGAAGTGGCACACAGTTACCAGAGCACCAAAATTCTGATGTTCAACCAACAGATGAGACACCTATACCTTCCACTGAAAATGGCGACTCAACAAACAAAGCAATCCAACTTAAACCCAAAGAGGAGGAAGATCAAAACATACTTGCAAAGAATGAAAAGGCAAGAAAGGAGAAGGAAAATGAGGCACTCAATGAAAGAGCGAAATCCCACATACCACCTCCTCCATTTCCACAAAGACTGAAGCAAAGGAAGTTGGATGTTCAATTTTCAAAATTCATGGAGATGTTCAAAAAGCTTCAAATAAATATTCCTTTTGCGGAAGCCATCACACAAATGCCCCACTATGCCAAATTTCTCAAAGAACTTCTGTCAAAAAGAAGAAAATTAGATGATGTGGGAACAGTCATAATGCACGAGGAATGTTCAGCAGTCATACCCAGATCCATACCTCCAAAACTAAGAGACCCTGGGAGTTTCACTATTCCTTGCAATATTGGAGGATGTCAATTCGGAAGAGCTTTGTGCGACCTCGGAGCTAGTGTCAATCTCATGCCATCTGGAATCCTTGAAGAACTGGGCATCACCGAATTAAAGCCAACGAGAGTCTCCTTGCAAATGGCTGACCGATCAGTGAAGCATCCTCGAGGGATTCTAGAGGACGTTCTTGTCAAGGTTGATAAATATTACTTCCCTGCTGACTTCATTTTCCTCAATATGGAAGAAGATAAGGACGTCCCACTCATTCTCGGGAGACCCTTCTTGGCGACATGCAGAGCACTGGTTGATGTCCAAGAGGGAAAGTTAATTTTTAGAATTGGGGATGAGAACATAACATTTGATGTCTTAAAGGCCATGGAAAAACCATCTGTAGCAGACTGTCATTTCCTGGATACGATTGAAGAATGGGATGAGTTTGCAGGCGATGTGCTGGACCTCGCAGATTTGCACAAAGAAAATAAAGAGTTCACTGAATCAATCGAGGAAGTGGAATTCATCAGGAATATAGTCGAGCCTTTAGATAGACATGAATTCACTTCACTTACTCCATCACTTGAAAAGCCTCCAACACTTGAGCTTAAACCTCTTCCATCAAACCTGAGATATAGCTACTTGGGAGATTTAAAGACCTTACCAGTCATCATAAATGCCAATCTTTCGAGTGAACAAGAGAGCAAATTGCTCAATGTCCTGTCACAAAGGAAACCAGCAATAGGTTGGACGATTGCTGATCTAAAAGGTATAAGTCCTGCCATCTGTACTCACAGAATACATATGGAAGATAATTCAAAACCCTGCAGGCAACCACAATGACGCTTGACACCTCCCATGAAAGAAGTACTCAAGAAAGAAGTCATTAAACTTCTTGATGCCGGTTTAATTTTTCCAATCTCCGATAGTCAGTGGGTTAGCCCGTTGCAAGTGGTACCTAAAAAGGGTGGAACCACAGTGGTTGAGAATGATAAAGGAGAATTGATAACCACAAGAACAGTGACTGGATGGAGAGTGTGCGTCGACTATCGGAAATTGAATGATGCCACTAGAAAGGATCACTTCCCATTACCCTTTATTGATCAAATCCTTGAACGATTGGCAGGATGAGATTACTACTGTTTTCTGGATGGATACTCGGGCTATAATCAAATAGCAGTGACACCAGAGGATCAAGAAAAAAGCACGTTCACTTGTCCATACTGTACATTTGCTTATAGGCGAATGCCTTTTGGAATGTGTAATGCTCCAGCCACATTTCAACGATGCATGATGGAAATGTTCCATGAAATGATTGAAGAGTTCTTGGAAATTTTCATGGATGACTTCTCAGTGTATAGAAATTCTTTTGATGACTGTCTAGAACATTTGGATAAGGTTTTGGCAAGATGCGAAGAAAAGAATATGGTACTTAATTGGGAAAAGTCACACTTCATGGTCTAAAGTGGAATAGTCTTAGGCCATCAAATTTCAAAGAAAGGAATTGAAGTTGACTCCGCAAAGATTAGTACAATCTCTGAGTTACCCATGCCTTCTTCAGTTCGTTCCATTCGAGGTTTTCTTGGGCACGTTGGATTCTATAGACGCTTCATCAAGGATTTCTCTGTTATTGCCCGACCCCTTACGAATCTATTGGGAAAAGATGTCACGTTCCACTTCAGCCCTGAATGTCAGGAAGCATTTAAATTATTAAGGCAGCGTTTGGTTGAAGCCCCAATAATGATTTCACCTGATTGGGAGCAACCATTCGAGTTAATGTGTGACGCTAGTGACTGGGCAGTTGGAGCTGCCTTGGGGCAAAGAAAAGAAAAGATCTTTAGGCCAATCTACTATGCTAGCTGAACATTGAATGAGGCCCAAAATAACTACACAACAACTGAAAAAGAGCTGCTAGAAGTTGTTTTTGCCTTTGATAAATTTCGATCCCATCTGTTGTTCTCAAAAGTCACTTTCTATACGGATCACGCTGCACTTCGGTATCTAATGGCCAAGAAAGATGAAAAACCTAGACTCATTCGATGGATACTGTTACTTCAAGAATTTGACATTGAAGTCAAGGACAAAATGGGAACAGAGAACGTCGTTGCTGATCATTTATCACGCCTCGACCATGACACAAGTGAAATCAATGTCGAACTAATCACTGAAACATTTCCTGATGAACAACTCTATGCCATTGAGACAATCACACCTTGGTATGCTGATTTCGTGAACTACTTAGCTTCAGGTGTGATACATCCAGATTTATCAAAGGAACAGAGGAAAAGATTTCTGAATGAATCACGACATTACTACTGGGATGATCCTTTACTTTTCAAAGACTATGCGGATGGAATGATAAGAAGATGCATCCCTGAAGAAGAAGTGGAAAGTGTTTTGAACTTATTCCATACTGGAGAAGCTGGAGGACACCATGGGATTCGTCGAACAATCAGCAAGGTGTTACAATGTGGTTTGTACTGGCCGACCATGAATCGTGATATTCGTGAATTCGTCATGAATTGTGACAAATGCCAAAGAACCGGGGGTATAAGCTGGAAGTGCGAAATGCCACAACACTCAATCATGGGAATTGACATTTTTGACATATGGGGAATTGACTTCATGGGTCCCTTTCCTAAATCTTTTGGTAAATCCTATATCCTTGTCTGTGTGGACTATGTGTCAAAATGGGTGGAAGCTGAGGCATTCTCAGAAAATAATGCTCGAGTCGTCATTAAATTTTTGAAGCAACACATTTTTACCCGGTTCGGAATTCCAAGGCTAATCATCAGTGACCGTGGTACCCACTTCAATAATGCACTGTTTCAGAAGCTAATGACTCTCCATGGATGTCACCACTACATGAGCACCCCATACCATCCACAGACCAATGGCCAAGCTGAGGTTTCAAACCGAGAAATTAAGGCTATTTTGGAGAAAACTGTAAGTACATCTAGGAAAGATTGGGTCACCAAACTTGATGATGCACTATGGGCCTACATAACTGCCTACAAGACACCCGTTGGAATGTCCCCATATATGTTGGTCTTTGGGAAAACCTGCCACTTACCTGTAGAATTGGAACATAAAGCTTATTGGGCTGTGAAGAAACTGAATTTTGATCTCAAAACTGCCCAAGAGAAGCGTTTTCTACAAATGAATGAACTAGATGAGATGAGGAGAGAATCATATGACAATGCTTTGATTTACAAAGAGAAAACATGAGCCTGGCATGACAAACAGATCCAACAAAGAAATTTTTCAACAGGCGACAAAGTTCCCCTCTTCAACTCACGACTTCGAATCATGGCTGGAAAACTCAAATCGAAGTGGTCAGGTCCTTACACCGTCACAATTGTTTATCCACATGGTGCTGTCGAAATTTATGATGGGAAGATGCCCCCATTCAAAGTAAATGGTCAACGCCTTAAACTTTACCACACTTCGGATAAAATAGGCATCATTGAAGAACTACAATTGCAATGAGAAGTTATCCGTCTGGCTGAAGACGTAAAACTTAGCGCTGATCGGGAGGCAACCCGACTGCTTCTTCATTCTTTGATCTTTGTTTTCTTACTCTATCTCTATCTCTCTATCTGCTTTGTGAATGCAGCTAAAAAAATGTCCAGCTCTTCTGATTCTTCTGTGGTCATCGATGCGCTTGTTCCGTCTCCCTCTGACTTAGTACGACGAATAACTCAGGAGCTGGCTGATATCGAGCGCCGGCTTGAGGAACTTTCACTGGAGATTCGTGCTCAGCATCCAGCACCACCACAAAGAGCACATATTCCATTCCTCCCTCACCAACTTCACGCTCACTTTACTCCGGAGGTGGTTAATCCCACCAAGCGTCCCCGTGAGATCGAGGACACATCCACTAGTTCTCGTAAGAGGCAGAGGAATTCTGAGCTGATGGACCAAGACGATTGAACATTGTCCATCCGTCTGGCTAAAGACGTAAAACTTAGCGCTTCCTGGGAGGCAACCCATGTTCCAGTTTCATTTCCCCCCCTTTTCTCCTTTTACCTGTTCTAATTTGTTTGAAAAAAAAAACATGGCATGTGTGATTTTTTTAGCTCCTCCTGATATTTGTATGCACCTGTCACTCTTCTGCATCTCTGCTTCTATTTAGATCATTCTTGGTGTTATCTTTATGATATGATGCGGGTATGTGTTGTCCATATGTAGATTTTACAGGTACATCATTTCTGTAACTTCATCGGATACAGGCAGCCTCTCCGCATCTATCTGCACTTACACAGGGAAGTGTTTTAATTTTCTCCATATTTTCTGCTTCCAAAAACACCATGTAAAAAAAAGACAAAAAAAAAAGACTAACACTCCTGTCATTTATGAACCCACATAAGAACTGTTGTATTTTTATCGTGACCCAGTCGGGAATAGACCACTTCTGTCCCTAGGCAGTTTGAGCACTTGATTCTTGTTCTGGATTTCTTTGATCCTTGATCTCATGACTTAGATGATTGCTGATATTATTTCATGCTTCGAGAATGTTTTTCAAAAACTTGAATACTTTTGAGACACTTATTTGCACTCATTCTCATCTGTGATGTCCAACATTATATTTCCATACCCGTGAGGACTCTAATCCATTTCAAAATCATCTCTTATTTCTCTTTTTCTTGAGGGAATCTCAACCATGTTTTGTCTTCTATAACTTGCCATGTTTTTCCATCAAAGCAATAGGAATTTTTGAAAGTTGCACTAAAATGATCGAGGCATCTGTTTGCTATTTTAGCCCCGTTGACCCACTGAGCCACCCAAACATTTTCTCCTTCGTATAGCCCTTAGAAGCCATGCAGGATCCTTTTAGGATGAGCCCAAGCCGATACCCTTCCCTACCAATTTCTTGAATTTTTGCATGATGATTTCAATCTAAGTGTGGGGGAGAGAGACTTACTCATGGAGAGGGTTCTTCGAGGGGCAGTGAGTCATTTGATGTACATGGATTGACATTATTCCATCCTGATCATTGAGTTCTTTTTCACAGTAGCGACATTCATTTCATATTATTTTGATATAGGAATATAGAACCCTTTTCAGTTACAACAATGAGTACATTGGTGGTCATTACGCGGTAACCCTCGACTTTGGGGATACCTATTAAAGTGATGATCCATTACTCCAGGAACTAGAGAGTTTTCTATATGACCTACCTTCATTGAGATGTTACAGAATATATGCTTCTTGTGTACCATTCTTTGGGATTATTGTCTGACACCTATTCCATGGGGTTTTTGGGTTGATACTCACCAGTTTTTCCTGACCATATTGTGAGTGAGTTGTGTCTTTAAAAAAAATGAAAAAAAAGAGAGCGCGAAACATTGGCTTATCATATGCTTGGGGACAAGCAATGTTTTAAGTGTGGGGGAGCGAGAGTTTGAGGGAGACATTTGGATTGACTTATCATGCATTTATTTCAAGATTCAACCCTCCTTTTTACCAAAAAGATGTCAATTTTTTTTTACCCACCGTCCCACAGCTTCAGAAACATTTGAACCTCATGTAAAGTCCTTGAGATGGGTGCATTATTTTGATTTCCACTAGTGGAGATGTGAAATTCATGGCAAGCCTATGGTAAGCCTGCATGTGTATGAGAACTGAGAAAAACTTTGATCAATTTTTTTTAGAGAGATGAGAGTGATGGCGAGGTAGGTCACATGATAAATGAGTGCACGTACTTGTTTTGAAAAGAATACAAGTGGAAGAAAAATGGTTTTTGAAAATTGGAGTTTTAAATGAAGCATGATATTTTATGAGAAAAGAGATTGATAAATTTTGAACTTGTAATTTTGATGTTTTAATCTGTCTCCTGTCACTTGTGTTTTCTTTCTGATTGTTTTGCCCAGGAGTGCAAAAGTTTAAGTGTGGGGGATTTGATGTACATGGATGTTACTAACATTTTTTTATTTATTTTCGTTTAGTTTTAACCATTCTTGTGCTTTTAGGTTCTTTTTGTAGTATTTTAAATATTTTATTCGTTTTTATAGTTTTTAGTTAGTATTATATGAACATTAGTTATTTATTTTCATTTTTTTAGAAATTTATTTTATTAACATTTCATATTATTCTAATATTACTTTTAGTTTATTAATTAATTATAAATATAAATATAATCCTATTTATACTAATTTATTTTTATTAGTTATTTTTATTTTTATTTTTTATTTTGAAATTTGAAATTTTGTTTTTTCTTTCCCCCCCTTTTTTTCCTCACCCGCCGCCCCCCCTTGACCCGCTCTCCCCTCACCCTCCCCCTTATCTCCCGGCCTCTACACTCTCCCCTCGGCCCTACACCTCTCCTCCCGCATCACCTCTCACCCGCCTCCCTTCTCCATGTGTGCGCAACCCCAGCCGCCCCTGCCTTCTCCACGCCGTGCGCCAGACGGCTCTCCTGTCCGCCACCCTGCCCGGCGCCCGCAGCCTCCTCACGGGATCCCGTCCGCCGCCCTGCCCAGAACCCTCGCCGCACCCTCTCCTCGTCGCACTTCCCTTCACCCCGCGCGGCCTCCCCTCACTCTCCCTTCTCTCCCCATCTCACCCGCTGGAACCCGGCCGCCCCTCCTCTCCTCTCTATCCCGCTGGCCGCGCACCCCCTTACCAGCTTAGCCCCGCTGCGCCCCCGCACATCCAGCCGGCCACCCCCGCACCCCGTCGCTCCTTCTACCCGTCGCCCTGCCTTCCCAGCTCTGCCCGCACCCCGGCCACCGAGTGTCTGAGCAGCCACCGCAGTCGCCGCACCAGACCAGCATCCGCTTCATCACCTGCATCTTTTGTTCCGGTGGTCGTGAAGCTGGTGCGCGACGTCATCACGTGCCGAGGTGTGGTCAGATATTAAAGAACAAATTGCATGTTGCGAGAGTGAAGACCGACACGATTATTTGTTGGTAACGCGGTTTTATTTTACATGACTTATCATCTTATTACCGTGCTTACATTTTCAGTTGTGATGTCGAGGGGATTTTCTTTGTGTCGGGATGTTGGTTGATTAATTAAAACTATTGCGCATGCCATGCAAGTATTATTTGATGATTAATTGTCAATTAAATTTATTTTAATTGAACATTTATCTGTTTAAATTATTTTTTCACTGAATTAATTGCTAAAATTAAAACTGGCCATTTTAATTATAAGTCGACGTGGCGGTCCGAGAAGGTAAACCGCGTTGACTGATGGTAGGTGCAAATTAGTGACACAACTTTGTGAGAAACGGGTTTTGTCATTTCGCCGTGTAGTTCGGGGCTTGAACGAGTTTTCTAATTTATTTATGACACCAGAGAACGGGACTTTAAATAAAATTGGGAAATTAAAATTGAGCATCTAAAAAATGGTTATATTTTCGGAACTGGCGATAATTAAACAGAATAAATAATTAATCATCCTAAAGAATACCTTGCACGGCTGCGTGATAATTTAATTGTGACACCAGCATCCCCGACACATTTTGTTTACTTAGAGTCCATCATCATTTTCATTTGAAATTTTCTTTTTACCTTTAGTCTTCTCCGTTTTAGTTTAATTAAAAAGAAAAAAAAGGGAAAACTCACAAATAGGTATTCCTTCAATCCCTTGTCCTTGTTCGTCTAAACACCGTCCAACGAAATATTTTTTTAGTGAACTAGATTCCGTGCTCTCTGTGGTTCGACCCTGCTCTCCACTTTTACAGTAGCCAGTCGGTTATAAAAATTCGCAAATTTGCACGCGTTGCGACGCGCGTACCAATTCTATGTTGATTATATTGTCATTGTTTGAGAGGTATCTACCAGGGGTGTTTAATTTGAGTGATTGTCCCTTTATTTTGTATTAGTTTTGACTCATAAGGAAAAGAATCATTTTATAGGTATCTAATGTAACGTCCAAGTCATTTTCTACTGATTAATTTTCATTCTTTGGGTGTTGGAGGTGTCAAGTATAGGTTTGAAGAAGGAAGTGGAGTTGAAGATTAAAGTTCGGTAAGAGGGGAGATGTTATGATGTGGTGGTTTTTGTTTTGGAATGGAATTGGGGGGGAGTAGTTATTTTCTATCCCATCTGTGTTCATTGCATCATGGATTTTGTTTTATAGTGCAGGTCCCTGAGGAGATAGTTTTTTTTATTTTCTTATTTTATGGTTTGTTGCGTTGTGGGGTTTGGAGGTCAAGTTTCTAAGCTCTTCCATTTTTGAGGTCATTACACCATGGTGTTTTGGTTTCACCCTGACCCTTACTTAGTTATATTTGATTAAATGGGTCAACCAAATTTAAGAGGGGGGATAAGGGGAAACATGACCTTATTTCCAGATATTTTTTCAATTTAACACAATTTCAGCATAACATATTCATGTTGTGTCGTACAGTCATTATTTTCTATCATGAGTATAAATTCATAAGAAATTTTTATTTCTACTATTTCTATCATTCTCCACAAACCCTAGGTGACTAGAAGCACCCCTTATGAGACTCTTGATTACCCTTAACTTGGATTCAGTCTTCATCTTAATAAGATAAACTGATTGTGATCTGAGGTGAGATCATATCCTCTTTTCTTGGTTACCTCCTTGTTATTCCCTCTCAGAGTGATTGTGCAGCGGGCTGCATTTGATTTGGGTAGTTTTGGGTTTTCGATTCATGTGATATTGTTAGTATTTATATTTTTGAGGATTCAACTGCGTTATTTCGGAATAGTGATTGTCTTGTTTCCCCACCTAGATCATGCACAACTGTAATAAAGATTCAATTGAGGCAGAGGATCCAAGACTTCTCCTTTTATTTATGTGTATCTATGGAATTAAAATGGTTTTTCATTAAGTGGATATTATGGATTATCTCAATGAATATAATGAATTGAACAAAGGGAATTGATGGGAAGGGGGGAACCATATGTGTTTAAACATTTCTATAAAAAATTTAATGTGATTGTTGGTTTCCCCATTGTTATTGATGAAAATATTTTGCAGCTGAGATATGTGTATGTGATATTTTTTTTGACTGTATCGATGGAATCACATTCATAAAAGTCTAACCATGTAAAAATGGTGATGAATTATATGTGTGAAATTTGAAATTGAAGTAATTTTACTTAAGGAGATTTTGAATTAATCTCTAAGAATGATTTAAAAATGGGATTATGAAAGTTATTTGTTGTTGGAACAGTTTGTTATGTGTGTTTGGTATTCTTGTCGTTAGTGTTGCGAATTGTGTGTCAATTTTAGGGTTGTTGGGCATTAATTATTGGTGTTGGTTTTGGGTTTTTTCTGTGGATTGTACAACAGTCTGGTTGATTCCATGGCACTATTGGCAAGAGGGGATATGTTTGTTGATGTGGAATGATGAAACGATTGGTTGTGTGGAAAGGGAATGTGTTATGTGGTCGTTGGTCTGAGTTGTGGGATAGTGGTGTGGCAGTTGGTTGATGGTTTTCGGAAATTTTTATAGTTTCTCGGTTAGAATAAAATATGATGGTAATGATGAACTCGATAAAGGATGTGTTCTGGAAATTTAATGAACTACATTCTCTTATTAAAAAGTTAATGAATGGAATGGATGAGTAATAGCTGTAATTGATGTGGGTAGTGGATAAGAATGGATTTTCAATAAATATGGAATTAAATGGAATAATTAATGTAAAACGGTTGGTGAATTCTAAATATAGAAATGGTTAAATGATGTGATTAAATTAGAATTTTGAAGGGTTGACGTGGTTGTTTTGTGTGTAAAGAAAGGATGGTTTTGGTATAGTGATCAGAGGTGATGATAGAGTGTCACATTGAAACTATGGTGGTTGTGATGGGCATGGTAGTGTTGATTTGGTATGAACCTTCAATGATGGAATTTTATATGGTTGTATTATTCTTTTATTTTCCCTGTGATATCATGCACACCCCTCTTGAGTTGGGGAACCTTACTGATACCCAATTGTTTTGGGTTCTTAGTGTTTTCTCCCAAACATTCATGTTTTTGGGGGAATAGATGATTAAGCATTCTCTCCTTCTTACTCTCCCTTCCAGGTGTATCGTGTACTTTGAAGGATCAAGGTAGGCATTAGAATATGGGTTGTAATGGATTTAACTTTGAGTATGTGATATACTGGTAGATCATGAGGGGTAGATGAGATGATATTATCTAGTGGGGGTCGTGCATGATAGCAGTGAATAAGGTTTATGGTCTTCATGTTTACGATACTATAAATTAAAGGATATGTGGTTGTGATTATGATGTGTAACAACCCAAACTTTTATCAATGAAATTTATCCCTTCTTATAGTAATGTCATAATCATATAAAATCATATTAGGAAACTCAATTCCACGTCATTCTTAAACAAACTACTATGTGACCTTTAAAAATAAATTTTCCAATTTTGTGTTTTGAATTTCAAAAATCTGACATACACGGTTGTGATCAGTTAGATGTTTGGAGTCTGATAGGAAAAAATTAATTTTTAGTGAATAGTAACCTACCCTTATGAATAGTAACCTACCCATAAGAGTAGTAATATGACCATTATGAATAGTAAATCGTATAAAAGAATAGTAAACTCACCCATGAAGGTATAAATAAAAATTAAGGCATCTTATATTTGACAATATGACCATAGTGAAAGTATTCGTATTTTTGTAAGACGTAAATAATTATCATAAATAATTAAATAATTTAAAATAAAATGTATTTTCCTAATTTTTTTCATAAATGAACATTTCTATGTCTTCTGGTTTTAAGATAATAATACCTTATGTAATTTTAGATAGCATTTTAAAAGTAGTTTTAATTTAAAAATCTGTATTTTTCAAAAAAATTATGATTTTAATTAAAAATTAAATTCTTCATATTTAGAAAATTATTTTTGAAAAATGGAGTTCATTTTTAGATTCTATATTTCTAAAAATAATTAGGGTGAATTTTTTGGATTTTTCTAAAATACATTAATTTTTGGTGAATAGTGAAATTCGATAATTTACAAAATATGCTAAATAAATGAAGTTCTTCATCATGATTGTGGCATTGATGATGTAAATGACCATTGGTTTGAACTCACATGAACATATTACTATTTTTAGTCACAATAATCCGCACTGTTTCTTGTCTTGTGGAGAAATAATAAAATAATGAATATATTATTAAGAAAACTCTCCTCCCCTCCACTATAAATACCACCCCTCACATCCTCATTTTGTCACACCTCTCAAGATTCAAGCCTTAACTAAATTATACCCAATTCTCACCCTAATATCCTTCCCCACATCCATCATCCCTTGGTCTCCTCAAAAGACCAAATCCTCTCTTTTTAACAGGCTCTCAAAGGGGATAAACTCAAGAGGTAAATTCCTCTTTCTGATTCTTGTATTTTCATTGAAGTTCCTTTCTTTTCTTTTTCATTCCTCACCAAATTTCACCCAAATGGTATGATAATGGAAGAAACGTAAATTTAATGTAATTATATTATTATAATGAGAAATTTCCTCCTAATATCACCTTCCCTCTCATTTTATACCTTAAATGAAAACACCATCCGAGATGTGTTAATTTATCACATTCAAGGATGACGGGTTTTCAATTTTCCATAACATCTTATAGACTGGTCATGAAACCATTTTAATGGTTGAAACAGATAATAATATATTTATTTTATCTTATTTTATGTTCTATTATCATTATACACTCTTGATGATAAATAATAAGACAAAACAAGTTCATTGTGTTAAAAACCGCCAAAATTAATCTAAAATGATCATCAATAAATTTTAACTAATGATACATTCACATGGTATATAAAAAAATTCATTAAAAGATCATTTAAATTTATGTAATATCATTAATAACATGTGATATCTATTTTGGATGTTTATCCATGTTCTAAATGAACTTCCATTCATGAATACAAGTGAACCGTTCATAAAAGCTAAAACAATTAACACTCATGAACAATGAATTTAAGCTATATAACTCATAAAAAGGTCCATAAAAGACCTTAATAAGACCATAATGAATCAAATTAATGTATTAAAGTCTATTTAATTTTTAATTAACGAATTTAATGTCATTATATAGACATTAAAGTGAAGAAAGTGTTCGTACACAAGGTAATGGGAAATTCTCAAACCCAACTCTCTTTCTTTGGGTTTTCCCTCTTCAACCCATTATCAGTGTGGATATGCCTTAATAATAATTTATTCATAATTATATTAAATTTTATAGGATACACATGTTCTCTAATTTATTTTATAAAAATCCCAATGTTTTCCAAAAGAACTCTTCTATCAAATAAACACACCCTTTTTACTTCATGAAGATTGTTTCACTCTTCACTCGAGGTTAATGGTTTAATAGAAAGAATGATATTCCATCCATATTTTGGGAGCCAAATTTTTATTAATGTATGATTTATGATGTGAAACCCATTTCTTTCCATGGAAAATTTTATGTTCAAGTTTGACATGTTTTCTATGTGGCATGCATGATAATGTAAATGTTATAATGTGACGGGTGAACCTAAAATTATATAGTGAAATATGAATGTTTGAATGTGATGGGTGTGCCTGGAATTATACACAACTCCAATTCATTTGGTAAATTGATGAATCTGATGAAATAAATTGAAACTATGTGTGAACATGATGCTATATTTGTTCACAACTATGTGTTATAGATAACCACCAAGACATGATGTTTCATTTTTATGCATTGCCACATTACTTGATATTATATAAAGGATGTTATGATTATGCTCACCTCATGTTATGATGTTTCATGTTCTTATCTTTCCTCTTACTAGGATTTTAGATAACCCCTTTTTGATATATATTGTTAGGTGACTACATGTACTAAGGCGTACACAAGGGCTGATAAGAATCTAAAGAAGAAGAAACTAAATAAATGTTTATGCATTATGTTTTAAATGTTATGTATGGTCGTAGTTTTCCCAAGAAACTACACATTTGTATCCTCTTTGTCAAATTTCTTAATGTTTTTTATCATTAAAATGATGTAAATGTAATGTATGAAAATAAGGTTCTGTATAGTTCGTATCAGAGGAAAGGTTTAGTTGATATGGTATTTAAGATTAGTGAACCCTAGAGAAAACCTATGGTATGAGGATAAGTATAAATATGCACACAAGAAGCTTTGATATACATAAGGATCCCATAAGATATACGTTTTGTGTAAATTGAACAAATAAATACGTTTTTTATTCATGAATCATAGACTAATGTTTTGTTCTAACCTTTTATATTTTAGAAAATGATGGGAACTACGAGAAACCAATCCAAAAACCTATGCGAGGACCAATGCAACGCTTGATCAAACGACATCCCTAATGATTTTGGATGTGGAGTTAAAAACTTCATGGATATTTACCTAGCTGTCTCAGGTTATGAACAATAACCTAAATAATGTGGAACATCCTCCTTCACCAAATAGGGAGCAACTGGCTATCAAGTGTTTTAGGCGGCAATGACGATCAACGTTTTGTGTATCTTCTGATCCACTAGTTACGAAACAGTGGGTCAACTCCATGGATAATATATTTTCTATGCTTCATTATTTTGAGACGGAGAAGGTGATTCTGGATGTTCATCGTTTAGATGGAGAGGCTGATAAATGGTGGGATTTAATTAATAACACCAAGATGGCTGACAAAATTGAAGAGATGGAATGTGAAGAATTTAAGATCATGTTTCTTAACAAATATTTCCAATGAACTCTTCATACGAATATAGAGAGAGAATATATATATCTAAATCAAAAGGAATGAGAATCTTTCATGTCCTATGAAGATAATTTCACAAGGATTTCAAGGTACGCTTCATGTTTTGTTATCAACAATGATAGCAAAATTGATAGATTCTTTAGCAGGGTTAAAACCACAACTTTGAAAGGCTCTTGAAATTCGAGACTTTGAGACTTATGAATAAGTTTTTCTATGTGTTGTAAAAGTATATTTGGAGTTTGGAGAATGGTCCCATGTATATGGTGATAAGAAAGGAAATGTGGAGTTTCAATCTAGAGGATCTAATGATAAAGGAGGGAAGAAAACTCAACCACCCACATGCCATAAATGTGGGAAGAATCATCATGGGAATTTCATCAATGGGATGGGGAAATGTTTCAAAGGTTGTAGATAATGCCACTAAGATCCAGAATGTAGAAAAGACATGATACGTCATGAGAATGTGGTGGAAGAAAGGAAATCACCACCCATGGTCCAATGCTACAACAGTTGGGAGCAGGGGAACTATGCAAGCCTGTGCACTGAACCTCAAGCCCTTGAGGGTAGTCAGTGTCGGCAACCTACAAATCCAAAGAAACAAGGGAAGGCTTATGCCAACACTACTGTAGAAGTTGATAAATAAAATGAAGTCAAACAAGGTACACTTCCTATTCAATCAAGAATGATAAAATTATTACTTTATTCTGGTTATACACATTTTTTTATATAATGAAAGTTTTCTAGAACTATTTAATTGAATCCCAGAAACCATGAAGTAGAGATATTTGTAAAAACACCATGTGGTGCAATCATTGTATTGCAAGTTTTGGAATCTTCTCCTATTTGCATATGTGGGAGGATATTTCCAACGAATCCTATGCTACATCCCTTGGTAGAATTTTATTATATAATGGGAATGGATTGGCTCTCATTATATAGACCACATATCAATTTTCATGAAAATAAAATATCTTTTAATATTTAAAACCATCCCATGATCCTCTATAAATGCATGAAATATCATGAATATCCTTTGTAAAATCATTCAATTGTGTGGGTATTGATTCCCTATGAATAATAATACCTCGCTCTAATGGTTGGGTCAAAGGAAAGTGTCAACCTAGAGGTAATTTCCATTGTGAGGGAATACAGTGATGTATTTCCCAAAGAGTTACCTAGACATACCGCAGATTGTGAGGTAGAGTTATTCATAGAACATAAACCCATAGCTACTCCTATCTTAAAGTGTCCTTACAAGATGTCTCCTATCAAACTGGAGGAGTTAAAGAATAAGCTTCAAGAGAATTTGGTAAAAGGGTTCATACGCCCTAGTGCATCACCTTGGGGTGCATCAGTGCTCTTTGTGAAGCAGAAGGATGGATCAATCCGACTATGCATCGATTATTGGGAACTAAAAAAGATCACTATAAAGAACAAGTATCATCTCCCAAGGATTGATGACTTGTTATATCAGCTATAAAGAGATCATCTCATCTCAAAGGTGGATCTTCGTTCTGGATATCATCAGATAAAGGTGAATAAGAAAGATATTCATCAGACTTCCTTCCGTACAAGGTGTGGGCACTATGAGTTTCTGGTGATGCCCTTCAGACTTACTAATGCCCCTAAAATATTCATGTATTTGATTAATAGAGTCTTTATAAATTTCCTCGACAAATTTGAGGTAGTTTTTATCGATGATATTCTCATCTACTCCAAGAGAAAGGAGGAACATGAAGAACATCACAGAATTGTGTTGCCGATATTGAGAAGGGAAAAGCTGTATGCCATGTTCAGAAAGTATGACTTTTGGATGAAGAACATCACATTATTGGAACTTGTGATCAAATGTGATGGAATTTATATGGAGCCTTTAAAAAATGCGATTCAGGAATGACCCATACCCTCTAGTGTCATAGAAATCCATAGATTTCTTGGATTAGTGGGGTACTACCGACGTTTTTTAAAAAATTTGTCACGATTATCAATCCCTTTAACTATGTTAACAAGGAAAGGGGTAAATTATGGATGGATGAAATAATGTGAGGGAATCTTAAAGGAGATAAATAGAAGGTTGGACACTACACCTGTAGTGTAGAATTTTTTTTGATATACAATGATGCTTCAAAGAAAGGCTTAGGTTTTGTACTCACAAAAAATGATAATTCGATAATCTACGACTCATGAAAGCTGAAGATCCATGAGAAGAACTACTCAACACATGATATAGAGCTAGCAGCAATGATTTTTACCTTAAAAATATGGTGGAACAACCTCTATGTTGTGACGTGTGACATATACACCGATCACAAGATTCTAAATTATATATTCACAGAAAAGGATCTCAACATGCATAAAAAAAGATGGTTAAAGATATTCAAAAATTACGATTTATCTATTCACTATCATCTTGGAAAAGTGAACAAGGTAGTTTATACTCTTAGCAGAAAAGAACCTACTACTCTATCTATGTTGTGGATTGTGAAAGACCCTATCTTAATGGATATGTAAAGGATGGATATGAAAATAATAATGGTAGGGAATAAATCTTACCTTGACCAAATGATTTCCCAACCATGTATCCATGAGAAGATTAAGGGAGGAAAAAGGGATGATCTAGAGCTACAAAACAGAGTTAATGCAATAAAGGAAGGGAAGCTTCTATAGTTCCATATCGACGATGATGTTGTGATTTGGTTTGGATCGCAGATGTGTGTGCCTTCATCACCTGGGATAAAGAAGTATCTATTTGATAATGCACATAGCTCACCTTTCTCTATCCATCCTGGTAGCACCAAGATGTATCATGATCTCGAAGAACACTTCTGGTGGGACAAAATGAAGAAGGAGATTGCTGAATATATCTCAAGGTGCTTGATATGTTAGAAAGTTAATGAAGAGTGAAAAAATTCCAAAGGGATGATGTAACCATTGCCTATAACCATGTGGAAATGAGATAATGTCACTACAGACTTTATCACTGATCTCCCAAAGGCATCCAAGGGAATTAATGCGATATGGGTTGTGGTTGAATGACTCACCAATACATCCTAATTTATCACTATTTGGAACGATCACTCTCTTGAACAACTTGAAATGATAAATGTGATGGAATTTGTGAGAATGTATGGGGTTCCACTCTCGATTGTCTTTAATCATGATCCAATGTTCACATCTAGATTCTAGAGGAGTCTCCAACATGATTTGAATATAGGATTAAATTTCAGCACAACCTATCACCCCAAACTGATGTCCAATCTAAAAGGACTATTTAGACACTCTAAGATATTCTAAGAGACTTCTCATTATAATTCAAAGGTGTATGGGATCAATATCTCCCATTGGTTGATTTCATATACAACCATAGATTCCACTCAAGTATTCAGATGGCTCTATATGAAGATCTATATGTAAGGTGATGTAGAAATCAAACCTATTGGGATAATGTTGGAGAAAGAAAGCAACTTAGACCTGATCTTGTGCAAGAGATGATAGATCCAGAAACATATCAAAGATACTCAGAGTCGGAAAAGGAGATATACTAACAACCGTCGAAGGGACTTGGAGTTTGAAGTTGGAGATAAAGTCTTCCTTTGAATATCACCATTAATGAGAGTCATGTGGTTTGAAAAAAAGGGAAGCTAAGCCCAAGGTACATTGACCCACATTAGATCCTTGACCACATAGAAGATACGGAATATCAAATTTCACTTCCACAGAATATGGTGGATGTTCATGATGTGTTTAATGTATCACTCCTAAGGAAGTACATACCAGATCCCTCACATGTACTAAACTCAGAGGTGGTACAGCTGGAAGATGATCTCTATTATGAGGAGCAACCAGTAAATATTCTGGATTGGAGAGATAAGGTTCTATGCAAAAAGACAACTCACCTTGTCAAAGTGTTTTGGAGGAACCATAAGTATGAAGAAGAAAATTGGGAACCAGAGGATGAAATGAAAGAGAAGTACCCTCACCTTTTTATGTAAAATGAATTTTGGAGGGTGAAATTTCAAAATGGGAGAATAATGTAATAACCCAAACTTTTATCAATGAAATTTATCCCTTATTGTAGTAACTTCATATTCATATAAAATCACATTAGAAAACAAAATGCCACATCATACTTAAATGAACTACTATGTGACCTTTAATCATAAATTTGCCACTTCTATGTTTTGAATTTCGAAATCCTGACTTACATGGTTGCGATCAGTAAGATGCTTGGAGTCTGATATGACAAAATAAATTTGTGGTGAATAGTAACTTACCCTTATGAATAGTAACCTACTCTTACAAATAGTACTAGGACCCTTATGAATATTAAATCTTCCAAAAGAATAGTAAACACCTCCATGAATGTATAAATAAAAATTAAGGCATCTAAGGAGTGAAAAAATGACCATAGTAAAAGTATTGGTATTTTTGTAAGTCATAAACAATTATTTATAACTAATTAATTAATTTATGAGAAAATTTATTTTCATAAATTATTAATTTTATTTCTTCTGGTTTTAAGATGTTAAGGCTATATGTAATTTTTAAAAGCATTATAAAGTCAGTTTTAATTTTAAAATCTGTATTTTTCAAGTAAATTATGGTTTTAATTAAAATATAAATTGTTTATATTTAGAGATTTTTTAGAAAATAGAGTTCATTTTTGGATTCTATATTTCGAAAAATGGTTAGGGTAAATTTTTTGGATTTTTCTAAAATACTTAAATTTTTGGTGAATAGTAAAATTTGATAATTTACATAATATGCTCAATAAATTAATTTATGCATCATGTTTGAGTCATGGAAGATATAAATGGCCATTCTTTCAAAATAACATGCACTTATTAATTTTTTTAGTAACAAGAATGCTCACTATTTCCTATGTTGTGGACAAATAATAAATTAATGAATATAATATTAAGAAAACACTCCTCCCCTCCTCAATAAATACCACCCCTCACACCCTCAATTCATCACACCTATCAAGCTTAAATCCTTAACTAAATTAATTAAAAATATCCCCTATATATCCTTCCCCATTTCCATATGCCCTCGGTCTCCTCAAAAGACGAAATCCTCTCCCCTAAAGTGGCTCTCAAAGGAGATAAACTCTAGAGGTAAATTCCTCTTTCTGATTCTTTGATTTTCTTTCAAGTTACTTTTTTTTATTTCCTCATTTATTTTTACCCAAATAGTTTTATAAATCTAGTAACATACATGTAATGGAATTCTATTATGCTAGTGGGGTAGTTTTTCATAATCTAACCTTCCCTCTCCTTTTATACTATAAATGAAAACACCGTATGAGATGTGTTAATTTATCACATTCAAGGATGAAGATTTTTAAATTAGCATTACCATCTTAGATACTGGCCATGAAACCATTTTAATGGTTGATCCTGATCAAAATATCTTTATTTTATCTTATTTTATGTTCTGGAATCCTTAAACACTCATGATATATACTTATAATAAAAACATTTCATTGTGAGAAAACCCACCCAAATTAGCCTAAAATGGTTATCATTAAATTTTAACTAATGATCCATCCCCATGGTATATAAAAAAATCATTATAAGATCATTTAATCTTCTGGAATATCATTCAAAACATGTAATATAAATTATGTATGTTTATCCATGTTCTACACGATCTTCCATCCACGAATACAAGTGAACCGTTCCTAAAAGCTATGAAAATTAACACTCCCGAACAATGAATTTAAGTTCTATAAATCATCCAAAGGTCCATAAAATAACATAATAATACCATATAAATAAAATCCATGTATTAAAGGATATTTAATTTTTAATTAATGAATTAAATGTCATTATACAAGACTTTAAATTGATGAAATCATTCAGACACAAGGTGAAGAGATTTTTTTGAACCTAACTATATTTCTTTGTGTTTTCCCTCTTCAACCCATTTACAATATGGATATGCTTTAAAAATTATTTATTCATCATTATATTACCTTTTTGGGATATACTAGTTCTAAAATTGATTTTATGAAATCCATAATTGTTTTCGACGCTTTTTTCCACTAGGGCTGCGCCACGTGGTTCAGCGTGCATTGACGCTCACTGGCAGTTGAAATTTGTACCCCACATTCCCATTTTCCAAAGGCGGGTGACATTCATCACTTCTTTAGAGGTGTTTTATCCTTGATAGGAATAGGATGATGGGATGTCAGTCTCTATTTCTGTGGATTCCTCCTCAAAAGACGTCTCCTAGTTCGGGTCTCCCTTAAGATTAAGACGCAGTTCATAAAACTCTTCCAGATGCCATGAATTTTTGGATGCTGGCCAGTTACACTGCTTCCGTCAAGATATTCCAAAGGGACAAGTCTAGGCAGAAACCTTCAGTCAGGGGAGTGGTCACGTCGGGCATTTCAGGTGTGTCTGGATGCTGAAACATTGGTATATCTGGATTTATTTCTCTTATGATAGGGCTTTTCTAGGGCATGAAAGCCCGAGGCATCCAACATAGAATGCGGGGAAGATTATCCTAGATGCATGTCTCCATGGTTTTCCATATCTTCCCAATTTTAACAAAGGGCATGCCGTGAGTTTAATGACTAGAAGAGATGAATTGGACTGATTGGAACACTGATAAGAGTGGATCAGTTGGGTGCATCCCTAAGAGGTAGTACCTAGAATGTTTTCCAGATTGATGGATCAGAACTCCCTATGAGAGTGGATATGAGATTTTTTTCCTAAAAAGGGGACATGTTACACCGTGATGGATGATTTGGACACTAATGTAGGTGAATCCGATAGGGTTCACCCATAGGAGGGAGCACCAATGTTTACCGTTGGTTGGGATTGAACCTAACAGAGGATTAATACATACCCTATGTAGAATACAGGGATCAAATACTATGTAGTTTGAGAAGGATGTGGTTTCATGGTCACTACTATCTTATAACCCCTTATGATACATTCTCAGTGTGAGAAACAAGAGTAATTAGTAGACCTGACAGATGTGTCGTAGAAAGTGCGTGACAAGAGTTGGTGTGAGGCTTACATGTGGAGCCACCCAGGTGCCTCCAGGAGCAGTGATGATGTGGATGGGGTGCTAAGATCTCACCAGGATGTGGCGACCTAGGTAAGAGTCAGTATGGATGATTTAGTACATATTGAAGGATAAGGATGAATGTATATGGGACAAATGTGAAGATGATGATGTTGGTCTTGAACCTCTCAGAGTTTTCCTACACACCCTACTTAAAAATTGGAAAAGATCAATGTCCACGTAGTTCTAGAATAGGGGCATAGGATTAGGGTGTGCTCAAAGAAAAGTGGCCCAAAAACATGTCGGGGCTTACGCATGGTTAGAAACCCATCGCAAGAGGGGAACTCTTTGTTGGAGGATTGTGAATTGAGCTTAGGGTCATTTGCATTGTTAGCTACCCAGAAAAGTAGGATGTTTGGTCGAGGAGTGTGTAGAGTAGAACAACCTAAATGTATGGATTGAAACACCTCAGAGAGGTGGACCTGAGTGACACATCCCAAATATGGAAGATTTCAAATTAGTAGGTTATATCCCTAGGAGGGAGTTCCGGAGTTTACCATCGGTTGGGATCAAACCTCAAATAGGATTGCTACATACCTGAAGGGATCCGAACCCACATAGTTCAAATGGGGAATACAATTTAACATCATGAAGGATGAAGAATGAACTAGCATGAAATTACATGGACAAACATATTATAGGGAATTATGGGGCTTGGACATCAAAGAGGATTCCTATGTACCCTTATTAAAAGGAAGAGATCAATTTCCATGTAGTTTGTTGGGGAAGGAGGCATGGGGATTAAGCATGGTTAGCGGCTGAGATATGATTTCATGGTCTATGCATACTCAAATCCCATGGGAGTCATGGTCGGTGTGGGAAAAAAGAGGCTACAGTTAACATGATGATCTCATCATGAAGTTGTATCAGTTAGAATTGGGGTAGGGATAACACATGGATAACACCCCAAAGAGGAAACAAGGGATTACGCATGGTTAGCGGCCTAGGAAGAGGAATATTGAAAATCTCTTGGAGAGTGACCAAATGTATGATGAAGATATGGCCCTTACATAGGGACTTCCCATCAGAGTGTATATGGGATTATGTAATGGCAGACTGTAACACACATGGAAATCACAATTTAAATTCATGTGTTGAGGATGAGGGTGCTTGGAAGTTTAACATCCTATAGCTCAGACGATGTGGATTATCTACTCACCCCTAGACTTCCATAACTAGTACCCTTTAAAACATGGTGGAGGGAGGGCACCAGAAATTTCATGTGGCAATGAGGTTTTAGATTCATCCCATGAGGGGCTCACATTAGTATGGAAATGCGAAGAATCAACAACCATTAGAATACCTATGCAAATGAGAATATGGAAAAGTAACTCAACATGACGTGCCAATCAAGGGACCTTTAAATCACTTAGCATGAGCCCGGAAGGCCTCATGGAAGAGGGGAATGCAAAGTAAGAGACCTTGGAAAGAGGGGCTTTGCAAAGAGAATGTCCTTGGAAAAGAAAAGGATATTCACGAAGGAAAGGTACTTCACAAAGGGAAGGATGTTCTCTAAGGGAAGAGTATTCATGAAGGGTAGTGCCTTCATGAAGGGAAGGGTCTTCTTGAAGGCTAGTTTCTTCGATAAGGAAAGAGTCTTCACTAAGGGAAGGGTGTTCATGAAGGGAAGGGTCTTCGCAAAGGGTAGTTCCTTCGCAAAGGGAATATTTTTCATGAAGAGAAGCCTTCAATGGAGAAGATATTCACGTTGAAAAAACCCTATTTTTTGGAGAGTACTTCGTGAAGGATATACGCTTCAGGAAGTCTCAAGAACCTTGAAGGGTCTCCCTCCTTTGCGAAGGTCAAATTCCTTCTCAAAGTGAATCCCCACAATAGTTGGAGGCCTTGAAGAACATGAGGCATGGTTCGCCGAGGTCATGTACCTTTGGCAGTCCATCTATTGGTTTCACAAAGGTCTTTGCAAAACAGAAGCTCAGAAGATGAAAGTGTGGAGTAATAGTGGTTTTATAGGGGTGATCCATCTATTTATAGGCAAAAAAGGATAGAGAGGGTTACAAAATGCGCCGTAGAGAGGAGTGACGTTGATGAGAGGAGGGGATCTTTTGGAATGTTTCGGCCCTACATATGGGTCTGGACATCACAAAGAGTATCATCGAAGCATTCATTGTAGATCGGGCCATAGAGACCGATGAATCCAAGGAGATTACAAACTATTCCGAAATGCTTTGGGATCAAAGAGGTTCCATGATTCCATGGATATGATCGCAGAGGCAATCCTCGCGATGTTGGGCCATTATTGCAGAGGGCTTCACGATGGAGACCTTTGGGATGGTTTGTGGGATTTAGGGCCCTTTTGAGTGCTTATTAACTCTATAGATTCGATTAATTCTCTCCATAAGTGGGAAGAATTATAATGCCAAGAAATCCCCCCCAGAATTGGAGCCAATTGAAAAGAGGGTTGGATTATGAGGGTAAGACATCGAAAATACTAGGAGGATCGAACATACAATTGATCTGGAAGCTGTGTCGCAGAGGAGATCATGTAGTCACGTTGTAGAGGAGGTCACATAGTCATGTTGCATAGATGATTCTGAAGTGGAATCATAAAGTGGTGTTTGTATAGAGGCACCACTATGCATGGGAGAGAGGCACCACGAAGAGAATCTATGGGTAATCTCGAGGTCATCACCAACTGTGCCTATAAATAGGGGCCCAGAGTTTGTCCACACCTGGATCATCATCAACGAGTGTGCCTATCCTCTCTCTTTGTGAAACGATCCTCTCCATGAATGCATCTCTGCCAACTGGAGTTCTTTGGTCTGGTACTACGCAAACTCTTTTAGAAAACCGATGCATTGTGATATGTTTCTTCCTTTATGACGCATGCCTAAGTCAAGGCTTCTTCAAAAAGGGCAGGTGCTTTGCGACATTCTTCTCAAATGGTCTTCACAAAAATTATTCGCAAAGGATTTTTACATCCAACCTGTATTCCCTAACCAGAAAAATCTATAAGTATTTAGGTTAATGGCCACTCCTGAGGTTGTAGGAGAATCTCATGCTGACATTACATAGAGGGAGGCCATGGAAAAAACATCAAAATCTAGAGCACCTCCAATCACAAATAATTGATGAGGTGGATGGAGGAGGTGAAGAAGGAATAACTTCTTTTCAAGCTCCTTCTATTTCTCAACATTGGTTTGTAGGATGAATTCTCTATCCAAGATACTAGAAAGACGATCCAACCTACTTGTTTAGGAGCACCCCGAAGTAATAGCAATTTTACAACGATGTGGATGGCCACATTAGAAAAGATCACATCCTAGTGACATCAAATTTTCATTACAATCATGGAAACAACATCGATGACAAGGAATTGGAAAAGGAGACATCTCCACCTCTTTACAAGATGATCGTCAAAGAAGGGCTCGAGAATTCGGACAATGGGTGGATCAAAAGTAGGGATCTGTGCCAGGGTGGAAACTTCACCAATGAGTGGTCCTGGGCATACTAGGTGTGTGCATCCTTTGAAGAGTTTGAGAATGTACCAAGGTGGGTAGGCCTATATAAAGTGTCCTAGGCCTCTCAATACAGCTTCTATCAACTGAAGGAGTTTATACCAGAATTTCTAAGTTGGTGGTCACTGGATACCAACACATTCCACTTACATCACAGGGAGGTTGTCATCAATCTCTGGGGTCTTCATCAAATTTCCAGCATCCCAATCTTGGGAGGGATGTATGGAGAGTTACTCCCCACTGTTATATTATGGGAGGATATGGAGAAGATTCCTCTTTGGTGATGGCATTGCTGAGGGTAGTACGAGGTATAAACGAGGATAAGCCGAACACCAGAGACATCCACTTTAAGTAGTGGTTCGGATATTTTATAAATTTCCTACTATATGAGGAAAAACTATTGGTATTTCCTCCCATATGTCCATGAGGACCTCAGAGAGGAAAATAAGGTTTACACTAGAAAATCCTGGAGGATAACCAGTGTAAACTGTGGGGGTAAAACGTCAAGACTCGGCATCTGTTGATAGTCATGCTGGATAGATTCATCTCAACATAGATCTGTGGGTGGATATTATCAGTCAGAGATTCCCACATGGGTTGTGACCATGTACATTCATCATGTCAGATCAACTAGATGGTGAAGAACACATCCACATAGGAATAGTGGTTCTAGAAATGTTATATCATCTACTCCGGCACATTAGTGATGGAAAGAGGCCAGTGAGGGTGTGCGGGACATTCCATTTTCTGTATACATGGATTGTGGCACACATGGGGGATATGAATATATTAAACCCACCGATCTTCCTGGGATACATTATCGGAATTTTTTTTAAAATATTATAGGGGGAACCCCATTTAAAATGGAAGTAATGACTGTGTTGGGTAAGATGGGGAGGATAGAACAATTCATCTTCCACCAATTCCATTTTCCAACTAGAGCCTATAATGATGATGGAATGGATAATAGTTGTATCTTCTATCTTTATGTGGTAGTTTGATGGTGGAACAAGTAGAATGAGAACTTATATGAGAACCATATACCCCACACCGGTTCTCACAACAATTCTAGTGCATATAGAGGCTGACCCCATAGGTGTACAAAAATGTGCCCCATGAGAACCACCAGTGTGTGATGTGATAACATTGGATGATGTTTACAATGTAGGATGGGAAGATGTGGAACGAGTTACCTCTATCCAATGCAACATTCATAATGGTTTACGATTTTTCATACAGCTGAGAGGCTTCCTACCCTGGTGAGATGCTGAAGCGATCGACTATCCAGGTCAGCAAACTAGTGGTCTCTACACCTTTACATTGAATAGTGATGATAGGGGGGACTTCAAGAAGTTTGTACCAACATGCATGAAGGTGACAAAGAAATAATAGTAGGGGCAGTAGTCCGTGAATTAGTAGACCTCAGACCAGTGTTGGAAGGAGGTGAAGAGAGAGAGGTGATAGTATCGGTCCCGGTGGCTCTGCCTGGGGGGAGATATTTGAATCATCTCAGTGATTTCACAGGGTCCCCCCTCAACCTCCAAGGCTTATTTCTTCTTTCTGGAGGCCTGGAAAGATTGGTAAAAGAGAAAAAAATATCTCAGTGTTAATGGCCTATTGACAAACTTGATCATGCATGGGATAGCAGTGGGAGAACTTGAATTTATGAAGGAAAGATTCAACGCTACCCCTGTCAAGGGAAGAAACTTTGTGATGGAACTAGAGGACATAATAAACTCCCATGGTGACATGAAACCAATGACACACTGGGTAAGGGTGATGTTGAACATGACTTATCCTACATAATTGACGGTGGCTCAACTGGTGGACAATTTTCCCTTTCCTAGTCAGGAAGATGAATCTTGTGTGTAAGAAGTCAATGAGGACAATTTCCACCAAGAAATAGAGGGGACATCCAAGAGAGCCTCTCATAAAGGAGGAAAAATAGTGTCCATGAGGGAAATTTCTTTGGGCAAGTTTATTATAACACTATAAGTGAGTTCCCACTCTCCTTAATTGTTCCATTTCCCTTTTTATCACATCTTAGTTTCTCAACTGACATTTATTTTTGCAGAATAATCTTCAATCAACCACTACCACTCATAGGGACGAAGGTGTGACAGGTACAAAGAACCAAACACTGGGACCTGTAGCCAGAGAGATAATGGTTGCAGAATCCAGTAGTGTTGATGGAATAAGGGTAGCCTCATAAAGATATCCATAGAATACAATAGTATATGGAATACTACTTCATGGCCTCCTGGTGATAATAAACCTGAGGCAAGATCCAATGGTTGGACAGGGTAAGTCTCATGCTTCAGAGCTGTTCCTGTTTCCTAATCAGTCAAATTGGCTAACACAATCCATACCTGCACAGTTTCCCAGATGGTACCCATGTTTCTGGTGAAAATGTTCGGAAAACTCAAGGCTCTTCTCCAAAGAGGGGTGTTGGTCCCTATAGTACTGAGTGCCTAGGCTGAACAGGCCATAGTTATTTATGGGAGACCGGTGGCAACGAGCGATACTGTTGGCAGGATAGATTCTAATGTTGACTCGGTAGACATCATTAAATTAGAATCATGTGATGAAGATCAACCCGAAGAAGATCCTACTACTAATCTCCTAGAGGAATTTTTGAATATGAACCCACTATCACGGAGGAGGAGGATAATACTACTTTAGATGAAGAGGATAGGAAGGCTATCCACCACCGGTCATGGAAATTGGTCAAACATTTCATCGATAACACCCCACAATAAGAGTGGATAATTCAAAGGGGAAAACTTCACCCATGGCTGCGAGAACTATGTGTTGGAGGAGTTGTTTCTTGGTATCAGAGGAATGCCATCAAGATCCATAAACATAAAGAGGCTGGGCATAAATTCCAGTGTTTGAGGGTGAGGGTGAATGAACATCCAACATTCATTAGTTCCCAATCATAATTTATATATCGATTAAAGGTACAGCTGATCGAAGCTGAGTAGCAGATGGAGAGAGCATCCCAAGAGATGGAAAACATCCAAGCTGATGAAGACCAAGAGCACATTAGGGCCGATAAATTTCACCCAGTGACCAATGGAGATGAGAGGGAGCTTAATAGGTGAGAGAATGTTCTGGAGTCCATGTGCCATAGAGTGGTGGATCTGAAACGCTCTATTGAGGAGGTTAATCCATCTATTGAAGGGGAAAATCCATGGGTGATGTAATTTTCATGAACTCACAAACATACTTTCATGATTGTTTATTTATATTATGTGCATGCATGGAAATCATGCTACTAGTTTACATTAATTATTGCATCTCATTCGTAACTGTGAAGTAACCAGCGATCAATCCCTAATCCCACGTGGGTCATACCTGGTGTGAAAAACAAGGGATGACAACATAATTCGTCACATTTTATATGAGATCACCAACTAAACCTTTCAAATAGTATAGGTCTGAATGACCACCCAGAGTTTCCGAGTCAATAGTGGGGTCTTGACTAGAGAATATGGTTCTTAGAATAGCTAAAATTGTCTTCCTAACAGACTCTAGTTCGTGAGAGGGATGATGCAAGGGGCGTTAGAATCAATCCAAACAAAAGGGAATGGGGAGTGTGAATCACAGTGCCCAATATTCAGAACATAATGATAGTGACATGAAGATGAGGGTAATTGTTGACCATATTTGAAACAATGTCTCCATACTGTGTTATCCTGTAATGGGGAAAAACAAATGAGGGCCATCTGATGACTGTATTTGAAAATATGGGGCCTAACTCAAAGTGTTATTCCAATAACATCGGGGTTGTTGGCCCAAAACAGAAGGCATGCCAAAAGTCTAAGCATCCATGTCATTTGGGGGTCCCTTCATACATGAAAAAGGAGGAGTATCTGAATAGGAGGGTATGCAAATCGTGGGGTGGAGTGATGGGCTGTTTTAATGGAGTCAAACACTCTCATAATTATGCCACCATGGAAAAAACGTGTTGGGTGAGCGTATAAGTATGAATCATGATCAAACATGTTTATAGATTGGACCTATCTAGAGAGGACCCAGAATAACTTTTAGTTTTACATCATGAAAATGAGGATGATAGATACATACTTTAACGTCATATGGTAAGGATGATGTATACACATTTTAACAACATATGGTGAATATGATTTATGTAATAGTTTAACATCATATGACAAGGATATTGCACATAGTTTAAGGGAATACTGCCTGCACCCTATCCAATAGTTTTATATCATGTTAAATGGATTGTGAATCCTTGTTTAGGGTAATAGAGTTTGGACCATAATTACTTATGAAGATCTAGAAGAGTTAATGAACTTTTGTTTGGGTTAGAGGTGAAATGTTCGGGCATCACTACGTATCTTACCAGGGAAAGAATCAATCCATGTGTACTTCTTGAATACCGCGCAGTTTAATATCATATGGTGATGACATGGGGGACCCCAAAGCTAAAACCATGTGTCATGTTATTTAACCTAACATGAATGAGTAAAAAATAAATCCATACTACATTATACATTCTCAAAAGGGGTATGGGAAAAAAAGGGCCAGAAAAAATGAAAGGGATTGCGGTTGGACCAAAGAGGAAGAATCTAGGCATCACAACATATCACATAAGAATGGAAATAATTCCACACATAGTTATTGAATATGGCATGGTAGAGGGCCAATACCGAATGGGAGTGATGTCATCTCAGGTGAGGAACATATTCATCATTATGCAATTTTATTTCATGCTACCTTAGAGAGTAAAAATATTAGTTTAAGGTTGTAGAGTTTAGACCGTGCAGTGACCAGTTTAAAGTCATGTGTGTGGGACATGCCCATGCAGTTTAATATCATGTGTTTATAACAAAGTGTTGAGAGATCTTAAGAGAGGTGTGTGTTGAGGTAATTCCAAACATCATGTGAATGAGGAAAAAATTCCACACCACACCACATACCCCTGGGGGAACACATGCCAAGATGAGGTGGAAGGGTTTATGGCGGTGTAGCTGGAACCGAAGGAAAAGTACCTAGGCATCACAACATATCTCACAGGGGTGAGAATCGATCTATAAATAGTTATGAATGTGGCATGGAAAGGGGAAAATACTGAAGGGGGGAGTGGAAACATCTCCTCAAATAAGGACATAATATGGCCTATCCATATGAAACCTGGGATAAAAAGGTGTAGTTTAGTGTCATATGGTAAGGATGAAATAGATCTTAGTTTATGGTCATATAGATTGGACCAAACAGATGAGGTATTCAACATGGTTACCAAATGAAACCTGGCATTAATAAGGACCAAGGAGGTCCACACCGTATTATAAATTCTCTAGACGGTGCACACATGGATCAAAGATCTGATGCCTAGACTAAGTAATCGTATCTCCAAGTTTAAGGTCATAGAGTTCGTACCATAATGATGTGTAGTTATTCTATGCAGGCGTAAATATTACTGAAATCCCTAAGCTCATGTGAGCCATGCTCGCTGTGGGAAACAATGACAGAGAAGATCTTTATATCACATGGAAGCACGTGGAAGGGAACAAGGGTGTGGAGTCCAATGTGACCCCACAACACTGGTTCATCCACTATGTGCGGAAAGGTGCGAAGAGGGATGACACTGAGGGTGTCAATGTTCTGTTTGAATGTGATGAGATGGAAAGGGATGTGAATCACAAAACTAATATTCAGGGCATAATCGGGTTGGCGTAACTATAGAGGATGAATTTCAACTATATTTGAAACATAATACCAATATTGTGGGACCTGGAATGGGTAAAAACATGTGAGGGTCGACCGCTGACCAAATTTTTGATGAGGAATGTGTATCAGATGTTGTTCAAGATCTTCCGGGACATTGGCCCAAAAGGTAGGTGATCCTTATGTCTGGGAATCCATACCATCCAGGTCTCCCTTCGGATGTGAGAGATGATGGAGACCCAAAAAATGGGACACATGATGCATGGAAATGGAATGAAGGCATGTGCATGCTGAACCCAACACTATAGTTCCTAAACCACAGTGCATCTGGGCACGTTGATGAGGAATAATAGAGGTTTAAGGATCTAATTAAGGGTGGAAAACATAAGAAGACGTGTGGAGAAAATGGGAAAAGGGTTGATGAACCTGGGGCTAGACTCAATGTGAAATTCATAGGCATTCCTACGTATTCCATAAGGATGGGAATCAACCCATACATAGTTCTGAATGTTTTGTAGTTTAACGTCGTACGATAAAGACATGGAGAGATTGATGCTCTGAAGGGAATGCACATGGCTAGATGAATTAAACACGATGTGAATGAGGATATCAGAAGTCCAAACAACATAATTCACATCCTTAAAGTGTAATCTTAGTCCAAGGGATCAAGAAAGGTAAAGGGACCAGGGGCTGAACCCGAGGCGAAATGCCCAGGCTTTCCTACATATCCCATAAGAATGTGAATCATGACATATGTAGTTTTGTTATTCCATACTGTTTAACATTGTATGGTGAGGATGAAGAGTGATAGAGGGGAGATCACTAAAGATATGCACATGATGAAATTATTACAAAGATGATGTGAATGAAGATGTAGGAAGTCCATACCACACCATGAGTCCCCTAGAGAAATATTAGGTTGAGAGAGTAGAGATAGAGAAACTTAGGGCTAGACCCAAAGACGAAATATTTGGGTGTTTCAACATATCCAATAATGATGGGAATCAATCCACATGTAGTTCTTAGAAATGTTGCGCCTTTTAACGTCATGTGGTAAGGATGAAAAATGTCTTAGTTTATGGTCATAGATCTCAGACCCCAAAGGGTCATGCAACCCCATATGTAGGTATTAGCTTACCATAACTCCTAATATAATGTGATCCATGATCGGTGTAAGAAACAAGAAGTGATGTCAGTATTTTCTCATAAAATGAGAGTGCACAAAAAAGGGAGTTATCAGTGGGATAATCTCAACAAAACTGACATTCCCACCAAATGTAAAAAAGTTGTAAGAAGGGATTATAAGGGGGAAGAGTGATATGAATTGATACATATGATATTTGGTATTCAAAGGGGTGGACATAATGATGGACGATAAGTATTGAACATATTCAAAACATAGTATCCATATCATGTTGAACTAAATGGGAAGAAAAAACTGAGCATTGACTGCTGACCATATTCTAAATGTGAGACTTATATGAAATTATCATTCAAGATCATCCAAGACGGTGGCCCAAGACGGTCATTGATCCTTAAGGGAATGAGACCAGGCTATTAGGGGGTCCTTTCGGATGTGAAAGATGATGAGGGCCCGAAATAAGGGCACGCATGAAATGTGAGTATGCATTTGTAGTTTAACTTCTTGCAGTAATGATAAGGTAAATATTCGTTTAAGGTTGTAGATATCAGACCATATGATAGGGCAAAAGGGTCTTGAAACTTTGAGGTACCTGAGGCTGGACCTAGAGAGAAATGCTCGAGAGTTCTTATGTATCACATGAGGATGGGAATCAAGCCATACATAGTTATGAGATTCCATGCAGTTTAACATCGTATGATGAGGATGTTGATGAAAGGATTATCTCAAAAGAAGAATGTGTTTGGTTTGGAAAGGTAGACCGACATGAATGAGGACAAAAATGTCCAATACACCACACCATTCACAATTACATGAGAGAATTTAGGCCAAGGGAATGAGGGAAAGAATAGATGAACATGGGAATTGACTTGAAGCCAAAAATGTGTGGGTACTCCTACACATACCATACGGATGGTAAAAAGGCCATACATAGTTCTTGGAGTACCATGTCGTTTAACGTCATGCGGTAAGGACGAGGGATTGAGAGATCTCAAGAGTGGTGTGTGGAGCGGTTAATGAAAAACCATTGTGAATCACGAAATAGAGGCCTCATTCTACACCATAGAATCCCAGAAGGATTAGGTCTAAGAGGCTGAATGAAAGAAATGATTGATTTCCAGAGCTTGGTCTTGAAATTGAAGAAAAATGTCCATGTAGGTCTAACACATGCACGGGAAGAAGAGACATTGGATGTTTATTGTTTGTTCTTCTCTCCCCTATTTTTTTTGAAACAACATACCCAGGATGAGGATTCCAGGGGTCACTATAGAAATCAATCCATATGTAGGCCGTTATTAATATCATGATGAATGAACAATGAAAAATGTGATTCCCTCTATAGAGAGGATGCCACAGTATAGTGCCATTTTTTCATCATGAATCCAGGATGATAGTGTCATAGGTTAAGGTCGTATGAAAGGAACAACCCATGAATTTTAGTGTCATGCAGAAAGGATTAAATAGATTAAAGTTGTGTGGGACAAGGCAGCATAGTTTAACATCTTATGGTTTGGAGGAGAGAGATCTTATTTTAGGGTCATAATTCTCGGACTGTGGCGTGTTTTTCTTTTATAGATTAACATCATATAGGATAGGTGGGATCTTAGTTTAATGTAATAAAACTCAGACCATTTTTTAGTTTATCATCATGCAGGACGAGTGCTAGGTAGTTTTACATCCTTCAGCCCGGACGGATCACATAGTTTAACATCGTGCGGTGAAGATTTTAGTAGGTACTTTTAAGAGAAATACTACATGATTAATTTAGAATTGGTGGGAGGAGTAATACGCTCACTATCCATGGTGACTGGGGAGTATGCGCCATTGGGTTAAAATTTGTGAATGATATAGGGTCCCTGTTATTTGGGATCCAACTTTGGTGGTTTCTTGCTGGGTATCATTGGCGTTCTGAGGGACAATACCATATCACCTTGAAGAAAAGAACAAAGACTGAATTTATTGTTGAAATCCCTTGATATCATGTTATGATGCCTCTCCATATTGTGTAAGGCTTGGAGCCTATTCTCATAGAGGGATTCTAGTTCATCCAAATAGATTTATGCTATTATGTGTGACATATCCTGATCATTAATGGATGTGTGGAGCAATGGAACTGAATATCAATGGACAAGACTACCTCTGTTACGTACACCAGGGAATATGGGGTCACCTGGTTGGAATTACAAGTTGTTTTCTAGTAATCCCAAAGAGTGTTGGGGAGATTATATGGCCAAAATTTCTTGTTCTGACTGACCATTTTCTGCAAGTTGTTAGAGATGGTTTTATTGAACACCTCAATCTTCCCATTTGATTGCGCGTGACATAAAGAGGTATGATTAGAATAGATATTGTATGTGGCATACAATTTATTCAGTTTAGTTTCTTGGAAGTTTTTTCTTTTATCGGTGAGGATGGCATGAGGGACTCAAAAAAGGAGGATGATATTGGAGTTTACAAAATCAACGATATAATAGGATTTTACTTCCTTGAGTGGAATTGCCTCTTCCCAATAGGAAAAGAAATCCACAGCGGTCTGGAGGAACCTGAATTAGCGAGCTATTTCCAGTGGATATGGCCCCACAACCTTAAGTCCCTATACTGCAAATGGCCAATAGTACTTGGTAGTATGCAGGGGATCTAGTGGTTGATGAAAGAAATTAGCATGGCTATGACATACATGACACCTTTTGGAGAACTTGAAAGTCATGAATCATGGTGGGTCAAAAGTAGCCTAGTATTAATATCTAGTGGGATAGCTTCAGCCCTGCCTGATGCAATCCATAAGAACTTTCATGAAAGTCCTCCATAACCTGGGGAATTTTATTTCCCTAAATGCAGTAGAGTAGAGCTTCGTCAAACCCATGTTTGTAGAAGATTTTCTCAATGCCGGTACCACTCTGGAGGGTGAACCGCACTGCGTGCCGACAAATTTGTTCACCTTCAGCTATGTCTGATGGGAGACTTTTGTGATGGAGGAACTCAAAGAAATGAGTTTTCCAATCAGTGGTCACTTCTACCTCAATAGGAGGAGCTGAGGGTCCTAATGTGGGCACAATGGTGGTAATATGGAATACCTGTTGGCTATCATCATCATCCAGAGTGATGAGAGCAATGAATATCTGATGTGCCACATGAATGATCAGTTCATCCTGGTCAGGCTCAACCAAGGATGCAACAAGGATGGACAAAGCATCAGTTTGGCCATTCTATGATAGGGGGAACATTAGTGCTCTCTAGAAGACAAGGGAACTGGGCCATCATTTTTTAGGTGCGCTCTAGAAAAGGTGCGAGCTTTGGCTTCCTGACTATATAGTCACCCTTGATCTATTATATGACTAGCTAGGAATCCCCCTTCACATGAATGTGGTTAACATAAAACTTGAGGGATAACTCAGGGCCATTGATGATGGATTGATAATCCACCTAGTTGTTGGTACAACCTTCTGACAACAAGAACGAATAGGGAAAGACAACATGTGAAGGTGTAGTGAAAACAACACCTATGCCTACCCTATTGAGTCTGTGATCATTGGGTATTCTTCTATTCGGGCTCTGGGATGCACCGTAAAAGTGCAACTTCCATCACAGCATAAATTGGTCCACTAAGAGGATTTCCTCATCTAGGAAATAATGATATAGAGACTGCTCTGCAGGGGATGGATGGGAAGAATGGAAGTCTACCAGTAGCTGTCCATTGATGTTTTTCTGGGGAAAAAACCAGATGTCAAACTGTTGAAGGATGACTAGACACTGAGCTAGATGTACTATCAAAATGGGATGGTTTAGAATGTACTTTAGTGGATCCATGTAGGACACCAGCTATATCGCATGGTGCTGGAGGTAATGTCACAACTTATTCAATGAGAATACCAGAGTAAGGCATCTCCTATCAATATAGGCATATCTGGTCTCATTATCAAGGATAATGCAACTGAGATGGTATAAACTATTCTCTATCCCCTCATTGTTCTTCTAGGTGAGAAGGTTGCTGATGGTTCATTATAGGGTGGTCACATAGAGGACCAAAAAAATTTCTTAAATGGGTGGAATTAGAACCGATGGATGTAGAGGTACTTCTTGATTTGATCGAATGTAATATGACACTCCTCATCCCACTAATAATCGACACCTTTCACAATGAGCTGGGAAAATGTATTACACTTGACAACCAGATTTGTAATGAATCATCATATGTATGCTATGTTTCCTTGAAAACCTCAGATCTTCTAAAGGTTTCTTAGAGGAGGCATATGGATGATGACCTTGATTTTCACTGGATCTATTTTGATGCTTCTATATCTAACAACGAAGCCAAGAATCTTTATAGAGGTAACCCCAATGGAACACTTCAAGAGGTTCTTCTTCAGGTAGCATGAGTTGAGGATGCCGAACACATTCTCAAGATCTATAAGATGGTCCAGACGCTGGCGGTATTTGACCACAAAATCATCCACTATGAATTCCACCAATTTCATGAAGATTGGATTGAATATGCATTGCATGACTCAATGATAGGTGGAAAATTTATTCTTTAGACCGAAAGGCATTACCTAGTAGTAGAAAGTGCCTTTTTGTTCCTTGAAGGTGGTAGAATCTTCATCCCCGGGGGTCATTCGAATTTGATTATATTTAGAATACACATCCATGAAGGAGAGATCTTGAAACCCATCTGTAGAATCAATCATAAACTCTATCGTAAGAAGGGGAAAATCATCCTTTGGAAAGGGATGGTTGAGATTGGGGAAGTCAATGCAGAATCTGATATGTCCATTCTTCTTCTTGATGGGCACAATTGTATCTAAACATATGGGATACTAGACTTACTTGATAAAGATGGATTTGATGATTGTATCAAATTCTTCCTTGACCATGGCCCCATGATAGGGCTGCATCTTCTAGGTTGGCTACTTGAATCTGTGGTGGCTCATAGGGAGGGAAAGATAGTGGGCAGCAACTTGAGGATCTAGTCCTGACATCTCATCATAGCTCCAGGAAAATACATCCTAATGCTACTTCATGAGATCCCTATACTATTGTTTTTCTTTTGTAGGAATAGATGCACTAATCTCTATCAGGCTTGGATCTATCTCAATGATGATATTCACCTATTCCAACTCATCAAAGATGGTGGATACACCTTACTCAAATGCAGGAGGGCGTCTTCCAAATCCTCTTCATCATCTACGACGAGAGGATCCATGACAAGGGAAATTCTTCTGAGTTAGATGACCCAGATGGAATAATAAAACTGTCTTGAGTAGTAGTGGAATCTTCATCGGGAGACATTTGTACCACTGACACTATGGTGTGAATTATTTTCGATCTGATTCCATTAGCTCTTCAACCCAAGGTTCCAAGATTGATAATATCGAAGAAGTAATGGTTCATTGGCGTGAGGTAGTTCAACCTAGCCCAGTGAAACAATAAAGTATGGCGTATTTACATTTCCATGGGGTGAATATCTTGATACCTTACAGGGAAAAGGGGATCTGGACTCAACTATGATTGATTTGTCTATGAGTATGAAGTGACCTTCCTCCATTCCTTTCACTTTGGAACACACATTACTCTTGTACCAAATATGAAGAAACAGTTCCCCAAGTCTTGGGTTGAGGCCTCAAACTGGAGAATGGGGACAATGTATGCATCATCCAAGACTATCCATGGATCATCTACTTTGGTAGTGTTATCATTTTCATTGTACTGAACATGATTTTCCTTTATATTGTAGTAGTCATCATCCAAATAGATGTATTAAAAATAAGAAAAAGGAGAAGCATCACCCTGGGGGATGCCCACTCGACCATTAAGGGAGTACTTGAGACACTAATGATATGAGGGGGGAACTACAACATGTAGGTAGAGCCAGGGTCCACCCATCAATACATTGTAGGAAGTGTCATGTGCACCGACCATGAACTCAGTACTGGTGATGAGACAACTGAATTGAGTCTTTCAGGGGATCTTGACAACAGTTGTCTGGTCTTTCATATCATAACCTTGATTTTTCAGGTCATAGTGGCTCAGATCTACCTCATATGGTCCCATCTTGCGGAGTTTCCGGGTCGGGATGAGACTGATCCCAGAACCTGTCTTAACAGGACAACGATATAATTATGCACCGTTAAACTAACCGGTGATGTACAGTGGGTTTATGTGACCCTGTATGGGGGAATCTTCATCTTCTACTAAGAATGAGATAATGGCCTGGCATTCTACATGTTCGGTTATCTTAGCATGGAAGGCATATGTAGCTACTACATCCGTTTCAAACTTTAGAGGGATTCTTAATGAATCTACAAGGGATTCACACATATCTTTGGACATGAGGAGATCCTAGAGGATAAAAAACCATGCAGGGATGATGGAAAGGTTGTTGAGTAAATCATACTTCCGTTTCATATGCACGTTTCTTCCAAGAGGAGGTAGTTATGTGGTAGGAGGCAGGATGGGAATTGTTGCAAGTATTACCGGATGATTTTGACTCATGTTAGGGATATCCCATTTCTCATTGGTCGAATCACATGAAATAACCATTAAAAGATGGTTAGATTAATTAATTCATTCTAATATTGAATATAGCTGGTCACAATGCGGTCACGGCGGATCTTCCTGTTCATGAAAAAAATATAGATATGGAGGTAAATTTGACCCAATAGGATTAGAAGGCTGCACGTGTAGAGATCTATGATGAGCCTGCTGCCTGGTCTCACTAGCATGCATGGTATGAATAGATAGACTATACAATGCATTCTAAAAATTCAGATATCCACAAATTTGTAAACGCCGGGGTCGACTGGGGATGTTAGGAGGGTCATCTTGGTTCTCCCCATCACTAGGTACCAAGTAAGGGTTAACTAATTTAACGGTATTCACCAAATCATACTCCTGATCATCACATGAATAAGCATCCATTACTGGGTGGATTCTGTGGGGAATTCCCATCTCTAGGGGCATGAAATTGCTGAGAATCTGGGATAGATTTGGTAAATGTGGGGGGCTTTGTTTTCCCTTGTGTCGTCAGTTCTTACTCTCCGGAGAGGAAGAAGGATGATATATAGAAGCGAAAACTGTAGCTGAATGAGGTAAGCCAACTTTAGAGGGATCATGTCTATTCAAATGGGTACAGATGATACCATGGGGGTGCGAAACTATCCTACAATCTATCCATTCATCGTGCTTCTGAGACATGGGGCTACAGACCTGCTGCCATTCACCCTTATTTTCTGTATTGGGTTCTATAGACACACATGCCACCTGTTCCGAGGATGGGCCTAATCTTACTATATTGTTATCGAATTGGTCCTGAATCTAGTCATTAAACACATAGAACTAATTTAGTGTGTGCCCAAGGTATCAGTGATATGGTAAATAGATGGGATGATCAATGATTTCTGCCTCTTTGGGCCTCTTTCATTCCGACAACCGTAGGATTCCTTGATCCAAGGTACTTCAGAAATAACTGGGGACCTGAGCTTCATTAAATGAGTATGTTTGGTTCCTTTTTTCTTGGAAGGGGGATCTAGTAGCCTAGCCTTGATGAGGGAATGGAGGATCCTGTCAAGGAGGAGGGACCTGATTATCTCTCCTTGGCGATGGGGGCATGTTATGTGGCGGCACCTGCCGATTCTGAGGTGGGCGATTCTGGGCCTGGGGATGAGCATGAGGTGGTGGCCCTCGACAAGGATATGGAGGTGGTTCCACTGTTAGTAACTCCAAATATCCAGTGCCCTCTACTTGTGCAACATCAATGGTCTAGGCGAAGGAGCATAAGGAAAAGAAATGAAACATGAGGCACCACTCTAGGGACCTTGAAATCACTTAGTACGATCCTGGAGGGCCGCATGGAAGAGGGGCATGCAAAGTAGGAGACCATGGAATGAGAAGATTTGTGAAGATAATGGCCTTGGAAAAGAAAAGGATCTTCGTGAAGGAAAGGGCCTTCAAAAAGGGAAAGATGTTTGCGAATGGAAGAGTCTTCATGAAGGGTAGTGACTTTGTGAAGGGAAGGATCTTCAGGAAGGGAAGGGTCTTCACGAAGGCTATTTACTTAGCGAAGGGAAGAGTTTTTTCAAAGGGAAGCCTTAGATATAGCAGAGCATTGCTTTAGCAAATCCCTCTTTGTTTGGAGAGTGCATTGAAAAGTCTATAGGATTCATTAAGTCTCAAGCACCCCGAAGGGGATACTTTTTTTGAGAAGGTCATATGACTTTGCAAAGAGAATCCCCACCATTGGTTTAGGCCCTAAATAACATGAGGCATGGTTCACTTAGGTCATGTACCTTTTTCAATCCATCTGTTGGTTTCACAAAGGTATTTGTGAAACAGAATCTTGGAAGTGGAAAGGGATGAGTAATAGTGGGTTGAGAGGGGGGGGGGTGAGGCCTATATTTATAGGAAAAGAAGGTTATATAGGGTCACCGAACTCCCCACAGAGAGGAGTAATGCCACATAGTGGAGGAGCTCCATCGGAATGTGTTGACCTTGCATAGGGTTAGGGACACCGTAGGGAGGATAGCTGAAGCAGCTGCCATGGAGTGGGTTGCAGAGACCGATGATGCCGCGGAGAGGAGGAACTCTATCATAATGTGTCAAACTCGTAGAGGGTCCATCATTCCATAGATATGATCGTAGAGGCGGTCTTCATGAGGTCGGGCCAACCTTGTGGAGGGCTTCATGAAGGAGCCCTTTTTGATGGTTTTGAGGGATTTAGGACTATTTTGAGTTCTAATTAACTATACAACATCAATGCGTTCACTCCCTAAGTGGGATGAATTTTGGTGCTGAAACCAATGTTTTCCAAAAGAACTCTTCTTTCAAATAAACACACCTTTTTTACTACTTGAATATTGTTTCACTCTTCACTTAAGTTTAATGGTTCTTTGTCAAGAATTATATTCCTTCCATATTTTGGGAACCAAATGTTTACGAAAATATGATTTATGATGTGTAACCCATTTCATTCCATGGGTTATTTTTTGTTCAAGTTTGACATGTATTCTATGTGGAATTCATGATAATATAAATGTTATGTTGTGATGCGTGCGCCTAGAATTATATAGTGAAATACGAATGTTTGAATGTGACTGGTGCACCTATAATTATACAGTGCTCTAATGAATTGGGTAAAGTGATGAATCTCATGAGTTAATGTGAAATGATGTGTGAACATGATGCTAATTTTTTTACAACTATGTGTGGTAGTTAACCACTAAGACATGATGTTTCAATTTTATGCATTTCCTCATTCCATGCTGTTATATAAATGATGTTATGATAATTCTCACCCGATATTACATTGTTACATGTTCTTATCTTTCCTCTTAATGGGATTTTAGATCAACACTTTTTTATGTATATCCTCTGGTGACAACATGTACTAAGGAGTGAACAAGGGATGATAAAAAGATAGGGAAGAAGGAATTAAATAAATGTCTCTGATTTATGTTGTAAATGTTATGAATGGCCATAGTTTTCCCAAGAAACCAAACCTTGGGATCCTCAGTGCATAAAGTCTTTATTTTTTTATCATTAAAATGGTGTAAAAGTAATGTAAGAAAAGCAGGGTTTCTATATGATGAAGTGGGTGTATTGATGATAAATTGGTTGTGGTATGTGGTATGATTGTTATATGAGATGTGGTGTAGTGTGACACATCTGCAGAAAGGTTTGGAAGAATGAGATGTTTGATATTGGGGTGTGATAGTGATAAATAAATGAATAAGTGATTACAGCGTGCATCTTTATTATATATTTTTTACATTTTTCCAATATTATGATATGATATTTGGGGAGTGAGACTTAGTGGGGCTAGGTGATAGTTGACCTAATAGGTGTTTGTTGGTTATGATGCTTATTCACTAAAACATTAGTATTCTCCTTCAAAATTTTCACAAGTTTTATAAGGAATAATCCTAATAAGTATACATGCATTTTAACCCATATATATATATATATAAACTGATTTTCATGTTTCCAGATGAGTTGTGTGACTGAGAAGTATAGTACTAGCTTGGATCTTATGGTTGCAATTTATATCATGGTTTGTGACACCCATATTTATTTGTGAGAATAATGTCTCTAAATTTCTTATTTTATAACCTTGATTCTAATCTCCATCCCGGGGCCTATATAAGGTAGTTATCGAGATTCAAAAATCACAATGAAATGTCAAAACATTCATAAATTGAGATTTCATATTAAATTTTAATATTATATTAACTTTGAAGACATCAAATCCATTAATCTATTATATTAAATACTAGAATAAGGTTAAAGATACATTATTTGGATTTTTCTTGATCAATATGACTCGTATAATAGAAAAATGATAGCATGATTCTTGATCGAATAAGACGGGGAAAATGCATGGTGATGAAATTTTCACTTACAAAACATCTTAATGATCACATAAATGATAGAAATTGTCCATCTGCATTATTACAACAACAATATCGAGTTGTAGCCTCAAATACTTCTCATATTTGACAATCAACACGCCCATTTTTAATTATTTATATAATCTCAATGTCATTGTTGCATAATCCATGCAGTTACCAACAACACACATGGATGACATTAAATAAGGAAAAAAATTAAAAATAATCTACCTGATTCAGGATTCATTTTACCATTGATGTAGTCCAAGAAATAGGGTACATGCTGGCATAATCAGCAGCATGCACCAAGCATCATAAATAGCTAATGTGCAGAGTAGTGAGGGATTCAATCTCAAGGCTTTGTATTCCATCAAGAATAGTTCTGTGAGGTAGAATGCTAGATTTTCAAGATTCTACAAGTGCAGTAGGGATTTGTTTAGTAGAGAGGCAAAGATATTGGGAATTGATGTTTGATAGTCATAATTTTCATTTTACTAACAATCCTCAAGGAACTATCTATTTTAAATCAAGTTCAGCCTAGCCCTAGAATTTATTTTAAATAAATTAATCTATTTTGGGGTGGCTTGGGCCAGCCCAATAGAGTTTCAAGCCAAATTGGCAGTCTGGCCCTGGCCAGGTAAACTATTAAGACTACCCCCAATCCATATATCACATTATTTAAATAACCTTAATGATTCCATAACTTATCACAACACAAACATTTGTTTTTTTTTTGTTGGAGGGAGGGGGTATCAGATCATATGGTTTCCTGATTAAAACTTCTCACAACTCGATTGAGATAATTTAAAATTAGAAAGAATCTTGAACTTGAAAAACAAAGTTTATTCTTGAACATGAGTTTTATAAGTTGATATCCTCTACACATTTTTTTTTCATAATTAGCATTTAAGAAACTAAACATGAAAACATATTGAGTCAATGAATTTAGTAAAAACTTTATCTTCTTGAGGACAAGATTCTCTTAAAGAGATAAAACCCTCTATAGCACGAACCTAGAAATAAATTATGGTTTATGGTTTATGGTCTCGGAAACAAATTAATACCTTTTTAAAAAAATTAATCTGAAAACATTTTTCACAAAACACATGTTATAATTATTTATTGTCCTAAATATTCATATTTTACAAAAAAAAAGATAAAATTAAATTCATAACATTCAAAGAAAATGTTCTATGGCGTAGTACTTAGCTAAAATTATAATTATATCCTTCACATTACCATCAAGAGTCCCAAAACATTCATAAAATCACATTGTTAGAGTATTTAGATATTTAGATATCGATTTGACTGTGAAATTTTTTAATGGTAAATGATTTGAATTGCATTTATGTTCCTGTTTGTAGCTTTATTTTCATCATCCATAAATAACAACCCTATCTCAGTTAGAGGTACAGATTTTGGAGTAATTCATAAAATCCATGAAAAAATTGTATATATTACCCTCGGATTCCAAAATTCCTCATATTTTGATTCTTGCAGGAGTGCAGCAAGATCGACCAACTTCATTTAACTCTTTTTTATTACAACATGTTAAATGCACTAATCCAACATTGAAACTATGAGATAAATCATTTTTTACAAGATATAAAATTTAAAATGAACCTAAAATGAATGAAAAATTAAAAAACTAATAAGATAAAATTTTAAAATATATAAAGGAACACATCAGTACCTCAATAATCCTATTGATCAATGTGCCTCACATTTTATATGTTATCTTAGTTTGGATCTCAATGTAATATTCCATGCATGGACTAGTGTAACACCTCAATATTTTATGAGAAATATTATTTTAAATTTCTTTTATGTCTTGTGTTGTACACTACACCAGTATTATCATGCTTTATACACAACACCGTATTAGCTTGCAGTATACGCAACACTATTCTTGGCTTATGTTGTACACAATTTCAAGTTCTTTCCAATAAAATTCATTTTACACAACATCGAGTATAGATTTTTATCTATGTATAAATGGACATTGTTTTGATTATGTTATACACAACACCGAAGGAATCTCTCACTACACGCAACCCTGACTTGGCTTGCATTACATGCAAGAGCGACCTTCATCAATAGCGTGTGTTGTACGCAATACCGAGTTTCACTAAACAACAATATATTGTTATAATATTTTTATGAACACATTGTTATGAATATTTTTAACTTCATTTTGAATTTTATAACATTATAATTCATCTTACACATTTTATAGAACATGTTATGAGAACAAAATCAATTTTTCGTATAAAGTATTTTTCAAAAAATGCAGTTTTTCAACCTTTTGATGGCACAACCATTTTAAATATAATTTTTGACATGTTTATAAGTTCAATTTGACAAATTAAACTTCTTATTTTGAATCAGGATATAAAAATTTATATTGGATATATTTTTGATATTTTTCTGATAACTTTCATATTTTAATGAATAGTAAAAACACGCTAAATTTTAATTAAAAACAAAAATTTTCATGAAGATAATTTATATGATTAAATTATAATATTTAAAGGTTTTTAATAATAAATAGAATATATTTTTACCATTTAATATAATTTATGTCATTATCATTAATTTTACATTGAATTCATAGGTAAAAACATTTTAATATTTTGCAATGTTTTAAACAAAACCCATTTTTTTCGACAACGAGATTAATTTTAAATTAATTACTACAACTTATTTGTTTTGAATTTAGAAAAGTGGATTCCATATTTGTAATCATTAGGTAAAAATTATGTTAATAGGCTACTTTTATTATAGTGACTAAGGTAAATTTTATTTACCACAGTTAAAAGAAAATCAGGTAATTAAGGGTAAAAATAATATTATAAAATTAACCTAACACTCGGCTTAATATAATTGTATGATTATATTTTGTCCTAAAATATACTTTGGTAGAAATGGTATCTATTAGAACCCACTTGTATTTGATTAAGACCTTTAAATTATTTTATTTATAGGAAAGTGAAATATGTATCACTCAATCTTTAATAATTAATGTATTTTTAATATAAGGTTATAGAGAATATAAATTCGATTATAAATAATAATTTGAAATATAAAATGTTTTTATTTATCATGGTAATTTATTTTTAATTTTTAATAAATATTTAATTACCTTAATAGCTTATACATTAATGATGTCAAAATTATTTATTTAGTGAAAAATCAATAATATAGTTTTTATTAAAGTAATAATACCCATCAAAAGGTCCAAAAACATCACCAAAACTTATTGGTCGAGTATATATATTCCATAATCATAAAAGGGTCGACATGGGGACCATATGGAGCTGTATAAAAGTGATTATGACATTTATATTTTTTTATTTTTAGTAATGTCAAAGTTGTCACCTTGATATTTTAATAAATATAACAATTAAAATGTTGTGTTTTTTAGATGATAAATTCTGGTAAAAGTATTCTTAAGAAATATATTGGATTTATCTTCATCATAGGATTTTATTTTATGTTTTTATGAAAAAAAATATGTATGTTAAATAATTATACAAAAATGTTGTAGTAATTATTTTATTAAGAGAAATATAAAATAAATTGCTTTAAAAATATTACTGAATTAATTAATGTGCTCGACGAATTATCTAGATGAAAATGACATTTTAGGAATCTATTAAATATTTTGGTTTGAACATATCTTATGTGTGGATTTTATTTAAATTCTAATAAAATAATAGTGTCAAAATTGACACTATTGGTATTTTATAAAAATAACATATTATTAAATTATTTAAAAATCACAAAAATATTTAAAAATTACAAATTTAAAATTATATGGTCCAAAATTTTATAAAGTATCCAATTATGGGAAATTCACAACATATAAGTACGTATTTGTAACAATTTAAAATTTAGAATATTATTACCACAAATAAAATTAAATAGATTAAATAACAATAAATCAAAATGATAAGGTTTCAAATAAACACAAAACATGTCTAAATTTTATTTATTTATAATATTACAACCCTATATCATATTATATTCTATTTTGATTAATTTTAGTGGTTTTTATGTGGGGTTTTAGTTTATTATAAATTAATATTTTGGAGGTTTCCAAAAGTGCCCCTCTCCACTATTTTAAAAGGGCTCATCCTCCCTCTTCTCTTAACTCCATTTTGAGCCATCAATCTTGGAAAAACCTGCCCATTTACCTTATAAAATTCCCTAGAAACATAATATAGGTCCTGTTCTTCTTCAAAGACCATGTTTAGTGCCCTAAATGGAGGTTTAGAAGATGCACATCGAGGAAGAGGTAATCTCTTCTACCGATTCTTTCATATTTCTTTATTATTCTAATTCCTCTTATTTAGTTGTTTCATTATAATGTAATAAAGTCAGTAAAAATAATATACTGATATGTTATTATAAATATTAAACAACCCTATTTCACCTTCTATCCATCCTACGAAAAAAGAAATCACCGCACATGCGTACGTACGACTTACCGTCTCCACGTCGTGGTGTAATATGTTTTTCCACCACCACCTTACTTGGATGGGTATAATGGTGGAAATAATAACTATATATGATTATTATAACATCATAATAATTCTGATTTATTATATCATCCACTCCAATTCCATTCAATAATTATGGGAACGATAGCATCGCTCGTGCGTACGTACGGATTACCGTCTCCACGACGCGATGAGTTTCACTCTCCATGTTAACCATTCAAGAATGATTATAAAGTATATATAATGAATAAAAATGAAATATATGATATAATATTGCTTCTGTATTTATGTGTGTATATATACATGTCATTTACTTACTTCCATTCATTTCAATAAAGAAATAAAAACAACGTTCATGCGTACGTACGGCCTACCGTCTCCATGAACGTTGTATTTCATTTCATTTATCTATCTTATATATATATATACTGAATATATATGACATATAAATCATGTTTTACATTCTGGAAGTAATTAAATCATGATATAAGTAATAATATAATGAATAACATGTCCAAACATGTACGATAAATGAAACGATTATTACCCAAAACGTTGGTTTAACATGGAATTGACGGATGAATGGGAAATATAAAGTCTTAAATGAACCATATATGATATCATAAATATTATTATTGTTATGTTACAAGTTAATATTATGTTTAAAGCCACTATACAGGAGTTTAAGACACATACGGAAGAAATTGGACCTAAGGTAAGGGATACTTATTCCAATCTCGTTCTTACCTGAGATTGTTTATTCGTAAGTATTTACAAGGGTTATATTTATCATCCATGTCCATGTTTTATAAAAAAAACTCATGTATGTTTAATGTCCTTTTTACCAATTTTATACTTTTACTACATGGTTTGTAAGGAATCATTCTTTTGTTTACCATATGATGTACTTTTTGACTTTTTCGGTAAAAATACGAGGAGAATGTTTTTTTAACATATACAATCTGAATGAATTTTTACTGTTTCATAACGCCTTATTTCCATGAAGCTTCCTCTACAAGATTTCATGATTATTTTCAAAAAAATTCTTTTCTTTTAAAATCGCATGACATTTTGAGAAAAGAAAATTATAACGACCCATACTTTACATACATTGTTATTATTTCAAAATTGAAGCATAATTATTACAAAATATAACAAAACCATGAAAGGACTGTATAGGAATAGTGTCTTTAGAAACTAGGAAACATAAACAACAGGTTCATAAAGCGTCTACACTGTCTCCCATTTATTTCATCATATCTATAGTTCCTTTTGGCATATCTTACTTAATAACCTTCTTCCTGACCTGGGGAAAGAAAACATACAAAAGGGTGAGCTCAAGTGCTCAGTAAGGGTAAATAAAAGAAATATCAATCACATCATATTCATAAGAACATAACATTTTGGAAATCTTAACCTGCAAAAGAGAGCATAATTTCGTAACATGGGATAAATCATAGTAGTGAAATGAAATCCCAATAATAATAACATAAAACATGAAACATTGTGGAATACACACATTATCATAGAGAATCATTTCTTATTAGACATGACTCATTTCCAAGACTATCTTAGTGGACAAAGTACATTTCTGATCCAGGTTCACTCCTCGTTTCAGTCCAGTTTCACTGAACCGGTTTAACCTGCTGTTCCAGCCATGTATATCTCATGAGATATAAAATCTTTACCCAATACATTGGAGCAAGATATAGGTCCCACCCATCTCATAATGATACCATTCACATTTGTGCCACAAAATCATAAATCATACATCATTGCATAACCCATGTAATAAAAATGGGATTCTTAAACAACATGACATTATAAAACAATTCATATAAGATAAAAGAATTCATAAAAATAATTCCATCACAACATAATCAAATCAATGTAATAATAGGGATAGAAACAAAACCCTATATTATCTTGGATGGAAAATAATTTTAATAAAACACTTGAACTCCATTCTTGAGGAAAATATCCTTTCTACTTCAAAAACATTTCCCTTTCTTAACATGTCATACAATTTTAAAATAAAAGAATTTGATTAAAAATAAAGTTGAAAAATTATAAATTAAGCTTCTTGGAAATAATGTTTTAAAAATCCATTCATGCCGTATAAGTTAAAAAAACATTCTTTCCGTACTTTTTTCAGAAAAGTCAAAAAGTACCTCGTACGAAAAATGACAAAATATTCCTTTTATATCTTTTACTAAAAACTGACCGATGAGTAAAATTGGATTTAAACAATTGTAGTTGGATGGAAACAATATTACATATTTAGGAAACATGGATGTGGATGATAAAATACACCCAGTAAATACCAAAGTATAAACAATCTCAGATAAAATGAGATTGTGATATTTTCCCTTACCTTAGGTCTGATTTGCTTCGTAAGTGTCTGAAACTCCTGTATAATGATTTAAATAATGTTATTCACTTATTACATAATCATACTTATTTTTATGATATCATATATGGTCATATTCGTAGCTTCTTATTAGTAATATTTCATTATTACTTGTTATTCGGGTGTTTATTACTTTTTGTTCTTATGCGCGTTTTGTTGAATAAATTCTTATTTTTCTTTTTAGGTTATAGATACCTCATTTCCAGAATGGTATTAGTGTAATATATATCATATTCATTCACTCAATTCATTTATATAATCATTATGCAATGAAGATCATGTATAACGAGTCGCATCACATCGTGGAGACGGTATTCCGTACGTACGTACGAGCGATGATATCATTCCCATGATCGTGGAATTGTATTGGAGTGTATTTATAATATTTCAGAATAAATATCAATTTAAAATAATCATATATAGTTATTATTTACACCATTATACCCATCCGAGTAAGGTGGTGGTGGAAAATAGATTACACCACGGCGTGGAGACGGTATTCCGTACGTACGCACGCGTGGTGATTTCGTTTTCCGTAGGATGGATAGATGGTGAAATAGGGTTGTTTCATACTTATAATAACATATCATTATATTATTGATACTGATGTTATTACTTCATAATGAAACAACTATAGAAGAAGAAGTGGAAGAAGAAATAAAGATGAAAGAATCGGTAATGGGCATTACCTCTTCTTTGAAGTGCCTCTTTGAGACCTCCTCTTAGGGCACTAAAATTGGTCTTTGAAGAATACCAGGACCTCTAGGATGTTACTAGGGAAGTGGAGAGGAGATATTGGCAGGGGTTGGCCAAGCATGAAGGCCCAAAGTGGTGTGAGGAAGAGAGGGAGGAGGTGCCCTTTTATAAGGGAGGAGAGGGGAACCTTTGGAATAACTAAAAATATTATTTTATTATAAAGTCAAATTCGGTTTTTAATAGCTCCAAATTGATATATTTAGAAAATAAGGTGGGTATGGGTATAAATACTCTCATAAAATAAAATTTAGACAAGTTTAGGTATCAATTTTAACCTTATCATTTAGATTTAACTTTAAGTTAGATAATTTAACTTTTACCGTGTCTTCTTGTATTCTTAAACTATAAGGTTAATAAATTTACTATATCAAGCCAAAAGAACCCCAAGTTGTTTATTATTAATATATATAACCTTATATAAGTCCTTTGGCCGAACCTTAGATTTATAGGAATAAAATAACAATTAATAATATAGTATTTGTTTTAAAAACTATTTTATGTCAATTTTGACACTATTTGGTAATTGATTTTTGTGAAAATCATAACAGAATGATTAGTTCTAAAACATTTAATTAAATAAATACTAACATGTCATATTAACATAAAAAATTATTGGAATTCATAAAAAGTCTCAAATTACATTTATTTGGGTATTTATAACATCAATTATGTCAATATTTCATTAATAAGATAATTACTGCATTATCATTGTATCATAAATAAATTAAATTATTTTAAGTCTAAAAAATAAAAATAAAATACCATTATGTAGGAAATATTTTTATCTTTCTAATAAATATTTATAGTCGAATTTATCTTATGTATAACCCTATATTAAAAATTCATTAGTTATTGAACTTTGATTTTAACTATTTTAACCCTTCTTTAAATAAATTGATAATAAATGTCCTAATCTAATCCAAGTGGGCCTAAATGGTAATATTTTATTACTAAGGTTGTTTTTGGTCGAATTACACTTATCCAATAGAATTATTACATGTGTTAGGGTAATAATAATATCATTTTTACCTTTAACTACCCTATTTACTTTTAACCGTGGTAAAAAAAAGAAAAAAGTTACCATTCACTAAAAATTATTTTCATCTCATTGAATCACATTTTAGTCCTTGATATTAACCATGTCTCTCAGATTTTCGAAATTCCAGTCACAGAAGTGGTAAAATTATGTTTTATGAAAAAATTCAGTTTTTTAACTACCACTTAGTGGTTTCACTATTCATCAAAAAATGAAAGTTTCCAGAAAAATACCAAAAATTAGGCCTAAGCTATATTTGATATTATGAATTCAAAAATGATGTTTATTTTACCAAATTTAAAACATATCAGTTACATAAACTAATTTAAAAATTAATTCCCGTCGTCAAAACAAATAGCGTGTTTTTAAAAGATAATAACTATCAAAAGATTGACACTTGTTTATGTCTGGTTTAAATGTGAAATTACATCCAATGAACAATATTGTATGAAATTGTAAAAATATATTATAAATATAATTTAAAACCACTCAAATTAATAATTTATTGCTATTAATTATTTCGATTAAAAAATTTGTTTTTAATTAAAATTTAATAATTTTCACTATTCATCAGAATATGAAAATTATCTGAAAAGTACCAAAATTTCACCCTAAGCTAATTTCGATATTCTGAATCCAAAAATGAAGTCCATTTCAAAAAATAAAATTTACAAAATTTCAAAAATTGGTTATTACTATTCATAACGGCTAGTTTTAAAAATATTTTAATAGCGTATCATTGTTTAGTGAAACTCAGTATTGCGTACGACGCAAGCTATCGAGGAAGCCCGCGGTTGCGTGTAAAGCAAGCCAAGCTAGTGTTGTTTGTAGTGAAAGATTGCTTTGATGATTTATATAACATAAAAACAAAATATTTCTCATAAAATTCTTGAGTGTTACATTCTACCCCCCTTAAAATGAATTTCTCCCTCGAAATTCTTCCCTTTGTAACAAAAAGATGAGGATACCTCTCCCTCATCATATCCTCAAGATCCCATGTAGCTTCTTCTAATTGGTGGTTCCTCTATAAAACTTTCACCAAGCGAGTGGTCTTTTTTCGTAGGACTTTTTCACTACGATCTTGAATCTCTATCGGTTGTTCTTCATAAGAAAGATCTTGCTCCAGCGGTACAAATTCTGAGCTGAGTACATGTGAAGGATCAGGTATGTACTTTATCAGGAGAGATACATGGAACACATCGTGAACTCGAGGGAGATTCGGTGGAAGCTCCAATCAGTAATCTACCTTTCCAACACGATCCAGTATTTCGAAAGGACCAATATATCTAGGGCTCAACATCCCCTTCTTTCCAAATCTCACGACCCTCTTCCAGGGAGATATTCGTAAGAATCACATTATCACCCACTTCAAACTCTAGGTCGTTTCTTCAGTTGTCGGCATAACTTTTCTGTCGACTCTGAGCTTCTCTTATGTGTTGTTGAATAGATCTGACCTTTTCTGCCATCTCATCCACAAGATCAGGTCGTAATAGCTTTCTTTCCCCAACTTCATCCCATCAAGTTGGAGTCCTGCATTTCTTTCCATAGAGAGCTTCATAATGATCCATCTGAATACTGGAGTGAAAGCTATTATTATGAAAAAAATTCCACCAAAGGTAGGTGTTGATCCCAACCACCTTTGAAATCCATAGAGAAAGCTCTCAACATATCTTCTAGAGTTTGAATTGTTCTCTCAGACTGACCGTCTGTCTGAGGATGATAAGTAGTGCTGAAACTCAACTCTGTATCTAGAGTATGCTGAAGACTTCGCCAGAACATTGAGGTAAATCTCGGATCCCGATCAGATATAATAGAAAGTGGTACTCCATGCAATCTTACCACTTCCTTTACATATATCCTGGAAAGATGATCCAGAGAGAAATCCTCTCTAATAGCAATGAAGTGTGAAGACTTTTTAAGACGATCAGCTATGACCCAGATAGCATTATTGCCTTTGGATGTTTTAGTAAGTCCTGTGACAAAGTCCATAGTGATGTTTTCCCATTTCCATTCTGGTATGGGTAATGGTTGTAACATCCCCTTAGAATTTTGTCTCTCATCTTTAACTTGCTGACAAACCAAGCATCGAGAGACATATTCAGCAACATCTCTTTTCATTCCATCCCACCAGAAGTACTCTTTCAGGTCCCTATACATCTTCGTGCTTCTAGGATGAATAGAGAATGAAGAACTATGAGCCTCATCTAGCAGCTCCTTCTTTAATTCTGGGATGGGAGGAACACAAAACCCGATTTCTGAACTTTATTATCCCATCACAATCAAGGTTGAATTCAGGAATATTTCTCACCTTCTTTTATAACTCTACATCTTATTTCTGTGCCTATTTAATCTTCACATGTATAGATGGTTGAACATTCATTTGAGAAAGATAAGATTTCCCCCTTCTATTAAAATTCCAAGATCCATCCTTTGTAAATCCATAAATATTGGATCTTTTGTGATCCTCATCATGGATAAGCTAGCATGGTCTTGTCGACTTAATTCATCTGCCACCTTGTTTTCTTTCCCAGGGTGGTAATGAATTGAGCAGTCATAATCCTTAATCAGATCTAACCATCTTCTTTGGTGCATATTCAGCTCCTTTTGTGTGAAAATATACTTTAAACTTTTATGATCAGTATAGATGTCACACCTTTCTTCATAAAGATAATGCCTCCAAATCTTTAATGCAAAGATTACCGCAGCTAACTCCGAATCATGAGTTGGGTAATTTTTCTCATGGATTTTCAACTATGATGAGGCATAAGATATCACCATATCATTTTGCATAAGAACACACCCCAACCCCTTCTTGGATGAATCACTGTAGATCACAAACCTTTCTCCACTACAAGGCAGTGTGAGCACAGGTGCACTGGATAACCTTCTTCTCAACTCCTTGAAATTCTCTTCACATTCCTCCGTCCAAACAAACTTAACTCCTTTCCGAGTCAACCTGGTGAGTGGATTAGATAATCATGAAAAATCTTTCACAAAACGTCAATAGTATCCAGCCAAACCAAGAAAACTTCGGATCTCAGTTACTGTTGTTGGTCTCGACCATCATTCGATAACCTCTGTTTTTTCTAGATCCATAGATATCCCCTCTTTTGAGATTATGTGACCCAAAAATGCAACTTTTTGAATCCAAAATTCACACTTGGTAAATTTTTCATAAAGCTTATCCTTTCTCAGGGTCTTCAATATAATTCTCAAGTGATCTTCATGTTCTTCCTTGTTCTTTGAATAGACAAGAATATCGTCTATAAAGACTACCACAAATTGATCAAGATAGTCTCTAAAGACTCTATTCATCAGATCCATGAAGATAGCAGGGGCATTAGTAAGACCAAATGGCATCACTATAAATTCATAGTGTCCATACCTTGTACGGAAAGCCGTCTTTGGTATATCCTCCCTTTTGAACCTTAATTGATGATACCCTGAACAAAGATAAATCTTGGAAAAGTATTGAGCTTCGTGTAGTTGGTCAAATAAGTCATCAATGCGTGGGAGAGGATATTTGTTCTTAATAGTGATCTTGTTAAGTTCTCGATAATCAATGTAGAGTCTCATTGATCCATCTTTCTTCTTAACAAATAGAACAGGTGCTCCCCAAGGTGACGCACTAGGGAATATGAATCCCTTGTCAAGATTCTCTTGGAGTTTCTTCTTCAATTCCTACAACTCAATTGTGGCCATTCTATAAGGTGTATTTGAAATAGGCAAAGCACCTGGTACGAGTTCTATTGAAAACTCAACTTCACGATTTGGTGGAACACCCGGCAATTCCTCTGGAAAGACATCATCAAACTCTCGTACAATGGGAATATTCTTAATTGTGAGTTTCTCACTAACCATTTGAGATAAATAACCTTCATTCAGTGGAATCAAGACCAATAAGATGGAAGAAACTTCCACTAGAAGGTTATATTCATCCTTGCATTGATAGACGATCATTGATTGATCTGGAATATGAAATGTGACTTCCCTTCTTTGGCAATTGATATGAGCTCCATATAAAGAAAGACAATCCATGCCAAGAATCACATCAAATTCAACTATAGGAAGGATCACAAGATTTTCAGGAAGCACTTTCCCACAAACTTCAATCAGGGAAGAATTATAAACTTTTGATGCGACTGTTGTGCCATTAGGTGTTGTCACAGCTAACTCAACATCTAATTGTTGAGGTAATACAGTGATACCCTTAGTAAAATCATCAGAAATAAAAGAGTGGGTGGATCCAGAATCAAATAAAACATTTTCTACTTTAGAGTGGATGGTAAGTGTACCTTTCACCACATCGTTATCGTACTCCACATCACTGATAGAAATTGCATGTGACTTTCCTTTGTCTTTAGCCTTAAGATTTTGTTGATGTCGATCATCATCAAAAACCCTTGGCTTAGGGAATTTATTGGCATAATGACCCATCTCCTTGCAATTGAAACATTGAAGTGTAGTAGGTTCATTCTGTGTGTCCCTTCCTTTGTTTGCATCATTAGACATCTTCTTCCCATCATTGCGGCATTCAAATGCCCGATGACCTTCCTTTCCATATTTGAAACATTTACTTGTCCCTTTAAGACAACTCCCTCCATGTTTCTTTCCACACTTTGAGCATAAGGGAAATCTCATCTTCTTTTCAGTGTGCTCTTTATATTTTCCATTGAATTCCATTTTCCTCTTCTTATCAAACCCATATGACTGATGGGTTACTCCAATCTCCATCTCAACTTTGAGAGCACATCGAACGATTTCCTCATAGCTATTGAAGTCCCTTATGGCTAAGTCCCTTCGAAGGCTTGGTTTTAAGCCACTAAAGAATCGATCGATCTTACTCTCAGGTTGGATAATAATACCAGAAGCATACCTTGCAAGTCTTGTAAAATTTGCTTCATAGGTACCAACAGATTCATCATCCTTTTGCTTCTGTTCAAGAAACTCTTTCTCCATCTTTTTTCGGAGAATACGAGGGAAGTACTTATTAAAAAATAAGTTCTTGAACTCGTCCCATTCCATGGACTCAATTTCATCCCTTTCCCTCATATTCTTAATAAGATTCCACCATTAATCAGCATATCCTTCCAAACGATACACAGATAGGATGACATTATCATGTTCAGAACATTGAAGAACTGAAAATATCATTTCAGTAGTACTAATCCATTGTTCAGCAACTAATGGATCAGTAGACCCGCTGAAAGAAGGTGGACGCTGCCTCATGAAGGATTCAACAGAATGTTGCTCCTTTATTTGCTCGTTTGGAAGTCCTTCATGATTCATAGCTTGAGAAAGTTGTGTGAGCATGGCTACAAGATTTTTCATTCCATCTCCCATAACATTTGGTTTCTCAGGGGGACAATCATTGCATTGCCCATCGCATTCCGCATTAACACGGTTCCTTTGGGTTCCATCCATTGACTAAAACCAAGAAGAATAGTGTGAGAAACAATAATTATAATAGGAAAACCACATAATCAAGAATAAAATTTCTTACTTAAGGTCTTATCCTAGGTTATTCATGGTCATTTCTAAAACACTAAGATTGTGTTCTATGCTTTGAATTATCCTAAGGGTTCTTACTAAGGCTTCCACATCCTAGTTTCCAAAGGTTGACTATACCTTTCCTCTAATTCCAGCTATAACGACCCATACTTTACATAAATTATTATTACTTCAAAATTGAAGCATACTGATTACAACATATAAAAAAACCATGAAAGGACCGTATAGGTATAGTGTCATTAGAAACTGAGAAACATAAACAACTGGTTCATAAAGTGTCTATACTGTCTCCCATTTATTTCATCATATCTATAGTCCCTTTTGGAATATCTTACTTAATAACCTTCTTCCTGACCTGGGGAATGAAAGCATACAAAAGGGTGAGCTCAAATGGTCAGTAAGGGTGAACAAAAGAAATATCAATCACATCATATTCATAAGAACATAACATTTTGGAAATCTTAACCTGCAAAAGAGAGCATAATTTCATAACATGGGATAAATCATAGTAGTGAAATGAAATCCCAATAATCATAACATAAAACATGAAACTTTGTGTCATACACACATAATCATAGAGAATCATTTATTATTAGTCAAGACACATTACCAAGACTATCTTAGTGGATAAAGTCTGTTTCTGAACCGAGTTCACTCCTCGTTTCAGTCCTGTTTCACTGAACCGGTTTAACCTGCCGTTCCCGCAATGTCTATCTCATGAGATATAAAATCTTTACCCAATGCATTGGAGGGAGATATAGGTCCCACCGATCTCATAATGATACCATTCATATGTGTGCCACAAAATCATAAATCATACATCATTGGATAGCCCATGTAATAAAAATGGGATTCTAAAACAACATGACATCATAAAAAAATTCATATAAGATAAAGGAATTCATAAAAATAATTCCATCACAACATAATCAAATCAATATAATAATAGGGATAGAAACAGAACCCTATATTATCTTAGATGGGAAATAATTTTGATAAAACACTTGAACTCCATTCTTGAGGAAAATATCCTTTCTACTTCAAAAACATTTTCCTTTCTTAACATGTCATACAATTTTAAACTAAAAGAAGTTGATTAAAAATAAACTTGAAAACTTGTAAATTAAGCTTCTTGGAAATAATTTTTTAAAAATCCATTCATTCTGTATAAGTTAAAAAAACATTCATTCCGTACTTTTGTCGGAAAAGTCAAAAAGTACCTCGTATGAAAAACGAAAAAAGATTCCTTTTATATCTTTTACTAAAAACTCACTGATGAGTAAAATTGGATTTAAAAAATTGTATGTGGATGGAAAAAATATTACATATTGAGGAAACACGTTTGTGTATGATAAAATACACCCCAGTAAATACCAAAGTATAAACCATCTCGGATAAAATGAGATTGTGATATTTTCCCTTACCTTAGGTCTGATTTGCTTCGTAAGTGTCCGAACCTCCTGTATAATGATTTAAATAATGTCATTGAATTATTCCAGAAACATACTTATTTTTATGATATCATATATGGTCATATTCATAGCTTCTTATTAGTAATATTTCATTACTACTTGTTATTCGGGTGTTTATTACTTTTTGTTCTTATACGCGTTTTGTCGAATAAATTCTTATTTTTCTTTTTAGGTTATAGATTCCTAATTTCCAGAATGGTATTAGTGTAGTATATATCATATTAATTCACTCAATTAATTTATATAATCATTATGCAATGAAGAACATGTATAACGAGTCGCATCACATCGTGGAGACGATATTCCGTACGTACGCACGAGCGATGATATCATTCCCATGATCATGGAATTGTATTGGAGTGTATGTATATATTTCAGAATATATATCACTTTACAATAATCATATATAGTTATTATTTACACCATTATACCCATCCGAGTAAGGTAGTGGTGGAAAATAGATTACACCACGGCGTGGAGACGGTATTCCGTACGTATGCACGCGTGGTGATTTCATTTTCCGTAGGATGGATAGATGGTGAAATAGGGTTGTTTCATACTTATAATAACATATCAGTATATGAGTGATACTGATGTTATTACTTCATAATGATACAACTAAATAAGCAGAAGTGGAAGAAGAAATAAAGATGAAAGAATCGGTAACGGGCATTACCTCTTCTTTGAAGCGCCTCTTTGAGACCTCCTCTTAGGGCACTAAAATTGGTATTTGAAGAAGACAAGAACCTCTATGATGTTTCTAGAGAAGTTTAGAGGAGATATTGGCAGGTTTTGTCCAAGATTGAAGGCTCAAAGTTGTGTGAGGAAGAGAGGGAGGAGGTGCCCTTTTATAAGGGAGGAGAGGGGCACCTTTGGAATAACTAAACATATTATTTTATTATAAAGTCAAATTCGGTTTTTAATAGCTCCAAATTGATATATTTCGAAAATAAGGTGGGTATGGGTAGAAATCCTCTCATAAAATAGAATTTAGACAAGTTTAGGTATCTATTTTAACCATATAATTTAGATTTAATTTTAAGTTAGATAATTTAACTTTTATCGTGTCTTCTTGTTCTCTTACACTATAAGGTTAATAAACTTACTATATCAAGCAAAAAGAACCCCAAGTTGTTTATTATTAATATATATAACCTTATATAAGTCCTTTGGCCTAACCTTAGATTTTTAGGAATAAAATAACAATTAATAATATAGTATTTGTTTTAAAAACTATTTTATGTCAATTTTGACACTATTTGGTAATTGATTTTTGTGAAACTCATAATAGAATGATTAGTTTGAAAAAATTTAATTAAATCAATACTAACATGTCATATTAACATATTAAATTATTGGAATTCATAAAAAGTCGCAAATTACATTTATTTGGGTATTTATAACATCAATTATGTCAATATTTCATTAATAAGATAATTACTGCATTATCATTGTATCATAAATAAATTAAATTATTTTAAGTCTAAAAATTAAAAATAAATTACCATTATGTAGTAAATACTTTTATCTTTCTAATGAATAATTATAGTTTAATTTATCTTATGTATAAACCTATATTAAAAATTCTTTAGTTATTAAACATTGATTTTAACTATTTTAACCCTTCTTTAAATAAATTGATAATAAATGTCCTAATCTAATCCAAGTGGGCCTAAATGGTCATATTTTATTCCTAAGGTTGTTTTTGGTCGAATTACACTTATCCAATAGAATTATGACATGTGTTAGGGTAATAATAATATCATTTTTACCCTTAACTACCCTATATACTTTTAACCGTGGTAAAAAAAGTAAAAAGTTACTATTAACCAAAAATTATTTTCATCTCATTGAACCATATTTTAGTCATTTATATTAACCATGTCTCTTGGATTTTCGAAATTCCAGTCACAGAAGCGGTAAAATTAAGTTTTATGAAAAAATTCAGTTTTTTAACTACCACTTAGTGGTTTCACTATTAATCAAAAAATGAAAGTTTCCAGAAAAATACCAAAAATTAGGCCTAAACTATATTTGATATTATGAATTCAAAAATGATGTTTATTTTACCAAATTTAAAACATATCATTTACATTAACTAATTTAAAAATTAATTCCCGTCGTCAAAACAAATAGCGTGTTTTTTAAAGATAATAACTATCAAAAGATTGACACTTGTTTAGGTCTGGTTTAAATGTGAAATTACATCCAATGAACAACATTGTATTAAATTGTAAAAATATATTCTAAATATACTTTAAAACCACTCAAATTAATAATTTATCGCTATTAATTATTTTTATTAAAAAAGTTGTTTTTAATTAAAATTTAATAATTTTCACTATTCATCAGAATATGAAAGTTATCCGAAAAGTACCAAAATTTCACCCTAAGATAATTTCGATATTCAGAATCCAAAAATGAAGTCCATTTTGAAAAATAAAATTTACAAAATTTCAAAAAGTGGTTATTACTATTCATAACGGCTAGTTTTAAAAATATTTTAATAGCATATCGTTGTTTAGTGAAACTCGGTATTGCGTACGACGCAAGATATTGAGGAAGGCCGCGGTTGCGTGTAAAGCAATCCAAGATAGTGTTGTGTGTAGTGAAAGATTACTTTGATGATTTATATAACATAAAAACAAAATATTTCTCACAAAAGTCTCGGGTGTTACAAAAATGATTTTGAAGAAGAAAGGATATTTCCCTCAATAATCCATTTGATGTGTTTTAAAAAACTATTTTACACCTAATAAGACATTCATTAATATGGAAATGTTTTATGTATAATTTCCCTATTATTTACATGGTTTGATTTTTTTTATGATGAAATTATATCCATTGTTTTATATGGATTATGTTATGATAGGATAATGTTTATGAATCCTATTTTAGTCGTTGGGTTATTATGAATGATTTATATTTATTTTGAGGCACACAAAATAATAATTTCATTATGAGATGGGTGGGACCTATATCTCCCTCAAATGCATTGGGTAAAGATTTATATCTCATGAGATAGACATGGCTGGAACAACATGTAAATCCAGTTCAGTAATACAGGGATGGAACGATAAGTAAACCCGGTTCAGTAATGGAATTTGTCCACTATGATGGTCTTGGCATCAATTACATGGCTACTATGGAAATAATATCATGTGATTAATGGTTTTCCACAATTACATGTTTTATTACCACACTATTTTCTCATGTTCCTTATTGATCTATGCCTTACGTACTGCCAAGATTTATTTCATGACTCTGGATTTTGGTGTTTAAACATTCTGTTCATGTTTTTAAGTTCAAATTTACATGGTTTATTTTATTTTCTCCATTCTTACCCTTACTGAGCATTTGGGATCACCCCTTTTTATGTTTTCTTTTCCACAGGATATAGAGGAATGTTTTAGGTTGAAAAAAGGGGAAGATCTTTATGGGAGATGCTTAAGATCTTTCACCATGATTAAAAGATTATGTTCCGAGTTTCCAAAGACACTTAACTAATATGGTCATTGGGTGTATGTTTGTGTCATGTATTAAGTTTTACGCAATAGTAATGTAATGTCCATGTACATCAAGATTCGGGTCGTTATAGTTTCTATCAAAGTGAAGGTTTAGTTAACCTTTAGAAACTAGGATGAAAAAATTTAGTGATTTCCCTATAGATATTTCTAAGGAATGTCTACGGATATCCCTTATGTTAAGTATAAGTATAATTTATAGTCCTAGAATTACGGTAATAATCGTAGAATTAAACCTCAGATTTCAGATATTGAAGGTACTCCCCCTTTATTATGTTGTTTTTGTAGAATGATTTTTTCCACTAACACTATTCTATTTGGGTTTTAGAAAATATCTGGAAACATTAATATTCATGTTAATGGAGAATATGATGGAAAATGGAATGATATTATTCATGAGCAACCAAATGAAATGGGATTTGGGAGGTGAAACATCGTTATTATGCCTAATAAGAAATCTCATAATATGATCAATAATATCAACTTTGGTAAGTTTCCTGACTCGGCTAATAAGAGAAATATGGTGTTTCATGATGATCATAGAGGAAAGAGAGTTCAATTTCCCTCAGGTAAATCATGTGGGAATAGGAATCAAGGAGAATGTTTCAAAGGAACTAGAAGATGATTTGGGTGTGGAAAATAAGGACACAAAGCCAGTAATTGCAAAGGAAAAGGTTCAGTTTACACAATGGACAAGGATAATGGTATTTATAAGACATCAACAAAGGTTAAATGTATTAAATGTGGAATGTACGGGAATTATGAAAACCAATGACCTAATGAAAAATATCATGAAGAGAATCATCATGGTCGTATGGGTAGTATTTATGTTGATAATGATGAAGAGACTACACATGATATATGAGATCAAAGAAGTGTTGAGGAATAAAATGATGAAGCTCAGTCAATGGTTTAAGAAGGTAGTGGAATGATTGCATGTTTATCAAGAATAATGTATGGTTCTATGGAATAAAGAAAAATCTAAGGATTGTTACACTATTTTATTTCCTTGAGTATTTGAATGTATATGATGAATGGTACTGGTAACCATGAAAAGTGTTTGAAATATTTTTGGAAAGTAGGTGATATGCGCATAATGAAGGGATAAAGAGAAAATAATATGTTTGAGCTCATGACTAATATAAGGACAAAGTGATATTATGGTTTGAGTATATAGAAATTTTTGGATTCTGGTATGTGGAAAGAGTCAAATTTTGACATAACTTATGTTTTCACTAAGTTTATATGTTAATTCATGTTTCAAGAGAATACATGATTAAGGTATTCATATGTTTGGAATTTGACCAACATGATATATATTTTGATATATGTGGGAAAAATGATTGTATTCACATTCTTGGATGATGTCCTATCTAGTAATCATTTTCTTTATACTATGAGCTTGGAGAGAAGTATTTTGGATAAGACTAAAGATTGGAATGGATTATGTTTTACATAATATAGTATTTTTTTAGGCTAGAACTGTTTTCGATATTATTGATGGAATTTTATAACAATGTAGATTTAGAAAATGGACAACCTGCAGGACAGGTGACAACCTGTCGCGTCAGAAAAGGCTGTGGGAATCAAACCCACAATTGAAGTGTGACCAGCCTTTATCGCCTACCACTGGCCTACAGGAAGTCCCTGGTTTGTAGAAATTAGTTTTATTTTATTAAGTTTTATGATAGATGAAGTATAAGTCCATTTTTGGAACCATATACGATTAACCTCACCATAGATGGACTTATGTATATTTAATATCTCGTGCTAACTTTTTTTTTGTGATAGAGATAGATGGAATGACCTATCATTATATCGCATGATCTACTAATACTTAAAAAATGACAAATTCAACATAATTTTGTTAAATAAGAGATGAAGTGTAAATTGTTAATGGAATGGAAAATGATGATATTAAACTGAAATCAAGTAAGTATTTCTCCTTATGAAAAAATTCATCAACTTTATTGAAATGATATTTAAAACCAAAAATGTTGTCCTAGTACCCTCATATTCGATGAATCAGATGATACCTTCAATCATCACAAATTTATGGCTTTATGATTATTGTATTTTTCATAGCCATGTTCTCTACCACTCTCCATCAAAACTTGATGGTCAGATTTCTCTTACATATCCCTATTTTCAACTATATTCTTCTATGTGGAAACCCAGTGCTGAGTTACTTTGGGTGACCATTATGTTTCTAACTTTCCTTTTTAAAATTATGTTTGGGTATTCCTTTTTATGATTTGGGATTCTATGAAAGAAACATTGAAGTAGTAAATGATTTATAACCCCGACGAATTTCGAGGGAGAAATTCCTTTTAAGGGGGGTAGAATGTAACACCCCGATATTTTATGAGAAATATTATTTTTAATTTCTTTGATGTCTTGTGTTTTACACTACACCAATATTATCATGCGTTATACACAACACTGTATTAGCTTGTAGTATACACAACACTGTATTAGCTTGTAGTATACACAACACTATTCTTGGCTTGTGTTGCACACGATTTCAAGTTCTTTTGAATAAAATTCATTTTACACAACACAGAGTATAGATTTTGATCTATGTATAAATGAACTATGTTTTGATTATGTTATACACAACACCAAAGTAGTATTGTACTATACACAACCCTGACTTGTCTTGCATTACACGCAAGAGCGACCTTCCTCAATAGCGTTTGTTGTACGCAAAACCGAGTTTCACTAAACAACGATATATTATTATAATATTTTTATGAAATGGATGTTATGAATAGTATTAACTTCATTTTGAATTTTAAAACATTATAATTCAACTTATACATATTCTAGAACATGTTATGAGAAAAAAATCAATTATTCGTATAAAGGAAGTATTTTTCAAAAAATGCAGTTTTGCCGCCTTTTGATGGAACACCCATTTTAAATATAATTTTTGACATGTTTATAAGTTTCATTTTAAAAATTAAACATCTTATTTTGATTCAGGATATATAAATTTAATTTTATAAATTTTTCATATTTTTCGGATAACTTTCATATTTTAATGAATAGTAAAAACACGATAAATTTTAATTAAAAACAACTTTTTTCATCGGGATCATTTATATTGTTAAATTATCATATTTAATGGTTTTAAATTATAAATATAATATATTTTTACCATTTAATATAATTTATTTCATTACCATTAACTTTTCCTTGAATTCACAGGTAAAAACATTTCAATCTTTTTCAATGTTTTAAACAAAAACCCATTTTTTCTGACAACGGGATTAATTTTAAATTAACTACTGCAACTTCTGTGTTTTGAATTTATAAAAATGGATTCCATATTTGGAATCATTAGGTACAAATAATGTTAATAGGTTTCTTTTATTATAGGTACTATAGTAAATTTTATTTACCACAGTTAAAGGTAAATCAGGTAATTAAGGGTAAAAATAATATTATAAAATTATCTTATTAATTGTCTTAATATAATTGGATGATTATATTTCGTCTTAAAATATACTTGGGTCTAAATGGTATATATTAGAACCCACTTTTATGTGATTAATACCTTTAAATTATTTTATTTAAAGGAATGTGAAATATGTCTCACTCAAACTTTAATAATTAATGTATTTTGAATATAAGGTTATACATAATTCAAATTAGATTATAATACTAATTTGAAAGATAAATTTTTTTCTTTATCGTGGTAATTTATTTTTAATTTTTATGAAATAATTAATTACCTTAGTAGCTTATACATTACTGATGCCAAAATTATTTATTTAGTGAAACATCAATAATATAGTTTTTATTAATGTAATAATACCCATCAAAATGCCCAAAAAATTGACATAAACTTATTGGTCGAGTATATATATACCATTATCATAAAATAGTCGACTTGGGGAAAATTTGGATTCGTATAAAAGATATTATGAAATTTATATTATTTTATTTTTAATACTGTCAAAGTTGTCACCTTCATAATTTAATAACTACAACAGTTTAAATGTTGTGTTTTTTAGATGATAAATTCAGGTCGATGTATTATTAAGAAATATATTGGATTTATCTTCATGATAGGATTTTATTTTTAATTTTTATGCAACAAATATGTATATTAAATAATTACACAAAAAAATGTTGTAGTAATTATTTTATTAAGAGAAATAACAAATAAATTGTTTTAAAAATATTACTGAAGTAATTAATGTGCTCCATGAATTTTATAGATGAATATGACTTGTTAGGAATCTATTAAATATTTTTTATTGAACATATTTCTGTGTGGATTTTATTTAAATTCAAATAAATGAATAGTTTCAAAATTGACACTGTTGGTATTTTATAAGAATAACATATTATAAAATTATTTAAAAATCACAAAAATATTTAAAAATTACAAATTGAAAATTATATGGTCGAAAATGTTATAAAGTATCCAATTATGGAATATTCACAACATATAAGTATTTATTTGTAACAATTTAAAATTTAGAATATTAATACCAGAAATAAAATTTAATAGATTAAATAACGATAAATCAAAATGATAAGGTTTCAAATAAACTCAAGACATGTCTAAATTTTATTGTTTTAGGATATTACAACCCTATATCATATTATATTATATGTTGAGTCATTTTGGAGGTTTTTATGTGGGGTTTTAGTTTATTATAAATTAATATTTTGGAGGTTTCCAAAAGTGCCCCTCTTCTATCTTATAAAAGGACTCATCCTCCCTCGTCTCTTCACTCCATTTTGAGCCATAAATCACAGAAAAACCCTACCCATTTACCTTCTCAACTTCCCTAGAAACATAATATAGGACCTGGTCTTCTTCAAAGACCAAGTTTAGTTCCCTAAAAGGAGGTTTAGAAGAGGCACATCGAGGAAGTGGTAATCTCTTCTACCAATTATTTCAAATTGATTTATTCTTCTACTTCCTCTTCTTTAGTTGTTTCATCATAAAGTAATAACATAAGTATAACTAATATAATTATATGTTATTATAAACATGACACAACTCTATTTCACCTTCCATCCATTCTACAAAAACCTAAATCACCGACCGTGCGTACGTACTGCTTACCGTCTCCACGCTGTGGTGTAATCTGTTTTTCCACCACCACATTACTTGGATGGGTATAATGGTGGAAATAATAAATATATATGATTATTATAACATCATAAGAATTATGATTTATTATATCATCCACTCCAATTCCATTCAATAATTATGGGAACGATATCATCGCTCGTGCGTACGTACAGATTACCGTCTCCACGATGCGATGAGATTCACTATCCATGTTAACCATTCAAGAATGATTATGAAGTATACATAATGAATAATAATGAAATATATGACATAATAATGCTACTGTATTTATGTGTATATATATATTTCATTTACTTACTTCCATTCAATTCAATAAGTAAAGAAAAAAATGTTCATGCGTACGTACGGCCTTCCATTTCCATGAATGTTGTACTTAATTTCATTTATATATCTTATATATATATATACTGAATATATATGATATATAAATCATGTTATACATTCAGGAAGTAATTAAATCATGATATAAGTAATAATATCAAGAACAACAAGTCCAAACATGTACGATAAATGAAACGATTATAACCCAAAATGTTGCTTTAACCTGGAATTGACAGATGAATGGGTAATATAAAGTCGTAAATTAATCATATATGATATCATAAATATTATTATGGTTCTGTTACAAGTTACTAATATTTTCAAACCCACTATACAAGAGTTTTAGTCATATACGGATGAAATTGGACCTAAGGTAAGGGATAATTATTCCAATCTCATTCTTACCTGAGATTGTTTATTCGTAAGTATTTACTGGGGTTATGTTTGTCACCCTTGTCCATGTTTTCTAAAAATGTTTTCATGTATGTTTAATGTCCTTTTTTACATAGTTTTTACTTTTACTACATGGTATGTAAGGAATCTTTCTTTTGTTTACCATATGTGGTACTGTTTGACTTTTTCCGTAAAAGTACATGGAGAATTTTTTTTCAAATTATACAACATGGATAGATTTTTACTGTTTCATAATTCCTTATTTCCATGATGATTCCTCTATAATATTTCATGATTATTTTCATAAAAATTATTTTCTTTTAAAATTGCACGAAATTTTGAGAAAAGAAAATGATTTTAAATAAGAAAGGATATTTTCATCAAGAATTCATTTCAAGTGTTTTATCAAAACTATTTTACTCCTAATACCACATTATTTAATATGGTAATGTTTCATGTATAATGTCCCTATTATTTAAATGGTTTGATTTTTTTTATGATGAAATTATATCCATTGTTTTATATGGATTATGTTATGATGGGATGATGTTTATGAAACCCATTTAATTCATTGGGTTATTATGAATGATTTATGTTTATTTTGTGATACATGAAATAATTATTTCATTATGATATGGGTGGAAACTATATCTCCGTCCAATGCATTGGGTAAAAATTTATATCTCATGAGATAGACATGGCTGGAATGATAAGTAAATCCGGTTTAGTAATACAGGGCTAGAACGACAAGTAAACCCAGTTCAGTAATGGACTTTTTCTACTATGATGGTCTTCGAAGAAATGCCTTGGATACTATGGAAATCATATCATGTGCTTAATGGTTGTCCATAATTACATGTTTTATTCGCATGCTATTTTCTCATGTTCTTTATTGATCGATGCCATACATACTTCCAGGATTTATTTCACAAATCTGGATTTTGATGTTTAAACAAAATTCTCATGTTTTTAAGTTCAAATGTATATGGTTTTTTTTATTTTCACTATGTGTACCCTTATGGAGCATTTGAGCTCATCCATTTTTATGTTTTATATTCCCTAGGATATAAAGGAAGGTTTTAGGTAGAAAAAAGGGGAATATCTTTGTGGGAGATGTTGAAGATCTATCACCATGATTAGATGATTATGTTTCGAGTTTCCAAATAAACTAAAATAATATGGCCATTGAGCATATATTTGTTTCATTTATTAAGTTTTACGCAAAAGTATTGTAATTTCCATTTACTTCAAGCTTTGGGTCATTATAACTAGGTTTTTGAATAATAAAATCAATGATAATTAGAATTCCTTCCCTAAAATAAGGTATACTTTGTATTTATGATTGTGTTATCTATGTTTTAATGTATAAATATCAATAAATTATGAAGGAAAGTTTTTCTAGGAAAAAATTTAATTCCACCAATTGGTGACTAAAAATGTAAATAATAGTTTTATGTAGGGTAATAGAATAAATATCAACTTTCTAATGATGTAATACTGATAGATATCATCAACATATTCAGTGACTTCAAGGGGATATCAATAATAATCTATGCTTGGGATGTCATTTTCATCTTACTTCTCAATCATCAATGTGAAACATGTATCATAAATTTAGGTCAAAGATAATCGCTAATGTTATTTTAAACAACATGGAACGTTTCAAACTTCAATCCATTCATTATAAATTACGTGAAAGACCTACTTCAATTTATTGATTTTCTCCCAACAATAATGCATGTTTATTTCATTATTTAATTTCTGGTGTCCTCAACTGAACACTTAGCATGTTCTGATGTTGATGCTTCTGTGTATCTCTCTGATGATTTTGTAGAAGAAGACAATAATTTGTTTGAAGGTGATAAACATTTAGTTTTTAAAGTCCTCTTATGGGCATTGAATGTTCCTTATGATCCTATTTTTATTGGTTATACCCATATTTAAATGAACGAAATCAAATATAACAATCAAATCCATGAATTAATTATAGAGATAAAGGATAATGTTAGGAATTTTAAAAAAAAATCATAAATCACACCTAAAAGCCCCAAAATATAGATATGGAGTGGCATCTATATCTTATAAAATTTTAGATTCATAGAGAAAAATAAAGTTGATGAAATGATCAGTTATGTTTTACATGTATTGTACTGTATGGACATCTGAATACAAACATACCGATAGGTTAGAAAATATGGTTCCAACATCGAAAATGGAAACTAATGGTTAGTTTGATAGTCAATTAAAACTGATTATACCACTTAACACTTATATTAAGAAGTTTGAAAAAATAAGTGGTGTTTTTTCTGCTTCTGAAAAACATTTGCACATAAATTCTAGAGAAAAAATAGTTATACATAAGTCCTTGTCATAAGTGACTAATAGTTTTCCATAAATGCTGTCAAATGGAGACTAATTCAATCTCCAAATCAATGAAAATATTCAAGTGACTCATAATAAATAAAATCTCTAGGTTTTATTCTAATAAAAAACCTGTCCCGATATAAAAAAACCCAGTCGGTCTTATCTTAATATGTCCCAAAATTATCTTTTCATTTTTCTATTGATCGCAAGGAAAATAAAATACACCCCACCATTATTCATTTTTCATTTTTATGCTTCATTGGAACATTAAATGAAAGAAATTAATGAAATGTTTATCACGTGAAAATATATCATGTAATTCATCCCCTAAATGAAATAAATTAAGTTTTCAAAATTAGACAAATTTTGATAATTTTAATGTTTTATGAAAAAATACCATTGTATGTTTTCTTACCAATGCACAGGAATCTGGATTATTTTGGGTCTTTGGATTCCTAAAACATATATAAAATTAAGCTATCAAAAAATTTAAGAACATAATTTCATCAGCAAGGCGGGTGAAAGGTGATGTTCATAAAAAGGTCAACAACCCTCTCTATTGTATCCTATTTTTTAAAGAGAATTTTTAAATCATCACCAAATCAGATAAACAAAAAAGATAAATACCATTAATGCATAAAAATTTCTAACTAGCATTAGTCTATCAAAATCGAACATTTAGAAACAAGATAGATTGTAAAAGAGGAATCTGAATCAAAATGTATCTCATTCTACTATGATGTGAAAAAATCAATAAGTTCATTATTACCCACCTTGCTATGAATCCATGACTTTTTTGATTCCTGAAAAGATATTTTTGTCTTTTCTTACTTGATGCTTCAATTTATGACCATCAATTTCTCAATTCCTCCAAAGATGGTTTCTGTGTCGGCTTAATTGAGTCATCACTTTATGGCTAACTTTACATTTAACTAAAATGAAATACATACATAAACATCATTAGTGAATATGGATATGTACTACAATTACCTGCAACCTAACTATTAGAGCTATGTTTTACAAAACATATTGAAATCAGGATAGAGCACTTATCATTTATATTTCTCTACACACATTTCCAGATTACTTGTTGATTTTTTTTTCTAATAAAACAGTTTTATTATGGAATTTCAGGTCATTTTTGAGAAACATAAAAACACCATTTATTTTTAACTTCTCATCAGAATAAGAATGTTTTATAATAATTTTTCAATAAATGAGGTCAAATGGAGCCTAAATCATATCTTACTAGAAAATATTTATATTTTTTTCCTCTAAAATTGTATTAATTTCCAACAAACAACAATAAAAAAGAAATATAAGTGAAGATTTTTCATACAAGTTATATGAATAAAATAATGAACCTGATGATTAATAAATTTTTCACGTGGTTCTTATAGATTTGTCTATATAAAAATAATAATTATATGGATATTTTAACTATTATAGAGTAACCACCTCATAAACCTTCTTCGCCTCTATTAAATATTTCATTAAAAAAATATAGAAATAACAATAAAGTCTTGTATTATCATATACTCCACTTTCCAAAAGCCAATACATATACAAGGATACCAACCTTGTAAATAAAGAATGACTCTTTCATATTCTAAAGGGGTAAAAACAAAATTTTAAAAAAATATTTAAAAATAATTATTTTTCTAAAATATAAATCATAATAGTTAAAAGCTATGATGATATATTGTAGACATTTTAGATATCATACAATACAATTATAGGATATTTCTACTCATACATATGTCATTCAATTAAAAATTATTTAATAAAAAACATTATTTTTCCTTTTCACTCTAATGGTTATCAAATTAAATTTCATAACCTTCCAATATTAATAGGCTCACTAGTCATAAAATGAGGAATTTGTATCATTAACACCTATAGTTGTCCCATACAATAAAAAAATTAGTATTCTTTTAGTCGGTAAAGAAATATCAAGATTAATTTGAAAATGATAGCTTACTTTGTTTAAAATTAAAAAGGAGGCCAACATCTTCACTCAAGTTCACCCTTGATTTTCCCTACATTTGAAAGTAAATTCTCTTTCATATTTTCCTAACTATTTTCATAACAAACATATAATTACAAATTTAAGAAATAAATAAATTTAAAAATAAATGAAATTCATAAATATGTTAACGTTATTTACATAGAGAGAGTGATTGAAGTGTTTAGGGTAAAGAAATTTGCCATGAAACAGTATAATAAATGTTAAACTGATAAGGAAAATATGTAGTTACACATCAAGTGAATATTAGGATGTATTTATAAATTACCTAATGAAACTAAATAAATATTAAATTGGTAAGGAAGATAGAACAACCATGAGGGAAATATGGTAATAAGTACAACACATAGAGAGAAATGAACCCAAAAAAAAACTGAGTCACCAATTTTAAATGAATATGTTTACCACAAATTATTTATTTGAGGAACTATAAATTTTGATAGCATGACCAATTTAAACAATACATATATAACACATAGACACTAGTATTATTTAAAAATTAAATTAAATAAATAAAAAATAAAATATATACGAAATTTGGGATACATTTCTGTGCTTCCCATTTAATATTTCACATATTATTAGAAAATTAAATAGTCTTGTTTTGTTTAGTAGTGAGAGTAGGGAGATCAGAGAAACCAGTAAAATTAATTTGTGACTTAGGACTTATAAGATTCTGAAAACTAATGTTTGGTGGATCAAGGTTAGTTTTTATAATGTCAACTATCTGAATAAAATTATTTCTAACTGATAATTTTCAATTCTCTATTTTCTTCCTTTTCTGTGTTGTTGTAAATTAGCCTTTACAAAAGAAATAAAAGTTAGTTCTATTCTTATTACGTTGTTCTCCATTTTCTCATTATTTCCTGTAATTTGGAATATAGGTACTAAAAAATCAAAACCACATGAGTTAAACATTAATTGATTTATCCAAATTGAGCAATGTAGCAAAAAAGTTTGTTGGTGGTTCAATAATTATCAAATATTGAAAATAATTTCATTACAGGCAATAAAAAATTATAGCCACATGAGATAAACATTATAAGATTTATCCAAATTGATAAATGTTTTATAAAAGAGATTTGGTGTTACACACACATTCAATTCAATGGAAATTCTTTCATGGGGGTAGCTGCTGATAAAGGGCACCAAAAGAAGACGATGCCCATAGTTCATAAAGAATATTATTTTTTAGAGTCTAAATTTTTTTATTCACAAAAATATAATCATAATGTGAATGAATATTAAAAATTATTTCATGATGGAAATATTAAATTAAGATTCTACAATACAGAAAATTTATTGCATTACCACCATATATATGACAGCCAATCACTCTTTTACCTTACATGTATTACATTAAATTATATCACTAATGGATAAGAGAAATGTGTATATGTCATATGAACTATCAATAAACAAAGCATGAGACAACTCATTAGAAAGAATAATATATCAATGTAAATTTTATCATTTTCCTTTAGTTGTATTTCTTTTATTATTTCTTTTAAAGTAGAATAGGAAAATAAAAATTGATTCATATTAGAAAAATATACTACTCACATTGTATTAGAGCCATCATGAATGCCTTTTCTAAAAAATCCTCGAGTGTTGAAAACATCTTTTAATGAACTTATTTTGGAATTCAATTTCACTATGGAAATTAATATAAACATATCAAAATAATTTCTATGACATATAAAAATGAGCATAAGTATCCACTAGCCTTACCAATACCACCACAGATGCGCTGATTAGTATCAGGATTGGATCTATCTCAATGCTGATATTCACATATACAAACTCATCAACGGTGGTGAATACACCTTCCTCAAATGAGGTAGGGGAGTCTTCCAAATCCTCTTTATCATCTACGATGTGAGGATCCAGGATGGGGGGAATTCTTCTTAGTTATATGACTTTGATGGAACACTGGTACTATCTGGAGTGGTAGTGGAACCTTCATCGAGAGACACTTGCACCACTGAAACCCTGGAGAGAATGGTTGTCAATCCGATTCCATCGGGTCTTCGACACAATTATCCACACTTACTAATATCGAATAAGTAATGGTGCACTGGATTGAGGTGGTTCAACCTAGCCAAGCGAAATAACAAGTATAGAGTATTTCCTTTTCCATGGGGTAAATATCACGATACCTTACAGGGGAAATGGGCTCTGGAATCACCAGGGATTTTTTTATATGAGTATGAAGTGATCTTATGACATTCCTTGTACATAGGAACACACATTACTCTTTTCCCAAAGATGAAGAAACAGTGCCCCAAGTTTGGGGTTGTGGAATCCAACTGGGGAATGGGGAGAATGTATGCATCGTACAAGACTATCCATGGATCGACTACTTTGGTAGAGTTATCAACCTCATTGTCCTAAACATGATTGTCCTTTCTATTGTAGTAGTCATCATCCAAATAGTGTGATTCACAAGAGGCAAAGGGATAATCATCACCTTGGAGCATTCCCACTCGACCATTAAGGGAGTACTTGATATACTGGTGATATGAGGAGGGAACTACCCAATGTAGGTGGAGTCAGGTTCTACCCATCAATGTGTGGTAGGCAGTATCCTGTGCAATAACCATGAACTCGGTACTGGTGATGAGGCCACTGAATTGAGTCTTTCAGAAGATCGTTCCAACCGGTGTCTGATCCTTCCTATTATAACCTTGAATTTTTAGGTCATAGGGTCTCAGATCTACCTCATACAATCCCATATTGTGAAGTGTCCAGGTTAGGATGAGATTGATCCCAGAACCTTTTTCAATAAGACAACGGTAGGATTCTACGCTGTTAAACTAATTGGTGATGTACAGTGGGTGCGTGTGACCCTGTATGGGGGAACCTTCATCTTCTACTCAGAATGAGATAATGGCCTAGAATTTTTCATGTTTGGTTGTCTCATCATGGAATGCATCTGTAGTTACTACCTTCGTTTTAAACTGGATATGGATTAATAAAGCTTATACAAGGTATTTACACATATATTCAGGCATGTGGAGATCCTAGATGATTGAAATCCTTGTAGGGATTCTTGCAAGGTGCTTTTGTAAATCATACTTCTGTTCCAGGTGCATGTTTCTTCCAAGAGGATGTAGTTCTATGGAAGGAGGCATTATGGTCACTATTGCAGGTATTACTAGAAGATTTTGACTGGTGTTGGGGATATCCCATTTATCAATGACCAAATCACATGAAATAACAACTTGAATATGGTTAGATGACTGAAGTCTTTCTATAACTGAATGAGTCAGGTCATAATGCAGTCGTGGATAATCTTCCAGATCATGAAACAAATGTGGCCATGGAGGTAAATTTTTTCCAACAAGATTATAAGGTTGCACGTGTTGAGCTCTGTGCTGAGCCTACTGCCTAGTCTCATTAGAATACACGGCATGGCTGGATACACTATCCAATGCATTCTAACAATTCAAATATACACGGCTCTATCAACACTGGGGTCAACTGGGGATGTTAGGAGGGTCATCTTGGTGCTCCTCATCATCAGGTACCAATCACTGAAGCATACTCTTGATCATCACATGAAGAATCATCCATTACTGGGTGGATTCTATGGGGAATCCCCATATCTAGGGGAATTAAATCTTTGAGAATAGGGGATGGATTTGGAACTGGTGGGGGGATTTGTTTTACCTTACGTCATCGGTGCTTACTCTCTGGAGAGGATGAAGGATGATATGCAGAAACGACAACTATATCCGAAAGAGGTACAACGAATTTAGAGGGATCATGTCGATTCAAATAGGAACAAATGATACCATGGGCATGAGAAACTGCATTATGAGCTATCCATTCATCATGCTTCTTAGACCTATGGCTAGAGACCTACTTCCATTTACCATTTCTATCACTATCAGGTTCTGTAAACACACATGCCACCTATGCCCGGGTTGGGCCTAATCTAAATATATTGTTATAGACATGGTACTAAATCCAGTCATTAAAAAAACAGAACTAATTTAGGGTGTTCCCAAGGAATCAATGATATGGGAAATATTTGGGACGATCAATGAGTTCTGCCTCTTCAGGCCTCTTGCATTATGGAAACCGTAGGATTACCTGATCCAAGGTACTTCAGAAATAGCTGGGGACTTGAGATTCATTAAATGAGTAGGTATGATTCCTTTTTTCTTGGAAGGGGGATCTGGGAGCCAAGCCTTGACGAGGGGCTGGAGGAGCCTGACAAAGAGGAGGGACCTGATTGTCTCACCTTGGCGACAGGGGCACATTACGCAGCGACGCCTGCTGATTCTGATGTGGGAAATTCTGGGCCAGGGGCTGAGCCTAAGGTGGTGGCCCCTGGAGAGGTTGTGTAGGTGGTTCGACTTTTAATTACCCCAACTATCGAGGGGCATCTACTTTTGCAACATCATTGGTCTAGGCCTTCACAGCTCTTCTTACGGGAACTGTGGGATGCAACATATATTCATGTTTGTCTTGTTGTAAGGAATCTTCAAGACATTGAGATTCTTCATAGAGATCCATAAATACCCTTGGGTAGTTATGTGTGATGAGAGAAGGGACCAATTCAGTCTTTACATTCACCACACACATTGTTAGTAGCTGTACCTGACTCAGCAGTATATCAAGCAAATAGGTGAGACTGTTTTACCTGGCGATGAAATCTAAGACCTGCTCATTCGGCCTCTGTTTGAACTTGAAGAGGTTGGTAATAATAGTCTTTAGAGTGGTGGATCTTAACTGGTAAAGAAAATATCTACTTATATCTTACCAACCATCTATGGATCCAATGGGTAACTGGTTGTACCAAACAACTATGGGCCCTTCCAATGTTTGTACAATACAATGGAGTCTGGCAACCTCTTACTGTGATGGAGTTCCCATCATGGGTCCACATCATGAAATGAAGTGGTCTAGATGTTTCATCAGGTTTCATGACCCATTTAAATGGGATAATGTGGGATTTACAAAACCCAGGGGTGCTGGCATATCATCCACCCATTCTGGGAAAGGCTTTCCATCAAGATGGGTCACCACTTGTTGGGTTTCCAACACATCGAGGTGGGAAATGAGACAGTCCATTGGATCATCTTGTTAGGGATTCCTATATTGATGAGGATCTCTAACCACAAGTTCATTGTAATGGTATTAAACATGGTGTTCAATCCCAACAGCTCGTGGAGTGACTAATGGGATGACTTGCACGACTGCTGGGGGAACGACCTATTATGCGACTGGAGGAACCTGATATGGGTCCTGAGGAGGGTTATCAAACAACTCGAGTGGATTTGGTAATGCATAACATTTCAACATTCCATAAAATCCAGACTCTACTCTTTCTATATGGGCAATGTTGTCAAGGTCACCAGGAGGCAACTCACCGGGGTGGGGAGGCTATTCCTACCTATGATTCCCTGGTCGAGGATTACCGTAATCTATTCATTGTTCTTCAACATGTTTGATGAGAATTTCATTAACCACTTTTTTATGTTACTTGAATTATTGATGTAACACAACATTTTCATGGTCAACTTTCATCTTTTTCACTAAGCTAGATGGTCCAGAGGGTTGGATAGTCCTAGCATGCCCTTTACCCTTATTGGAGTCCCGACCGAAGGGAAATGACTCAGAAGGTACAAGAAGGCCCAATAAATTTATTTCCTGGAGAGTAACCCTACCAAAAAGATCTAACTAGTTTGGAATGACCATGGGTGGGGTGGGGGTTATGTTCTATTAAATGATTCCTATCTTGTTTTATTCCTCCGATATTTCATCTATGTTAACTGCGATAGTTTTTGGAGGCATATCCTCTATATCGTCTAACAATTCGGGCTGGTTCCGGATTGGACTGAAATGAAGGGAAGAAAAATTCCATGATCCAAAAATCTGGACAAGGGGGGAAGCCACCATAATAATTCTACATACCACTGTAAATCTCTGGACGCATCATTGCTGGAGGTTCCGATGATGATCGTGTGACTCAGGGAACTGATCCACGAGGAGCACAGCCAAGTCGACTTTGTGGTATTGTTGGACGAGGTCGTCAAGGTGTTTTTGGATCCTGGGGTAAGCTACGTATTGATGACAGAGATAGAAGTGTGTTTCCTGAAGAGTTTTCTGAATGCACATGACCTCCTCCCGGGTGAGAGATTCCGGAATTTTGAAACATGTTTTTACAATGGGCCAGAACACCTCTAGGAGATGATCCATGGTATGAAGGATCCACAAAATTCTAAATTCAGACTCAGGATCTGGACTTTTTTCCCCATTCATAGACTAGGGGCGGTTGAGGGACTGATAACGACACTGACACAGAACATTGCGATGATAGACTGGTTGGTGGAGAATAGACACTCGAGATGACAAACTGTTGCATCATGGGCTACCTCCCAAGGATTGCACTGATTATAAAACCACATCCTTATAATATGGGGTGCTGACCACTGTTTCCTACGTAGGGTTAAGGGTCATTAGTGTTGGATCAGTCTGGTTCTTATCACCAAACGGTCCCCAGAAAAATTATCTATGGTCTCTCATCAAGATGAAGAATGATTCGAGTGATGATATAGATGATTTAATAGAAATATCCCAGTTATGGTCCAAATCCTCCTCCTACTGTATATATCTATGGAGGGATTCTGGAATTAAATGGACCACATTTGTTTAGGAAAATGAGGCTAATATCCGAGTCCTTACCCCAAATGCTGACATAGAGGATAGGGGTGGGGGTTCCATTATCGAATCATACTACACCTTAGAGTCGAAAAAGCAGACAAGATTGATTTATATATGAAGTTTCACATGATTCTTCCTTTGGCGGTGGTGACCCGCACTCCAGCCCTAGGGTGGTTCTTCAGGATAGGGTAGAGTTTTTACACTGGGAGGTCCATTAGGGAGGTTGGTGGTAGAGTGGGGAGGACCTCTTCCCACACTGGATGGGATATGAGGATGGCCTTCATATCGGCTGTTTTTGGTGAGGGGAGAACCTCCACTATGATGATACGGGGTGTGAAGGGAACCTAGAAAAATGTGGAATGGAATATAGCGAAGCTCTTCATGTTTAATATTGATGGAGTAGGGAGGGCCTCCGTTGCAGCTGGTAAAAACATGGGGAGGACCTCCATGGTGGCCATCCATAGAGGGAGGAGTACCTTCACATCAGTCAGACCTATTAGTAGCGGTATGAATACGGCCTTCTTCATAATCATACTGAACACGAGATGGAACTATGTGTTCACTATTGATGTAGTGGGGAGGGATTCCTCTTTGGTGATTCCTGGAATGTGGAGGACCTCTTTCGAAATCGATGAGAACATGGGGAGGTACTCCATGCTATCAGGTGACTAGGAAAGGAAGACCCTCGCATTAAAAACTAGGTATGTGAAGAAAATTTCTATACCTGAGATCGAAGGAATAGGGAAGAACTTCATTCCATGTGCCAAAAAGATGGTGAGGGCCTCCTCTTGGGTGGATTATGGTGGTATGGGGAGGCCCTCCATACTGAACATCACTATCATAGGTTGTCTTGCGATAGATGAATCTTGCACTGGTGACTGGGAGAGCATGTTCAACCTGTTCACGGGGTTGACTGGTGCCTCAATTTTGGTGGGTCATGGAAGTTACCTCTCTATGTAACCAAGGGGTGCCCCTTATCAATAATATATTGGGTTGATAGATTTTAACTGTGGTGGATCGGGCTGCTAAAACCACATAATATGATTCCCCCTAGCGGGAATATTTCTGCACTTGCACCCAACATCGACGTTAGGTTAGACAGGCTAGGTACAACTATACAGGGGATGGACCACCTGATCATCAGTCTGTGGGACCGGATGGAAATGATAATGTGGCATAGTGGGATCCCTCCTTGATAGCCCCCTAACATGAGTCATAGATGAAAGGAATTGGAAATCCCTTACTTTGTCAGCATAAGGGAGTGATTCATAGGAATACTTTGGGGAGAGGCTTCTAAAGATTTATGAGAATGGCTTGGGGTGGAGTGTCTCCCTACACGACCCTTGGGGAAGGTGGAGCTAACGGGGCACTGAGGCCTCCATGTCTTGGCGGGACATGTCCCTCATCAGGATGACCCCTTTCTATTCATATTGTTGAACCAGAGTATCAACCACCCTCCTCGAAATAAATTCGTTTGGTGAGATGGGGTGTCACCACCCATTAGATATGGGTATGGGATCCATCACCGAGGAGATGAAGCTATGGGACTTTTATGTATTCACACTACCCCTTCCCCTACCCCAACAACCATGGGTGAGCGGTGATCGGTTTCCTATAACAGTATCCTGGGTCCTGGATAGTAGGGAGATTCATCGATTAGTACAAAAAATATGAAAGAAATTCCTAGTGTCCCAGTGTAGTTCAGTATTCCATGGATGTATAGAAAGATCCATGGTGACAATGTCACATACCGGGTTTCCCAATGATCAACTACCCCAAACTATGGGGGGTTTCACGATAGGCTCACTATTTTCTTGGTGGGACATGGAACTGGTTATTTGAATTTGGTGACATGTTTATCTATTGATTCCCTGAATGCTACTAATCCCCATGTTTTGGGGAAGACCAATTCACATCGGGTTCACCATTTCTTTTTCTGAATCTTTTTACGATGGGGTTGCGCTGCGTGGTTCAATGTGAATTGATGCTCGATGGCAGTTGAAATTTGTACCCTGCATTCCCACTTTCCAAAGGAGGGTGAAATTCATCACTTCTTTAGATATTCTTTCTATTTGATTAGAATGGGATGATGGGATGTCGGTCTATCCTTCCATGGATTCCACCTCGGAAGTCTTCTCCTAGTCTATGTCTCCCTTAAGATTATGATGTTTTTCTTAAAACTATTCTCAGTTACATGTCTTTGTGGATGCTGTTTAATTACACTACTTCTGTCAAGACATTCCAAAGGGTCAAGTCAAGGAAGAAACGTTTGGTTAGGGGAGTATTCACGTTGGGCATCTCTGGCAATTCTAGATGCTGAAAAACTGGTTCATCTTGATTTCTCCCCTTGTAATAGGGCTTCCCAAGGGCAGGGAATCCCAAGGAATCCCATGTAAAATGTGTGGAATCATATGCTAGAGGGATGAATCCCAGATTTTCCTCAAATTCCTATGTTTATCATGGGGTATGCCGCGAGTTTAATGTCTAGAGGAGATGAATTGGACGGATTGGAACACTGATAAGAGTGGATCAGATGGGTGAATCCCTAGGTGAGAGTACCTAGAATGTTTTCTATATGAATGAATCAGAAAACCCTATGAGGGTGGATCCAAGTGGTGTGTCCCAAAAAAGGGGAGATGTCACACCGTGATGGCTGATCTGGACACCAATGGAGGCAGATTAGGGAGGGTGCACCAATAGGAGGGTGCACCAATGTTTATCATTGGTTGGGATTGAACCTAAAAAAGGCTTCCTACATACCCTATACAGAAGATAGTGATAAAAGACAACGTAGTTCGAGAAGTATGTGGTGTCATCGTCACTACTAACCCTTAATTCCACGCGACCTGTGCTTGGTTTGAGAAACAAGAGGAAGTAGTAGACCCGACAAATGTGTCATAGAAAGTGAATTCATGAGATATGGTGTGGGGATTATGCATGGAGCCACCTAGGTGACACTAGAAGCAAGGATGATGTGGATGGGGTGGCATGATCTCACCAATATGTGGCGTCCTAGGTAAGATTCAAGATGTATGACAGAGGATATATTGAAGGATAAGGATGAATGGACATGGGACCAACATGAAGATGATGATGTTGGGATTGATCCTCGGGAGGTTTCCTATGTACCCTACTTAAAAAGGGGAAAATATCAATGTATAGGTAGTTCTGAAATGTGGTAATAGTATCGGGATGTACACAAATGAAAAAGACCCGGAAACATGCTAGGGATTATGCATGGGGAACTCTTTATTTGATGAGTATGGATTGAGTGTGTGTGGGGGGGGGGGGGGGGTTATGCATGGTTAGCTTCCCAAAAAAGTTGGATGTGTGGTCGAGGTGTGTTTCGAGGACAATAAACTGAATTGATGGATCGAAACACCTCAGAGAGGTGAATCCGGGTGATGCGTCCCAAAGAGGGAAGATGTCACATCAATAGGGTACATCCCTTTGAGGGAGTACTAGAGTTTACCATTGGTTAGGATCGAACTTCAAAGGGGCTTCCTATGTACTCAATGGTATCAGAAACCACATAGTTTGAATGGAGAATATAGTTCAACATCATGCGGTATGAATAATGAACCAGCTTAAAATTTCCAGTACAAACCGATTATGGGGAATGATGAGACATGAACCTGATAGAGGATTCCTAAGTAACCTACTTAAAATGAAAAATATCAAAGTCCATGTATTATTCATTGGAAGGTATCATGGTTATTACAAATGGTTAGCATCCCAAATAGGATGGCATGATCTATTCTCACTCTATGCCCACAGGATTCTTGCTCGGTGTGAGAAACAAGAGGCAGAACTAAACATGACGATCACATTGTGAAGGTACATCAGCAAGAAGTTGGGAAGGGCTTAAGCATGGCTATCATACCAAAGAGGAAAAAAGGGATTAAACTTGGTTAGCAGCCCAGGAAAAGGAATATTGGGAAGCTCCAAGAGAGTTCCCAAATTTATGAGAAAGATATGGCCCTCACAAAGGGGGATTTCCAATAGGGCATGTCATGGATTATGACAATGAGGCTTAGGACACACATGGAAATCAGAGTTTAATGCCATGTTTTAATGATGTGGTTTCATGGATGTTTAACATCCTACAGATTAGAAGATGAGTTTTCACTCCTCACCCCTAGCACATACATAACTGGTACCCTTTAATGCATGGTGAAGGGAATTCACTGGCAATGCGATGTGGCAATGAGGTTGTAGATTGATCCACTAAGGGGCTCACGTTAGCGTGGATATATGAATAAACGACATTCTTTAGAATACCTAGAAGAAGGGGCATAAGGAAAAGCCACAAAACCTGAGACATCACTCTACGGACCTTGAAATCACATAGTACAAGCCGGTAGGGCCGCATGGAAGAGGAGCATACAAAGCCAGAGACCCTGGAAAGAGGGGATTTATGAAGAGAATGTCCTTGGCAAAGAAAATTATTTTTGTGAAGGAAAGGGCCTTCAGGAGGGGAAATATGGTCATGAAGGGAAGATTCTTCGTGAAGGGTAGTTCCTTCTCAAAGGGAAGGGTCTTCGAGAATGGAATGGTCTTGACGAAGGGTAATGCCTTTTCAAACCGAAGAGTTTTCGCAAAGGGAATCCTTAGATGTAGTAGAGATTTGCTTTAGAAAATCCCTCTTTTTTTGGAGAGTACTTCGCAACGTCTCTAGGCTTCGTGAAGTCTCAAGCACCATGAAGGGGATCCTTTTTTTTCAAAGGTCATATTATTTTGCAGAGGGAATCCCCACCATAGGTGGAGTCCCTGAAGAACATGAGTCATGGTTCACAGAGGTCCTTTACCTTTGGTGATCCATCCGTTGGTTTCAAAAAGGTATTTTCAAAATGGAATCTCAAAAGTTGAAAGGGATGAGTAATAGTGGTTTAATGGGGGGGGGGGGTGGGGTGAGCCCTCTATTTATAAGAATGGATGGTTGGTGAGGGTAACATATCTCCTTGTTGAGATGAGAAATTCTGCATAGAGTGGTGGATCCATCGAAATGTGTTGGCCTCACATAGGGTTTTGGACACTAGAGAGAGGATCACTGAAGAAGCTGTCGTGGAGTGTGCTGCAGAGACTGATGAAGTCACGGAGAGGACACACTCTATCAGAATTCATCGAACTCGTAGAGGGTCCATCATGCCACATAGACAATCACATAGTAAATCCTTGTGAATTTGGTCCAACCTTGTGGAGGGCTTCGTGAAGGATCCCTTTGGGATAGTTTTGAGGGATTTAAGCCTCTTTTGTGTTCTGATTAAATCTACAACATTGATGAGTTCACTCCCTAAGTGGGATGAATTTCGGTGCCAACACCAATGTTTCCCAAAAATAACTCTTCATTCAAATAAACACACCCTTTTTACTTCTCGAATATTGTTTCACTCTTCACACAAGGTTAATTATTCTATGTCAAGAATGATATTCCCTCTTTATTTGGGAAACTAATGTTTATGAATATATTCTTTATGATGTGGAACCCATTTCATTCCCTGGGTTATTTTATATTCATGTTTTACATGTTTTCTATGTGGCATGCATGATAATGTAAATGTTATGATGTGATTGGTGCACCCAGAATTATATAGCGCAATATGAATGTTTGAATGTGACTGGTTCACCCATAGTTATACTGCGCTCCAATGCATTAGGTAAAGTGATGAATCTCATGAGTTAATTTGAAATGATGCATGAACATGATGCTATATTTTTTTACAACTATGTGTTGTATTTAATCACTAAGACATGATGTTTCATTTTTATGCATTGCCTCATTCCATGATTTTATATAAATTATGTTATGAAAATTCTCACCCCACATGAGCCATGATTGGTGTGAGAAACAATAGGAAGTATTATACTTGACAGATGTGTTGTAAAAGGTGCGTTCATGAGATTTGGTGTGGGGCTTATGTGTGGAGCCACCCATGTTCCAATAAGAGAAGGGATGATGTGGATGGGGTGGCATGATCTCACCGAGATGTGGCGTCCCGGGAAATATGCATGATGGATGATTGATGATGTACTGAATGTTAAGGATGAATGGATATGAGACCATCATGAAGATGATGATTTGCAGATTCAACCTTCGGTTGGTTTCCTACATACCATTCTTAAAAAGGGTGAAAGATCAAATTCCACGTAGTTCTGGAATTTGGGAATAGGATCTGGATGTACACAAAGGACAACAACCTAGAAAAATGTTGGGGCTTATGCATGGTTATCTTCCCATTGAAAGAGGGGCACTATTTATTGGAGGGGTATGGATTGAGCATGGGGGGGGGGTGTGGGGGAGGTTACACATGGTTAGGTTCCCAAAAAAGTAGGTTGTGCGGTCGAGGTGTCTGATGAGGAAAATAAACTGAATGGATGGATCGAAACACCTCATAGAGGTGAATTCAGGTGATGCATCCCAAAGGGGGAAGATGTCACATCAGGGGGGTACATACATAGGAGGGAATACTAGATTTTACCATTGGTTGGGATCTAACCTCAAAGGGGATTCCTATGCACTCAAAGGGATCAGAAGTGAAATAGTTTGAATGGGGAATACAGTTTAACATCATACGGTATGAAGAATGAACATGAATGAAATGGAAAGGAAAAAAGATTATGGGGAATGATGGGACTTGAACCTGAGAGAGGATTCCTAAGTACCCTGCTTAAAAGGTAAAAGATAAAATTCCATGTAGTATTCTTGGGAAGGAGGCATGGGTATTATGCATGGTTAGAGGCCCAAATAGGATGTCATAATCTATGCTTACTGTATGACCATGGGAGTCATTCTCTGTGTGAGAAACAAGAGGTATCAGTTAACTTGATGAACAAATCATGAAGGTGCATAAATAATAAGTGTGGAATGTCTTACACATGGATAACATCACAAATAGGAAACATAGGCTTACATGTTGTTAGATTCATAGGAAAAAGAAGATTGGGAAGCTCCAGGAGAGTTCCCAAATGTATGAGGAAGATATGGCCCTCGCATAGGGGGATTTCCAGCAGAGCGTGCCATGGCTTATGATAATGTGGCTTTGGACACATGGAAAAAACAGTTTAACATCATGGGTTGAGGATGCGTGTGTTTGTAATTTTAACATCATATAGCTCAGACGATGAGGATTCAATCCTCACACCTAGAACATACGTAACTGGTACCCTTTGTTGAATGGTGAAGCGAAGGCACCGTAAATGTCTTGTGGCAATGAGGTTGTGGAGTGATCCACTGAGGGTATCACGTTAGCATGGATATCTGAAGAAGAAATAGCCATTAGTGTTCCTAGGTGAAGGAGCATAAGGAAAAGCAACAAAACATGATGCACCACTCTTAGAACCTTGAAATCACTTAGTACGAGCCTGGAGGGCCGCATGGAAGAGGGGCATGAAAAGAAGGAGACCTTGGAAAGAGGGTCTTTGTGTAGAGAATGGCCCTGGAAAAGAAAAGAATCTTTGTGATGGAAAGGGACATTGGGAAAGAAATATGTTCATGAAGAGAAGATACTTCATTAAGGGTAGTGACTTCGCAAAGGTAAGGATCTTCGAGAAGGTAAGGGTCTTCATAAAGGGTACTTCCTTCAAGAAGAAAATATTTTTTGCAAACGAAAGCCTTATATGGAGAGGAGCTTTGATTTAGAAAATCCCTTTTTGTTTGGAGAGTAATTTTCAATGTCTCTAGGCCGCGTGAAGTCTCGATCACCCCCGATGGGATATTTTTTTTGAAAAAGTCATATTCCATTGCAATGGGAATCCCTGCCATAGGTGGAGGCCCTGAAGAACATGAGCCATTGTTCGCAGAGGTCCTATACCTTTGGCAATCCATCTGTTGGTTTCACAAAGGTATTTTCAAAATGGAATCTTAGAAGTCGAAAGGGATGAGTAATAGTGGTTTGAGAGGGGGGGGGGTGAGCCCTTTATTTATAGGAAAAGAAGGTTGGAGAGGGTTGCAAAACTCTTCGCAGAGAGGATTAATGCTAGATATAGGAGGGGCTCCATCAGAATATATCGGCCTCACATGGGTTTCCAGAAACCGTAGAGAGGATTGCTGAAGTATCCATCATAGAGTGGGCTATAGATACCGATAACATCGCAAAGTGGACTCACTCTATCAGAATGGGTCGAAATCGTAGAGGTTTCATCATGCCGTAGAGACAATTGAAGAGGCGTCCCTCGTGAAGTCGGGATAACCTTGTGGAGGGATTTACGAAGGATCCATTTGGGATGGTTTTGAGGGATTTAGGACTCTTTTGAGTTATAATTTACTCTATAATGTCAACGAGTTCACTCCCTATGTGGGATGATTTTTTTTCCAACACCAATGTTTTCCAAAAGAACTCTACTTTCAAATAAACACACCCTTTTTACTTCTTGAAGATTGTTTCACTCTTCACCCAAGGATAGTGATTCTATGTCAAGAATGATACTCCCTCATTATTTTGGGAACCAAATGTTTATGAATACATGCTTTATGATGTTAAACCCATTTCATTACATGGGTTATTTTATGTTCAACTTTGACTTCTTTTCTATGTGGCATGAATGGTAATGTAAATGTTATGATGTGATGGGTGCACCTGGATTTATATAGTGCAATATGAATGTTTTAATGTGACTGGTGCACCCAGAATTATACAGTGCTTCAATGCATTGGGTAAAGTGATGAATCTCATGAGTTAATTTGAAATGATTTGTGAACATGATACTATAATTTTTTACAACTATGTGTGGTAGTTTACCACTAAGACATGATGTTTCATTTTTATGCATTTCCTCATTCCATGATGTTATATAAATGATGTTATGATAATTCTCACTCCATATTACATTGTTTCATGTTCTTATCTTTCCTCTGAATGGGATTTTATCTCAACTATTTTTTTATGTATATCCTAAAGTGACTACATGTATCAAGAAGTACACAAGTGACAATAAGAAGATAGAGAATATGGAATTAAATAAATGTTTATTATTTAAGTTTTAAATGTTATGTATAGTCATAGTTTTCCCAAGACAGCAAACCATTCAATCCTCAGTGTGTAAAGTCTTTATGTTGTTTATCATTAAAATAATGTAAAAGTAATGTAAGAAAAGTAGGGTATCTATATGATGATGTGGGTGAATTGATGATAATGTGGTTGTGGAATGTGGTATGATTGTGATATGAGATGTGATGTAGTGTGAAACATCTTCAGAAAGAATTGGAAGCATGAGATGTTTGATATTGGGGTGTGATAGTGATACATCAATGAATTACTGATTACAGGGTACCAATTTAATATTTTTTTTCATTTTTACTATATTTGGAAACAATATTTGGTGAGTGAGCTTTATCAGGGATATTTGATAATTTACCTAATATGTGTTTGTTGGTTATGATGCTTATTCACTGAAACATTTGTATTCGCCTTCAACATTTTTACAAGTGGTCTGAAGAATAATCCTAATAAGTATACATGAATGTTATCCGAATATATATATATATATATATATATATATATAAACTAACTTTCAAGTTTCCATATGAGTTTTCTGACTGAGCAGTACAGTACAAGCTTGGAGCTTAAGGTTGAAATTTATATCCTGGTTTGTGACACCCATGTTTATTTGTGAGAATAATGTCTTTAAATTACATGTTTTATACCCTTGATTATATTCACTAACCTGGGGCCTATATAACGTAGGCATCAAGAGTCAATAATCACAATGACATGTCAAAACTTTCATATATTGAGATTGTATAATAACTTTTAATACTATATTAACATTGAATACATAAAATCCATTAATCTGTTATATGAAATCATATAATATGGTTATAAAGACATTATTTTTATTTTTCTTGATCAATATGACTCATATAATAAAAAATTATACCATGATTCTTGATTGAATAAGACAAAAAAATGCATGGTCATGAAAATTTCACATGAAAAACATCTTAATGATCACATCAATGTTGGAACTTGTCCATCAGCATTAATACAACAACAATATCACGTTCTAGCCTCAAATACTTCTCATAGGTGACAATCAACACTCCCATTTTTTCATCTATATAGAATCACAATGCCCTTGTTTCACAATCCAGGAAGTTACCAACAATACACAAGGATGACCTAAAATAATGAGACAAAATTAAAAATAATCTACCTGATTTGAGATTTGTTGTAAAATATACGTAGTCCAAGAAACAGGGTCTACACTAGGATAATCTGTAGCACGCACCGAGAATAATAAATATCTGATGTGCAGAGCAATGAAGGATTGAATCTTAAGGCTTTGTATTCCATCAAACATAGTTCTGCGAGGTAGAATGCTAGATTTTCAAGATTCCACCAGTGTAGTAGGGATTTGTTTAATAGAGAGGAAAAGCGATTGGGAATTGATGTTTGATAGTCATAATTTTCATTTTTATAAAAATCCTCAAGTAACTCTCTATTTTAAATCAAGTTCATCCTGGCCCTGGAATTTCATTTAAATAAATTAAGCTTTTTTGAGGTGGGTCGATCCAGTCCAATAGTGTTTCAAGACAATTTGGCAGCCTGGGCTAGGCCGGGTATACTATTCAGACTATCCCAAAGCCACATATCCCATTATTTAAATCACCTTAAAGATTCCATAACTTATCACAAAATGAACATTAGTTTTTTTGTTGGAGGGAGTGGGTATCAGATCATCTGGTTTCCAGAATAGAACTTCTCACAACTCAATTTAAATAATTTAAAATTAAAAAGAATCTTGAACATTAAAAACAAAGTTTATTCTTGAACATGATTTTTATAAGTTGATATCCTCTATACCTTTTTGTCTGTCTGATTATCATTTAATAATCTGAACATGAAAACATATAGTGTCAGCGAATTTAGTAAAAACTTCATCTTCTTGAGGATAAGATTCTCCTGAAGAGATAAAAACTGCTAGAGCACGAACATAAAAATAAAATATGGTTTATGGTTTATGGTCTAGGAAAAAAATTAATACCTTTTCAAAAAATATAAAATGAAAACATTTTTTACAAAACACATGTTATAATTATTTAACGCCATTAATCCTAACATTTTACAACAAATATAAAATTAAATTCATTCCATTCCAAGAAAATATTCTACGGTTTAGTTCTTATTTAAAATTATAATTATATCCTTCACAATCCCATCAGGGGTCCCAAAATAATCATAAAATCACATTGTTAGAGTATTTAGATTTTTAGATATATATTTGATTGGTACCATGATCAATGGTCAATGATTTAAATTGTATTTATGTTCCGGTTTGTATCTTTATTTTCTTCATCCATAAATTACAACCCGATCTCACTTAGAGGTACATATTTTGGATGAATTCATAAAAGCCATGAATAAATTATATATATTACCCTTGGATTCCACAAATCCTTATATTTTGATGCATGAATAAGTGCAGCAAGGCCGACCAATTGCATTTAACTCTTTTGTATTAAAAAAAAGAGAAAGGAACCGTTCCAAAAATAAAACTATGAGATAAATAATTTGTTACATGAGATCAAATTTAAAATGAACATGAAATGAATGAAAAATAAAAAAACTAAGAAGATAAAATTTTAAAATATATAAAGGAAAAAATTTGTACATCCATCATCCTATTGATCAATATGCCCCACATTTTATGTGTGATCTCAGTTTGGATCTCCATGTAATATTCCAAGAATGGACTAGGTTCCTGCATAATAAAATCAATGATAATTATAATTCCTTCCCAAAAATAAGGACTAATGAGTATTTATGATAGTGTTTTCTATGGTTCAATGTAGAAATATCAATAAATTATAAAGTAAATTTTTTCAAGGCTATAATTTTATTCCATCAATTGATGACTAAAAATTTACATAATAGTTTCATGTAATGTAATAGAAGAAATATCACATTTGTAATGTAGTAATACTTATAGATATCATCAACATATTCAGAGACTTCAAGGGGATTGCAATAATCATCTATGTTTTGGAGGTCCTTTTCACCTTACTTATCAATCATCTACAGTTAAACATGAATCATAAATGTAGGTCAAAGAGAATCGCTAAATGTAGTTGAAACATCATGGATCATTTCAAACTTCACTAAATTCATTATAAATTACGTGAAATACCACCTTAAATGGCTTGATTTTCTCCCAACAATAATGCATGTTGATTTCATGCATGAATTTATAGTGACCTCAACTAAAGTCTTAATATGTTTTTATGTTTCTTCTTTTATGTATCTCTCTAAAGATTTTGTAGCATAAGATAATAAATTTTTTCAAAGTGAAGGATTTTTAGTTTTTAAAGACCTCTTATGGGAATTGAAAGTTGCTTCTGATCTTATTTTTATTGGTTGTACCCATAGTTAAATGAGAATAATCAAATATAACCATCAAATCCATGAATTAATTTTAGATATATGGGAAAATGTTATGAATTTAAAGAAAAATTTCAGAAATCACTCATAAAAGATGCAAAATATAAATATGGAGTGGAATCCATATGTTATAAAATTTTATATTCATATAGAAAAATAAAGTTGATGCAATGATCAGTTATTTTTTACATATATTGTATTGTATGAACATCTGAATACAGACATACTGATAGGCTTGAAAATATGGTTCCAACTTCGAAAAGGGAACCAAATGGTCAGTTTGAAAGTCATTTAAAACTGATTATATCTCTTAACTCTTATATAAAGAAGTTTGAAAAAATAATTGTTCTTTCTTCTGATTCTGAAAAACACTTTCAAAAAAATTCTAGAGAAAAAACACAGTTATATAAGTCCTTGTCATAAGTGTTTAATAGTTTTAAAATAATTTTGTCAAATGGAGCCTAATTTAATCACCAAATCAATGTAAATATTCAAGTGAATCATAATATATAAAATATCTAGGTTTTATTCTATGAAAAAACATGTCCAAAGATTAAAAAAACCCAGCCGGTTTTACTTAATAAGTCCCAAAATAATCTTTTTATTTTTCAATTGATCACAAGGAAAATAAAATCCATCCCACCATTATTCATTTTTCATTTTTATGCTTCATTGGCACTTGAAATGAAATAAATTAATGAAAATGTTATCATTTGAAAATATGTCATGTAATTCAGCATCTCAAAGAAATAAATTAAGTTTTCAAAATTTGAAAGATTTTGATAATTTTAAAGATGAATGAAAAAATACCACTGTATGTTTTCTTAACAATGCATAGGAAGCTGAATTATTTTGGGTCTTTTGAATACTAAAACATATAGAATGAAAAAATTAAGGTGTGAAAAAATTTAAGAACATAATTTCTTCAGCAAGGAGGGTGAAAGGTGATGTTCATAAAAAGGTCAACCACCCTCTCAAATGTATCCTATTTTTTAAATATAATTTCTAAATCATCACCAAATCAGATAAAGAAACGAGATATATACCATTAATGCATAAAAATTTCTAACTAGTATTATTCCAACAAAATCGAACATTTACAAACAAGATAGATTGTAAAAGAAGAATCTGAATCAAAATATATTTCGTTCTACTATGATGTGAAAAAACATTAATATGTTATTTATTTTCCACCTTTCTATAAAGCCATCACTTTCATGATTCCTACAAATATTTTTTCTATCCCTGCATACTTGAGGCATCAATTTATGACCACCACTTTCTCTATTCCTCCAAAGATGACTTCTGTGTCAGCTTACTTGATTCATCACTTTATGACCAACTTTACATCTAACAAAACCAAATAAATACATAAAAATCCATAGTGAATGTGGATATGTACTAAAATTACGTGAAACCTAACTATTAAAGCTATGTTTTACAAAACTTATTAAAAACAACATAGAGCACTTATCACTTATAATTATCTACACACATTTCCAGATTACTTATTGAAATTGTTTTCTAATAAAGAGGGTTTCTTATGGAATTTTAGGTCATTTTCTGAGTAACATAAAAACACCATTCATTTTTAACTTCTCATCAGAAGAATAATGTTTTTTAATAACTTTTCAATAAATTATGTCAAATGGAACCTAAATCACATATTACCAAAAAATATATATATTTCTTTTTTCTCTAAAATTGTATTATTTTCCAACAAACAACAATAAAAAAAAGAGTTGTAAGTTCAGATTTTTCACACAAGTTATATGAATAAAATAATGAACCTGATGATTAATAAAAAATTTAAAGTGGCTCTTATATATTTTCATAAAGAAATAAAATACTTATAATGATATTTTAACTATTATGGAGTAACCACAAGATAAACCTTCTTCACCACTAACAAATATTTCATTAAAAATATATAGAAATAACAAGAAGGTCATGTATTAACATATCCTTTATTTTCAAAAATCCAATACATATGCAAGGATACCAACCTGGTAACTAAAGAACGACTCTTACTCATTCTATAAGGGTAAATAAAATTAAAAATTATTTCAAAATAATTATTTTCGTAAAATATAAATCATAATTGTTAAAAGCTATATTGATATATTGTAGACATTTTAGATGTCATACAATACAAATATAAGATATTTTTAATCATACATATTTCATTCAATTCTAAATTATTTAATAAAAAACATTATTGTTCATTTTCACTCTCAATGATAATCAAATAAAATTTCACCACCTCCCAATATGAATTGGCTCACTGGTCATCAAATGTTGCATTTGTATCATTATTACCAGTAGTTTTCCCATTAACGAAACAAATTAGTATCTTTTTTTACAAAAAATAGAAAGCTGAATTTGGAAATGATAGCTTACATCATTTAAAATTATACAGGAGGCCAACATCTCCACTCAAGTTCACCCATGATTTTACCTACTTTTGAAAATAAATTCTCGTTCTTATTTTCATATGCAGTTTCATAACAAACATATCATTTCAAATTTAAGAAATACATTAATGTGGATTTAAATTAAATTCAGAAATATGTTAACATTATTTACTCAGAGAGGGTGATTGAAGAGTCGAGGGTAAGGAAATCAACCATGAAATGGTGAAATAAATGTGAAACAGATAAAGAAAAATATATAGTTACACATCAAGTGAATATTAGGATATATTTAGAAAATACCAAATGAAATTAAAGAAATATTAAATTAGTAATGATGATAGAAGAACCATTAGAGAAATGCGGTAATAATTACAATACATAGAGAGAATTGAACCCAAAAAAACAAACTGAGTCACCAATTTTAAATGAATTTTTTTACTGAAAATTATTTTTTTGAAGAACTAGATATTTTGATAGCATGACCAACTGAAACCCTACATATATAACACATGTAAACTGTAAATATATAGTATATTAAAATCAATAAATAAAAAAATAAAATATATAGGGAATTTAGGATACATTTCTGTTCTTCCCATTTCATATTTCATATATTAATGGAAAAATAAATAGACTTGATTCGTTTAGTAGTGAGAGAAGGGATATCAGAGAAGCCAATCAAATTAATTTGTGATATAGGACTTATAATCTTATGAAATATATTTTTTGGTGCATCACGGTTAGTTTTGATCATGTCAACTATCTGAATTCAATTATTGTTAACTGATAATTTTCAATTCCCTATTTTCCCCCTTTTATGTGTTGTTGTAAAATAAACTTTACAAAATAAATAAATGTTATCTCTATGCTTATTTATTTGTTTCAATTTTCTCATTATTTATTATAATTAGGAATAAATCATATAAAAAAATTACAACCACATGAGATAAACATTATATGATTTATCCAAACTGAGCAATGTTGCAAAAAATATTGATGGTGGTTCACTAATTTTTAAATAAATGAAAACGATTTCATTACAAGGAAAACAAAAATCATAGACCCCTGAGATAAACATTATAAGAATCATGCAAATTGAGAAATGTTTCATAAAAGTGATATGGTGTTTCACTCATTTTAAAATCAATGGAAATTATTTCATAGGGACAACTGGTGATAAAAGAAACCAAAAGCAGATGATTCCAAGAGTTTTTAAAGAATACTATTTTTAGGACAATTTTTTTATTTCCAAAAAAGATAATAATAATGTGAAAGAATATTAAAAAAAATCATGATGAAAATATTAAATGAAGGTTCTAAAATAGGTAAAATTTAATTCAATACCACCATATATATGACAACCACTCACTCTTTTACCTTCCTTCTATTACATTAAATTATATCACTAAAGGATAAGAGAAATGTGCATATGTCATATGAACTGTCAATAAACATAGCACGCGACAAATCATTAGAAAGAATTATATATCAATGTAAATTTTATCATTTTCCATTAGTTTTATTGACTTTTATTAGTTCTTTTATAGTAGAATAAGTAAATAAAAATTATGTCATATTAGAAAAATCTACTACTCAAATTATTTTGGAGCCATCATGAATGCCTTTTTTGAAAAAGCATCGCGTGTTGAAAACATCATCCAATGAAATCCTTTTGGAATTAAATTTCAATATGTAAATTGAAATAAACATATCAAAATAATTTCTATAAAATCTAAAAATGAGCATATGTATCCACCATCCATACCAATACCACCATAGATTCACTGATCAATATCAGCCTTGGATATGTCTCAATGATGATATTATCCTATAATAACTCATCAACGGTGGTGGATACACCTTCCTAAAATGCGGGAGGGGCATCTTCTAAATCCTCTTCATCATCTACGATGAGAGGATCTATGGAAGGAGGAAATTCATCTTAGTTAGTTGACCCTGATGGAATACTTGTACCGGCTTGAGTGGTAGTGGAATATTCATTGGGAGACACTTTCACCACTGAAACCATGATGAGAATGGATTTTGGTCTGATTCCAACATTTAATCTAACCAAGGGGCCACACTTAATAATATCTAAGAAGTAATGGCGTGTTGGCTTGAGGTGGTTCAACCCAGCCTAGAAAAACAAGCATGTATGGCGTATTTCCGTTTCCATGGGGTGAATATTCCAATACCTTATAGGGTAAGGGGCTCTAGAATTACCTGGTATTGATTATTATATGAGTATGAAGTGATCTTATGACATTCATTGTACCTAGGAACACACATTACTATTATTCCAGAGACTATGAAACAGTGCCTGAAGTCTGGGGTTGTGGCCTCCAATTGGAGAATGGGGAGAATGTATGTATCATCCAAGACTGTCCATGGACCGGCTACTATGGTTGTGTTCTCAACCTCATTGTCCTGAACATGATTTTCCTTTCTATTGTAGTATTCATCATCGAAAAGTTGGATTCACAATAGGCAATGGTAGAAGCATCACCCTAGAGAATTCCCACTCGACCATTAAGGGATTACTTGATACACTGGTGATATGAGGAGGGAACTGCCACATGTAGGTGAGCCAGGGTCTACCCATCAATGCATTGTTGGCCATGTCCTATGCGATGACCATGGACTCAGTACTGGAGATGAGTCCACCAAATTGAGTCTTTCGGTAGATCCTTCCAACTAGTGTCTAATCCGTCCTATCATAGCCAAGAATTTTCATGTCAGAGGGGCTTAGATCTGCCTCGTATAGTCCCATATTGCGAAGTGTCTAGGTTAGGATGAGATTGATCCTAGAACCTGTGTCAACAAGACAATGGTATCATTATACACCGTTAAACTAACCAGTGATGTACAATGGGTGCACGTGAGCTTTTATGGGGGAACCTTCATCTTATACAGAGAATGAGATAATGGGATATCATTTTTCATGTTCGGTTGTCTCATCATGGAAGTCATCTATAGCTACTACCTCCATTTCAAACTGGAGAGGGATTCTTAAAGCTTTGAAATGGGATTTAAACATATATTCAAGAATTTGAATATCCTAGAGGATCGAAAACCATGAAGGGATGCTCTAATGGTGCTTGAGTAAATCATACATCTGTTCCAAATGCATATTTCTTCCAATAGGAGGTAGTTCTATGGAAGGAGGCCTGATGGTCACTATTGTAGGTATTACCTAAAGATTTTGACTGGTGTTGGGGATATCCCATTTTTCACTAGTCTAATAATGTGAAATAACCACTAGAAGATGGTTAGATAACTAAAGTCGGCCTATATCTAAACGCGGCTAGTCACAATGCGGACAAGGAGGGTCTGCCTGATCAAGAAACAAATATGGACATGGAAGTAAATTTTTCCGAATATGATTAGAAGGTTTCACGTGTTGAGCTCTATGTTGATCCTATTTCCGAGTCTCATTAGAGTTCATGGCATGTCTATATACACTAGGAAATTCATTCTAAAAATTCGCATATTCATGACTCTGTCGATGCTGGTGTCAACTGGGGATGTTAGGAGGGTCATCTTGGTGCTCCTCATCATCAGGTACCATGTAAGGGTTTACTAATTCGACAGTATTCACCGAATCATACTCATGATCATCACATGAAGAATAATTCATTACTAGGTGGATTCTATGTGTAATCCCCATCTTTAGGGGCATGAAATAGCTAAGAATATGGGATGGCTTTGTCACTGGTGGGGGGATTTGTTTTCCCATGCATCGTCGGTGCGTACTCTCTGGAGAGGATGAAGGATGATATGCGGAAGTGACAGTGGTAGCCGAAGGAGGTACAATGATGTTAGAGGGCTCAAGTCGATTCAAACAGGCATGGATGATACCATGGGTGTGAGAAACTGCCTGAAGAGCTATCCATTCATTGTGCTTCTGAGCCCTGTGGCTAGAGACTTGCTGGCATTCTCTATTACTATCATTATCAGGTTCTACATACACACTTTCCACCTGTGTTGGGGATGGGCATAATCTAACTATATTGTTATCAACTTGGTCTTAAATCCAAACATTAAACAAATATATCTTCTTGAGATTGTTCCTAAGGAATCCGTGATAAGGGAAATAGTTGGGACGATCAATGAGTTTTGCCTCTTTTGGCCTCTTGCATTCCGACAACCATAGGATTCCCTGATCCAAGGTACTTTAGAAATAGCTGGAGACCTGAGCCTCATTAAATGAGTAGGTATGATTCCTTTTTTATAATAAGGGGGATTTGGGTTCCTATACTTGATTAGGGGCTGGAGGATCCTTACTGGGAGGAGGGACCTGATTGTGTCACCTTAGAAATGGTGGCATGTTACATAGCGGCACCTGTCGATTCTGAGGTGGGTGATTCTGGGCGACGGCCTGAGCCTGAGGCAGTGGCCCTCATAGAAGTTGTGGAGGTGGTTCCACTATTAATAACTCCATATATCCAGGGGCCTCTACTTGTGAAACAATAGGGGTCTTGGCCTTCTTGGATCTTCTTACAGGAACTGTGGGAGGCAACAGATGTTCCTGGTTGGCTTGCTGCAAGGCTTCCTCTAGACATTGGGCTTTGTCAGAGAAATACATAAATCCCCTTAGGTAGTTCTGAGTGATTATAGAAGGGAACAATTAAGTTTTTATATTCACTAGAAACATTGTTAGCAGTTTTTCCCGAGTCAGTGGCATATCAAGAGAATAGGTGAGACCGTTCCACCTAGCGATGAAATCTACGACCCGCTCATTCGGTCTCTGTTTGAACTTGAAGAGGTCGGAAATACTATTCTTCTGAGTGGTGGAAATTAATAGGTAAAGAAACTATCTTTGTAGATCTTCCCAACCATCTATGGATCTAATGGTTAATTGGTTGTACCACACAACTACGGGCATATCGAATGTTAGAACAAAACACTGGAGTTTGGCGGCCTCCTGCTGTAGATACCCGAAGCCTGACGTACATGGACATTACATTACTTTTTCGGAATACTTAGTACATAACAAAAACACACACACAAGGATCGTAATAGTTTAGTGTCTTTGGAAACTCAGAATATAATCTTCTAATCATGGTGAAATATCTTCAACATCTCCCATAAATATCTTCCCTTTTTTTACCTAAAACCATTATTTATATCCTAGGGAAAAGAAAACATAAAAGGGTGATATCAAATTCTCAGTAAGGGTAAACAAAAGAGATATCAAACACATCATATTCATAAGAACATAACATTTTGGAAATATTAACCTGAAAAAGAGAGCATAATTTCATAAATGGGATAAATCATAGTAGTGAAATGAAATCCCAATAATCATAACTTAAAACATGAAACTTTTTTCCATACACATATAATCATATAGAATCATTTCATGTTAGTCAAGACTCATTGCCAAGACTATCTTAGTGGACAAATCCCCTTTCTGAACCGAGTTCACTCCTCGTTTCAGTCCTGTTTCACTGAACCGGTATAACCTACTGTTCCAGCCATGTCTATCTCATGAGATATAAAATCTTTACCCAATGCATTGGAGGGAGATATATGTCCCACTCATCTCATAATGATACCATTCTTATGTGTGCCACAAAATCATAAACCATACATCATAGCATAACCCATGTAATAAAAATGGGAATCTTAAACATCATGACATCATAAAACAATTCATATAAGATAAAGGAATTAATAAAAATAATTCCATCACAACATAGTCAAATCAATGTAATAATAGGGATAGAAACAGAACCCTTTATTATCTTAGATGGAAAATAATTTTGATAAAACACTTGAACTCCATTCTTGAGGAAAATATCCTTTCTACTTTAAAAAAAAGTGTCCTTTCTTAATATGTCATACAATTTTAAAATAAAAGAAGTTGATTAAAAATAAACTTGAAAACTTGTAAAGGAATCTTCATGGAAATAATGTTTTAAAAATCCATTCATGTCGTATAAGTTAAAAAAAACATTCTTCTCGTACTTTTGTCGGAAAAGTCAAAAAGAACCTCATATGAAAAACGACAAAAGATTCCTTTCATATCTTTTACTAAAAACTCACCGAAGGGTAAATTTTGATTTAAACAATTGTAGGTGGATGGAAACAATATTACATATCAAGGAAACATGGATGTGGATGATAAAATACAACCCAGTAAATATCAAAGTATAAACAATCTCAGATAAAAATGAGATTGTGATATTTCCATTACCATTGGTACGATTTGCTTCGTAATTGTCCGAACCTCCTGTATAATGATTTAAATAATGTTATTGACTTATTACAGAATCATACTCATTGTTATGATATCATATATGGTTCACTTATGACTTCATATTACCCGTTCTTTTGTAAATTACATGTTAAAGAGCGTTTTGGGTAAAATTGTTTCATTTGTCGTCCGTGTTTTGACTTGTAATTATTCATATGATTACTTAGATCATGATTACTTAATTCTAGAATATAAAACATTATTTATATCTAATATATATTCAGAATATACATATATATAATAAATTAGTAAATGGAAAGAAATACATCGTTCATGAAGATGGTAGGCCGTACGTACGCATGAACGCTGTTTTCGTTTCCTTATTTAGTTGAATTGAATTAAGTAGATGACATACACATATATACAAATAAATACAGTATCATTATTGTGTCATATATTTCATGATTACTTATTATATACACTTTATAATCATTCATGAATGGTTAAAGTGGAGAATGAATCTCATCGCGTCGTGGAGACGGTAATCCGTACGTACGCATGAGCGATGATATCGTTCTCATGATCGTGGGACTGTATTGGAGTGTATGTATACTATTTGAGAATCAATATTAATTTAAAATAATCATATATAGTTATTATTTACACCATTATACCCATCCAATTAAGGTGGTGGTGGAAAATAGATTTCACCACGGCGTGGAGACGGTATTCCGTACGTACGCACGCGCGGTTATTTCGTTTTCTGTAGGATGCATAGATGGTGAAATAAATTTGGTTCATACTTATAATAACATATCAGTATATTATTGATACTTATGTTATTACTTCATAATGAAACAACCTAAGAAGAAGAAGTGGAAGAAGAAATAAAGGTGAAAGAATCGGTAACGGAAATTACCTCTTCTTTGAAGCGCCTCCTTGAGATCTCCTTTTAGGGCACTAAAATTGGTCTTTGAGGAAGACCAGAACCTATAGGATGTTTCTAGGGAAGTGGAGAAGATAATTTTTCAGGGTATCTCAGAGCTTGAAGGATCAAAGTTGTGTGAGTAATAGAGGGAGGAGGTGCCCTTTTATAAGGGAGGAGAGGGGCACCTTAAAAAAATCTCAAAATATTATTTTATATTAAGGTAAAATTCGGTTTATAATGGTTCCAAAGGGTCTTATTTAGAAGCTAATGTGGGGATGGGTCGAACTCCTCTCATCCAATAGGATTTAGAAAAGTTTAGGTTATTATTTTAACATTATCAATTAGATTTAACTCTAAGTTAAATAATTTAACTTTTACCGTGTCTTTTTGTTTTCTTACACTATATGGTTAATAAACTTACCATAACAAGCCAAACGAACCCCAAGTTGTTTAGTATTAACATATCTATCCTTTTCTAAGTCATTTGGCCGAACCTTAGATTTTTAGGAATTAAATAACAATTAATAATATAATATTTGTTTTAAAACTAATTTATTTCAATTTTGACACTATTTGGTACATGATTTTTATGAAATTCATAAAAGAATTATAAGTTCGAACCAAGTTACTTATATCAACAATAACATGTCATATTAACCTATAAAATTAATGTAAGTCATAAAAAGTCTCAAATTACATTTATTTGGGCATTTATAACATCAATTATGTCAATATTTCATTAATAAGACAATTACTGCATCATCTTTGTGTCATAATAAATGATAATTATTTAATCCCTAAAAATTATAAATAAATTCATATGATGTAGATACTTGTATTATATTTCTGTAGAAAATTCATTTTCGATGTTTCATGAAGTTTACAACTAAATTAAAATTATTATACTTATAAGATTTAAGAAACTGACATGTTGTCACATTCTTTGGTTTTAATAATAATTAAATTATTTTCATGGACAAAAGTCCATAAAATGAATCTAATCCGACCCTTAGGTTATATGGGTATAATTTTAGCCATCAAATAGGATTTTTCCAAGTGGTAGGGTAATTTTATAATCTTATATTTACCCTTAATTACCCAATTTACCTTTAACTATAGTAAATAAAATTTACCGTAGTTACTATTCACAATGCCCAAAAATAAAAAGTAGCTTATTAACATAATTCGGACCCACTGATTCCAAATATGGAATCAATTTTTCCAAATTCAATACACAAAATATTTAGAAATTAAATTGAAATTAATCCCGTTGTCGAAAGAAAACGGGTTTTTCTTTAAAACATTGCAAAAGATTGAATTGATTTAACCTATGAATTCAAGGTAAAATCAATGCTAATGACATACATTATATTAAATGGTAAAAATATATTCTATTTATACTTTAAAACCATTCAATATTTTAATTAACCATTTAAGATATTATGATGAAAAAAAGTTGTTTTTAATTAAAATGTAGCGTGTTTTTACTATTCATTAAAATATGAAAGTTATCGGAAAAATATCAAAACTTTATCTAATGTAAATTTTTATATCCTGATTAAAAATAAGAATTCTATTTTTTCAAATTGAACTTATAAACATGTCAAAAACTAGATTTAAAGTGGGTGCGCCATCAAAAGGCAACAAAACTGCATTTTTTGAAAAATACTTATTTTACCCGAAAAATTTATTTTGTTCTTATACCATGTTCTAGAAATGTGTAAGATGAATAATAATGTTATAAAATTAAAAATTTAGTTAACACTATTCATAACAGCTAGTTCATAACAATATTATAATAATATATCGTTGTTTAGTAAAACCCGGTATTGCGTACAAGACACGCTATCGAGGAAGGTCGCGATTGCGTGTAATGCAAGCCAAGTCAGGGTTGCGTGTAGTGCACAACTCCTTTGTTGTTGCGTATAACAAAATACAACCATATTTTATTTATACATTGAATATATATATATATACACTCAATGTTGCGTATAATAACTTCTATCAAACGAACTTGAAATTGTGTGTAACAAGGGCCAAGAAAAGTGTTGCGTATAATGCAAGATAATACAATGTTGCCTATAGCGCAAGATAATCTTGGTGTAGAATACAAAACAAGACATTAATGAAATTAAAAGAATATTTTTCATAAAATCTCAGGGTGTTACACCTGCTATGATGGAGTTCCCATCATGGGTCCACATTGTTAAATGAAGTGGTCTAGATGTTGTAGCAGGTTTCAAATACCATTAAAATGGGATAAGGTGGGATTTACAAAACCCACGGGTGCTGGCATATCATCCACCCATTCTTGATAAAGATTTATATCAAAAGGGATTTCCACTTGTCAGGTTTCCAAAGCCTTGAGGTGGGCAATGAGAGCGGCCATTGGATCATCTTGTTGGGTATTCCTATATTGATGAGGATCTATGACCACCAGTGTGTTGGAATGTTCTCAAACATGGTATGTAGGCCGCACATCTCGTGGAGCGGTTATTGAGATGACTTGTGGGACTGCTGGGGGAACGACCTATAAAGCGACTGGGGGAACCTGATATGGGTCCCGAGGTGGGTTATCACACAACTCGAGTGGATTTGGGGATGTATATTGTGTCCACATTCCATAAAATATGAAATCTACTCTGTCTATATGGGAAAGATGGTTAAGGTCACTAGGGGAAACTCACCAGGGTGGAGGCTATACCTGCCTATGCTCCACCAGTCAAGGATTACCATAATATTCTCATTGTTCCGTAACACGTTCGACTTGAAGTTCATTAACCACATTTTTTGTTCCTCAAGCTATTGATGCAACAAAAAATTTTCATGGTCATATTTCATCTCTTTCACTATGCTTGATGCGCCGTAGGGTTTGACAGTCCCAACGTGCTCTTTACCCTTATTGGTGTCCCGACCAAAGGACAATGATTCAGAAGGTGTAGGAAGTCCCAATAAATTTCATTGCTGGGGAGTATACTTTCCCAAAGGATCCAAAAAATGTGGGACCACCCTGGGGGTATGTTCTCTTCAATGATTCATAGCTTGGTTTCTTTGTCTGATAGGTCGTATATGTTAACTACGACTGTTCTTGGAGGCATATCCTCAATATCACTTGGCAAGTCGGGCTAGTTCCTGATAGGACTGAAATGAATGGATGACAAATTCCCCCAGCCATGGATCCGGACATGGGGGTAATACTCCGTAAAAATGATCTAGACCACTATAAAGATTTGGATGCATCAAAGTTGGAGGTTCAGATGATGACCGTGTGACTCAGGGCGCTTAACCATGAGAAGCGCAGGCATGTTGACCATGAGGTATTGTTGGCCGATGTCATCGAAGTGTTTCTAGATATTGGGGTAAGAGACCTATCGATGACGGAGATGAAAGTGCGTTTCCAGAAGTGTTTGGAGAAAGCACATGACCTCCTCCTAAGTGATTATGGAATATTGAAACATGTTGTTACAATGGACCAGAACATCTCAGGGAGATGATCCATGGTAAAATGGTTCCACAAACCTCTTAGCTCAGACTTAGGATCTGGAACATGGTTTCCCCATTCATTGACAAGGGATGGTTGAGTGACCGGTAACGACACTGACATAGAACGTTGTGACAGTTGATAGGTCGGTGGAGAATACAACACTCCAAATGAAAAACAGCTCTATCTTGGGATGTCTTTTGGGGATTACATCAATTGTACCACCACAACCCTATAAGGTTGGGTTCTGACCACTATTTCCAACATAGGGGTGGGGGTCATTGGTGGTGGATTAGTCTGGTGCTTATAGTCTACCAGTCCGGAGAAAAATTCTCCATGACCTCTCATCGAGGTAGAGAATGATCATGGTTATGATAGAGAGGATTGAATAGAAAGATCCCAGATATGGGCCAATTCCTCCTCCTCCTGTATATATCTATGGAGGGATTCAGGAATTTAGTGGACCTAGTTTTTTGGGAGAATGAGGCTAATACAATGAGTATCTACCCTAGACCCTAACACCGGGGATTGGGGTGAGAGTTCCATTATCGAATCAAACTCCACTTTAGAGTCCAAAAAAGCGGACGAGTTTGATTTCGATATGATTTTTCCAAGGATTCTTCCTTTGGCATTGGGGACCCGCCCTCCTACCCTAGGGTGGTTCTTCAGGACATGGTAGATGTTTTACACTTGATTTCCTTCATGGAGGTTTGTGCTAGAGCGGGGAGGACCTTTACCCGCGCTGGATGAAATATGAGGAGGGCCTTCATATTTGATGTTGTTGATGTGAGGAGGGCCTATGCTCTGATAATATGGGGTGCGAGGGAAACCCAGATAAATATCAAATGTAACATGGGGAAGACATTAATGTTTAATAATGATGGAGAAGGGGGGAATGTTTTGTAGCTGTTAAACACATGGGGAGGACCTCCATGGTGTCCATCCATAGTTGGAGGAGGGCCTTCACATCAGCCAGACCAAGTAGTATCAGTACGAAGAGGGACTTCGTAGTGATCATATTGGACATGAGAAGGAACTATGTTTTCACTAATGATGATGTGGGGAGGGCCTCCTCTTTGGTGAGTCTTGGCATGGGGAGGATCTCTTCCAAAATCGATGAGCACATGGGGAGGGCCGATATGCTATTAGGTGTCTGGGAAAGGAAGACCCTAACATTGAGAACTATTTATTCAAGGAAACTTTCCATACCTGAGATTGAAGGCACATGGATGAACTTCACGGACGATGCTTGCATTAGGGACCGGGAGAGGTAGTTCAACCTGTTCATAGGGTGATTGGTACCTCAATTATGGTGGGGCATGGAATTTCCCCCTCTATGTAACCAATAGGTTCCTCTTATCAATAATAACATGGGATGAAAGATCACGACTGTGGTGGCTCAGGCCACTGAAGCCACATGATATGATTTTCCCTAGTGGGCATACATCTTGGGCATGCACCCGGTGTTGACATCGGGTTAGATGGGCTAGGTAATAATATATAATGGGATGTACCCAATAATAATTGGTCTGTAGGGCCGGATGGTGATGCTGATGTGGCCTAGTGGGATCGCTCCTTGATGAACCCCCGACATGATTCATAGATGAAAGGTCTTGGACATCCCTTACATCATTAGCATAAGGGAGTGAGTCGTAGGGGCAATTCGGGGAGAGGCTCCTGAAGCTATAGAAGAATGAAGTGTGGAGGAGTGGCTCCCTGCACAACCCTTGGTGGAGGTGGTGTTAACTGGGAACTGAGGCCTCCATGTCTCGTCCGACCATGTACCTCATTGGGATGACCCCATTCTATTCATATCATCGAAAAAGATTATCAATCACTCTCCTCATAATAAATTCAGAAGGTGAGATGGGGCATGGCTGCCTAGTAACTATGAGAATGAGATCCACCACAAAAGAGATGAAGCTATGGGAAATTTCTATATTCGTACTACCCCTGCCCCTACACATGCATATGTGGGTGAGCGGTGATTAGTTTCCTATAACTGTAGCCTGTGTCCTAGACAATTAGAAGATTCTACCATTAGTATATACAATAGGAAACAAATTACTAGTGTACCAGCATAGTTCAGTATTCCATGGATGTATATAATGATCCATGGTGACAATGTCACAGACAAGGTTTCCCAATGATCAACTAACCCAAAATTTGGTGGGATTCATGCTAGGACGACTATTTTCTTGGTGGGACATGGCACTGGATATTTGAATTCAGTGACATGCTTATCTGTTGATTCCATGAATGCTACTAATCCCCATGTTGTGGAGATGACCAATTCACGTCGGGTTCACCATTTCTGTTTCTGCCACGTTTTTCCAATGGGCTTGCACTGTGTTGTTCAACTTGAATTGACTCTCACTGGCGGTCACAATTTTTACCCTTCATTCCCACCTTCCAAAGGATGGTGGAATTCAGCACTTCTTCAGATATGTTTTCTCCTTGATTAGAATGGGACGATGTGATGTCAGTCTCTCCTTCCATGGATTCCACCTCGGAAGTCTTCTCCTAGTCTAGGGATCCCTTAAGATTATAACATTTTTCTTGAAACTATTCTTGGTTACATGACTTTGTGGATGTCGATTAATTACACTACTTCTTTCAAGACATTCTAATGGGTAATGTCAGGGTAGCAACCTTTGGTCAGGGGATTAGTCACGTAGGGAATCTCTAGCATGTCTTAATGATGAAACACTCATACATATTGATTTATTCCCCTTATCATAGGGCTTCTCGAGGGCACGTAAGCCTAAGGAATCCCACATAGAATGTGGGGAATCTTATACCAGAGGAATGTCTCCAAGGTTTTCTATAGCTTCCAATGTTTAACACAGGGTATGCTTCAAGTTTAATGTCTAGAGGATATGAATTGGACTGATTGGAACACTGATAAGAGTGGATCAGATGGGTGCATTCCTAGGGGGAGTACCTAGAATTTTTTCCAAATGGATGAATCAGAAAACCTGATGAGGGTGGATCCAAGATGTGTGTCCCAAAAAGGGGGAGATGTCATACTATAATGGCTGATATGGACACCGATGGAGGTGGATTAGGGAGGGTGCACCCATAAGAGGGTGCAATAATGTTTATCGTTGGTTAGGATTGAACATCAAAGAGGCCTCCTACGTATGCTATGTAGAAGACATAGATAAAATCCAACAATGTTTGTGAAGGATGTGGTGTCATCGTCACTACTAACCTCTAAGACCATGTGAGCCATGCATGGTGTGAGAAACAAGAGGAAGTAGTAGACCCAACAGATGTGTCATAGAAAGTGAATTCATGCGAGATGGTGAGGGGATTTTGTGTGGAGACGCCCAGGTTCCACAAGGAGTAGGGATGATGTGGATTGGGTGGAATGATCTCACCGAGATGTGGCGTCACAGGTAATAATCAGGATGGATGGTGGAGGATGTATTGAAGGAAGGATGAATGGATATGGGACCAACATGAAGATGATGATGTTGGGATTGAATCTCACGGAGTTTTCCTACGTACTCTACTTAAAAGGGGAAAATAACAAAGTGTAGGTAGTTCCATAATGTGGGAATAGGATTGGGATGTAGACAAAGGACAACGACCTGAAAACATGTTGGGGATTACTCACAGTTATCTTCCCATTATAAGAGGGGAACCCTTGATTGGAGGAGTATGGATTGAGTGTGGGGGGGAGGGGTTACGCTTGGTTAGATACCCAAAAAAGTAGGATGTGTGGTCGGGGAGTGTGTTGAGGATAGAAAACCGAATGGATGGATCATAACAACTCAGAGAGGTGAATCCAGGTGACACGTTCCAAAGAGGGAAGATGTTACATATGGAGGGTACATCCCTAGGAGGGATTACTAGATTTTACCATTGGTTGGGATTGAACCTCATAGAGGATTCCTATGTACTCAAAGGGATCAGAATCAATATAGTTCGAATGGGGAATACTGTTTAACATCATGTGGTATAAAGAATGAACTAGCGTGAAAATTCCAGGACAAATAGATTATGGGAATGATTGGACTTGAACTTGAGAGAGGATTCCAACATACCCTACATAAAAAGAAAAGATCAAAGTCCACATAGTATTCTTGGGATGGAGGCATGGGTATTACACATGGTTAGCAGCCTAGATATGATGGAATGATATATGCTTACTCTATGCCCACATGAGTAATGCTCAGTGTTAGAATCAAGAAGCAGATGTAAACCTAACGATCACATCATAATGGTGTATCATCAAGAAGTGAAGAAGGGATTATGCATGGATAGAATCCCAAAGAAGATACAAGGTAATACACTTGGTTAGCGGTCTAGGAAAAGGAAGATTGGGAAGATCTAGGAGATTTCCCAAATGTATGGGGAAAATAGGGCCCCCGCACATGGGGATTTCCAGTAGAGCATGTCATGGATTATTAAAATGAGACTTTGGTCACACATCGAAATCACAGTTTAACATCATGTGTTGAGGTTGACGGTTCTTGTATGTTTAACATCCTATAGCTCAGATGACGAGGATTCACTCATCACCCCTAGAACATACATAACTTGTACCCTTTAACTCACGGTGAAGGGAAGGCACTGAAAATTTCATTTGGAATTGAGGTTGTGGAGTGATCCACTGAGGGGATCATGATAGAATGGATATCTGAAGAATCAACAAAAATTAGCATGCCTCGGTGAAGGAGCATAAGGAAATGAAACTAAACTTGATGCACCACTCTAGGGACCTTAAATCACTTTGTACGACCCTAGAGGGCTGTATGGAAAAGGGGAGTGCAAAGAATGAGACCTTGGAAACAGGGGCTTTGCGAATAAAATGTCATTTTCAAAAAAAAAATCGATATTCTTGAAGGAATGGGCCTTTGAGAAGGGAATGATGTTCTTGAAGGGAATAGTCTTCGTGAAGGGTAGTTCCTTCTTGAAGAAAATGGTCTTCGAGAAGGAAAGGGTCTTCATGAAGGGTATTTCTTTCACGAAGGGAAGAGTTTTGAAAAAGGGAAGCCTTAGATGGAGAAAATATTGGATTTAGAAAATCTCTCTTTGTTTTGAGAGTACATTGCAAACTCTCTAGGATTCGAGAAGTCTTGAGCACCCTGAAGGGGGTCCTTTTTTGAGAAGGTCTTATGCCTTTTCAAAGGGCATCCCCACCATAGGTGGAGGACCTGAAGAACATGAGGCATGGTTCACAGAGGTCATGTACCTTTGGTGATCCATCTGTTGGTTTTTCCAAGGTATTTGCGAAACGGAAGATCAGAAGGGGGGGGGGGGGGTGAACCCTCTTTTTATAAGAAAATAATGTCGGCAAGGGTCACATAACTCCTTGTGGAGAGGAGTAATGTCATAGAGATGAGTGGATATGTCAGAATGTGTCAGCCTCACTTAGGGTTCAGGACACTGTAGAGAGGATCTCCTATACGGCCGTCTTAAAGTGAGATGCAAAGATCGATGTCATCACAGAGAGGATGCACTCCATTAGAATTCTTCAGACTCCTAGGGGTCCATCAAGATGAAAATATGATCGTAGAGGAATTCCTCATGATGTCGGACCAACCTTGTAGAGGGATTCATGAAGGATCACATTGGGATGGTTTTGTGGGATTTAGGCCTCATTTGAGTTCGGATTAACTCTACAACGTCGATGAGTTCACTCCCTAAGTAGGATGAATTTCGGTGCCAAAACCAGTGTCTTCCAACTCAACTCTTATTTCAAATAAACACACCATTTTTCTTCTTGAAGATTGTTTCACTCTTCACTCAAGGTTAATGGTTATCTGTTAAGAATGATATTCCATCCTTATTTTGAGAACCAAATGTTTTTAAATATATGATTTATGATGTGAAACCCATTTAATTCCAGGTTTTATTTTATGTTCAAGTTTAACATGTTTTTTATGTGGCATGCATGATAATGTAAATGTTATGATGTGATGGGTGCAACTGGAATTATATAGCGCAATATGAATGTTTGAAGATGACTAGTGCACCCTGAATTATACAGTGCTCAATTGTATTGGGTAAAGTGATGAATCTCATGAGTTAATGTGAAATGATGTGTGAACATGATGCTAGATTTTTTTATAACTATGTGCGGTACATAACCACTAAGACATGAGGTTTCATTTTTATGCATTGCCTCATTCCATGCTATTATATAAATGATGTTATGATAATTCTCACCGCATATTAAATTTTTTCATGTTTTTATCTTTCCTCTTAATGGGATTTTACCTCAAAACATTTTTATGTATATCCTCAGGTGACTACATGTACTAAGGAGTACTCAATGGATGATTAGAATATAGAGAAGAAGGTATTAAATAAATTTCTATGAATTATGTTTTAAATGTTATGTATGGTCATAGTTTTCCAAAGGCACCAAACCTTTGTATCATAAATGCATAAAGTATTTATGTTGTTTATCACTAAAATGATGTAATAGTAATGTAGGAAAAGCAGGTTCGCTACATGATGATGTGGGTACATTGATGATAAAGTGGTTGTGGTATGTGGTATGATTGTGATATGAGATGTGGTGTAGTGTGACACATCTGTAGAAAGGATTGGAAGTAAGAGATGTTTGATATTGGGGTGTGATGGTAATAAATCGATGAATAAGTGATTACAGGGTGCGCCATTAATATATTTTTCTTCATTTTTACTATATATGGATACGATTTTTAAGGAGTGAGCCTTAGTTGGGCTAGGTGATAATTGACCTAATAGGTCTTTGCTGGTTATGATTCTTATTCACCGAAACATTATTATTCCCCTTCAACATTTTTACAAGTGGTCTTGAGAAGAATAATAATAAGTATACATGCATGTTAACCCATATATATATATATAAACTTATTTTCACGTTTCCAGGTGAGTTTCTTTTCTGAGCAGTACTGTACTAGCATGGAGCTTAAGGTTTCAGTTTATATCATGGTTTGTGACACCCATATTGACATATTAGAATAATGTATTTACATTAATTGTTTTATACCCTTGATGTCAATATCCATCCTGAGGCCTATATAAGGTAGGTATCGAGAGTCAATAATCACAATGAAACGTCAAAACTTTCATAAATTGATATTTTATATTAACATTTAATACAATATTAACATTGAAGACATAAAGTCAATTAAATTATTATATGAAATCCTAGAATATGGTTAAAAAGACATTATTTGGGTTTTTCTTGATCAAGATGACTTGTATAATGAAAAAAATGATACCATGATTCTTGATTGAATAAGGTGGTGACATTGCGTGGTGATGAAAATTTCACATGCAAAATATCTTAATGATCACATCAATGTTAGATCTTTTCCAACGACATTAATACAACAACACTATCAATTTCTAGCCTCAACTACTTCTCATAGGTTATAATCAACACTCCCATATTTGCAGCTTTATAGAATCTCAATGTCATTACTGCACAATAATTTTAGTAACCAATAACACACATGGATAACATAAAATAAGGGAAAAATTAAAATTAATCTACCTGATTTGCGATTCTTTGTACCATAGATGTAGTCCAAGCAATGGGGTCCATCCTGGAAAAATCTGTAGCATACACCAACCATTATAAATAACCGATGCATAGAGTAGTGGTGGATTGAATCTCATGGCTTTATATTACATAAAGCACAGTTCCGTGAGGTAGAATGATAGATTTTCAAGTTTCCACCAGTGAAGTAGGGATTTGATTAGTGGAGAGGCAAAGAGATTAGGAATTGATGTTTGATAGTAAGAATTTTCATATTATAAACAATCCTCAAGGAACTCTCTATTTTAAATCAGGTTCAGCCTTGCCCTGGAATTTCTTTTAAATAAATTAAGCTATTTTTGGGTTGGTTGGGCCAACCCAATAGAGTGTCAAGCTAATTTGGAAGCCTAGGCTTGGCCGGGTATACTATTCAGACTATCCCCAAGCCATCTATCCCATTATTTAAACCACCTTCAAGATTCCATAACTTATAACAACATGAACATTAGTTTTTTTGTTGGAGGGAGGGGGTATCAGATCATCTGGTTTCCAGAATAGAACTTCTCACAACTCGATTTAAATAATTTAAAATTAAAAAGAATCTTGATCTTGAAAAACAATGTTTATTCTTGAACATGTGTTTTATAAGTTTATATCCTCTATAAATTTTTGTTAGCATTATTATCATTTATGAAACTAAACATGAAAACATATAGAGTTAGCGAATTTAGTAAAAAATTCAGCTTATTGAGGATAATATTCTCCTAAAGAGATAAAAAACGCTAGAGCCGGAACATGAAAATAAATTATTGTTTATGGTTTATGGTCTAGGAATCAAATTAATACCTTTTAAAAAAATTAATCTGAAATCATTTTTCAAAAAACCATGTTATAATTATGTAATGTCATAAATCTTCACATTTTAAAAAAATGATAAAATTAAATTCATACCATTCCAAGAAAATGTTCTATGGTGTAGTACATAGAAAACATTAAAATTATATCCTTCACATTCCCATAAAGAGTCTCAAAACATTCATAAAATGACATTATTATATTATTTAGATATTTAGATAACGATTTGACTGGGAAAATGATCAATGGTCAATGATTTTAATTTTATTTTTGTTCCGATTTGTATCTTTATTTTCATCATCACTAAATAAAAACTAGATCTCACTTCAAGGTACATATTTTGGAGGAATTCATAAAATCCATAAAAAATTATATATATTACCCTTGGATTCCAAAAACCTTCAAATTTTAATTCATACAAAAGTGCAGAAAGACCGACCAACTGCATTTAACTCTTTTTTATTACAATAAGAAAAATTCACTGATCCTATAATGAAACAATGAGATAAATCATTTCTTACATGAGATCAAATTTAAAATGAACTTAAAATGAATGAAAAATTGAAAAAACTAAGAAGATAATTTTAAAATATATAATGGAACACATTGGTACCTCAATCATCTTGTTGATCAATATGCCACACATTTTATGTGTGATCACAGTTTGGATCTCCATGTAATATTAGAAGTATGGACTAGGTGCATGAATATGATAATCAATGATAATTAGAATTCCTTCCCTAAAATAAGGTCTACTGAGTATTTATGATAGTGTTCTCTATGTTTCAATATAGAAAGATCAATAAATTATGAAGAAAAATATTTCTTGGCGATACTTGTATTCCTTCTATTGATGAAAAAAACTATAAATATTAGTTTCATGTAAGGTAATAGAAGAAATATCACCTTTGTAACCCAGTAATATTGATAGATATCATCAATATATTCACTGACTTCAAGGGGATTTCAATAATAATCTATGATTGGGATCACATTTTCATCTTACTTATCAATCATCTACAGTGCAACATGAATCATAAATGTAGGTCAAAGAGAATCTCTAAAGGTAGTTGAAACAACATGTAACATTACAAACATCAATCCATTCATTAGAAATGATGTGAAAAACCACATTCAACAGCTTGATTTTCTCCCAACAATAATGCATGTTTATTTCATGATTGAATTTCTAGTGACCTCAACTGAACTCTTATCATGATTTGATGTTGATGCTTCTGTGTATCTCTTTGATGATTTTTTAGGGGAAGATAATAATTTGTTTAAAATTTATAGATGTTTAGTTTTTAATGTCCTCTTATGGTCATTGAATGTTGCTGTTGATCCAATTTTTATTTCTTGTACCGATAGATAAATGAACATAATTGAATATAACCATAAAATCCACGAATTAATTTTAGAGATATAGGAAAATGTTATGAATTTAAAGAAAAATTTCAGAATCCACTCATGAAAGATCCAAAATATAGATATGGAGTGGCTTCTATATCTTCTAAAATTTGATATTCATAAAATAAAATAAAGTTCATGCAATGATCAGTTATGTTTTAAAATTATTGTATTGTATGAACATATGAATACAGACACACTGAGAGGCTATAAAATATGGTTCCAACTTCAAAAGGGAACCTAATGGTCAGTTTGATAGTCATTGAAAATTGATTATACCGGTTAATGATTATATCAAGATGTTTGAAAAAATAAGTGGTGTTTTTTCTATTTCTGAAAAACACTTGCACATAAATTTTAGAGAAAAAACACATGTACATAATTCCTTGTCATAAGTGATTAATAGTTTTCAAAAAATGTTGTCAAATGGTTCCTAATTCAGGTACCCAATTAATGATCCTATTCATGTGAATCATCATATTTAAAAGCTCTAGATTTTATTCTAATAAATAAACTTGTCCTGATATAAAAAAACCCAGTCGGTCTTTTTATAATAAGTCACAAAAGAATCCTTTTATATTTCTATTGATCACAAGGAAAATAAATTCCACCCAACATTATTCATTTTTCATTTTTATGCTTCATTGGAAATTGAAATTACAGAATTAATGAAATGGTTATCATGTGAAAATATATCAAGTAATTCAGCCTCTAAAATAAATAAATTATGTTTTCAAAATTTTATAGATTATGATAATTTTAAAGTTGTATGAAAAAAAAAATACCACAGTTAGTTTTCTTGACAATGCATAGGAAGCTGAATTATTTTGGGTATTTGGAATCCTAAAACATATAGATAGAAAAAATTAAGGAGTCAAAAAATTTAGGAACATAATTTCATCATTAGGGAGGGTGATAGGTGATGTTTATAAAAAGGTCAACCACCCTATCTAAAATATCATATTTTTTAAAGATAATTTTTAAATCATCACAAAATCTGATAAAAAAGAGATTAATACCATTAATGCATAAAAATTTCTAACTAGGATTAGTCCAAAAAATTGAACATTTAGAAACAAAACAGATTGTAAAAGAGGAATCTGAATCAAAATACATCTCATTCTACTATGATTTGAAAAACATCAATATGTTATTTTTTACACAACTTTCTACGAAGCCATCACTTTTGTGATTCCTCCATATATTTTTTCTATCCTAGCTTACTTGAGTCATAAATTTATGACCATCACTTTCTTGATTCCTCCAAAGATGGTTTCTGTGTCAGCTTACTTGATTCATCACATTATGACCAACTTTACATCTAACTAAAACCAATGAAATACATAAACATCATTAGTGATTATGGATATGTACTACAATTAAATCCAACCTAACTATTAAATCTATTTTTTAAAAAACTTATTGAAAACAACATAGAGCACTTATCACTTATAATTATCTACACACATTTCCAGATTACTTGTGGGATTGTTTTGATAATAATGTGGTTTTCTAATGGAATTTCATGTCATTTTTTGAGAAACATAAAAAAACCATTTATTTTTAACTACTCCTTAGAAGAAGAATGTTTTTTAAGAAGTTTTCAATGAATGATGTCAAATGGATCCAAAATCTCATCTTACCAGAAAATATATTTTTTTATTTTTTCTCTAAAATTATATTAATTTCCAAAAAACAACAATAAACAAAATAATTGTAAGTGCTTATTTTTAACACAAGTTATATAAATAAAATAATGAACCTGATGATTAATAAATTTTGTCATGCGGTTCTTATATATTTTTCTAAACAAAAAAAATAATTATAAGGGTATTTTAACTATTATGGAGTAACCACTTAATCAACCTTCTTCTCTTCTAATAAATATTTCATTAAAAAATAATTTAATAATAAGAAATTCATGTATTAGCATATCCTCCAATTTCTACAATTCAATACATATGCAAGGATACCAACCTGGTAACTATAGAATGACTCTTGATCATTCTATAGGGGTAAAAAAATTGAAAAAATTATTTCAAAATAGTTATTTTTATAAAATATAAATCATAATTGTTAAAAGCTATAGAAATATATTTTCGATAGTTTAGATATCATACAATACAAATATAAGATATTTTTACTCATATATATGTCATTCAATTCTAAATTATTTAATGAAAACATAATTGTTCCTTTCTCTCTCAATGATTATCAAATAGAATTTCATCACATACCAATATGAATAGGCTCACTGGTCATCAAGTGAGGCATTTGTATCATTAGAACCTATAGTTGTCACTTACAAGTGAAAAATTAGTGTTGTTTAATTTGGTGAAAATAATAGCAACATGAATTTAAAAATGATAGCTTACTTCATTTAAAATTATAAAGGATGCGAACATCTCCACTGAAGTTCACCCATGATTTTCCTTGTGTTTGAAAATAAATTCTCGTTCATATTTTCATAAGCAGTTTCATAACAGACATATAATTCCAAATTTAAGAAAGAAATAAATGTGGATTTAATGGAAATTCATAAATATCTTTACACAATTCACTCAAAGAGGGTGATTGAAGATTTTAGGGTATGGAAATCATCTAAGAAACAGTAAAATAAATGTTAAAATGATAAATAAAATATCTAGTTACACATCAAGTGAATGTTAGGATGTATTAAGAAAATACCTAAATGATATTAAAGTAATATTAAATTATTAATAACGATAGAATAACCATTAGATAAATTCAGTAATAAGTACAATACAGAGGGATAAATGAACCCCAAAAAAAGAAGCTGAGTCACCAATTTTAAATGAATTTTTTTAACACAAAGTCTTTATTTGAAGAACTAGAAATTTTGATAGCATGAACAACCAAAACCCTATATACATAACACATGGAAACTGATATTATATAAAAAATTAATATCAATAAATAAAAAAAATAAAAAATAGAGGGAATTTAGGAGATATTTCTGTGCTCCCCATTTCACTTTTCACATATTATTAGAAAAATAAATAGTCTTATTTCGTTTAGTAGTGACAATAGGGAGATTAGAGAACTCAGTAATATTAATTTGTGACTTAGGAATATTTATCTTATAAAATCTATTGTTGGGTGGATCCAGGTTAGTTTTGATTATGTCAACTATCTGAAGACAATTATTGAAAACTGATAATTTTTAATTCCTTATTTTCTCCCTTTTCTGTGTTTTTATAAAATAGCCTTTACAAAAGAAATGAAGGTTAGTTATATGGTTATTATTTTGTTCTCTATTTTCTCATTATTTCTTATAATTATCAATACAGGCACTAAACAAACCATAAACACATGAGTAAAACATTATATGATTTAGCTAAATTGATGAATGTTGCACAAAATTTTGTTGGTGGTTCACTAATTTTCAAATCAATTAAAAGTCTTTCATTGAAAGAAATAAAAAAATCATAGCCACATGAGATAAATATTATAATATTCAAAAAAATTGACTAATATTTCATAAAAGTGATTTGTTGTTTCACTAATTTTCAAATCAATGGAAATTATTTCATAGGGGCAGCAGCTGATAAAAGGCACCAAAAGTAGATTATGCCCACAATTCATAAAGAATACAATTTTTTAGAGTAAAAAAATTTTATTTTCAAGAAGATAATAATAATGTGAATTAATATTAAAAATTAGGTGATTATGAAAATATTAAATGAAGATTATGAAATAGATAAAAATTAATGAAATATGACCATATATATGACAACCACTCACTCTTTTACCTTCCTTGTATTACATTAAATTATATCACTAAAGGGTAAGAGAAATGTTCAAATTTCATATGAACATTCAATAAACATAGCAAGCGATAAATCATTAGAAAGAATAATATATCAATGTAAATTTTATCATTTTCCTTCAGTTTTATTCTCTTTATTAGTTGTTGTAAAGTAGAATAAGAAAATAAAAAATTGCGTCATATTAGAGAAATATACTACTCACATTGTTATGGAGCCATCATGAATGTGTTTCCTGAAAAATCCCCGAGTGTTGTAAACATCATCCAATTATCTCCTTTTGGAGCCATCATGAATTCCTTTTCTGAAAATGCACCGGGTGTTGTAAACATCATCCAATTAAATCCTTTTGAAATTAAAATATCTAAATAATTTCTATAACATCTAAAAAATGAGCATAAGTATCCACCATCCTTACCAAAACCATCATTCTTATTTTGATTTTTTTTCACATTTTGTGTTTCCTTCATATTGTACATAAAAAATGTTCATTGTGAGAATGGAAGCACACTTGCACAAAAAATCTAGCCCTCCTTCCATTTTTATTCCCAGATGAGAAACAAAAAGGATTAGCATGGAAGAAACCTTTGTATGATTTTCTCCAGTTGAAGATTATTTCTTTCTAGATGATGTAGATTTCCTTCTACAAATTCAATAGTGAGATAATATAATGATTATTAATAGATGAAGAGTACAATTAGATAATCAATTTTATTTTAAAAAACCTCCATAACAAAAAAATGATGTCCTCTATTCCAAAATAGCATTATTGATTCATTTTTCATTTAATAGATTTTAAAATTATTAGGATTTTTTGAAATTTAAAATTATTCTAACATAATCAAATTTGAATAAATCAATATCCATACATACATGGGTCCATGGCTTCTATAATTTTCATTTTCTAATTTTTTTTTGAAATTAGTAGTTCAAATTTATATCACAGAAGTATAGCAGGTATATTCAATAGTAAGAGATAAAATAAACTCATGTGGATGAAATTCAAGCATGAATACAACTCTTATGAGGAATGTAGTTTTCAATTGGTTGATTTTACTACTATTTTAAACTTTCCTATGTTATAAGAAAACAACATTAGGAAAATCTTTTAAAACTATAATCAATATAAGAAGAGAGACAAAATATTCCTAGGAGGTATGATTGTAAGAAACCTTAATTGAATCCATTCTTATAGTTTCCAATTTTTTGTCCCCCCCATGATTTGTGATATCTTAAAGATGTATTATTCAATAATAAAACCAAAAATCAAAAATGAAACCAAAAAACCAATGGAAAATATAGCATTCTAGTTAATATCAACGCCACTTTCAATTTTTACTATTGGTATTGGGGGAGAATGCAAGACGACATCGTTGTTTCTCTAAGGGAAGAATGCGGGATGATGATGCCTCTTATAATTTCAAATGAATGGTTATTTACATGAATTCCCACAACGATGGGATGTTGGAATATGGGTGAAAATGGGATAACCAACATTTATAGATCAAACTAGACTAACATGTGATAATGGTGATAGTTTATTCTGTTATATTATAAATATAAAAGATTTTTTATCATTATTTTGTTATTTTAATAGAATCCCCTACTCCGAGGATAGTGTTCTGGCTCAATTAGATCATGTGTGTATTCCTTATGATTATGTATCTAAATAATTACAGTAACTAGTAATTCTCCCTTGCATTCTCATGATGCTATAATCCAATTCATTCATTCTAGAATGTAAGACTATGAATGTCTTTTTTTATAATAGTGGAGTGAATAAATAAATTACTACATAAATGATAAATTATAACACATAAAGGAATGAAACCATTATTTAAGGAATATATTCAGTGAATTTATTGAAAAATAATAATATATATTAGGAATTAATGTGGTGGCATTGAGAAATGAATAACATAAATAGATTGCGTCCAAATAGTAAAATGAAAACCAAACATAAATTTGAACTATAAAACCTTACCTCTATGATCATCATTTAAATGAAAAAAATGGTGAGTAAAATAGGTTAATGATGAGGTGCGATATAAGATCAGATGTGATTATTTGTTGAGAGTTGATGGATAATGATGGTCCATAGATGCAAAAAATGATAACATATGATATAGATAAGAATTAAAAAAACAATGACCATAATGAAAGTATTAATAATATAATAGATGTATGAAAACTTAAATTAATTTTATATTAATGTGTATTGATTTGGAAAAAAATAAAACATGCCTAAAAATATTTAATAAGATAATAAGTAAAATATATTCTATATATAACACATATAGATTATGGAAACTAAATGTTACAATACATTATGATAAATTTTTATAGATGATTGTTAAATAGGAAAGACATATATATTATGCAGAAATTACATGGGGTAGTATGATCGATATGCATGTATATTGATTAAGAATGGAAATGCATACACATTATCCAAAAAGTAAAATATATAAGAGAATTGGCTAGGATCCAACATTATGATATGGCCACCGGCTACAAGAATCGGTAAATCAATGATAAATGAGTCATTGATATACAAAGATGCATCTAGCTATAGCAATTTATCCAACAAAAGAAGATTCATAGATTTCCAAGAATGAACTGGGCCATTTTAATTTTTTACACACCATTCCTCACAATCCAAATTAGGATAACACATCTTTAGTATTATATGATATCATCCCATGTGGTTTCGATCATATTTAAAGTGGGCATGAAACTGTATCATATTTCTTATTATGTGAATTAAAACAAAGGAAGAGAATACAAGAGAAGAAATCTAGATTCTTAATTCGTACAATGATTATGAAAATTGAAATCAAAATGATATCACATGGGAGAACATAAAAAACCAAAACATAAGAATATAAAATATAAAAATCAAATGAATATCTTATGAAGTGAAGGCAACAATCTCAGAAAATAAAAAATTTCAACCATAATATAACAATTCAATTGAACCTGAAGAATTCAAATTATAAGAGAAATGAAATGGAAAGGATCAAAAGCCTCACATTGAAAAAGACAATTCCAACAATGTAATAATGTTTAAAGATAACAAAAAATGAAAATTAGTGGAAATCCTATCTAAAAATTTATAAGTATTTATATTGAATGGAAGAAAAATAGATGTGGAAAAAAGAAATCAGAACATACCTAAAAATTAATTTATGTAGTAATTTGATAATAGTATTACATAGGTGATCGATTATGAAATAATGAAATTATTCATGGAAATAATAATTATGAAAGGAAATGAATCCATGGTTACAAGGGTTTGGTGAATGAGGGATGGTGAATCTAAAAATTGTGGTGGATGCAGGAAGGAAGAGGAGGATGCAATGAATGATTAAAATGTGGGAATGAGGTAGGGAGGAGGCGGTGGGGGTGGAAAATAAAGGATGATTAATTGGGGAATAATGGAAGATTCGGGGGAGAGGATAAGGATATGGGAAGACAGATGTACAAGTGGATGTTGATATAGATACATATGTAGGAAGGAGTAGGGGAGGATGAGGTGAGGATGGTGGATCAGGGTTGATTAATTGAGGAGTTGTGGAAGATACAGGGAGGATTTGGGGATGCTAGATGTGTAGAGGAGGTGGGGAGGGGGATTAAAGGTGGAGTTGGGGAGGTGGAGGTGGAGGATCAACAGGCGGAGGATTTGGAGCAGGTAGAGGAGAATGAGGTGGAGCAGGGAGAGCAGGTGGAGGTAGAGGTGAAGCAGGAGGGGGGGGGGGGCAGGCGGAAGCGATATAGGTATAGGGGCTTGGAACCCTAGATGAAATGCCGAAAAGGAGAGGGATATCCATAGGCAAGGCATGGTGGAGAGGGAAATCAGGGAGGGAGAGGGATTAGGAGGACAAGGAGCTGGATGTGAGCATAAAGCTGGGAGATAGGGAGGAAGAGGGAACCAGAGGTGTGGGAGGTGGGGGTGGAGGTGGAGTCGGTGAGTGATAGGAGTTGATTAGGGGATTAGGTGTTAGTGGAGCTGCTGGAGGAGGAGCCAGTAGCGGATGAGGCAGCCCAAGTGGGAACCCTAGGAGATGGATATGG